>OY740799.1:18663723-19263723 GCA_963514005.1 Raja brachyura | reverse complement strand
GCATTGACCTGCCTGTCTGCAGCCTTCTCCTTTGAGAGGCCAAAGTCAAATTGGACTAACAGCATCTCACATTCTAATTGGCTAGCTTACAACCCAATGGTATGATCATTTTCCAGCCTTAAGTAACCCATGCTTCAGATGTTCTCCCACATACAGTCCACCAAAAACAAAGGGGTGCAAATGGTGGAATTCGATAAGAAAGGAAACTGGGTAAAATGTAGAGCCAGAGGGAGGGGAGGTTGGTAGAAATGAGGGGGTGGTGGGAAGAGAAAATTATTTCATTCAACATTTTAAACTCCTTTAGAATTTCAGACATTTAAATTATTTTACATATTTCATCCAAGTCACTCTGCCTCAGTATATAACAAATACCTTTTCTGAAAAGTAATCAGAAATGACATAGATGATTCAATGATACTTTCTATTTTCATATGGTACTGTTGCCTTATATTTGAAGTGACTATCGTGATTTATTTCACTTTGCTGATTGAATAACAAAAGACTTTGGCAGCTCTGCCAATATGGAATTAAAAGAATGTTTATAATTCCGGGTGTATGGAAACTGCTGCCGGGTAACCAGAGAAAAATAACAGAGAACAATGCCACCTTCTGGAAATATTGCAAATTGAAGCAAAGTTATTTTTAATAACGTAACATGTTGCATATGTATGGAAAGCAATATGGCCTGGTACTTATAACTAATTTTCATTTGAAGCAAGAGCACATCATCAATCTAGCCACTTTATTGTAAAGCATTGATGATAAGTGCTTGGAACTTTCACTTCATTTTGGGAAATTATTTGGAAGAGATTTCCAATATTCTCCATCGAAGGCAGACCTATTTTACTTCAGGTGACCTTTGCCATCCCATACCTAATATTATATTTCACAGAGTATATTTAAAATGTATAGTGTCCGAAGTTATTTTGTGCAATCCTAAGGCAAATATGGATGCTAAGCAACCAGATAAAGGCTCAAAGTAGAAATTAAGCAGTTTTGCCCATGAGAAAGAAATTATAAGCACTAGCTATGCTAATTTAAGCATATAATTTGTTCAAAATAGCACACAGAAGATTAAAAACTACAAATTGAAAGTATATGTTTTTTTGCTTATTTCTATATTTCTTTTCAGCTAAAGGTTTTTAACATTATTCAGAAACCTTTGTTCTCTGGTGATAGGTCCATAAAAATCACAGTGTTGTACTTTAAAGTTGTTTTACTGTGTTTTACCTTGCAAAACACTCCCAAGTACGCATTATTCATGACAATTTGTGATTCATTAAAAAACAAATTTCTACATGGTGAAACCAAAATGTATAAAAACACCCTTTAATAAAATCTGACAATGCACACTTTAACCACATGTGAATTTTTTCTATTAGAAACCTCAAATTGTGGAGTACAGAGGCAAATAAATAAATGACGGGTCTTTGTCCCAAACATTATGGGGGGCACTGTACCTATCACTTGCCAGGCTTTGTCCTGCCCCCCATCTCTTCCAGCTTTCTTTCCCCTCATCCCCTAGGATCGGACTGAAGATGTTCTTTATAACATTGAAGAACCAAACAGTGACAGTTTTCAATAAGAGACTCTTTCAACACCTATCTTTAATATATTGTGATTTCACTGAATGTGGTGCAGTTACAGGCCGAGACAAGCGAAATGTTATTGGATAAATAAGAAAGCAATGAAGAAAGTAAACATATTTTCAGCCTGTCTTCCAGGAAGACAAAGCAAACTTCCTGAAACATTGAAAAATAAGTTTAGAAGATGCAAATGTAGTTGAAAGAAATTAACATCAAGAAAAATAAAATATTGGAAAAATTATTCAGACTAACAGCTGATAAATTACCTGGATGATGGCTGGCATCCTATGATTTTGAAGGAGGTGGCTATGGATATAGCAAAGAGTCATCTTCCAAAATACCAGATTGGAAGTTTACAAATGTAACCCAGTATTTAAGAAAGAAAAGAGACGAAAAAGGCATGAAGATACACACCAGATGATTCAACAGGAACTGCTAGAATTCATTAAGTAACGGCTAACAGAGTACTTTGATTAAATAGGATTAGGCAGAGATAACACGGATCTGTGAAAGGGAATCACATTTGATAAATCTGTTGAGTGTTGTTTTTGTAATTATCAAGATAAAGGCAACCCAGTGCCTGTTAACGTTCAGGAGGTCTTTGATAAAGTGTCACATGGGAAGTCATTAAATAAAAGTAGTGGTCAATGGATTATGGCTAACACAGTGATGTGGATTTGAGAAATGATAACATAGAAAATAAACAAATAAGAATAAACGGGTCACTTTTAGATTGGGAGATAATTAAGGAATTACCAGATTGATATTGATAATCAAAGATTCATTATATGAAGAGTGGCTCGGCAGACAGGGCCTATGCTCCTTAGAATTAATATGAATATATTGCTTGCACAACAGGCACACAGACTCAAACAAAAAAATAAATTATACATAAAACTAAAGATAAAATTCTGCAAGACAATAAAAAGAGAGTGCAAAAAAAAGGACATAAAAGAAAATTACAATTAGAAGAAAAATATCAAGTCCATGGTAATGCGAGAGATTGGTCCATAGTGTTCCTCGCCGAGGCAGGATTAGGGTTGTGTGGGTTGTTTCAAGAACCTGAAGGCTGAAGGAAAGTAACTGTTCTTGAACCTGGTGGTGTGCGAGCTTAAGGTTCTGTGCCTCCTGCCTAATGGTAGCAGCGCCTGAGGTAGATGCTTTTATTGGTGGGGAGGGCTGTGCTTGTGATAGACGAGGCTGAGCACATCACTCTCTGCAGCCTCTTGTATTCCTGTGTGCTTGAATTGCCATAGCAGGGCATGATGCATAATCCAGTCAGGATACTTTCTGCAATACATCTGTAGACGTTTGTTAGAATCGTCAGTGACATGACAAATTTCTTTACATTTGTGAGAAAGTATGCCTGCTGCATGATTAACCAGGACTGGCCATCCAAGATGTTAATCTCCAGGAATTTGAATTGCTAAGTGTCTCCACTGCCGACCCACTAATAAAAACTGGCAGAAGAAGGGTCTCGACCCGAAACGTCACCCATTCATTCTCCACAGAGATGCTGCCTGTCTCGCTGAGTTACTCCAGCTTTTTGTGTCTATCTTCGCTTTAAACCAGCATCTGCAGTTCCTTCTGACACAATAAAAACTGGCATGTTGTCTACCAACTTCCCCTTTCTGAAGCAATAATTAGTTTTTTGGTCTTGTTGACATTGAGATCATTATTCAGCCAGATGTTACATCTCTTTCCAGACAGTGGGTTGTGAATCTTTGGTATTCTTTACCCGAAGAGGCTACTGCTACACAGTTGCAAAACATATTAAAGAAAGAGTTGGATTTTTGGATAAAACATATTTTGGTATTTGGAGTTTGTGCAGTAATGTAGTACAGAGGGGGAAAGCTCAGCGATCTGATGATATTAATGAATGGCAGGGCAGACATGAGTAACAGAATGGGCGAATATTTCCACTAATTATGGCATGATGCCTGACTGACTACCTAGTCCATTCCATCAACTTTAAACATAATTTCCCTCATAGTGTGTGACAAAACATGACTTTTTGGAAAATAAATTCGTGCTCACTGAGATTGTCACTCAGCACCCCAGAGCCTCCCACAACAAACACTGCGCGCATAATCCTGGCTCTGCCCACCCCTTTGTAAGTGATTTAACCTTTAGTGAAGAGGAGCGCAGCGCGGTGCGGTCGGCTCATCCAGAGTGGCTCCAGTTGGCAACGTGTGCGCGCCCCCGTGTCTGTGCCGGGGCGATGTGCCGCTGAGAGCGCGTCCCCGCGGGGACCCGGCACTGTGTGTGCAGCACAGCGGCCGCTACCTTTCGGATCAGGAGTGCTCCGAGCGTTTGTTGTCGCGGCCTTTCTCGGAGTTGACTCGCAACCAATTAGGTACATCGCCGAGTTGACTCGCTGGCAGGCGAGGTTGACTTCAGGCATTTACTTATTTACACGGATTTGGAAGAAGTGTTTGATAATGTTGGAGCTGAAGTCAGTGTTTGATACTCAGAGTGAAGTTGTTCCTTGGCTGGTGAAAGGCAAGCTGACTCCTCTTGATGAAAATGGTAAGTGGCAACACATTCTGCTTCCTGAGGCGGTAGTGTAATGCAAAGATCCTCTTTGGTGTCATGCACTCATTATTAACTACTGTATTCCAGTTTGCTGAAGTGTATTTTGGCATTTGGGGACTGTACGTTCGGATTTGACTAATTGAGCAATTAATTTAAAAAACGTTCCATGGCTAAGTTTTTCGGATGGGTTCAAATTAGTCGTATGTCTGCGAAAAGCAACACACTGGCCAAAACCGCACCGTCGATGTTTGTTTTGGAGTGTTTGTTGCCTACGCGGCACATTCATGGGGCAATGTAAAACTTTTCTTGCTATATTCTGTTTTAGGCGAATCTACGAACCTTTCAAGAACCGATTTGCAGATTATTAACGTTGAAAAGAATGGCGGTGTCGTCTTCACCTGGAAGGTACAACTATTTCTTACATTATGAATTTGGTGTACACACATATGTTCATGTTTTTGCTGTTCGGCTGGATAGTAACAGGTTTTGTGAGAACATCCTTCTTCAAGGGATTAAATGTGCATTTATAAGTTGTGATGGGGAGAAGAGTAGAGTTGTTACATTTTTATATTACTAGATAGCCACCTGTGTGTGGCATGATGATCGACTAGACTGGGGTTTGGTGCAAGTTCATAATTTTAACTACTGAGGACATGGCACAAGTACTTTGTGTATTAATCGTAATTTTGTGCAAAGGGGACTACTTTAGTGATCAGGAATTTTAGAAGGTGAAAAATTGATCTTTAACCTAACAGATATGATAATGGAACAGAAAATTATATGGGCTGTTGATTCACATTGAATAGTGTCTACTAGTTTTTCTGACACCATTTAAGAACATGCTAACACTATCTTACAAAATTCAATTTTGTCAATAAGTACATTTCAGATAATGGAAAACATTGTGACCTCCAGTTTTAGTTGGACAGCATTTCCATGTTATGCGATTGAATGTTAGCTTGTGCTTGAAAAGTGATAGGTTGTTTAGCATCATCCAGGAACTTGAACAGGCTTGAATCACCTTGAGTGCCTGATGATATTTTCACATCACGCACAGGATGATATCATTCATTGTACAGTGCTTTTTTGAGCATGATAGACTTATTTGGATAGAATTGTACATGGGAGTGAACATCATAGGAACTATCATTGAATATCATTGGACATTGTTTTCCTAATTTACCACTTGACCATGATCCTTTGAAGCAAAGTCCTTTGCATTGCAAATGAATAATGCAAAAGTGTGTGTAGAAAGATAAAGCATGGAAATGTATATAAGCCGTCAGTTGAAACGCGTGTGTAGATAAAGCTGGGAAATTTATAAGAGACCATCAGTTGACATGTGCGTGCATGGACACCTCCGCCTACTCATTCTCTCATCGGTCTGTCCAATGAGCTTTTTTTATTTTTTTCCTTCCACCACTACTTCATCCTCTTTCTCCCCCGGAGTTGCCGACATACTACACCTTGGAAGATGTTGGCAACTGCGGGGAGAAGGCAGCAGGCGAGCAGACAAAGTGACTGGTGAGAGGGAAGAGAGCCCCACAGTGACCAAGCTCTTGTGGTCCCCAGCACTCTGGCACTCTATGCTTATCCTCCGTCCTTGATTCTACAGAGGGCCCACTACTCTGCTAAGGAGGTAATGATATACTGCCAAGGATCTTTGCATGAAGATACTAATTTCCTCCTCCCTACACCTGTCCTTGCCGATCATCAATCCCAGGCCGTGATCATCATTGAAGATCTTCATCCCACCCAGTCCCTCCTTACCCAGCTTCTTCCTAGAGATCCCACAATCCTTCTCCTTAAGTTTCTGCATTTTGCTCTTAGATATTCCCCAAACTGTGATCTTGTTGGGCACATTTTTCATAGCAGAAAATTATAATGCCCTCTCAGTAGCTCTTGAATGCTGCAGATAGGCCTTGGATGGACATTTGGAAGGAGATTTCTGTGATAATCTGAGGGATATGGGGGTTGCATAAGACACACATTTGTCAATATAATGTGAAAATATTACAATGAGTCTAAGGTCTAGGGATTTTTTTTGCGAGTACTGAAATCCATCAATGCACAAATTATGGCCATAGAGTAAATGTGTCAAAGAAACTAAGTTTTCTTTACTGTCAGTGATGGAAAATACTACTCAGTAATGTGAAGATTTAATTTTTTTTTGTTGTATTCAAGGGTAAAAAAGGAACGACATGTGTTGGCTTGCATGATCTTCACAAAAAACAGAACAAGGTAAATGTGATTGTTGTTGACAACGTCCCATTTCCAGCAAAATGTAGAAGTTTTACTCCGATATTTTCTCCATTTTATTTTGCTCTTTATTTATATTCTCAGCTGCTGTATATCTTTGATAGAGAAGTGTCTTTGATTAGTTGTTCTGTCAACAAGGAAAGGACACTGCTGGGTGAGTGTGACTAATTTCTATTTTGGGAGATATTTTTACACTTTTAAAGTGTAATGTCTGAAGAAGGGTTTCGGCCCGAAACGTTGCCTATCCAGTCTGAAGAAGGGTTTCGGCCCGAAACGTTGCCTATCTCCTTCGCTCCTTAGATGCTGCTGCACCCGCTGAGTTTCTCCAGCCTTTTGTGTAACCTTTACTCTTTTAATGTTGCACTGGTATCTCATTTAGCCGTCGGTCTTTCCTAGGAATGAATGCAATGGAATTGGTGCTAAAAGGGCTCATTAATAGCATGACATGTGAGAGATGCATTATTCACAGTGCTGCTGTGCAGGAATCCCTGCTGTTCCTCTTGCAGTGCCAGGAAACCGATTGAGAGCTCAGCACTCCACTGACACTCGCACAGCCATGACATAATGACCTGTTCACTGCATGACTGGCTGTGGAGAGAGTCACACAGCACTGAGATGCATGGTTTGTGTGCCCCCTAGTATGTTTGGTGAGCGCAGACTGTTACACAGACCATTTGAATCTTATCTCATCGCCTCAGGCTAGTGGTGATGGAACCTGCTGTCTCCCCCACTTTTTGGTTGGCTGCACAGTTTCCCCAGCTGGAGATATTTTTATTGTAACAAGTTCAAAGAGCAGTGTATGTACCCTGAGCCTTGCATCTCAGCACTGAGTGGTGCATTAATCGGCCAAACTACCCAACACCGATCCTTACAGGCAGCTTAAACATGTTGCCTTGGTGAGGTAATCACTTTAACTATTTAATCATTGGGAAAAGTCCACGTTCCCAGCACATTAGTTCACAGCCTGAAGTACAGGGATGTACCTGCCTGTGCATGTCCAGAGCCAGGTGCACTATGACAAATGGGGTAATGCTATGTGGGGTTCCTGTGTAAATTGCAACGTATCAAAATTGTAAATGCATATTAAAATTGCTATGCCATAAGTGAATTTGCTTTTTCAAAAAAATTCTTGTTTTGTTTTAGCTGTAAGTATTCTACAGTCTGCTGGAAGAGGTATACCATTAAATACTTTCAGACCAGGTATTACTCTAAACATTCTTTTGTGTTGTAGTAAAATTTTGAATTCAAACTTTCAATTGAATTGCTTTTAGAATTGTTCATTTCTGTAAACTATTCAGAATTTTGAGGGAAGGAGTTAAATCCTTGAATTGCATTTGTTCCCAAGATGAAGCTTTCCTTTCTAAAACATTTAAGATGTGTCCTCTATCGCTGTCATATATAGATCCTCCAACTGCGTCTCCTCTGTGACCTGTAGTTGTGCTCTTCCTCCCCAGATAGACTTTCCCTGGTCCTTGCCTTTCACCCCATCAGCTTCTGCATCCAACATGTCATTCTCCGACATTTCCATCTCTTCAAATGTTATCAAACCACCGGTCATATCTTCAGGGCTGCCAACATTGGGTGAGAGTTGAGAGTGAGAAATTGTGAGGGAGTGTAGCGACCGATGGGGGGGGGGGGGGGGGGGGAGGGTGTGGGAAGGGTGTGGGAAGGGAGTGTGACCCCTGCCACGGTAGGAACCTTTTGCATTTTTCAGCTTGAAATTGTGCAATCTGGTGCATACTGTAGCTAGTCTTTTAACTTACACTTGAATGCAACATTTATGCTTCAAATTGGATTAGGTATGAATGTTAGGCTAAATTACATTCCACAGTAGAGCCAGGCTCTGATCAACAGGTGCAGCACATGAATGACCTTAGTATATTCATGTATGGAAATCAGATTGTAATTTAGAGAGAGAGAGAGAGAGAGAGTCCATCACTGTTCTGCACAAATAATTCAATCAACTGTACCCTTTGACTATAGAAACAAGACAAAAATAATGCCACATATTCAACCGTATATGGTTCAATGAAATTAAGATATATATTTAAAACATATATATGGTAACAGGCCCACCAAGTCCACACTGACCAGCAATCTACCATACACCAGTTGTATCCTACACGCCAGGGACAATTTACAGAAGCCAATTAACCTACAAACCTGCATTTCTTTTGGATGTGGGAGAAACCGGAATATCCAGAGAAAACCATGTGGTCATAAGGAGAATGTACAAATACTGTACAGACAGCACCCGTAGTCAGGATCAAATCTGGGTCTGTGGTGCTGCAAGGCAGCAACTCTACCGCTGCGCCACTGTGCCACCCCAAATTTTTTTTTTTCTGTAATATATTTATTGTAGTGTCATGTCAATAAAGATGAACACATTATTCTGATTTCTGCCTTAAGATGAATAACACACATCTCCAGTCATTGTGTTTTATGGCTGGTTTTCAATCTCTTCAGTCTGAAAGTCTCGACCCAAAACATCACCTATTCTTTCTCTGCAGAGATGCTGCCTGTCCTGCTGAGTTTTTCCAGCATTTAGTGTCTATCTTCAGTTTAAACCACCAACTGCAGTTCCTTCCTGCACTCTTTGTTAAGCGAAACGGGTCCGATTCTCATAATATTTTCAACTAAGTATTTTCCTCGCCTCCGCTGCTGCAGAGAATACAATCCCAGTTATCAAATCTTTCTTCAAAGTGAAAAAAAAATTCCAGCCCTGCCATATGTTCATAAATCGCCCCTGGATCCTCTCCAGAGCAATTGCACCCTTTCTACAGCGTGTCATAGTCTTACAGCATGGAAACAGGGCCTTCATCCCAACCTGTCCATGCAGATCAAGATGCCCCATCTAAACTAGTCCCATTTATCCACCTTTGGCCCATATCCCTTCAAACCTTGTGTGTGTTATGGTGTGTGTTAGGTTGTGTGTGAGAGTGCGTGTTAGGTTGTGTGTGAGAGTGTGTGTCAGTGAAGCGGCGACAACACCGGAGTGAGCAGAGACCTGCCGATGTCCGGGAAGCATTTCCTTCTCTTCCCCCCCCCCCTGGGAATGTGGGCTGGCCCAGGTGCTCTGTGTCCAGCTGGGGTCTGGGGGAGCTGAGGGTCAGTGACCCGGAGGTCCAGGGGAGGTGAGGGACAGTGACCCGGGGATCGGGCATCGGAGCGGAGCTATAGCCCGAGATTCATCCCCGCGGCTCTGGAGGTGGCACCGACGCCCCCACTCACCCGGTTGGCTCCCGCCTCTGAGTTCATACGCCATGTGGTGTGGACAGAGCGGCCGCCGGACACTGAGCCGCCGGAGGTGAGGGTGGGAGATGTGAGCGGTGCCTCGGGGGGGGGGGGGGGGGTGATGCTGGGACCACCACCGTGTCTCACCTATAACACCATCTACACGGGAATGTGAAAGTGGGTGACGCAACATCTATAGAGCGGTAGACAAAAATGCTGGAGAAATGCTTGAGTTTGAGGAAGGGTCAAACTCAAACATTGATGCTGCCTCACCCACTGAGTTTCTCCAGCATTTTTGTCTACATTGCCATTTTAAATAGTGTTCGATGGGCTTAAGCCAATTAAATTGCTCGTTCTTTACGGGAATCCTGCCAACAGAAAACTATTCTCATTGGTGAGTGTGGAGGGGAGTGACTTTATTTATTTATATTTTGAGCATGAGAACTTCTGTCATCAGTGTGAGAGCGTGAGAATTTCGTCAAATGTGTGAGTCTCATGCTCAATGCGTGAGAGTTGGCAGCCCTGTATCTTTCCATTCCATCCCTTTCTGTTTCCCGCAAAGCCACTCCCTCGCCAACTCCTTGATTCACGCATCATAATCCACCCAAACCACACCCTCCCCAAGTACTTTCCACTACAACAGGAGATGTAACACATATTCCATACTTCATCCAGGGATCCCACAAGTCCTTCCAGATGAGACCGAGCTTCATGTGCACCTCTTCTAACCTAATTTAATGTATATGATGTTCCTGATGTGGCCTCTTGTACATCGGCAAGGCCGAGTGTAGACTCGCCTGTCATATTCTAGCTTTCTTACTCCAGCCTCCCCCCCCCCCCCCCCCCCCCCCAACCAAAAGGGTCCTGATGTAAAATGTCACCTTTCTGTTCTCCAGGGATGCTACCTGGCCTACTGAGTTACCTGTCTCCCAGTCCGAAGAAGGGTCTTGACCCGAAACGTCACCTATTCCTTCGCTCCATAGATGCTGCCTCACCCGCTGAATTTCTCCAGCATTTTTGTCTACCTTTGATTTTTTCCAGCATCTGCAGTTCTTTCTTAAACATTTTGTCTACTCCACTGCAAAATCTCCTCAAGTTATGCCTACCTTGAAGTTCTCCTCCTCTCTCCAAAGAGTCTGAAGAAGGGTTTGACCCGAAACGTCACCTATTCCTTCGCTCCATAGTTGCTACCTTGCCCCTGCTGAGTTTCTCCAGCATTATTGTCTACCTACTGAATTAACTAAGTATCTTTAAAATGTTGTTTGATTAGAAAAAAATAAGGCAGGAAGGCACTAAACATTTAGATGTGAATGAAGTTAGGTAAGTCTGATATTGTGTTTGGTAGTTTCAGATCACCAGAAGGGTAGGTAAGAAGAGATGGAACAATTCTTATGTTGTGGCTTCCAATATCACCTCTTCAACTCAGGCCAATGAAGTTACAGATGTTTGTTGGCCTGAACTGATGGCCACAATCCCAACACAGATACATTTTTCATGTGTTCTTGGAAGGGAATCTTTGTAGGATATGGTGCCATCTATATGTGTTATGATTGCGGAAGCACACACATTTGTGTTATAGGAATAATCATTTGCATGGTTATTCATATAACCATGAATTGTAAATGGTCAGAGATGGTCAGGGTTTACCTCCTGACAAAGCCTTGCAGGGAGTTAAATATTTCAGCAATAACGCTGAATTAATTCCTGACCTAGTGAAGGTGTTTGCTGTCTTCCTTAACCCTCTTTCATTTCTCCAGGTAAACAACAATACATTTGTGTTGGCTTCATCAATGGAGGCAGAGAGGTGTAAGAACATAAGAAGGCAAAAGGATTCTTTATGATTGTTCTGCCATATTACAAGTTCCTGGCTGATTGCCCTTGGTCTCAGTGTCAAATTTCTCCCTAATCCCAATGGCCCTGGGTTTCCCAATCATTCAAAAACATAGTTATCTTATCCTTGAATATATTTATATTCACCTCATTCAAAATAAATGTCCAGAGAGGTTTTTTTCTTAATTTCACTCATAAATAGATGTTTATACTGATACTGTGTCCCATTGTTTTAGATTTCCCCATCAGCAGAATCTACCCTGTTAAGTATCCTACCTTTCTGTAAAACCTCACCTTTTCTCTTCATGTCAAAGCAAATCTCTCAATTCATAGAAACATAGAAAAATAGATGCAGGGGTAGGCCATTCAGCCCTTTGAGCCAGCACCGTCATTCAATATGATCATGGCTGATCATCTAAAAGCAGTACCTCGTTCCTGCTTTTTCCCCATATCCCTAGCCCTACGAGCCAAATTAACTCTCTCTTGAAATTCCTTGCATTATACTCCATTTGTCATCTTTTTGGGATAACATAGAACTGGTGTGAATGGGTGGTCAATGGTCCACATGGACTTGTAGCCTGAAACACCAGTTTCCACACTGTATCTTTCTTTCAATGTATTTTTCTATATTGCTTACTTGCCCAATATTGCTTTTGTGGATTTTGTCTTCGCAATTTGCTTTCCCAGCAATCTTGATATCCAATATTTCTTAGAACCACTTTGGCTTTGTTTAAATATTTTAAAAGTTATCTTAGTATCTTACTTCTATATGAAAAATAGTTTTCTTACTACTATTAAGGAAGTAATAAGAAAGCTACTTAGATATTACTTAATATTACAAGCTATTACTTAATATTTAAATAATTTTCTTACTAGTTAATAAAGGGTTCAATGCCATATTATTCGAATGGACATTTAGTTCCCTGCCTTTGCTCTCCCTCCTTTCTTGAATGGGTTGTGTTGGCTCCGCGTTTACCTCAGTCCCTGGGACCATTTCAGAATCAGTAAAACTAGTAAATGGAGAGACTTGTTTTCAGTTCATGGTACTGAGTCTGGTGTAGAAAAGTATTTTACAAATTTTGCCTATTCTGGTTAATGCATATTTTGTAGGGTTTTTTTCCAGAATGAATGAATTTGTAGTTCTGGGGATTCCAAGAAAGTTGATTTTGAAAGCTTTGTTTACATGAAAATGTCAATTAAATGTTGTGTTTTAAACGTGATATAATTCACTTAAAACCAAATATATGAATTGCTAGAGTATTTTATCAAAACTACAATGGAAAATTAAATGTCCCCCTTTATTAAAATGTGTCCTATCATCCAGGGTATTATGCTATTGCACTTTTTAAACTTTTGTTGCAGTTTCGAGATGTTTGACTTTGTTGATTGAAATTCATCCAGCAAATAATACAAAAGTTTTAAAAGCCATTGATTCAAATGTCAGAGTTCAGGTATTTATCATTAATTGCTTTCTTAAATTTTGTTTTTATAATGCTTTCGTATTAACTGTTTGTGAATGAGCAGGTCTGAAGACATCTTTTGGGTTTTGGGTACAATTACAGAGTTGCGCTGAGCGGCCACACTTGCGGCGCCCGCAGCCGGTCCCAAAGCGGCTCCAGCTCCAGCCGTGGGCAGCTCTGGAAGGGGTGCGGGTTAGGGTTAGGTATTTTCTTCTCAGTGGAAGATGCCTTAGCCTTCCCCCAGCCTGGCACTGCCCAAGTCCCACTACTGCCTTGACCCCCACTCTGCACACTGGCAGTCAGTGGGGTTCAGTAAACGGGGGAACCCACAGGAACTGCCCTCACCCATTAATTAGGCTGGTTCAGGAACTGGACCTCTGCGGCAGTCTCATTCAAAATACACAATTTGATATATATATATTATATATATATCAAATTGTGAGTGTGTATTTTGAATGAGACTGAGATATATATATCTCCAGTCAAATTCACGTTTATAAATATATATATATGTATATGTGTGTGTGTGTATATATATATATATTATATATATATATATATATATATATATATATATATATATATATATGTGGGTACATACTTATGTGTACATATGTATGTGTACATATGTATATGTATATATACATGTATGTGTGTATATATATTCACGTTTATATATATATATAAAAACGTGAATATGACTGGAGTTGTATATAATTATATTATATAAATAATATATATATATAGCGGCACCAAACGTGGTGAATAAACAGTTGCTTTATACAGTGAGATAATAGGTTCGAAGTACAGTTTGGTCCTCTAACATAATAATGTAATTGCTGCTGCAGCTGAGCGAGGATGTTGTTTTGATCTCAGCTACCTGTTGACTGGGTTGATCTCAAGGTGAGATATGCTTATGTAGCAGGACACTCCCCTTAACCCATGACGTCACGTGACAGCCCTGATAACCACTGACGAGGATTCGACTGCAAGTGGTCTATCACCTGCGCCACAATATATGATTTAAATTGACAGCAGCATGGAATTAGGCGTCCCATGGAGCAATATGAGCATTGAACACTAGATGGCACTTACCTTTTCGATCTAATTTTCCAATTAGCTTAATTAATTAATCTGCAACTTTTGGCATGACGATTTATGACTTCCTTCTCAATTATATTTTATCTAAATCTGTGCCAAATTTCAAGTAGTTCCCAGACATGGGTCACCGACGTTAAATTCTAGACACATTTTCGATGCTCTGCCTACAGCCTAGTTGTGAAATGGTAACCAAGGGTGAGAATTCTTTTTTATGATATGTAGCATGTTAATGGAATTTCCAGTTGTGATTTTGAAATCAAATTTTCAGAGAATTTGTATGACAAAGAAAGAATAACACTTACAGTAGTTACTGTTAATAATATACACTTGGCATATTTTGCTTCTGTTTTCCAGTTGCTTTTCATAAGTTAAGTTGGAAACTTAAGTGATTTAACATTGGAAACACTTTCCTTTAATGTTCTTAAAAAGTATGTTGGAAACCAATTATTCTAATCATTTTAGCAATCGATACAGTTCTAATCTATAAGCACAGAGTTTGCAGTGATGAATTGTTTACCCAATCTTAGTCTGCAACAAAGGAATCACTTTACTATGCCTGGTTTGGGCAAACTGCTTCACTGTGAATGTAATAATCATTTTAACATTTCGTTGTAGGGTTGTAAGCATGTTGCATTGTACAGAGTATTTGGTAGATAGTTACTCATTTATGGAGGAATGTCTAAAATAAAGAAGAAATATTGGTATGCATATAAGTATCATTTTGAATTTGGCATTGGGTTTGGTCTAAATTTAGGATGTCAGTTTTGGGGTCAGGTTCCTAAAAATGTTTAAATGCTCAAGCTATTTCTGGATCAGAGAATTAATTTAAATTTGTGCTTAGAAAAGATGGAGGACATTGTAATTTTCTGTTATATTTTCTGTGACCTCCTTAAATACATAGTTGATTCGAATGTCTATTATTAGTATTATGTATTAGTATTATGACTTTACCACATTTCAAACTGTAATTGGGGGAAACCTCTGTTAACTATCAATTTGCATAGACACAAAAGTCAATAGATGCTGGAATCTTGAGCAAAAACAAACCACTGGAGGAACTCAGTGTTCAGGCAGCTAAAGTGGAACTAATGAACACATGATGTTTTAGCTCGGGACCCTTCTTCACATTGAAGTGAAGAAAGAGGTTGGGACTGGTGTCAGCGTACATTTGGAACAAGGAGTTTCCATTCATCAATGAAAAGACGGGCAATGCTGGGGCCCATGACAACGTGTTTCATTTGAAGAAACGGAGAGGAGTCTGAAGAAAAATTGTTAAGTGTGAGAACAAATTCCACTAGGCGAAAGAGTTAGTTGGGGGAAGCTGGTTTGGTCTCTGTTCAAGGACAAACCGGAGGGTTCTGAAGCCTCACTGATTGGGAATGGAGGTGTAGAAGCACTGGATGTCCATGGTAAAGATGAGGCAAAGGGCACTAAGGAAATGGAAGTTATTGGAGTGAGTGTGTGAGGTGTCTTTACTCGAATCATCATCTGTCCTTTCCCTTCACAGATACTGCCTGACTCAGTGAGTTTTGTTGCTGTTGATTTGCACAGTTAGTAATGCTTGAATGTTCTGCTAACAATATTGAGAAGGATTCTTTTAAGTAAGCTGGAAGAGAATTAAATGTATTTGACAAAATGGTAAAATGTCTTGTGAAATCATGTGTAGTCCTGCTTTGCAAAAAATGACTGATTTAGTGAGACTGGTTTACTGATTTTTAAAGCTCAAGAATAAATGAATAGTCAGTGACTAGATGCTGTCTTCAGCAATGTGAAGGGGAAGAGTGTGTGACAACTCAACTGTAACAATTTTCTGTCATGGTTGATAGACCCAACTGGCACAAGTTTGTCCAAGTATCTGTGGGTTTGCGAATTGTTTGATTCCGAAGCCCGATCTGTATGTTTGTTAATGTGCATATCTGACCACAATTTCCCCTTTATTATGCAGAAAAAGGTGGATTTTCATATTCTTTTGAGTTGGCTTTTGCACATAAGTTGTTGGTTGCACTTGGTCATGGATTCACACACCCAGTAAAAGGCCATTCAGCTCACGATGTCCACACCAACCAGTGGGAACCCATTGTCCACATTAATCCCATCTTTCAGACTTGGGCATGGTCTTCAACACTTGGGCGATTTAAGTGCTTGTCCAGGCACTTGTAGTGAGTCTGCTTCCACCACTCTCTCCTCCAGTGCTTTTCAGATGCTAGTCATTTTCTGGGTAAAAAAAGTCCCCCCTCGGATCGTGTATAAATCTTTACATATATGTCCTCTAGTTTTACTACCTCTAATGAGGAAAAAAGATTCCTGCTGTCTATCCTACCTAAACCATCATAATTTTATATACATCAATCATGTTCACTCTCAACCTCCTCCACTCGAGGAAAAACTGACATGGACTCTTCAATTGTTCCTCCTAACTAAAGCAATGTCCTGGTCAATCCTCTCCAGCACTATTGCATCCTTTCTGCAGTGTGGTGACCAAACCTCCACACTGTACTCCAGCTGAGTTCCCACTGGGGTTATATGAAGCTACAGTGTAACCCCTCTGTTCTTGACTAATGAAGCCCAGCTTCATATATACCTGTTTATCCATGCTGGCACTTTAAAAGATACTTGAACTTATACACCAACGTCCTTCAGTTCTACAGCCCCCCCCCCCCCCCCCCCCCCCCTCGAACCTTGTTGTTCGTGGTGTACGTCCTGGACTCTGTATTCCCAAAATGCATCACCTCACATTTATCAGAATTAAACCCCATCTGCCATTTCCGAGATAACACGTCAGTATCGCCCTGTAGTAGAAGACTCCTCTCCACACAGTCAAAAACTCCAAAGTTTGGTATTTGTCATCTGTGAATTTAATGGTCAGGCTACCTGCATCCACATCCAAATCATTTGGACTTATTGCAAAAAGCATGGTTCCACCACTGATTCCTATGGAACACCATTAATCAGACTGGTCCATATTCAAAGACTGTACGGCAAACCAACATGAGTATGCTACTTGTCAGAGACTTTATTAGTGTGAAGGAATGTGAATTTAGACATCAATTTAACCATCCATTTCTTGCCTCATCAATACCCACGCACACTGTAGCAAGAGTAGCATTGAGCAATTAAAAACGTTTGACTTTAATGATACAGCATGGAAACAGACCCTTCGGCCCACCGACTGTGCTGCCCAGGGATTACCCGCACACTAGCACTATCTATCCTACACACGAGGAACTATCTTACACACTAGAAACAAATTACAACAATTGAATTGAATTGAATACCTTTATTGTCATTCAGACCTTTCGGTCTGAACAAAATTTCGTGCCTGCAGTCATACATATATAAAAAACAATACAATACCACACAATAAACACAAAACTAACATCCACCACAGTGAGCTCACCAAACACCTCCTCACTGTGGTGGAAGGCAAAAGTCTTAGGGTCTCTGTCTTTCTCCCCTCCTTATTCTCCCTCTGCGCTGAGGGGATCCAGGCCGCCGCCACCGCTAACGCCGGAACACCGCCACAGGGCCCGCTGCCAGAACGTCGCTGGAGCACCGCAGCTCAGAGGGAGCCAGGCCGCCGCTGGAGCACCGCAGCTCCCGACATCCAAGCCGCCGCTGGAGCACCGCAGCTCCCGACACCCAAGCCGCCGCTGGAGCACCGCAGCTCCCGACACCCAGGCCGTCGCTGGAGCACCGCAGCTCAGAGGGAGCCAGGCCGCCGCTGGAGCACCGCAGCTCCGAGGGAGCCAGGCCGCCACTGGAGCACCGCAGCTCCCGACACCCAAGCCGCCGCTGGAGCACCGCAGCTCCCGAAGCCCAGGCCGCCGCTGGAGCACCGCAGTTCCCGAAGCCCAGGCCGCCGCTGGAGCACCGCAGCTCCCGAAGCCCAGTCCGCCGCCGGAAGCCAGGTCGCCGCTGAAGCTCTGAGGGCCGTGCCGCCGCCGCTGGAAGCTGGAAGGCCGTCACCAGGGCCTCAGCACAGACGGAGACGATGTCGGGGGACACGACTGGAAAAGTCGCATCCCCCCCGAAGGGAGAGACTAAAACCCCGTTTCTCCCCCCCTCCCCCCCCCCCCCCCCCCCCCCCCCCCCCACACACACATACACAACCCGACAAACCAAAAATAAACACCAAAAACAGGGACGAGGACAAAAATAAAATAAAAGACAGACGGACTGCAGGTGAGCCGCAGCTGACAAGCAGCGCCGCCACTCCGAACCAAAGCCAATTAACCTACAGACCTGCACATCTTTGGAGTGTGAGAGGAAACTGGAGGACCCAGAGAGAACTCGCGTGGTCACGGGGGGAACTTACAAACTCTGTACAGATAGCATTAGTAGTCAGGATAAAGCCTGGGTCTTTGGCACTGTAAGGCAATAGCTCTACCGCTGCACCATTGTGCCTCCCCACATTTTAAGCTATTTTTCCTGGGTTTTTTCCTCTCTGTTCTCTAATCCAGCATCAGTTATGCCAGTTGTTGCCTGCTAAAATGTTGTCCTAGTTGAGATGATCAAAATCTGGAAAGATTAGAAGCAAAGAGTACTGACAACAATTATTTCGTGTTGTGGGTAATGAATGAGGTTAAGGGGGGTGGGGGGAAAGCAATTTGTTTGTAAGCTAATATCGGTGCATATATTTTGTACATGTAATGTCATAGATTTGAAATGTCTATAACATTCACAGCTGATGTGGATTCAAGCTGGTGTGAAAAACGTTCTGAATCAGTTCAAATAAATACGTAGTCTCGTTCTAGTTGAAGTGAAGGACTCTTTTGTAATGTTTGATTTTATATTTGGGAAAGTTCTTCATTTGCACTCTGAGTCAATGTCTACTCTGAGCCAATGCCTACATCTATTCAAGTGCACCAAATTTTACAAAATAATGTTTGGAAACTTTACCGTTTTTCTAATTTTGTTTTTCTTTCAGTTCCTCTATCAAGATTCAGATGCGAGGATGTTGCCTGAAAGCCACTTACTCATGATTTCAGAGGACAGATGTAAGTAATATGTTCATGATTGGTGATGACTACTTTTAAAAGGGATACAATTACAACATTTAGATAGGAAATCTTTGAAGGAATATGGGCCAGTTTTGGGCAAGTGACCCTAGTTGGCAATTCAGTTGGCAGGGATGGGTCGTGTTTCCAAGCTGTAGAGCTCTAAAAGTGAATGGTTGGAAAAAACACAGCAAATTGTGATAAACTCTCGTTAGCAAGATGTTGGTCCATACAAGTTGTCCAAAAAACATGTCACTATTTGGAGAGCAAGAGTAGTGGGGAAGGTAGGAAGAGACCCAGGTGTGCAGAAATATATTTTCTTCTCGGCATTAGTTTGATTGACAGGCTGATAGCCTGGAGAGCCAGTGATATTTTGGGGCTGGTCACTGGCACTGTGCAAAATGGTTAAAATTGGTAGCGTGTTGATTGGTGGGGTTGAACCAACTATGTCATCACGGGTGGCTTAGGGGCACCTGTGTCTCCATCTTTTGTTGACATTTTTTTACGACATATGAAGAGACTATTTAGCCCATCAAATTGGGCAGCTCTCTGAGCGCTCCCATCAGACCCAATCTCTCGCTTTTTCCCTGCATCCTATTCTATCATGGGTCCGTCAACTCTCCTGCCACCCTAAATATTGCTGCACCAGAGATCATTTATAGTAGCCAGTTAACCCACTATCACGTCTTTGAGATAATGGTGCAAACCAGACCACCACTTTGGGGGAAGGTTGTGCATTCACGGAGAATGTGCAGAATACACCCAGGGCAAGGATCAAACTCTGGTCACTGGAGCGGTCAGCAACAGTACTGAGCACCGCACTGAAGCACCCAGGGCAGTTGTAAATACAACTGTAATGTATTACATTTTGTGCCTGTTGTACACAGTTCACCTCAACAGTAGAGTGATTGTGTACTATAAAATCTTCTAGTACAATAAAAAAAATATATATATATCCTCTGGTGTGGCACATCTACAAAGGATAGCAGTGAGTGTATTAGGTTTCTTCTTCATGGTAAGTATCTTCATTGACCTATCTGAATAGCATTTTATTTTAATACCTTCATGCTTTATTACAATCCTATCCAAGACATCGTAAAATTATTTTTTGCTCTTCTTGTTCAGGTATTGAGCATATTCGTATAAGGGTGATCATTGAAGAAGGTTACAGAGTGGTAAGTGAGATATATTAGACTTGTACATAGGATGCTGTGTTGTGGATCCAAAGTCTGTGCATTGGCGAAAGTCGGGCAAAGCTCGCCAAAATTTCATTGTGCACCTTGCTTTGGAATTTATAGTCATCCAGTTTAGAAACGGGCCCTTTGGCCCAACTTTCCCATGCTGACCAAGATGCCCCATCTGTGTTCATGCAACCAGCCCACGCTTGGCCCATATTGCTCTAAACCTTTCCTATCCATGTAGCTGTTTAAATGTTACTATGGTACCTGCTTCCACTACCTCCTCTGGCAGCTTGTTCTATATACTCACCCTCAGCCACCTAAACACCAAGAAATAAAATTATGGCCTGCCGAACCAGTCCCTATAGCTCAGGCCCTCAAATCATGATACCAATCTTCTCTGCACTCTTTCCAACTTAATGACATCCTTCCTATAGCAGGTTGGCTAAAACTGAACACAATACCCCAAAGGTTACCTCACCAATGTGGTGTAACATGACATCCCAACTTCTATACTCAATACTCTTGACTGATGAAGGCCAAGGTACCAAAAGCTTCTTGACATACCTATCTACCTGTGATGCCACTTTCAGGAAACCATATACCTTCACTCCTAAATCCCCCTGCTCTACAGCACTCCACAGATTCCTGCTATTCACAGTGAAGGCCCTGCTGTGGTTTGACTGCCCAGAATGCATCACCTCACACTTATCTGCATTAAACCCATTAGCAGTCTATTTGCTGAGCAGATCAAGATCCTGTTGTACTTTTTGATAAACTTCTTCACTATAATGCTATATGCAAACTTATTAATCTTACCTTGTACATTCTCATCAAAATCATTGATATAAATTTACATTATAATGTACAAAGCTGAGCAAAGTGTATTGTGCTTGATGATCTACACTCAAGATATGCTTGGAGTTAGCAGTTGTTCTAAAGGATTTTTTTAGAATAAGGCAACAGCAATACTTCCAATAATTGAAAAATAAATGAAGGCTCTTCCAAGTCCCTTGGTACACATGTGATTTTCAACATACATGCACAAATGTACTTGTAAAATGTACATGTAGTTCTAGGATTTGGACATTGTGATGATGAAGGAAGGATGTTTTCAAATTAGAATCATGACAGTGAGTGGTACCTTTTTGTCTTCTGTCCTCAGGAGTTAAGGGCCTGTCCCACTTGGGCGACCTAATCCGCGAGTTCTGGTGAGTTTGCCCTCGACTCGTACTCGCAGCATGGTCGAGGGCAAATGAGGTCATAGGAGGTCTTCTTAACTCTCCTTCATGCTCGATATTGATCTCCGCGTACTCAGCTAGGTCGTGGCTTTTTTTTCAATATGTTAAAAAATGCCCGCGAGTTAAAAAAAGTTGCCATAAAAAAATCAATACTTTCCTCGTAGGTTTGGTCGTAGTAGATCGGCATGTTAGTCGCAGGTAATCGAGGGTAGTCAAAGGTAGTCGAAGATAGTCGTAGATAGTCTTCATCATTGTCGAAGGAGATCGAAGGAGGTAGTCTTCGCTCTCCACTATTCGATGTCCAATTTTCCCGAAGTTAGTCGTAGCTAGTCATAGCTAGTCGAATCTAGTCTTCAACTCTTCTAAACTCGCCAATTAGGTCGCCCAAGTGGGTCAGCCCCTTTAGAGGTTAAGAATTTGGGAAGTGATGTTGGTGTAGTCCAGGCAGTAACTGAAGTGCATTTTGTAGATCGTGCATGCCTTAGCTGCTATTGGTGATGCAGGTGGTGGCACGGTGGCGTTGCTGCCTTATAGCAAATGCAGCACCAGAGACCCGGGTTCGATCCCGACTACGGGTGCTGTCTGTACGGAGTTTGTACGTTCTCCTCATGACCTGCGTGGGTTTTCTGCAAGATCTTCGGTTTCTTCCCATACTCCAAAGACGTACAGGTATGCAGATTAGTTGGCTAATGTAAAAACTGTCCCTAGTGGATGTAGGGTAGTGTTAATACACGGAGATCGCTGGTCGGCGGTGGGCCGAAGAGCCTGTTTCTGCAATGTATCTCTAAACTAAACTGAAGGTAATTAATGTTTATGGTTGTTGTTGCTGGAGTGCCATTCAAGGGGGCTGATTTTGTCTTGGAAGGTGTTGAGCCTCTTCTGAGTTATTGAATCATAGTCATCCCCACAAATAGAGTATTTCATCAAGCTCCTGATGTGCATTGTAGATCTCCAGGTAAGTCATTCTCCTCAGCATATCTTGCTTCAGAATTGCACTTTTTTATGATGCTGTTCAAAGTATGGGAGCCTGCAACATGTCCAGATAGAAAATGTACTGTTCTTCGATCTGGCATTGGGCTTTGATATGATGTGCATGAGGCAACAGACAGACAGTAGGAATGGAATTAAAGTAGTAGGCAACAGGAAGCTTATAGTCTTTGCAGCTGCCTAGTGAAATGGATGCCAACTCTGTTTGGTTTCTCTATTGTAGAGGAGTCTATGTTGTCAATTCAAAATTCATTCCACGAGAGGTGGAAAACAAGTGTTGCACGTTGCAACTTAAAACAAACTTAAAAGTAAAGATAGTACTATACCTCTTTCAATCAATTTCGATATATCTCCCAAAAAATTTCTTTTAAAAAGTCGACTATAGTGACAAGTTTTATTTGGGATTATAAGAATCACAGAATAAACAAAAACACTTATGTAAACCCAAGATGAATGGAGGATTAGTCTTACCAAATTTCTTATTTTATTTCTGGGCAGTCAATGTCAAAAATATACATTTCTTGTTGGAAGATATGGATCAACAACCAGACTGGTTAAAGATGGAAAAGGAGGATTGTCTGCCTTTTGAAATTGGTCCGATTCTGTTAACTCCCACAAAATTGAATTAAAAAATCTATATTGAAAATCCAATAATAGTGGTATTCGAATTTGGAAACAATTAAAAAAGACATTAAAATTGGATAATGTAACACTTTCTCTCCCTATTGCAAATAACCCTTCATTTAAATCTTCAGTATTGGATAAAGGTTTTGCACAATTGAAAAATTATGGAATTAAAAAGATAGGACATCTTTATAGAAAAGGTATGTTCCTCTCGTTTCAGGTGGTACAACAGAATTATGGATTACATTCAAATAATTCTTTTAGATATTTACAACTTAAAGATTATGTTAAATCACATACACAAGAATACAGAACTAGAGAGCCAGAGATTCTAGATGAATGTTTGAACAAACACACCAACACAGTCAAATTAATATCTTACATTTATAATATTCTTTCAGATAGTGAGATTCCGTTGACAGAATTATATAGACAAGCATGTTAAAAAGCAATTAGTTCAACCCATAACAAAAGATATTTGGGATGAAAGTCTACAACATATACATCAATGTTCGTTAAATGCCAGACATTCTTTAATACAATTTAAAGTACTACATAGATTGCATTATTCTAAAACAAAATTAATTAGAATTTTTCCTAATATCTCTCCTATCTGTGATAAATGTCAATACTCTGAGGCTAATTAAACCATACCTTTGTAAGTTGCATAAAAATTAAAATTTTCTGGATGGATATTTAAAAATTTATTTCTGTAGTGGTTAATACTCAACTGGAGCCCGATCCTAAATTAATAATGTTGGGCATAAACGACAATACCTAAAACTTACAATAAACCAAAGAAATTTCCTTGATTACAGTATAATAACTGGGAAAAAATTAATATTAAAATTTTGGAAAAACCCAGCAACCCCCACAATCAAAATGTGGATTATGGAGATGTCGGAGACCTTAAATCTGGCAAAAAATTATATTTGTCTTAATTGACAAACCAGAATTATTTACTAGAATATGGTCCCCGTTCATAGATTATTTGAAGGGGTAGAATGGGCCAGCGCGGAAGCCTGACTGAAGCTTGAACCCATGAACAGTTATGTTCTCTGACCTACGGACCTATCTCCTAAGTTGTATTATGGATAGTTTATTCTATTTTTCTAATTTTCTTTTTTTTTCTCTCTTTATTTTTTCTATCTATTGAAAAATGATAATAATAATTAGAGTCAATGTTAATATGTAACTGATAAATGAGGACCCCAGCTACACTGGTAGCGGGGCCCCTGGAAACCTGGATATTTAATATGTAACCTTTTAACAAAGTTCGTAGTGGTTTGGACTATGATATGTACATGCCTCTAATAAAAATGTAACTATCAAAAAAAAAGTAAAGATAGGCACAAAATGCCAGAGTAACTCAGCTGGTCAGGTCGCATCTGGAGAAAATGGATAGGTGACGTTTCGGGTCGGAACCTTTCTTCAGACTCCTGAAGTCTTTTGTTACTCCAGTATTTTATGTCTATCTTTGGAATAAACCAGCATCTGCAATTCCTTATTGTTATATTTTAACTTGAAACTAACTTGTTTTACTCTCTCAGTCTGTCAAATTGTCTGACTGGAACTTTAACTCATTTTTTCCCCTCTTTGCACAGATGCCGCTTGACCTGCTGAGTGTTGCCATAATTTTATGGTTTTGGTATATTTAAGTTTCTGTTAGTAAATCATAGGGTATAGACATTAGGGTGTTGACAATGGTAATGCCATCGAGTATCAAGGGTAGGTGGTTGGTGTATAACTTTGGAGATGGCCATTGCCTGTCTCTCTTATGGCTTTAATATTATTTAGCCATTTGTGAATGTTGCCTGCAGGGATGGACTGCTTCATGGGCTTAATAGAATTGAATATTGTGTAATCTATAGTTAATATGCCACCTTCTGAGTCGATATTGGAAGGAAGGTCAATCACATTTGTTTCCAGGATATATCCATTTGATTTAAATCTATTTTAGATAATTCAGGATCCAGACCATTTGCCGAAAGAGATTGTGGCTGAAGACTTTTTCTGGGCCCAGTGGGATACAGAGACACAGAGACTGTTCTACATTATGGAAAAGGTAAAAAGTGATAAGATACCAGCATTTATATTTGATTCATTAAAAATGAAGGAACATTAGAATAAACAAGCATGCGGCATATTTTTAAAAAAAATTGACCCTCTTCTCTACAAGCAGCATATATGAGGAGAAATCTTGTTTTGGCTGCTACTTGATGGGTACTACTCGGGGAACAACAATAAACAATGTTTTTGTTCAAGGTTTGCATGAACACCTTCTTCCATAGATCTGTGAAGGCAAATTTAGGGCATGTCAATATTAAGAAAGTTGTGTTGCTTAGTTTCTCAACAAATATTATGGTGGATATGTAGGGCTTGAACCAACAACCTCCAGCATTCTGTGCTGTTACTGAGCTGAAATGGCACTTAGATTAAAAGGATAGAAAAACTGCATAATAAATTGGGATACAATATTCTTTCCGTATCCTAAAAATGACAATGAAAGTGCAAATGCACTGGCATTGAATGTAGTTATGGTTATTCCATCAATGTGCAATTTCCAATAACATTTTTGGTTAACATGAGAGGGAAACCAAACCATTCCAACTTCTTCTCCCAAGTCTTATTTCATGGCAGTTGTCTGTCATACACATGTTCTCATTTGGCCCATCTGACTTTGCTTCAAAAAAATTCATAAATCTCACTTGGGCAACAAAATATGACTATTCTAATTGTTTAATTTAAAACTTTCTGCTTTCATTCAAACCATAATGTTGTACAAGAATGGCAGTGACAAATAAGTTTGGCTTGAAATTGAATGCACCGCTGAACTGTTCCATGACATAGAAGTCTTGTAGTGTCATTAAGAACCTTTACTTTATTCATTTTTTGGGGGATCTGTGTGTTACTGGCAAGACTGGTAATTATTGCCCATCCTTAATTGCCCTCAAGAAAGCAGTGGCATGTATCTGCCTTGAACTGTTGTGCACTCGGTCTCGTGAAGGTCCTCCAACATTCTATGGTACGAAGATCCAAGAATTCAACTCGGCAAACACTGGTGATTAAAACGGGCTAAATGGTGTCCAGCTGTTGGAATGGCACCATGAGCCAGGTGTTCCATCATACATCCTGACTTGTGCTCTGTCTACGGTGGTCAGAGTTTGGGTGTCAGCTGCTGAGTCTTTCCCAGCATGACATCCAACCTTTGACCTGTTCTTGGAGTTACAATATGAATGTGGCTACTCTCCTTGAATTTCTGCTGGATTTGTCACTTCTAGTGATTTGGCTTTGGGTGCAATGCAGCAGTTTGCATGTGGTATCAATATTGATGTACTGAGTACAGCAATTTGCTGCTGTAATTATAAAAATATCCTTCTGAATAATAAGTTCCAAACTAAAATGCGATTGCATCAATAATAATGACCTCTTTAATTAGGAAAGCATTGCAGTTCTGATGTGTATCCAGTTTTATCTGGACAGGAGCAATGAAATGGTGGTAAGTAGTATATATTTGTCATCTAACCTTTTCCCAACATTTTGTATTGTCCATTATATTTGGATTGTGTGTTTATTTTTCTACTGACATATGTATGGCATCGTCTGTAAAATTTAATGGGAAAGTTGAGATATAAAACTGACAAGTCATGGAGTCATATAGCACAGAATTAGGCCATTTGGCTCTCTGAGCCCATACTTACCATCAGACATCCATTTATACTAATTCTACATCTATCCCATTTTATTCTCTCTACACTCCGCTTGATTCTCCAGATTCTTCTGCTTACCTCCCTGCATGAGAATAATTTACAGTGGCCAATTAATGTACCAACTTGCATGTCTTTGTGGTGGGAGGAAATCGGAGCACTTATGGGAACCCATGCAGTCACAAGGAGCAAGTACACAGTTCACATGGACAGCGCAGTTTTGTTTAGAGATACAATGCGGAAATAGGCTAAACTAAAGAGTGAGAGGGAATTTTAAATCTGTATCTGGCAGAATATTTTTATTTTGGTTTCTAGGTGAGGTGGTTGCCTGGCTACTTTCTTTAACATTCTAGTGAAAGGTCATTTAACCTGAAACTATCCTTTTCCCACTTGGATAGTCTCTTGAGCATTATCAGCTTGTCTTTTTCAGTTAGGAACACAGGAATTGCCGCACTTTTCAATTTCCCACAGTTTTTTTAGATAAACCTCTTCAACTTTTGACCGAGCCACAACACGAGATGAGGCAAGGGCATTCATCATGCAGGAGGAAGTGAGAGTTGCTTAATGAGTAGTACTGAGAGTGAATGAAGAAGTCTAAATGACCCACATCAAATAGCTGTTGTTTCTAGAGAAGGAATCATACCATTTTTGTTGTTGTTTTTTCAGGGTAGACAGACTTATCAATGTTACGATAACTAGCAGTTCTGAAAATTACCTTTCCATGTAGTCAGCACAATTTCAAAAACATTTTGGTAAGGTGGAATTGGGAAACATTGAAGCAATTGCAGTATTTGGTTGTTATTCACAGAAACCATTTTTTTATGGAAGTTACACTAATCCTGGGAGTTCCCCTTTAGATATAAAGAAGTGGTCATGATTATTGGAACTTGCTGTATCGAAAGAGGACATCTGACCATCGTGCTAACATCAAGTTTTTTAAAAAAATGTTTGTTTCTCGTGCTCGATCACCCATTCTATTCCCTTTATAAAAACTGAATTTTATTGCCTTCCCTCACAGTGGGAAATGTTGATTCTGCTGTGTGGGAATACTTATGTTAACCTCTATCGTGTATTATCTTTTTATTCGTATGGCTGTATGGTAACTCAAATCTCACTGTACCAATTGGTGCATGTGACAATGAATGTAACTTGAACTTGAAACTGTTCCTGAACGTAGTGCCGACAGACGAGAGGCCGAAACAAAGAAGTCGAAGCCAAATAACGTAATGGAAACAAGGCCAAAATGCCAATAAACCGAAAGATTACGAAGACGAAACTCCTACTAACCGAAAGGGCGGGACGCCGAAAAGCCAACGGACCAAAAAGCTGCGTCGCCTAAAAGCAAACTTACCGAATGACCAAATGCATTTAGGCATCCCATACTTTCGCTTAGTAGGCGCTTCATCTTCGGACTCTTTCGATTTATTGGCGTTTTGGCCTCGTTTCCATTCCATTCTTTGGCTTTGACTTCTTTGCTTCGGCTTCTTGTCTGTCGGCGCCACGTCCGGGTACCGTTCCTGAAATCTGCTCAACACCTCGACAGGCTGAGAACTGATTCTTGTTTAGATTCTTAGCCAATTATTTTGGCTGTATGACCACCAGTTGTTTGCCAGGTTGAATTAACTTTCCCACCCATCAAAACTGCTGATCATACAAAAAAAGCCCATTTGGTCCCCTATGAACCTCATGTACAGAGGATCAAGGAGTACAATAATCACTTTTCCAACAACAACTTATTTATATTAATATCCTTCTGCCAGATAACATTTTGGTAAAAATGTATGTAATCCTTTCCAAGGCTTTAACATGTTTTCTGGACTGATGCATTTCAATGGAACTCTGTTTAAACTCGAGACCTAGACCTCGGGCAGAGAGAACAATTTGCCTTGAATAGGTTCCAATCAGATGAGCGTCTATGTCAATAAAAGCTCTGCAAATGATCAAAATATTCACAGATGCATCTGTGGACATGAAATGTAATATTTTCTCATCACTGCCAAACTCACTTTATCCATGGTTCGATGTCTGAAGTTTATGAAATAACCTCCAATCGTAAAATGACTCTGCAACTAATACCTCAACCTGCCATGTGAAAAAAGAAAATTGCTACCTTCCCCAAACCTGTCATTTAAATTCACAAAGCAATATGTTCTATTGGTGAATATGTTTATCTGTTTTTACAGTGAGCAGGTCAATGTCACTGTTTGCAATGAAGACAAGACATTTTGTTGTTATTTTCCACATCTCCAGTTAGTGTTAAATGATCATGAAATGGGTTATAATGATATTTTTCTTTGGCCTGTGATAGATGTCTTTGTCTCTTGGATTCCCTTTAATAGTTACACGGTTACGGTAAGCTATAAATATTGTTTCCTTTACAATTGTGCTGAATTGAAATAGTTTGGGTGTGGGCATGAATATTTAAACATGAATACAGTAAACACTCCTTATGGGGTTTGGAGGTGGGGGAAGGGAAATTGTATCCATTATTGCCGATTGTCCATTATAACCGAGTAAGATATTATCATTGTATGTAGTTGAAACAAAGAACTGCAGATGATAGTTAATACACAAAGGGACGTCATATCTATGCAACACCCTTGCCTTCTAACGGGAAGAGTTTGTATTCTCTCAATGTGCAGCAACCTACAACGGATACCTTATGTTAGACTTGAATAAGTGGGAAGCTCTGTGTTCAACGTTCAAGAAGATTGGTCTGCCTTAACAGCAGAGACTGCTCCTGCCACAACTCCCACAACCCAAACCACCCCTTCTCTAGATACTTTCCTCTGCAAACACAGGAGATGCAACACCTGTTCCTATACACCTTGCGCCGTATCCATCCAGGGAACCTAGCAGCCCTTCCAAATGTCAGAGGTTTACGTGCACCTCTTTTAACCACATCTACTGCATTTGGTGCTCCCAATGTGGCCTCCTCCACATTGGTGAGACCAATCATAGACTAGGCGACTGTGTCACAAACACCTGCGCTCAGTCCACCGACACCTGCTGGATCTCCTGGTGCTAGCCAACTTAAGTCTCCTTCACATTCCCATACTGACATTTTTGCCCACTTCCCCCTCAATTGCCAGCATGAGGCTACATGTAAACATATTCCACAGGGGTAGCTTACAACTTAAAGATATGAACTTTGTATTCTCCAATTTCAAGTAATAACCTTGTATCCATTTTAGCTTTTCTGTGCTCTCCCCCCACATCCTCTGTGCACCTATTATTTTTACTCTCCTACCCTTTTTTCCCCTCCCACCTCCCCATCCCATTCCACCTATATCACTCCCTGTTCACGTTTTGCTCCTCTCTTATCTTAAACCATTTTGTCTCCCTTTTTTCTCTTCTGTTGCCTGTCCATCCCCTTAACATATGCTGCCTGACCCACTGAGTTATTCCAGCACTGCTCTGCTCAAGATTCCAGCATCAGCAGTTCCTTGTTTCTTCATACTACTTTTCCAAGTTGGTGTTGTGCTGCAGGAGTTAGTTGGAGCAACACTCATCCATACTATTGTACCTTGTTGTTAGTCGAAGGGCACTGGGAGTAAAATGATATATTTGTCACAGAAAGCAGGATAGATAATAGGTGCAGGAGTAGGCCATTCGGCCCTTCGAGTCAGCACCGCCATTCAATGTGATCATGGCTGATCATCCCCAATCAGTACCCCGTTCCTGCCTTCTCCCCATATCCCCTGACTCTGCTATCTTTAAGAGCCCTATTTAGCTCTCTCTTGAAAGTATCCAGAGAACCGGCCTCCACCGCCCTCTGAGGCAGAGAATTCCACAGACTCACAACTCTCTGTGAGAAAATGTGTTTCCTCGTCTCCATATCTCTGCCATATTTTTGTAACCAGAATATTTACATGCCTTGTCCGTTCCTCTTCACTATTAAATCCTGGATGTTGATGACTGTATAGTTATAATGTTATTGAAGGTTCAGCAGAGATTATTAGACCTTTATGTTGGAGATATTCGCTTTGGCTTAAATGTTATTTGCCACTTAGCATTTTGTGCCTGGTTGTTGCCAAAGTATTGTCTGTTGATGTGGAACATTTAATGACTTGAAGAATTGAGATGATCAATGTCCAGTCAATGAGAATGTTCCCAATTTGACCTACGTTATGGCAGGAATGTCATTGTTGAAGCGGCTGAAGATGTTTGCTGAGAATATTAGGGAGCACTTGCATTTTTGCTTTGAAGTTGATACAATTAATTTGGATTGTAACATCCAGTCCTACTAATCAATCTGAACATCTGGATCAAACCAGTGACTGCTGCGAAAGGGCAGCTGACAACCAGGGAAAGACCTAGTGACGGCCTGGAGAGACTGCTGACCGGAGGGAATAGACCCCACCGGGGCTGCCATGGTCTAGCTCCTCATGCCAGCAGGATCCATCGCTAATCAGCGTTTTGGATCCACCCACATATTGCTACTAAAAAGACAAGACGAAGAATACCCCTTGAGTCTGCGAGAGCGGGGTCGGAAGATGACTCATCGACAGACCACACGGCAAAAGACCTAGGAACGGAATCGACTATGAGTATTACAACTAGCACAGCAATTGACAGAGCAGCAGCACCGGCAGGACATAAGAGAGAGTGCCTGAGAGAGCTTGGTGTGGGGCCTCGTATTGGCCATTACTTTCTAAGAGGTGGCCAAATCAGTCGTGTGAAGCCCAGTGGCAGGATAACCACCACAGTCCACAGGGTATCACCACCCCAGGCGAAGCTCAACCAGGTACAGTACCACCAACGGACACGAGTCCAGAACCCAACCAGCCACAGTCAGTGGTAGAAAGAAAAATGGAAGGGAAAAAGCCTCAAATCTTGTGGCCTAAATCCTGCCAGAAGAAAGAGTGGGAGACCGTTAACATTGACCTCGTCCATCTTCTGGAAGGATTGAAGGGATGTGTGGAAAGAAAACTGGAGAAGATGGGAGACACCATATACAACTATGGGGCGGAGATTTTGGGGTGAAGGTCGTGGAACAGAGGACACAGATGGAACCAGCACTCCAGTACAAGTCCAGGAGGCAGCAGGAGATCAAAAGACTGGTGAAAGAAAGGAGGCAGCTGAGAAAACAGTGGAGGAAGGCCACAGAGGCAGAAAGGAAAAGACTCGAGGCACTGCAGGCAGAAATAAAGCAGCGCCTGGCAATCCTGCGAAGAGCAGAATGCCTGAGAAAGCAACACAAGAAGAAAGAACGGGCGAGGACAAGTTTCTACAGAGATCCGTATAAGTTTGTCAAAAGCCTCTTTGTCAAGGAGAAGAGCGGGATCCTGAGAGTACCTGTAAGGGAACTGGAGGAGCACCTGAGGAAGACGTACTCTGACAACCTGAGGCATGAGCCAGTCACCATTCCAGATGACATGCCACCTATCCACCCACCTGAGCGCCAGATGGATATAAGGCCTCCTACATGGAAAGAGGTGGAGAACACAGTCAAATGGGCAAGAACAGCATCAGCCCCAGGGCCCAATGGCATTCCATACAGGCTCTATAAGAATACCCCTGGTGCCCTGATGGTCTGAAGAAGGGTCTCGACCCGAAACGTCGCCTATCTCCTTCGCTCCTTAGATGCTGCTGCACCCGCTGAGTTTCTCCAGCTTTTTGTGTAACCTTTGGAAGTTAATGAAAGTGGCATGGGGAAAGGAATCATACCTAAGGCACGGCGGAGGGCAGGAGGGATCTTAATTCCCAAAGAAAAGAACTCCTCAATCATTAGCCAATTCTGCCAGATCAGCCTTCTGAACATGGAAGGAAAGATCTTCTTTGGTGTTGTGGCCCAAAGACGCTCAGCATTTTTGCAGAGCAACAACTTCATTGACACGTCAGTGCAGAAAGCAGGGGTACGTGGTTTCTCAGGATGTCTGGAACATGCAAAAGTCATCTGGCACCAGATACAAACTGCCAAGAAGGAAAAGAGAGATCTGCATGTGGTTTTCTTAGATCTAGCCAATGCCTTTGGTTCGGTGCCACATGAGACTCTTTAGGCAGCATTTAATTTCTTCCAGTTCCCAGAGGTCATCACATAGCTGGTAAAAGCTTACTTCCAGGACCTCCAGTTCTGCATCACAACACAGGACAACACCACCTGGCAGCACCTTGAGGTATGCATAATGGCAGGCTGTACCATTTCTCCTCTGGTTTTCACCATGGCAATGGAGCTCATCATTCGAGCATCACGATGGGTGGTCAGAGCAGAACGCTTGAAGAGTGGGCTGCGTCTTCAACCAATCAGGGCGTACATGGATGACATGACCACAATAACAACAAAACCATGCACCAAACGCTTGCTGGATAAACTCCAGGAAAACATCAAATGGGCACGAATGGAGATTAAACCCAGCAAATCCTGCAGTATTTCCATCGTCAAAGGCCGGCTCACTGACGAAAAGTTCCGCATCAATAACGAGACAATACCAACTGTCCTGGAGAAGCCTGTCAAAAGCCTCGGGCGATGGTACACTGCATACATCAAGGATGCAGAGCAGGTGGAACAACTCAGGCAGGATACAATCAGTGGCCTCAAGCAAATCAACAATACTACTCTCCCAGGGTAGCTGAAGCTTTGGTGCCTTCAATTCAGTCTACTGCACAGACTCATGTGGCTAATTACCATCTACGAGGTCACTTTATCCCATGCCAACCAGCTGGAGAGACTGGTGAACTCACAAGTGAGGAAGTGGCTTGGGCTACCGAGATGCCTCAGTAGCATAGGGCGCTATGGTAATGGAGCCCTCTCACTGCTGGTCTCAAGCCTGGTGGAGGAGTACAAATGTGCCAAAGTGAGGCTGGACATGACACTAACAGAATCCTGGGACCCGATAATAAGAGGTGTCGCTCCAACCCTAGTAACAGGGAAGAAATGGACTCCAGCAGCAGTGGTACTGGACGCAAAATCCTCCAAAGTGGGCCATGTCCAACAAGGCCAAGGGGGCTTTGGCCTGGGAGCAATGAAACCTACCTGGCAAAAGGCTACTCCAGCTGAACGTCGGCACCTGGTGGTGGAGGAGGTACGCCACCATGAAGAAGCAGCCAGGTGTGCCAAAGCCATATCCCAAGCCAAACAAGGCCGCTGGATGACGTGGGATGGCGTTGAGAGGAAGATCACATGGAGAGAGCTGTGGACCATGGAGTCAAATGTTGAGCTTCATTATCAGAGCCACATATGACGTCCTTCCCTCTCCCACAAACCTAAATCTTTGGCTGGGAGAGGATCCAGCCTGTCCCCTGTGTGCAGTTCCAGCAAACCTCAAGCACATCCTGGTCGGTTGTAAGACCAGCCTAACACAAGGCAGATACACCTGGCGACACATCCAGCTGCTGAGGTGTTTGGCAGCTGAACTCGAGTGCAAGAGAGTTACCACCAACGCCATGCCTATCAATGTCCAGATAACATCCCCGCAAATACCATCCTTCATCCGAGAAGGAGAGAAACGGAGGACTAACCCCTCGCCTCTCAACTCATGTCCACTGAATGCAGCCAGGGACTGGGAAATGCGTGTTGACCTGGGCCAGAGGCTTTCGTTCCCAGTTGAAATCGCAGTTACCAACCTGCGACCAGACCTCGTTCTCTGGTCCAACTCCTGTCGGTGTGTTTTCATCATTGAGCTGACGGTCCCATGGGAGGAGGCTGTGGACGAGGCTTATGAAAGGAAAAAGCTTTGATATTCAAACCTTGAGGCAGAGGAGAGAGGTTGGAGGGTAAAGTTGTGTCCAGTGGAGGTGGGGTGCAGGGGCTTTGTAGCCAGTTCCACCGCAAGGCTCCTGAGGGAAGTAGGAGTCAAAGGGCAGGCACAAAGGAGGACAATAAAAGAACTTGCCAACGCCGCCGAATGGAGCAGTCACTGGCTGTGGCTGAAGAGGAAAGATGCTGTCTGGGCTGCCACGTGACCATCTAGAGGCTAGCAATAAGACACACCCAGGTCTGATCAACCTGCGGTGGGCCTGCTTCGACTGAGGGTGTCTTGTGATAAAAGGACAATAAAAGGCCTGTGACGCTGAGGTACACAACTGAAGATGTGTCTGAGAAGGAACTGCAGATGCTGGAGAATCGAGGGTCACACAAAAAGCTGGAGAAACTCAGCGGGTGCAGCAGCATCTAAGGAGCTAAGGAAATAGGCGACGTTTCAGGTCAAGACCCTTCTTCAGACTGGTCAGGGATCAGGGAAACGAGAGATATAGACAGTGATGTGGAGAGATAAAGAACAATGAATGAAAGATATGCAAAAAAGTATTGATGATAAAGGAAACAGGCCATTGTAAGCTGTTTGTAGTGTGAAAATGAGAAGCTAGTGCGACTTGGGTGGGGGGGGGAGGTGGGGAGGGGGAGGAGGCAGTCTGGGTTAACAGAATTGAGAAAATTCAATGTTTAAGCCCAGAGGATGAAGGGTCTCGACCCGAAACGTCGCCTATCTCCTTCGCTCCTTAGATGCTGCTGCACCCGCTGAGTTTCTCCAGCTTTTTGTGTAGCCCCTGAAGATGTGTCTGATTGTTAGCAAAATTCACCTGGTGGTCATACCCAAGAATGTCAATTGTAGTGAAATCTTAGGGATTGTAATATCCAGTCCTACTAATCAATCACTTGTTCTAGATACAAATACAGCCAGATCCCTGCTAACTTCAGTTTTTTTAGTGCTCCTTTCTACGGTCTTGATCTAATTCAGTTTAGGTTTATATTTTGCTTCAGGAATTAAGCACTTTTGTTCATGCTCAGATGAAGGCCGTAATAAGGTTTGATGTATGGTCAGGGGGACCTAAATAGCGTCAGTTGATTATTCAGTTAGTATTCAATAACATTATTGATTATACTTCGATGTTAGACTAAAAGGTTGATAATTGGCTGTCTTGGATTTGTCCTGCCACAGTTATCTTGCCTAACTAGCCATCTTAATATTAAGATTCATTATCCATGATAAATTATTTTCAGGATTTCGAAGCTAAGGAATTCATTGCTTGGTTCACCTCTCTGTCATCATCACCTCCTCAAAAAAACTTGATCATTCACGACCGGATGCATACAAAGCAATGCTAACTGTCCATAATATCTTCCTTACCACTGATGTGGGGCTCACAGACCTATAATTCCCTGGATTATCTCTACTTCTTGTATGAAGTAAAATGTTAGCATTTTTCATACATTGCAGCTCAGTTGACTTGCGTGTGCATTTTGTCATCGGTAATCATATCAATCTTGGTTGCAGATTTATCAGACCAGACAGGAACTAACATAAAAACTTAATTCTGAATAAATTTAAATAATATGTTTTAACCATTGCATGTTTCGAGTAGTACTTCAAGTATAATGTCTTTTACAAGGAAATGATGGACAGATGAATACATTTTGTGTGTAATCTCTATTTAATATTGTTTTGTTGATTTTTATTCTAGTCTGGTAAATTTTGGGCACAATTACTTTCATGAGGAAGAGAAATCTTCAGAATCTCTGAATCTGCAAATTTTCACGAATCATGCAGGTATCGAGTATAAGCAGGTGTATTTACTTGACCTTTTTGCATGTTAATGTAAAGATATTTTTAACTTGCCCACACAGACAAATATGTCCCATCTACGCTAGTCCCGCCTGCCTGCGTCTGGCCCATATCCCGTCTTGTCCATGTACCTGTCTAAATGTTTCTTGAACATTGCGCTAGTACCTGCCTCAACGACCTCCTCCGGCAGCTCGGATAAAAAGATAATTTTGATGGCCTCCTCGTTCTTCCCTCTAATAATAATGTGGAAACAAAAGCAAGATAGCTGACATTGTAGGAAATCAGATCTAAAAAATAGAAGATGCTGGATGTACTCGGCAACATCTGAGAATAAAGGAGCAGAGTTATAGGGTCAGAACTTCCTGTCTGCAGATAAGCATTTATTTACATTTTGTAGATTCAACTATTTTGACTTTAAGTTGCAAGGCCCAAATGCAGGGTCATTAAGCTGAAATGTTAATATGTTCTGCTGAGTACACATAGTATTTATTGCCTTCCCTCACAGTGGGAAACGATGATTCCGCTGTGAGGGGATGTTCATGTTAAATTCTATTATGTATTGTGTTCTTTTTATTCGTATGGCTGTATGGTAATTCAAATCTCACTGTACCAATTGGTGCATATGACAATAAATGTCTCTTGAACTCTTATTTTCTCATTATATAATGGTATAAAATGTAATTTAGTTTGGACGTGTAAGCTGAAGTGTATGTGGATCACTTATGCTCTGTGTACCTAACGGATTCAAAATTATTCGAAAGTTAGAAGGCGGACAGTGTCTGTATGTAATCTCAAAATCAAAATGAGTAAATTCAATACTTTAAGGTTCTGTATCTCAGTATCAATTAGTAGATGAAAACTTAGGGTAATTTATTTGCTCTCTGTCTATCATAAAATGGAAAGAGTGCACTTTGACTCGTGCTTAAATGTTAGTATTTGTCATTTGCAATGAAATAAAGAAAACCGATCTGAACCGAGTGGGAAAACAATTTAAAATTAACCCAGAAATAGGTGGGAAAATGAGCTTTAAAGGAACTTGCACTTGGCTGATGGGCGGTATAGATAATTATTTGCAAATCCTTTTCAATTTATTGTTGTCGGTACTGAGGGCAAGTCTTGGAATGTTTGTAAAAGTTGGGATATCTTTTACATTAAAATCCAGCATATGTAAGTGGGGATGGCTATACCCTTTGCTGTGTTTGATGAATTCTCTCCTTTTTATAAAGTGATTTGTCTTGCAGCAGATTACCTTGACAAAAAAGTGTACTCCTATAATCAATTTCTGTTGCAGGTGCCTTATCTGTGTGCTACAGTCATCCTATGCAAAATGATCAAGAATTGATTTATTCAGTCATTCTTCTGCATTATGGTAAATCTAGTTTTAAGTTATTTCAGCAGAATTAACTTTTGTTGGAACTCTCTCCATTTTGATTATTTCACAACCTTTTTCTTAATTTTGAGAAGGGTATGAGACTAAATTTGACACAGAATCACAAACTTAATTTCTGGATCCCTGGTCAATTCGTCCCTTCCCACCCAAACCACCCCTTCCTTTTCCCTTACTTTCCCTTGCAACCGCCGAAAATGCCACACTTGTTGCTTTACCTCCCCCTCGACTCCATCCATCGACCCAAACAGTTTTTCCAGGTGAGGCAGAGGTTCACCTGCACCTCCTCCAACCTCATCTATTGCATCTACTGTTCCAGGTGTCAACTGCTCTACATTGGTGAGACCAAGCGCAGGCTTGGCGATCGCTTCGCCCAACAACTACGCTCAGTTTGCAATAACCAACCTGATCTCCCGGTGGCTCAGCACTTCAACTCCCCATTCCCATTCTGAATCCAACCTTTCTGTCCTGGGCCTCCTCTATTTTACAATAGTGTGGTACTTGAGTGCCTAATACGTACATACATATTATCATTCATCTACAACTTCGTATTTTTAATTTAATAATAAAAGAACAGTGAGAGAAAAAATAAATAAAGAGTGTCAGAATAGATAGACAAGCGAGTAGAAACAGATAGCAAAAGAAATAAAGAACAGAGATGAAAAGCTAAAAAGATTGAAAGAAAAAGAGAAAGAGAAAAGAGAAATTAGGAGAGATCTACCTATTTCGTATTTTTGCCCATCCGTAACCCGGTCTGAACCATTTAATTTCTAAGGTTGTGTTATGTTGTACCATATGCTTGTTAAAAGTTGATAAAAGGAGACCAAGTCTTTAAGAATTGGTCTACTTTGCCTAGTAGGAGAAATCTCATTTCTTCAAGATGTTGCGTTTCCGACATTTTTGAAATCAACATTTTGAATGTTGGCGTGGTTGCGTTTTTCCAGAATTTGAGTATAAATTTTTTTGCTGTTATTAAACCGTAATTAAGAAGAGCTTCTTGGAATATAGTTAGTTTACTTCCGTCTTCCATTGATCCAAAGATAATCAGTTCTGTATTGGGGTTCAATTTTGTGTTAAATAGTTTTGTAAAAGTTCCAAAAATTTCATTCCAAAATGTATGCAGTTTTGTACAAGAGACAAAGGAATGTGCTATAGTGGCATTTTGAGTTAGACATTTGTCACAGATGGGGGAAACATTTGAAAATATTTTATTCAGTCTATTTTTCGAGTAATATAATCTATGTAAAATTGTTAATTGAATTAGCTTATGTCTTACATTAATTGAACGTTTATGTACATATAATAGATTTTTTTCCCCATCTGTCGTTCGGAATTTTTATCAACAACTCGTTCCCAGTCCCTTCTAATTGCCTCCTCTATGGCCACAGTGAGTCCCACCGCAAATTGGAGGAACAGCACCTCATATTTAGCTTGGGTAGTTTACACCCCAGTGGCATGAACATTGACTTCTCCAATTTCAGGCAGTCTTTGCTGTCTCCTTCCTTCCCCTCCCCAGCTCTCCCACAGCCCACTGTCTCTGCCTCTTCCTTTCTTTTTCCCGCCTCCCCCCTCCCGACATCAGTCTGAAGAAGAGTCTGGAACCGAAACGTCCCCTATTCCTTCGCTCCATAGATGTTGCCTCACCCGCTGAGTTTCTCCAGCATTTTTGTCTATCTTCGATATTTTTATGGTCTGAGCAGTTTAATACCTGAATAATCTGAATGGAATTTGCAGTGGTTCACTTCAGAAATGGCTATGTTTAATTCTTTATCTTAATTGTCTGCAGGTTGGCGAAAAACATTTAGAGTTTCCTTGGAAAATGTGCAAACGTCCAAATGTGCCTGTATCAGTGATTTGGTCTTTCTGAATGTTGGTAAGTTGATATTCTATTCCTAGATCAGGAAAAAAATGCACTGTATATAGAGGATGCATGTCCTTGACTTTTTTTTATAGTGCCTGAGTTCATTCTGCGCACTTTTTAATTTAAGACAGTTTCTCCTCCCATTCTCCCCCCCCCCCCCCCCCCCCCCCCCCCCCATGCTGCCAACTTCTTGTAGAGTAGGATTGGGCATGATGGCATGGTCTATGGCATACCATGTCCAACATTGTGGCGTTGTGGTTGTATAGAATGGAATGAAAGGGATTTGGGCAGGCTGGAGTATAGTATAGCTCTGTTTGCTTGCATTATATATCAAGAGTAATGATCATATAAATAACTTATTGAGGTGGTATGAATTATGTACTTAATCAAAGAGGCAAAAGAACATGCCACTCAACAAGGAAACCTGTAGATTTAGCTAAGAAAGGATTCACTATACCTTAATTAAACCGCACTGCCACAATATCAGGCATCATATTAGCAAAATTATTATAGAATTTCTTTAGCCAGTTGGTTTTACTAACTTTTCAGGCATATAGGCCAATTCATCAGCTTTGGTATCACTGGAAGAAAGCGGAGATAGGTCCATCAGATACATGGGGTTTGTGGTTTAACATTTTGAAATTTATGGCAGTCACTCTGTTGGCTCCAGAATACCCTTACTCCCTAATAGGAAAGGTTTGTATTCTCTCAATGCATAGCAACTTAGAAAGAATACTTTATGTAAGACCTGGTTAAGTGGGAAGCTCTGTGTTCATCCTTAGAAGTTTGGTCTGTCTTAATCTCCTTATGACCTTGCAATAGATTGCAATTATTAAAACGTACTCCCAGCAATTTTAAATCATGGTTTCACCAAGGATAGCTGAACTGCAGCAACACTGCAGAGAACATCTCAACCACTGTGTCTTAAGCAAGGATAACTACTCGGTGTTTTCAAAATGCCTTTCAAATTAGCCATATATTGCTTATTTTAATTATTTATCCAAATAACAAATGTAGAATTGAAAACTGAAATGTACTCACCTTGCAAAATTATTACAATGCACTTTTTCTTTTCAGGTTACTATATAGCTGTTTATGTGCCTGGCTATTTTTTGCATCTTATTAACATCCAACACCCTAATTTGACTTGTCACAGTCTGTTTTTGTCAGGTAAGAATATATTTTACAACTGAAGTCTGCTGTGTTAATTGTTTATGAATAATCACTCCCGGTCTCACATTTAGGCGGTTAGCTACAGCTTCAGATTTGTGACATGAGTTAATGGGACTGAGAGGTTGAAAGCATCACACAGGGAATTGTAAGTGCCACTCTGTCTCATTAGCTATGGGTAGCTACAGAATAATAAGATGGCCAACTTATGTTCCATCTGCAGCACTTTCTGAGGATTAATGAGTTAGCCTTTTTGATGTGTATCTAAAAGGTTGCAAATATGGGGTTGGGGGGAGGTTTGATGTGGACAATAGGGGAATATGAACATTATTGGGAAATCAGATTGTTCTGTAAACAGTCATGCATAGACCTTATGGGCTGAAATTGTCTCAATTTTTATTGTAAGGGAAAATAGAATCTGGGAGCCAAGTATCTGAGCTAATGGTTTAGTTTTTGCGGCAAGGGACGGCAGCAAATAACTTGAAATAGCTGGAGACATTTGTAAAACCTGGATTGCTGAAGGCATATCGACAGTGATGGCAATCAAATGTGACTATTTCATGGGCCGCTCAACCAGGGGAGCTGCAGACCCTCCATGTTTTTGGCGACATGCTTCATAACCCAAAATTATCCAGCCCGTAGGTGTATTTTTCTCTTCTTCTGAGGACCTCCGACATCCAGAATCTCAGAACAAGTGCACAGTGAGTGCGTCAAAACCATGACCAGCCGTGGCGGATACCGACTGTCCCCAAAACCCTCCCTCCCCTCTGCTCAACGGCCAATCACAGCGAGGTTCACAGTCGGGATATGCGGCAGTGGAGGGAGGGGGGGGAGGGGAGGGAGAGGGACCCCTCCAAGGTGGGGGATGGCCTGCCATAGCACCCAATGTGTGGAAGTCGAGCAACAACAAAAAATTAATTGTGCCACCCTCCCTCCGCTCCCTCAACGGGTACCCCCGAGGCCAGTCATCGCTCAGCCCCCCCCTTTCAAAAACGTTCTGCGGCCCCTGTATTATTTGTATGAAGAAGCCAAGTCATAAACCCTTCCTAATTATAATGCTATTAATATTTTGTTTAAAACCATCATTTTAAGAGTGTACCAGTAACACGGGGTGTTTATTAATCTCGGAGCATTAAACTGAACAGTGTTAAAGAATTGAGGTCATAAAGTTAATCTTTGGGTTAGCCGTTAATGGAATGTGGACATGGCAGATGTTTCTCATTGATAATTTACTCACTATGCTACCAATATCAAACTTGATGTCAATACAGTGTTGGTTCAAATATGGATAAAACAGGTAAAATCTGGAGGCGAGTGATAGTTGGTGAGCTGTATTCCGTGAAACTTGATACCACATATGACAATTAAGTGTACGTTTTGTCCTCTCATTAATCTCCTCCTTAAACAATCATGAAAGGCTTGGATAGAGTGGATGTTTCCACTAGTGGGAATAAAATTAGGCAGCACACAAGACAGTAGAAACGTGAAATACTTGCCCAAAATTACTTTTCTGCTGGGTTAATGGGTATTTTTGTCTCAAGAAGTATACTCAAGAGTATAATCAAGAAATATGGAGATAGGAAGCAAAATAGAGTTCAACCATGAACCAATTGTATAGCAGAGGGACTTACGGACATAATTTGTGTACTTCTGATACTCTGTTCCAAACATAATCAAATGTATTAATCCATCTATGTGTTTGCTAGGGGATGATGCCAAAGTGAAACCCTGGAATCCTCAATGCTATGCATTATCATCGTCTGACTTGTTGCTGGATTGCCATTTGGGGAAAATCTATAAACCTGTTCTCAATCCGCAGTTACTAATGCTGTTCATGCAAAACAGTAAACTGGTTTGCCATCAACGTGCTGCGATACATTGTGCTATCCTGTACCTCCAATGTAATTCAGATGTGGAATCACAGGTACCAGACTAAAATCGACATGATCCGATATATGTGCCTATAAGGTCCCAACCCGAAATGTCACCTATCCATGTTGTTCAGAGATGTTGCCCGACTTGCTGAATTGCCCAGCACTTTGTGTCTATTTTTGTAAACCTGCATCTAGAGTTCCTGGTGACCACATTGCAGCTTGTATATCCGTCACTGAAAATAAGCATGCAGGTACAGCAGGCAGTGAAGAAAGCTAATGGCATGTTGGCCTTCATTGCAAGAGGATTTGAGTCTAGGAGCAAGGAGGTCCTACTGCACTTGTAGAGGGCCTTGGTGAGACTGCACCTGGAGTATTATGTGCAATTTTGGTCTCCTAATTTGAGGAAGGCCATTATTGCTATTGAGGGAGTGCAGCATAGGTTCACCAGGTTAATTTCCGGGATGGCGGGACTGACATATGATGAAAGAGTGGGTCGACCGATTTGAAGGATGAGAGGATATCTTATAGAAACATATAAAATTCTTAAAGGATTGGACAGGCTACATGCAGGAAAAATATTCCCGATGTTGGGGGAGTCCAGAACCAGGGGTCACAGTTTAAGAATAAAGGGTAGGCCATTTAGGACTGAGATGTGGAAAATCGTCTTCACCCAGAGAGTTGTGAATCTGTGGAATTCTCTGCCACAGAAGGCAGTGGAGGCCAATTCACTGGATGTTTTCAAGAGAGAATTAGATTTAATTCTTAGGGCTAAAGGATTCAAGGGATATGGAGAAAAAGCAGGAACGGGGTACTGATTTTAGATGATCAGCTCTGATCATATTAAATGGTGATGCTGGCTCGAAGGGCTGAATGGCCTACTCCTGCACCTGTTTTTCCATGTTTCGATGTTTCTAACAAACATTGCTGCTGCATTCTCTAGTGGCTGGATGAGGGCAAATTACATTGAGCCCATGTCCCTTTGGGGTTTGGCCCCATGGCTTGGTGCCAGCAGTCGCAAATCTCTTCAGAAAATGGTCAGGGCAAGAACATATGCTAAAAATGTCGTGGACGTTTTTGTGATCTTTGGGGGAACTTTTAAACTGGTGTCAGGATGACGTGCAGTGCTTGTTTTAAGAATAACTATTAAAACATAGGGAAGGAGTTCTGAATTATAGAGCACCAAGTCCAGGAAGTTATGTTAATATTATATTAAACACTAATTTTGTTCCTGCAGGTGTTTGCAGTGGTACAGTGTTTCAAATTTGGAATGGCTCACTTTAGGAAAGATGCTTGGGTTGTCCTGATTAGAGTAGGGTAGCCAAAGAGAACTTTGGATTGATGATTAAATCTTAAATAGTGTGGATCAGAATCGATGGAGGAAAATTGTTTCCGGCGGATGAAAGGTCAGTAACTAGATTTAAGATGATTAGCATTGGACAATCTAATTGCTATAATTTCAAATAGAATTTCATTAACTAAATTGCAGATGTCTGTAATTTAGAAGCCCACATTGATGCAGCGGGATAAATGAAATTTGCAGCAGGGAACCATTCAAAGCATGACAGAGATGGATTAATAGTAATTTGAAGATGATGACATTTTTGGAAAGATCTTTAAAAAAATATGAATTGTGTAGAGAACAAAGAGATGAAGGTTTGCCTGTTTCAATTCCATTCAATTTTTTAGATGTAGGATTTAGCAAGGAAGACCTGCTGGTTTATGGAAATATTTTAACCTTAAAGTCATTTTGAATTTTAGCTTTTGGAAAATATTATGGAAATATGGCTTGTTTATAACTTTTGAATTTTTTTTGTGTTGAATAGATCATTCGCTGGTTATGTGGTTTGTCTGCCTCTGCCTGTGAAGATCTCATTCAGGAATTCATTCTGGGTGAGTCCATCAAACAGTATATCCCAAGGAAAAAAAACACAGACCACTGGAGTAACTCAGCGCATCAGGTAGCACCTCTGGAGAATGTGGAAAGTTGACATTTTGGGTAGTGATCCTTCTTGAGTCTGAAGAAGGGTCCTGACCGAAACATCTCCCAAACACATTCTCCTGAGATGCTGCCTGACATGCTGAGTTACTCCAGCACTGCCTTTTTTTGTAAACCAGCATCACCGGTTTCTTGTTTCTACAGTATATTCTAATAATTGTATTATTAAGGATTTAGGCACTGATAAACAACCAATTACTTTTTTGAGATTCCAGATTGAAATCTGTCTTTGCTCTTAAAAGAAATTATGTCATGAATGCTGGATGAACTACAAAGATAATAAAGTTGATGGTTCTATGATGGGTGACTACCAAAATGCCGATCTTCTCATTTTAGTTAAGTGTCAGGACGGATACCTGTACGCTCCACAGATCTAAGGCATATTTCATTTTTCTTGAGTGCAAAACAAAGAGTAAATGGTTAAAAATGGGACACACTATTTGTCAGCTGTCCTGATATTGCATATATAACAATTATATGTATGTATGCAGCTGAGGAAAGCATTTTACAATAATTAATTGTTTAGAAAACCTTAATTCCCCACAATCACTGGGAATATAATTGCCCAAAGGTGGATCAAAGATTTAAAGACTGCAACAATCCATTGCTGAGATATAGACCATGTTGATGCACTTAATTTTCAATGGTTTATGCATGTAATTTTAAGACAATTGTGTCATTAGATTTGATTTATAACTCATTACAACCCAGTAAATGTTAGTTATTTACAGTTTCCATTAAATTGTGAAACCAGTAAATAATTAACTTTCCATTACCCAGGAGCAATGGATGCACTCCAACATGTGACATATACCGTGCCATCCATAATGTTTGGGACAGACCCATCATTTATTTATTTGCCTCTGTACTCCACAATATGAGATTTGTAATAGGAAAAATCACATGTGGTTAAAGTGCACATTGGCAGATGTTATCAAATGCCATTTTTATACATTTTGGTTTCTATGTAGAAATTACAGCTGTGTTTATACATCTCGGGGCACCATAATGTTTGGGCCACGTGGCTTCACAGGCGTTTGTAATTGTTCAGGTGTGTTTAATTGCCTCCTTAATGCAAGTATAAGAAAGTTCTCAGCACCAAGTCTTTCCTCCAGTCTTTCCATCACCTTTGGTCCTCATGTTGATAAACAGCAATAAACGTTTCCAAACTAGTGCCAATGAAAGTCAAAGAAGCCATTTATGAGTGAGAAACAAGAATAAAACTGTTAGAGACATCACTGTTCCAAAATCAACTGTTTGGAACATCATTAAGAAGAAAGAGAGCACTGTTGAGCTTACTAATCGCAAAGCGACTGGCAGGCCAAGGAAGACCTCCACAGCTGATCACAGAAGAATTCTCTTTATAATAAAGAAAAATTCCCAAACACCTGTCCTACAGATCAGAAACACTCTTCAGGAGTCAGGTGTCGATTTGCCTATGACCACTGTCCGCAGAATACTTCATGAACAGATATACAGAGGCTACACTGCAAGATGCAAAAATAGGATGGCCAGGTTACAGTTTGCCAAAAATACTTTGAAATGTCCATGAACCGCAGAATTCAAGCAGTCATTGCATGCAAAGGATATGCAACAAAATACTAAACATGACTACTTTCATTTGCATTACATTGCTGTGTCCCAACATTATGGTGCCCTGAAATGGGGGTGACTATGTATAAACACTGCTGTAATTTCGACATGGTGAAACCAAAATGTGTAAAAATGGCCTTTATTAAAATCTGACTCTGCACTTTAACCACATATGATTTTCTTTTCTATTACAAATCTCAAATTATGGAGTACAGAGGCAAATAAATGATGGGTCTTTGTCCCAAACATTATGGAGGGCACTGTACATGAAAAGACCCCTTCTTCCCACCACCCACTATATTGTCAATTAATGATTTTTTCAATGCTAATTAATTTTGCATATGGAACTAATTATGTACATCTGGAAATGCATAGCTCTATTTTACCATGTTTAAGAAGGAACTGCAGATGCTGGAAAATTGAAGGTAGACAAAAATGCTGGAGAAACTCAGCGGGTGAGGCAGCATCTATGGAGCAAAAGAAATAGGCAACGTTTTGGGCCAAAACCCTTCTTCAGACTTTCTGAACCGCTCTTTCTGAAGAAGGGTTTCGGCCCGAAACGTTGCCCATTTCCTTCGCTACATAGATGCTGCCTTACCCGCTGAGTTTCCCCAGCATTTTTGTCGACCTATATTTTACCTATATTGTTCATTTCTGTTTCTAAAATTCTGTAATTTGATAAAAACCTTTACCTATGTTTGCAATACATTTGTTTCAGGTACTTTATACAGAGAAGCCGTCTCTGAAACAAATGCCCTTGCAAAACTGCTGCCATGCTCATCTTTAGTAAACTGGAAAGGGGTATGGTTAATCTTGCATGCAAAGCATAAAACTGCTTTCTAGACATTTTCATGAGCCATTTTATTTGTTGAAACATGAGAAACTAACCAATCTTTCCAATGCACAATAGGATATTCCTGGAATAACGTGCACAACAGAAAACATTCTGCAATCTGCTGGAAAAAGGGTGAGATTGTTGTACAAAGTGAGGGAGAAGGTGTAGGAACATGTGTTGCACTTATAGTTGCTGGGGAAAGAGCCTGGGCAAGAGGTGGGATCAATGAACCAGAAACCTGCGGAGGGAGTGATGTGTGTGGAAAGGGATTGGGACGGGAACATGTGACTGGTGATGGAGCACTTACACCTCCTCCAACCTAGTCTATTGAGTTTGCTACTCTGTTGTTCCCATCTGCTATCGCTCCTCATTTTGTTCCACCCTTCAACTTCTGTTCCTATCAGATTCCAGACATTTGTTCTCCACATGTCATCTTCCAACCACTGTACCTATCTCCACTCTTCTTTAGCCACTTGACTACCAACTGCCAATCAACCCCTCCTCACCTGTATCCACCTATCACTTGCTGACTCTTGCCCTACCTCCTCCTCCACCCCCCCCCCCCCCCCCCCCACCCGTTTCCTTCCACAATTGCTGCCTGACCTGCTGAGTTCCTCCACAACTTGTTTTGTTCAGGTTAATACTGGAGACTCTTCTGTGACTTCTAGTTCATTTTTATGTTTTGTCTGTTGGATTGATTATTCTTTCCCGTTTCCTTTCTCTTGTCGCTTCTATAAAAAAACCAAACATGTTTTCACTGAAAAAAAATGATGCTCTTCAGATTACAGGAAAAATGTTGGTTTGACTGCAATGTTTTATTTAAGTGATGTCGTATGCATCTTCTTCATCAGATGCTTCATGATGAAGCTTTTGGTCATCTGTTGTAATAACTCCTTTTGTAGTTAATTTATCTGATACTGTTTTTGTAAATTCTCTTGGGATGTTTTTCTGCATTGAAGCCCCGATATAAATGTAAGCACTTGTTCTGCTATTATGAACTTAAATAATATATAGTTTAATTGTTCTTGTTTATTTCCTCTTCCTAGATTCATGATTGTAAAGTTTTCTGGGAAGTGATGAATACGAATATGGAATCTCTGAAGAATTTAGAAAGTTTGCATAATTCACTATACACTACTAATTCTTTAGGAAGAATGAAATCAAGACTACTTTCAGGAATGGTAAGAGAAGTTTGGTGAGTATTCATAGTTTTTAATGTACCCAGGAATCAATTAAAGATTTTGGGATGGTTTGGATGTGGTTTGTTAATGACTTTCAGTTTAAATGAATTTTCCTTGAAGTATTATGTTTACGTAGGGAACGTGTATTAATCTTAAATTATTTAATTTAAAAAATGAGTCATGTGAGGTTAGGAGCTTGAAGTAAAATATTGGGCCCATAAAAACACTACCGCCACTTCACTTGACTGCATGAGTGCAAGCACAAGCATGAGATTGGATGAAGAAAGTTGGAGCCTTGTGAAGCAGAAATAATGATATTAACCTGTTACTCTGGCACCAGTGTGTGTGTGTGGTTCTCGGGTAGGAAGTGGAGAAGCAATAACAATGAAGATGAGCTGCTCTTTTTGATATCCAATATAGAAGAAAGCATTGTTTTGACCCATTTTTCCAATTCTGTGGACACCTAATTCTCATTTAAATATAACCAATACAATTATTTTCACACTTTGCTTGGTAAGCGACTTGTCTCCCAAGCACACACAAATAATCAATGATACAATAAATTCATAATCAGTAATACTGGGTAACCAGACCACAATAGTGCAAAACTGAGGTACATAGATGCTGTGCAACCAAAACAAAATCTATGGTAGATAGTGGTCACATAAATAGAGTTTGTTTATGTGTTTGAAGGACATGTTATCTACGAAGCAAAATGTTTAATTTTCCTGTAAAGACATTGTATTGGTTATGAGAAGGTATGGACAAGGTGGGCCGATGGGCCTGTTTCCATGCTGTATGGCTCTCTCCATGGAATCGGAAGAATGGGTCAAACCACTGCTTCAAGATTACTTTGGAACATACCATATATTGGATAACCCAAATAGCAGCTCACTGTCACTGTTTCTCCTGCTCCATTTTCTACCAGACATTCTGGTTGCTGGGAAGAAGCTGTACTTGAACCTGGAGGTCACAGTTTTGAAGCCTTCCCAATGGTAGTAGTGAGATTAACTTAAGGGATTTAATTAAATCATCGAGATTTAAAATGGGTATTTTGTTGTTTATTTGGACAAGCGGAAGGGAGAGACAAGGGTTAAACTGTGAAGTTAGTTTTTTATTGGGAATATTTTAATAATAAAACATTAGGTTTTGTACATATTCCAGCTGGTTTGATATATGGCATCCCTTGATTCTTACAGAAGGATTAATATCTTAAACTGGTTGATATTTTTGGGGAAATATAGGTTCATTTATTTAAATTTATCCTAGTAAATAAAATAGCTACATTTGGATATAATTCTGCTGGTGTCTACCGCATGATGTAAAAAAAAAGTTAATCTCCAGCAATTTATTTATGGGTCTATTCATGAGCAAGTTGTCCTTTGTCATCCTTATTGTGCTTTTAATTTATGGTATAATATGTGGTTTAAATTTGTCTTTTGAAAGTTGTTTTTAATTATTTTAGAAAGTAGATGCAAGAGCCATCAGACACTTCACAAATGCACTGGAAACTGCTAAAATGTAAGTGAAGTTTTAACTTTATAACAATATTGTTGGGGAAATTGATTTCCATGGTGTTTTCATGATCATTTGTTAATTTGATAGGAGTGCAGAAACACTGGATCAGTTCCAGTTTTCTGAGGATTTTTGCCTTTCTATTCACAACACAACAAATGAATGAGAGAACCTCTGTGGTAGTTTATTTCGTAAATTATTTTAATGTAATCTTGCAGTTCAGGCTATTATTTATTCAGGCATGCGTAAATTTTCTGCTTTTATTTTGTGCAGGATTCTTTCAAAAGTGGATTCGTTGTCTCCAGGTAAGAAAAGATGGTTGGATTTAACTTGTATAGAGATGATGTACTTATGGATTTGTACTGTCATATTTCTAGCATAACGTAAGTAAACAGCAACTCTCTTTTTAGAACAGGAAAATGTGAAACTTTCAATCATGTGAGATGTTGAATTTGTACAGTGGATATAAAATCGTGGTATTCCTTGATCAGGTTTTCAAAGATTAAAAAATCTTGCTCAGTGATGTTTCAAGGGGAATTTCTCTTTTGAATTTTCCCATGTGAAGTATTTGTTCTTGGGAACATAACAAGCTTATTTAAAGTGGGGCAGGTGCTTTGCCACGAGATAAATTAATTTAGGGGAAAAAATACTTGTTTTTCCCAGATGTGTATAACAGGATAATACCGATTAAACACCTTTTTTCAATGTTTTATTTTGATAATAGAAGAGCGAGTGGTTCCTTTCTGTCAGGAAGAAGACTGCCAGCAGATGGAGCTAATAGGCTTGGTAAGGAATCCGCATGGAGACACATTCTGAATTGTACAGTGGAATACTGAATAAGAAAACAGTAAAAATAAATCAAGCTGCTTAGTTTGTTCATTTTCCAGTTTCATTTTGTTAAGAGAGCCACACCAGACATGAACCTATATCAATGCTTTCCAGGTATTATGCCCCACAGCATCTAGTTCAACATCAATAGCTTCAGCAGTGGAAACTATTATGAAAGTCCATCAAACAAATCTCTGAAAAAGTTAGTACATGTGATCAAGAACTTGCTCTAATTAAGGTAGTTTAAAATGGTTTATGAAATATGAAAACATTTTCTATTTCTCTTTTCCTTGATACATCATGTGACACGGTGTGACATTTGGGCTCTTAACAAGGGTCCTCTCCACATGAACTGCTTGTTTTCCCATGACAAATGTTTCAGAGTACATGAAAGCCTTAGAGACATTCAAAGATTTATTCTGAACATCTGTGCCAACTATTAAGTTGTTCAACCTATGTACTAATAATCTGCCACCAACTCAGTCACAAAGGTATAACTGCCATTACTTCCTCCAAACTAGGAAGCTCCTGATTGATGAGTATTTCACAGAGTGCTACCTTCAACCCAGCATTAACAAGACAGTACTTTCCAAGTCAAGCCTAGTTCAGTTTATTGCAACATGCACAGGTACAGTGAGCTACAGGTATAACGAATATTTGCAGGAAGTGGTCCGTAGTCTTCCGTTGCTGAGATGGGATTAGGGTTGTGTAGGTCGGTTAAAGAACCTGATAGCTGTAGAAAATTGCTGTTCCTGACCTTTGTGGTGTGGGACTTCAGACAATGGTGAGTTTCATTGTCTAACTCATTGACACCTAGCCATGGTCACGGTGGAGTTGCTGCCTTACAGCGAATGCAATGCCGGAGACCTGGGTTCGATCCTGACTACGGGTGCTGTCTGTACAAACTTTGTACATTCTCCCCATGCCTGCATGGGTTTTCTCCGAGATCTTCGGTTTCTTCCCGCACTCCAAAGACGGACAGGTTTGTAGTTTAAATGGCTTGGTAAATGTAACAATTGTCCCTAGTGTGTGTTGGATAGTGTTGATGTGCGGGGATCGCTGGTCGGCGCGGATCTGAAGGGCCCGTTTCCACGCTCTATCTCTAAAGTAAACACAGCTGCAATGGCCCGTTTCCTTTATCATCAATACTTTTTTGTATATCTTTCATTCATTTGTTCTATATCGCCCTATACCACTGTCTATATCTCTTGTTTCCCTTTCCCGTCTCAGTTTGAGGAAGGGTGTCGACCAGAAACGTCACCAATTCCTTTTCTCCAGAGATGCTGTCTGATCTGCTAATTTATATTGGACTGTTGGGTTTAAACTGTTGCTTGGTAATAGCGAATTCAACTGATAAAGGTTTACTTCTGAATTAAGAATACTATAATTTCAGCTTCCAGTTATCACATCCAGGGTAAATTGGTGCTAATAAGCTTTGGCCCCTCTCAAATATGCTTGTTAGTTTGGCTTGACTTTTGGAATCAGCAAATTTATATCATGGGAGGAGGCCGTTTGGCTTGTCATGTTTGTATCTTCCAACACATCGATCCAGGGCCAAGTAGATCATAAATCCACAAGTATGTATCCAACTGCTTTTGAAATGTTCTGAGGCTTTCTGTATCTGTCTTCATCACTTCTTTTAACAATTAACTAAAATGCAAGCCTCTGGTTTTTCACCATTTTTGCTATACTCATAATTGCATACGCCTGAACAAAGCCTCTTGTGACCTCATATTTTCTAATGAAACCAACCCTAGCTTTTCAATTATTTTCTCAAAAATAGAATTTCCCAGTCTACGTGGCATCTTTGTAAACAACTGTACCCAATTGGTGCCAATGCATTATTCCTTTAATGTGGTGTCCAATTGTGCTTTCAGTACTCAAATACAATTAATTTAGTATTGAACAAAATTCTAGTATAACGTTCTAACTCGTATGTCTTTTTCATTACATAACAGATTTATCTGCTACTTTTATCTGCTACTTTTATCCAACATTCTTAACTCCAACATTTCTTCACTCCATCATACATGACATCCACACTATTATTGCCTCAAGTTGTCAGTCATTTCCTTGTTGCATCTCGTCAAATGCATTACTTCGCCCATTTCTGGTTTCTCTGTGCATTTTTCTGCCCATTTTACCATTTCTTCTCTCATTGCCAATCATACAGCTAATTTTTATAATATCTACAGATTATGCCCCTTCCATTCAGGTCTTGGTTATTAATTTATATTTCAAAAGGAGAGATATGCACTCCATAGACAATGTGAGGACTGACCATCTGAGATCAACAACAAAAAGACAAATAGTCTGACATGAATCTGAGCTCTTGATTATTTAAAAGTAATATTTGAGAATGTGTCACAATACTTGACTTCCATTGTTATCTTGCGTTGGTATTTTTCTTCAAAATACGTTAGATGAATACCATATAGTTCTAGCCAATACAAATGGCAAATTAAGTTGGTATGAATGTGCCTGGTATTATTTATGTGAACCGTACAATTGAAACCTGGCATTGAACTGTTCATTGTGTTGGTTGTAAAATACTAAATATTTAATTGCACTCTTACTTGTATTGGGTGAATGTTGAAAAGATAATGCAAAATAATAATGATAAATATCTTTATTCATATAGATGAGTGAAAAGCTGAAAGAACATGTACTGAAACATGCTCATTCTCTCGGAAAGAAGAAGATTAACGTGATTGTTAACAACTATGTTGCGAATTTGGTTTGTGATTATTTCTTTCAACTTTAGTTTAATTTTAGTAAGACAGTGATATAATAGCAAAAGAACTAGATGCTGGAAATCTGGGGGGAAAATAATCAAAATGTTAGAGTTACTCAGCAGATCAGGTAGGTTTTGTGGAGAGTGAACTAATTTAATTAGAAAATTTCAGTTATGATTCACTTATGTCACGTCAAGTATATTAGCACAGAAGCTGATTTCTATTTTAGAGCTGGAAGTTAGAATGAGGAAATAGTATAAAAAGTATATGATTCACTGATCCAAGTTATTGCTTACCAGGAGTGTAATAGTTTTGCGAGGGCCAGCATATAATTCTTTGACTCTGCTTTTGGTTCTCTGCCCTAACTTCTTTCATGTGGTTCAGTGTAAATTTTAATTTAACAAGGAAGGTTCTCATCAACATTGCTTACCTCTTCAAAAAGTGATTTGGTCTTTGAGCTATTTGTGCGATTCCAAAGCATACACTGCACCAGCACAAAACAACAGAGGGAGAATGGTGAGAGAGTGGCATTTAAGAGCTTTCACACAGGCACCTGGATATGCATGCGAGATATGTATTATGTGCAGACAGAGATCATTACTTAAACTTGGAATCGTGTTCGGCACAGACATTGAGGGCCACACGGCTTGTTCCTGTGATGTACTGTACTATGTTTGATGACTCGCTGATTTTCTGACGAAGCTTGGAGGAACACTTCTTCGAGTGAAAATGCGTGGAAAATAATTTGCAGTAGAGTAGGTGTGTGGAAACACAAGATGCTGGAATCTGAAGCAGGACTGATTCAGCATTTTAATTGCAAATGTCAACCATGCCTTTGCTCCGTAAATGAAGCTTGGTCTACTCAGTTCTTCCAGCTGTTTATTTTTTGCTCTAGGTCCCTTCATCAGTAGTTGGTGTCTCCACATATAATTGCACTGGGAATTCAAAGGCATAACTTTGAAGAACTTCTCTTTTCCTGTCTCCCTCTGTTGTTTCTACTGCTCTAACTCAATTTTAGACCCGATGCAGACTCTTGACCTGAAATGTCGAACTCTTGTCTCCATAGATGCAGCTTGGTTCACTGAATTCTTCCGGCTGATTTTTTTTTTTCTTCTTCTAACTTCCAGCATCAGCAGTGTCTTGTGCCTGTACCAGTGTTGTAAATAAAATCACAGGAATCTAAAAGGAATCTATGTCATTACCTTGAAAAATGTTTTAATAAATTGCCCTTTCTTTTAGCTTGAATGCATATGGAAAATTGTGGACACAATATGGAAGAATTATGGGCTCGGAGCCCACAGCCTGTGCTTGTAAGTAAAGATCATGTTAAAGTAGGATAATTTACAGCATCACATGCATATTAATTTTAATAATGAGCAATTTTGGGGAAACAGTTAGATGTCAAAGTTATTGTACAGTTATAATTTTGCATTCTTTAAAAAGTGGAATTTTAAACGTGAGATAATAAAATAGAACACTGGGCTGCTTACATGTGTGTCATTTAAATTTCCCACTAAGTCCGTGTGAATGCAGAATATTTAATGTTGAAAGGCAGAGAAAGTAAGATCACTCATGTGGAAGTCAGCAAAAATGAATAATTATTCTGAGTTTTGATAATTTTCCAATATCAGTTGATTAGCTATTCAGTAAAATATTATCACTGTTCTAGTAATAGTTATTGTCCACTAATTTTGGGTTGATTTTTATTTTGTGGGTGAGGGAGAAAACGTTGGTAATTTCTAGCAAAGGAACAGAACTGGATAGGTTGATGGTGGGACGACAACTGGACTGCTGTGTACAGTTTTGATCTTTATTTAAAGAGGGATGCACTTAGATTGGCAACAGTTTCGATAAAGTTCACTGCGGAATGGAATCCAGGGATTCAAGGATTACTTCAGGCAAGTTTGGGCCCACAGGCATTGTATTTTGGAAGAATGAGAATTGATCATATTGAAATATGAGAAAGATGCTGAGAATATGTTCCCTTTTGTTGGGCATTGTAGAACTAGATAGCATAGTTTTACAAGAAGTTGCCCATTTCAGATGGTAGTGCGGCTTTCTCTCAGCTGGTTTACCTGGTTTCAATTCTGACTTCGGGTACTGTCTGTGTGGAGGTTGTATTTTCTCACCATGATCATCCGGGTTCCTCCCATATCCAAAAGATTCTTACCTTGATGAATTCACTGTGAATTGCTCCAAGTGTGCAAATGAATGGTAGAATGTATGGGAAGTTGGGAATGTGGGAAGAATATTTTTAAGATGTGGCATTCATTTAAAGGGCTGGGTTCTGTGCTGTAAAACTTTGTAAAGGAGAATTTTCTTCTTGATGTTCTCTATCTAATGGAGGCTAAATCATCTATATTGAATACCAAGTTGGATTGATGTATAAGGGAGACAAGGATTTGAGGGAACAGGCAGGAAAATGGAACTGAGGCCAAGATCCGATCAGCCAAAAATTTATTGAATGAATCGGGTCCAAAGGGCCACATTCTGGTCCTTTATATGAAACTTGGGGAAGTTAGTCCTTCCACACGGAAATTACTTCTGGAACAAAAAACAATGGAGATAAAATTTAACGTGTGGATTATTTTTGTGCAAATTGAATCATTTTCTGGGGCTGAACTCTAGTAGGGCTGCACAGAGATGATTCTTGATCAGCTGCCCAGTAAGCATGTCTGGTTTTAGGTTTTCATCAAAAGCTGTGTGGTGTGCACAATGGGCAGGCAATGCTCCACTATCCATTTGCTAACCCTGCAAGGCCTCCTGGACATCAAGCCTTCAAGGTCGGGTCAGGAACCCTGCACTTACAAACTGGGACTTGAACATTGCACCAAAACTGGTGACTCTGTATACTTGTACCTGAGATACTTATCTAATATGTATCTAAGTGCTTATGAAGAGTGATACTTGTACTGAATTGTATACAAAAATCAATTTCACTGTTCCCGATGTTGGGGGAGTCGAGAACCAAGGGCCACAGTTTAGGAATAAGGAGTAAGCCGTTTAGAACGTAGACGAGGAAACACTTTTTCTCACAGAGAGTGGTGAATCTGTGGAATTCTCTGCCTCAGAGGGCGGTGGAGGCAGGTTCTCCGGCGGTTCATTGAATGGCGGTGCTGGCTCGAAAGGCCAAATGGCCTACTCCTGCACCTATTGTCTATTGTACGTCAGTGCATGTGGCAAATAAAGTGCCATTGAAACATTTCTTCACTGTTGTTTGAATCTTGTAATGTATATATTTAACTCCTACTCTGTAGGTCCAACAGAGAGGAAGTAAATTCTGCAGAATTTGTCGTGTTCCATATGATGATTTGGGTTTTGCAAGCTGTTGAAGGGCTGTCTCTGCCTCTTCCACCAGGTAATGTATTGATTGATAAGTAGAGTTCTCAGCCTGGTTGAGAAAGACTATGTAGTTTGAAATTAATCCAGGCAGGAGACAGTTGATAAATGAAGGGTTGCAGATATCATTTTATCTTTTTTAGAATTATATTGTGCTCTTAAGGAATATGGCAAATTTTATTAACTGTAAACTACCTGATGTCGCAATGTCATTAAAGCCTAGAGGTAAATGATGACCCATTAAGATGAATGTGGTCATGCAAAACACTCAATAGTGGGCAGTCTAGTGGTAGAACAAATGGTCAGATGCTTGAGCTTCTGACATTCAACTCAGTTCTGACTTTCATGATGCAAGGCACAAGTGCAAAAGTTGGAACCAAGTTGACCCACACGGAGGATATCGCCAGCAGTTCTGTGCAGTTTGATATCTCTACCATTTTCTACTATCTCATTATAATCTTGTCATCCTCTATCTAAGAAACTGTTTTCTTTCGCTCACCCTCTTCCTGTTTTTTATACTGGAAAAAAACTTCATTTTTATATTTCTTGGTAGTTTGCTGTTCACATTTGTAGTAAGTTATTCACTTCTCAAAACCCCAAATCCTTGCCACCGTGTACAGAAATTACAAATCAGTAGTTTCCTACAATATGCTTCCACTTGTCAGAATACAGCTTATTAAATACTCGGAAACTTGAAAGCATTCAGTTCATTGTAGCTTACATGATTAGTAAGAAACTCGCTATCCTAAACACAAATCCATCTGCCACCAGTGCACTGTGACCTCCATACATGCTGACTTTAAAATGTACCACAGCAGCTCGACAAAGCTTCTGCAAAAACTATTTAAAATCCTTTAACTTCCACCAGCCAACGGTGCAATAACACCAGGTGTGTGGGAATGTCTCCACCTCCAGGCTCCCCTCCAACTCGCACACTATCCTGAGATGGAAAAAATCCTCCGTTCCTCCATCGTTGTTGGGTATAATTCCTCGGATTCCTTACCTAGAGATGCTCTGCGTATCTTTGGCAGACAAATTGTAGTGGTTTATTATGTCCACTTGCCCTATTTGGGGCAGTTGTGGTGGGCAATAAATCCTGGCCTTACAAGTGCCCTATCCCATTTCAAAATTTAATTCCTCTAATACATTTGGCAACATCGAAAAGTGCTAGTTTTAATGCTCAAGTTAACATCTCTTGAGCTTTCATATTTCAAGGACGTTTTATTGAGAATTCTGAATTATTTCTGCACTATGAATAATTTAAAGGGCTTTGTTATGATGTATAAAAAATCTATTGGATGTCGAATGTGGATACCTTTTTCTCTTTGGTTTCTGTGAATGTTAAAATGTTCCCCTTTGTCTTAATACAGGTTATCACACAATTCACATGGTCCTTGGTGCACGATGCCTTCCTTTACATTCCCTACTGCATTATATTGATTTTGGTTTGTTGCATCCAACAGAGCAGTTTGTTACCAGGTTAATTGAAGGTGAAGATTGTAATTTCCTTGTGGCTAAATAAATGACTTTGTGGAAGGACACTTTTTGTAACATGTTTAAAAAGGCATTCCTTTCATGTGTTGGCAAGCTCTAATTATTGCCATGCCATGGGGATTAATATTCAGCCTCAGCTGTTTATGGCTCGTATAAACACCAGGGAAAAAGGAACAGTGTATTGTGGCCATATTTGTTGCTGAGACATAGTTAGGTGGAAAAGGAACATGACTGGGATTCAGATAGGTACACAAGTGAACAAAAATATGGCAGGTGGCTATGATGTTGGAAAATGAAACATTTACAACCTTGATAAGAATAGAAAACCAGAAAAGACAATGATGACATGACAGTGCAATGTATAGTCCTGGCCTCTTCATGTAAGAAAGATAATACTTGCACAAGTAGTTTAGAGAATGTTCACTCAGCTGACTGCTGTAAGGCAGATGTTGTCTTACAAGGAAAGGTTAACCAGATTGAGCATATACACTTTGGCGTGCAGAAAAATTGGAGATGATCTTATTGAAACAATGCGAGATTCTGACACAGTTTAACAGGGAAGATGCAGTGAGATTGTTGTCCAGGTGGGATAGTCTAGAAAGGAAAAAAAAAATCACATTAGGGTCATGAACCTGAGGAATGTGTTTACTTCAGCGAGTTATGGAGTCTGAATCATTGAATGTATTTTAGGCTAAGATAGATGGATTTTGAGTCTTTAGGAGAATTGAGGCCAAGATCAGATCAACCACAATCTTATGGAATGTTGGAAGAGGCAAAAGGGTGATATGATTGATCCCTGCTTATTTAGGGCTGAATTCTCAAATAGTGCCAAAAATCTCAATTTTCTGGTATATCTATATCTGATATTTGTTGCATTCATGTCAATTTTTACTAGTTTCTTCTAAACTGTTCTTTATCAAGTCTACATTTGGTCATTGGTGCTCACTAAAAATTAAAAAAAATACTCTTTATTTATCTTTTTATATGTGCAATTTAAATTATTGTTTAGTTGGATTGTTATATTGTTATTCATCTGCCACCATTATGTACCATACAATGCGTTTAGACAGTATGACTCCTCCTGAGGCTATTTGGGCCATTGAGTCCCCTTCAACTTCCCCAATCTTTCCCTAAATTTCACTTCTTTTTCTACTACCTAAATCACCATCTACTATTACTATATCTAGATTGTGATACCTCAACATTTTGTCCACTGTACTGCAAACGGGATTGGTCTGTTTTAAAAAAAAAAAAATTCTATTTCCTTATGCATGATCAGCTTCATTGTGCACTTTATGTGGGTGGGAGTAACAATGACTCTCTTGAGCTGGTGCTGTTGCCTCCCTGGGGGTTGTGACATAGTTTACAGTAATTGTGGCTATCTTGGGTCCTAAACCACAGTGAGCCACACCACTGTGGCTTGTCAAGATGGCTAAAGTGGCTGGCTGAGAATCCACACTGGGGCGTAGTGATAAAGCAAAGTCCTGTAAAGGAAATTACACACATAGCTTGCGCTGCCCTTCTCTAGACGATATTTTAAAGACACTACATTTCTTGAAAATGAGAACTGTTAATCTGTTTCTTAGTAGTGAAACTTATTGTTTTTCTTTAAGAAAGTATTACCAATGCTATTTGAACAAATATGTATTTTCTTGCTTTCAGAACTTGATAATTCTGAAATTAATGAAAGATTCAAATTGAGTATCATGGCAAGAATTCCAGAGGTGGGTGGTGATCCCAAAGATGTATTCCCTTTACCGTTTGCTTCCTGACTCTTCTCAATGGTTGGGATTTTCAAATATTTCATAAACATTGAATAAAAAGATTAATGAGCCTGTAAAGCACAGTCTTATTACAATCAAATCTGTTATAGCTGTAATATATCTGCTTTAAAAAAAAAATACACCTTCTGCTAATCATCCTTGTTGACATGGCTATATGTGAGAGTGGATTATGTAATCATACTCCAGAAATTGTTAGAACAGGTGTGTAGGTACTTTTCAGAACAAAGAGATTGTTCTGTAAACAGTTGTTAAAACCTCAGTAAGAAGATACTAGGACCAATTTGGAAAGTCTGATTCTTTACTGTTTGCAAATGTTTTGGATGCTTTGTCGAAGTGTAACCAAAGCTTTAGTTTGATGCTCGATTTTGAGTTAGTAATGTGTTTTCGTTTATAGATTATTGAACAGAAAATCTGTTGCCTCTGGGATCATCCAATCAGTACGTCACATGTTGCTAGGAACTACGTGAAAATACTCCTGAAAAAACGTTCCACCCAGCAGGTGAGTGGTAAAACTCATCAATTAAAAGAGTAAGATCTGACATTATTATCTTGCTTAATAAATCCCAGCCATCAGCTTCACACTATCCTTGATTTCCCCTAACCACATTTTTCCCACTACAACGATTTTCTCCAGTTGTTCTATTTCACTAGTCCTTGCGTTACATAACAATTCTAGAATATTATTTATGTTCTGCTTTGTGAAGAGAGATCCAAAGTATGTGTTCAATTGGATTGTCATTTCTATCTTCCCGATTATAACTCATTGTGTCTGACAAGCTAAATAAAATTTCCTTAATTAAGAGTCAAGAGTATTTTATTGTCATATGTCCTGAAATGGAACAATGTAATTCTCACTTGGAGCAGCAAGACCTACAGATGATTTTGTTTTATGAACTTGCATTTACTAAGACAAAACAGTGATTCTTCTATGATTGTTTATCAGTTAGGAGTGAGGCATTAGTCAACTGAGGACTGAGTAAGTTAAAATGAAAAATTGTGTGGAAAAAAGTCAGGCCGCATGTGTGGAGAAAGAGGCAGAATTATTGGGCATGATTGCTGACAACTTTGATTTGTATTTGTGGATTTATGGCCATTTGAAATAAAGTGTAATTGGATTATGTGCAATGTAGTATGAGGTATGTAGTCTGGGACTTGTTGGCAAATTCAGAGGGTCGAGGATACCGAGAGACGTCTCCCATTGGGTTTTAAGTTTTAAGTTTTTAATTTTTCCTAAAACATTAAAAGGTAATTAATTCCATAATTGTATATATGTGACACAGATTTATTTTGAATTTACAGTTGGTAGAAATACAAAGTCTTTTGTTGATTAATATGTTTGCAATTTGTAGTGTAGACCAGAAACTTTCAGTTCTTTAAAATGAATAGTTAGATGGAACCCGTCAGCAATAAATCAACCAGACATCAAAAGTGAAAGACGCCAGAGTTGTAAAGTTTTCCTGACTGCAGCCAAGTTCGCGTAGACATAGAATGTTGTTTATTTTCAATGAAATACAGTAATGTGTCAAGAGAAAGATATTTGGAAACCATGAACATTTGAAATGACATAGCTGAACAATTATTTATTTACAATTAAAGTACAGTTTTTGTAGGCTAAACTAGTGATTTTTGCAATTTTCATTTTGTAGAAATCAAGACCCATTTTCATACGGGAACAGGACCCATTTGAGACTGAATTTCTACCGCTTACTTACCTAGCAAGAATCTTAACAGAAGTGGAACACCAAGGCAAGTAAAATTGTTTGTCTTTGGTCAGTTTTTGTCTTCTGATGTTTAAGAATGCAAGCAATATTAGTTTAAAGAAAGACGTATATTTGGTTCATAACTAATTTGCATTTTAGTAAAAACAGGAGTTAATATAAATGTTTCTCTGATTTGTATTGCGATTTAATCCAATCTCAATTTTGGAAGTAGTAATGACAGTGAAATTGCCATAATTAGACTATGAAATGGGAAGCAACTTTGGGAATTCCCTCAGTTGTCATTTATCGTGAAGCTTTCACAAAGATCACTGGAATTTTTTCGGCCAGCCTCATTTTGCTTTTCTTCTGACTGCAGATTCTAGGCCATAATGTTCCTATGCATTGGTTTATTTTATTTTCTTTGTTGCTAGTTGAGGTAATATATTTTTATACAGAATAAAACATCGGATATTGGTGCTGTTCTTACAATAAAACTGAGATACGATTAATTTTACTTTTGACAATGCAACGGTATTTTAGTACTTTGTTTAAGTTTCCCCAGATAGAATATATCCACATTTTGGAGTAATAATTGATTAAATATTTGAGATCTAAAAATTTCAGAGTTTACTTTGGAAATAATAAATAATAAAAAAACATTATCCGTATGTTCTAAGTATATGAACAAAGTAATGAAAATTAGTATATAACCTAGAACATTACAGCATAGGAACATGCCCTTCAGCCCCCGATGTCTACGCTGACCATGATTACAATCAAAACTAGTAACATCTGCCTGTATGTGCTCTTCTTCTTCTTCTTCTTCTTGCGTATGGCGTGCACAGCCTAAAGTTGTAGGACAACTTGTTCTATTTGATGCCTGTATGTGGTCCATATCATTCTATATCCTGCCTGATGATGTTTTTGTCTAAACACCTCTTAACTGTTGCTATTGCATCTGCTTCTCCCACCTTCCCTGGTAGTGTGGACCAGGTACCTTGCACACAGTGTAGAAAAAAATAAATCTCCTTAACATTTTTTCCTCATCATAAATCTATGCCCTCGGGTATTTGACATTTCCACACTGGGCTAAAGGTTCAGACTGTCCATTCTACCTGTCCCTCTCAATTTTACTAAATATCTAGCAGATTTCCCCTCAGCCTCTGTCACTCCAAGGAAAACAGCCCAAGTGCGGCCTACGATTTAATGGCATATCCTTCCCATGGTGTGGCAACCAGAACTATACGTAATACTCCAGATGTGACTTAATCAATGTGACTTTCCCAACTTTTATTCTTAGTGCTCCAACCAATGAAGGCAAGCATGCCATTTGCTCCTGTTATCACCTTAACCACTTACATTGCCACTTTCAGGGAGCTATCGACTTGCATCCAAAGATCCCTCTGTACATCAATACTTCTAAGCGCCCTACATTTACTAAATTCCTCTCCCATTTGACTTCCCAAAGAGCATTACTTTACTGGTCCGGATCAAGTATTGTGTGTAGTTCTGATTACCCCATTACAAGGATATTGTGGAAATTCTGGAGAAGGTACAGAGCAGGTTTACCAGAATGATGTCTGGACTAGATACTGGGAGCAGCTGGAAAGACTCTCTGGACCATTGAAGGTTGTGGGTAGACCTGATATAAAATTATGAGAGGCATGGATAGGATGCACAGACACATAGTAGAGGGCAAAGTTTAAAGAATATGTTCTTAATACAGAGGGTGGCGAGTGCCTGGAACGCACCTGGGGAGGTGTTTGAGGCAGATCTGATGGTAGCATTTAAGAATCTATCAGATAGTCATGTGGATGTACAGGGAATGGAGGGATATGGATTAAGTGCATGCAGATAAGAGTCTGAAGAAGGGTCTCAACCCAAATTATACCCTTCTCTCTGGAGATGCTGCCTGTCCTGCTGTTACTCCAACTTATCGTGTCTATCTTTGGTGTTGACATCATGTTCGGCACAGATATTGTGTGCCAAGGGGACTGTTCTTGTGCTGTTCTGTTTTTTGTTCTAATCATCTTTGTCATCTCCTCAAAAAAAAAAGTTTGTACATCCTCCCCCACAAAACATCATGCTTTCTGCCCCTAATAAGCACTTGATCATTAATCTTATCCTTAAGAATCTTCTCCAAGGCTCAACTGCCTATAATTTCCTGGTTTGTCTTTCTGTCCTTCTTAAACAGAGGAACAGTAGTTGCTATTCTCCAGTCTTCTGGCTCTTTGCCAGTGGCTAAAGAGGATACAAAGATTTCTGTCATGGTGCCAGCAATCTCCTCTTTTGCCCCTCTAACTAACCCGGGATTGATTTCATCAAGCCCAGGAGAGTTGTTTATCTTAATCTCATATTTCTTTCATGATATCAACTTATCAGCCCACCACTTCTTGGTGACTACCGATGCAAAGTACTCATTTAATATCTTGCCCATTTCCTCTGACTCCAGGCATAAATGTTCCACTCTGTCCTTGAGTTGTCCTACCCTCTCGCTAGTGACCCACTTGATTTTAATGCTTGCATAAAAAGCCTTGGGATTTAGTTTAATCCAATTTGTCAAGAAATGAGGCATGTAATATATTCAATCAAGAGTATATTCAAATCAAAAACCAATAGATTGTTTTAAAGTACTAAACTAATTGAGACCTGTTAATACAGGGCAAGGGAGGGATGTAAACATTCAAGCATTATTCTGAATAGCAACATGAATTTGATAGGTGCAATCTTGTTTCTTATTTTTATGACCGTTGACATTTTAAAGATGTGCCTAGTTTCACTATCTTATAATAATGTGATGGCTAGCACACTTTATGAAGAATGCATGATAAGAGTCAAGCAGGATACACCACCTATCCACCATGTACTTTTCTCTGCAGCACCGAACCCTTTTGAAGCCCAGCAGAATGTGGATGTAAAATTTGTGGAAGATGTAGCATTGAAGCAAACATTAATTCTTCTTGGTCTTGAAAATAAATAGAATGTAAGGTTACAACTACGGATAAAACTTAAAACTTGACAATATTTGTTAAGTACCATTGTATGCATACTTTTTTCTTTATGTCAACTTGTAAAATAGAACAAGCATGACATGGTTTCTTTATTGAATACAGCAGAGAGAGGGCAGGTTGGCTCGAATGTGGCTACAGATTCCACTCATTGACAGCATGGATTCTGCTGCAATTGTTTTAAGAGTTTTCAAACAGTGTGCCTTTCAAAAGGAATGACTGCTTATTCATTCTTCCAGCCAGCTTACAACGAGGACTCGATAACTGTCTAATCTGAGCTCTCAATTGAAGGGACGTGTACAGTGTTGGGATGCATGTTCATAGTATCTGCTTTTATCAATGCAAATTTAGTTCTTCACTAATTTAAAAAAGAAAAGAAAACCCAAGGAGAAGTATGTTCAATGTGGCCAATAATTGAAACGTTATATTATAAGGAATTTGCATTATATTGTTTGAGGCATTATTTTGCAACAATTCTTTGTTCTAACAGATGAAGTAGAGACAAAAAGCACTACTTACTTTAAAATTCTTGTAATAACAATATATTGCATTTTGAGTAAAATAAAACTTATTTTGAATGGCATGCTGTATGTGTGAATTTGTGGGTCTATATTCTGTTTCAGCATATTGTATACCATCATTCTATCGTGCATTTGGTCAACAAAGAAAATTGATATCCCAATTTTAAAGTTTGATGATCTTCCATGCTAGCTAGAAAAAAATGCATTAGTCTTGGATTGAGTTAAAGATGAACATTTCCAGAAATGAGTATTGATACACTCTAGCCCATTGTTCACATTAATAAATGCAATCCCCATAACAGCTACATTTTCCTTCATGCCAACCTAGTGCTTTTCAAGTAAACCACATTAAGGGTAAATTAATTGAATATTTATCAACACTATTTATACACTGTGTATTGCACGTGCATTGCACATAAACAATCTGAAATATTACATCTATTTTTCCTCAAGTGTCACCGGACTAGCATATTTGTATCATTTTGCATTTTTTTTATTTGCCATTTGGAACTAAACATCTTATAATTTTGATACCTACCACTGCACTGATTTCTCTTTTCCCCAATTACAAGTTTTTTCCCGAAAGTTGCAAACTATCTTCTGTTTAACTATGCTGGATTATTGTCAAAATATAGATATGAAATTGATGCAGAAGGACTGGATCTTGTACCCTATACCATGCGTCCTGTCTTGTAGCTAATCAAATTTGTGAAACACATTTGAGAACCTGAAACTGTGCTACAAAAGCATTTTGTTTCTTCTGTGTTCTGAGAAACACCTGCTCACCTGTGGGCAGCTGACCCTTCAATAGCCATTCAGGTTTAAAAATACCCAAAGGATTCTTTAATACACATTTTACTTGTCTAACCGAACATGAACTCAAGAACTAAATTTATGCATAAAATTTAACCTCGAACCAGTTTTACATGAAATTTGATCTAAATAAATAACTATATTTCTTGGACACGTAAATTCCTAAGTATTTAAGTTTTTCATTGGCTGTTTTAAAAGGTGATTGTTGCAATATGTATAAATTAGATTCCGTTATTGGCATAATCTCACTTTCATTCCAATTAATTCTATATCCCGAAAATAAACCAAATTGAGTTATAAGATTTAACAAGTTTGGAATGCTGATTTCTGGGTTTGTAATATATAGTAATACATCATCTGCATATAGAGAGATTTTATTAACTATTTTTAGTATTATACCTCTAACACTTTCTGCTAGTGGTTCGATAACAAGCGGGGATAACGGGCATTCTTGTCTACAACCTTTAGATAAATCAAATATTGTTGATAACATTTGATTTGTCATTATTCTAGCTGTTGGGTTAATATATAAAAGCTTAACCCATGTGCAAAACATCTCACCCAGTTGAAAGTTTTCCATCACTGAAAATAAATAGGGCCATTCCACTTGATCGAATGCTTTCTCAGCATCTAATGAGATGGCTGCCAGGTCTTGATTAGCTATTCTATTTGAGTATATAATGTTAAATAATCATCTCAGATTATAATATGAATAATGTTTTGGAATAAAGCCTGTTTGATCGGGGTGTATTAATTTATGAATCACTAAACTTAATCTATGGGCTAAAGTTTTGGTTAATATTTTCTGATCGGTGTTTAAGAGAGCAATTGCTCTATATGAACCTGGGTCTTCAGGGTCCTTATCTGTTTTGGGTATAAGTATTTCTAGACTAGACCATGTTCACACGGGAGGGCTGGTCCCCCGACGCAATATTCCACCTCTCCACCAATTCCAATATTGGTGGCCAGTGGGGGGGCTTTCTGGAGCACTGGTATGGGTTCTTGGGGTGGCAGCTCAGTTCCTCAAGCCTGATGTGCTGGCAGCTCACTCATGGCTGGTGGGCTGGCAGTTGACTCATGGCTATTCCTTGAAATTCAATTTCAAGCAGGGTCCAAGGCCACCGAATTCAAGTGCAGTTTCCTACCACTTCAAGCAGGGTGCAAGGCCACCGAATTCAGTGCAGTTTCATACCACTTCAAGCAGGGTGCAAGGCCGCTAAATTCAAGTGCAGTTTCATTCCACTTCAAGCAGGGTGCAAGGCCACCAAATTCAAATGCAGCTTCATACCATTTCATGCAGGGTACAACGCCACCACATTCAAATGCAGTTTCATACCATTTCAGCAGGGTGCAAGGCCACCACATTCAAATGCAGTTTAATACCATTTCAAGCAGGGTGAAACCTCCATAAAACCACACAAAACACCAAACTCACAGGTCAGTAGACATTCAGTGTGTTCAGTTGATTCACAGCTCAGACAGAGTCGTGACCTCTCCCTCCCCCATCATGCAGAGACTGAGCCACACCCATACTGCCGGGTTTTACACCCCCTCCCACCGGAAAAGGTGTGGCCTTCATGGCGTGATTGACAGGAGAGAGATTCGCAACATTTTTTAAACACTAATAACACTTTTATTTTCCATTGATGGGAAGAATCCTCTGCACCTGCTGAGCGGAAGGGGAATGAGTAAGATGGCCAAAAATCATAGCCCTAAGTGGTAGCGTTTTATCTAAAATTAATATACAGTGCAAACAGGAAGTTACCCAAAGCAGCCAAACCACCATTTGCAGTAAGTAATGCCTTTTAACTTCAACCCAAAGCAGCCAAATCACCATTTGCAGTAAGTAGTGCCTTTTTACTTCAACCCAAAGCAGCCAAACCACCATTTGTAGTAAGTAGTGCCTTTTTACTTCAACCCAAAGCACCCAAGCCCTTCTGTCGAGACCCTTCTTCAGACTGCTCCCCCCATTCTTCTTGAATGGGGGGGATCAGTACATGATGAATGGGGGGGTGGTTCAGTAAAGTGTGGGTCGGAGGGTCTGTACAGGATGAATGAGGGGATCAGTACAGGATGAATGGGTAGTTCAGTAAAAGATATATGGGGGATCAGTACAGGATGAATGAGGGGATCAGTATAGGATGAGTGGGAGATCAGTACGGGATGATTGAGGGGATCAGTACAGGATGAATGAGGGGGGTCAGTACAGGATGGATGGGGGGGATCGGTGCAGGGTAAATGGAGCGTGGGTCAGTACGGGATGAATGGGTGAATCAGTGCAGGATGAATGGAGGGAGAAGTGCAGGATGGATGGGAAGGGCGGTCAGTACAGGATGAATTGGGGGACCAGTGTAGGATGGATGGGGGGTGGCAGGAGAATCAATGCGAGGTAGATGGGGTGATCAGCGCAGGATGAATAGATAGGTGGGGGAGGTAGATGGGGAGGGGAGCACAGGGGATGTCAGTGAGGACTGAATAGAGGCGGGAATGGGGATCAGTGCGGGATGGAGAGGTCTCATGATGAGAGAGAGAGAGAGCCTTGCCACCGACTCCCCTTCCCTCCGCCAGCCAACAGCAAGATGCGGGGCCTCCCCCTCCCTCTCTCCCTCCCTCTCTCCTCCCGGCCTCGGCGTGCGGGAGGGTTTGTTTTGAAAGCGCCGTTGGCAGAGTGGCAGGCAGCCGCCGCTGGCGCGCGGGGTGCGAGAGGAGGAGGAGGAGATGGAGCCGCTGTCATGGCCGCTGCTGCCGCTGTGTGTGGCCCATCATTCGCTCCGACCCTCCTTCACCACGCACACCTAATATCTTTGCCCCGCAATACAGCCGTCGCCGACACGAAACGTCACGTTCCTTTTCTCCAGAGATGCTGCCTGACCGGCGGAGTTACTCCAGTTTTTTGAGTCTATCTTCAGTATAACCAGTATCTGCAGTATCTGCCAAGCCGGGCAAAATGACTTTGTGTTTAGATTGCCCGGCGGCACGTTGGGTGGTCATTGGCACCCGGGCAACTGTTAATTTTGAGCCCTGATTAGATGAAGCTTGGAACTTGAAGGGTAGGAGGACAAAATATTTTATGCATGAGCATTTATAACCTAGGAACAATCAAATATAGTTTGCTCCTTCCACTTCTGCAATATATATTGGTAACTACATGAAAACCTGTTCTTGGTTTGAACCAGGGTAACTAGTAAAGACAGTTCCCAAGAAATATGCATTTTTATATCCAAATAACTGCTGATTCTATGACTAATTCAGAATTGGTTAACGCGTTTCCATCATTCCCACTTCAGAATTAACGTTAAAATTTCAACTGAAATATCTCCTGATCAAATTTGTGATGTATATGACCGACTGCAGAAGTAAAACCTGGATAAATCCAAAGTATAGTTGTGAATGTTGCTCATTAAATAATTACAATACTGATACTCCATATTTAGAGCATTGATTTGCCGCTAAAATGAATTCTCTAATAGCGTGTCAACGGTAGCAGTGACAATGGAACACTGGTTTTATGTTTCACGTGTTCACAATTTAATTAATCCATCGTTATGGACTAAAACAAACAATAACATTGGGAATGAAAACACATTTGATTGCATTCCATTGTCAAGCATAGTCAATGATCGCTCTGAAGAAATGCCCAGCACAATAGGGTCGGGGGGGGGGGGTGTGAATCAGTGCGGGGTGGATAGATGGCGAGGGGGGGGGGGGGGGGGGGGGGGGGTTGAGAAGGCAATCGGTGCGGAATAGATGGATTGAGGCAGGTGAATTAGTATGTAAAATTGTGAGGGGAGAGCACAGGGGATGTCAGTGGTGTTAAATGGGGGGGATCAATACCGGATGGATGGGGGGGGATCAGTACAGGATGAATGCGGGTAGACAAAAATGCTGGAAAAATTCAGTGGGTGCGGCAGCATCTATGGAGCGAAGGAAATGGGCAACATTTCGAGTCGAGACCCTTCTTCAGGCTGTTCCCCCCCATTCTTCTTGAATGGGGGGGAACAGGATGGATGGGGGGGGGTTCAATACAGTGTGGATCGGAGGGTCTGTGCAGGATGAATGGGTGATCAATACAGGATGAATGAGGGGATCAGTACAGGATAAATGGGTAGATCAGTAAAAGATATATGGGGGATCAGTACAGAATGAATGAGGGGGGGCAGTACAGAATGGATGGGGGGGGGTTTGGTGCAGGGTAAATGGAGGGTGGGTCAGTATGGGATGAATGGGTGGATCAGTGCAGGATGAATGGAGGGAGAAGTGCAGGATGGATGGGAAAGGCGGTCAGTACAGGATGAATTGGGGGACCGTGTATGATGGATGGGGGGGAGGGGTGGCAGGATAATCAATGCAAGGTGGATGGGGTGATCAGCGCAGGATGAATAGATGGGGGGGGGGGGTAGATGGGGAGGGGAGCACAGGAGATGTCAGTGAGGACTGAATAGAGGCGGGAATGGGGATCAGTGCAGGATGGAGAGGAGGGTTCTCACGATAAGAGTTGTGGAGGGGGCGTACAAGAAAGAGAGAGAGAGGGGAAGAGGCAGAGGAGATGGGGAGGAAGGAAGGTCAGCGTTCCTCGGACAACATCGCCCCGCTGCCTTGGCCGTCCCTGTCCACCGCCAACTGCCGCCGCCAAAGGGGGAGGCGGTTGAGATCTCCTCGCCACCGCCTCCCCTCCTCCGCCAGCCAACAGCAACGTGCAGATGGCAGATGGAGGCCTCCCCCTCCCTCCCTCCCTCCCTCCCTCCATCCTCCCGGCCTCGGCGTGCGGGAGGGTTTGTTTTGAAAGCACCGTTGGCAGAGTGGCAGGCAGCCGCCTCTATCAGGGCGGGCGGGGTGCGAGAGGAGGAGGAGATGGAGCCGCTGTCGTGGCCGCTGCTGCCGCTGTGCGTGGCCCATCATTCGCTCCGACCCTCCGTCACCACGCACACCTAATATCTTTGCCCCGCAATACAGCTGTCGCCGACACAAAACGTCACGTTCCTTTTCTCCAGAGATGCTGCCTGACCAGCAGAGATACTCCAGTTTTTTGAGTCTATCTTCGGTATTAATCAGTATCTGCAGTGCCAGGCGGGCAAAATGACTCGGTGTTTAGGTTGCCCGGCGGCAATGGGTGGTCATTGGCACCCAGGCAACCGTTAATTTCGAGCCCTGATTAGATGAAGCTTGGAACTTGAAGGGTAGAAGGACAAAATATTTTATGCGTGAGCATTTATAACCTAGGACCAATCAAATATAGTTTGCTCCTCCCAGTTCTGCAATATATGTTGGTAACTACATGAAAACCTGTTCTTGGTTTCTTCCGAAGAAGGGTTTCGGCCCGAAACGTCGCCTATCTCCTTCGCTCCTTAGATGCTGCTGCACCCGCTGAGTTTCTCCAGCCTTTTGTGTACCCTTGGTGTCTTCTTCTTCTTTCGTGTGGCGTGCACAGCCTAAAGTTGTAGGACAACTTGTTCTATTTGATCTTCTGTTTGTGCACGCCGAGTTGATTGCATTAGTTAAAACAGGGCGGACCACGTGAAGGTTGCAACCTTCCCCCCCATTCTTGGATTGAACCAGGGGAACTAGTAAAGACAGATCCCAAGAAATATGCATTGTTATTTCCAAATAACTGCTGATTCTGTGACTAATTCAGAAGTGGTTATCGTGGTCAGAATTTCCCATAAGGAAGTTGTAATTTTGTCTTCATTGACAGTTTCTATTAAGGACACTTTGTTTTTGAAGGTGTGGGTTAATGTGACATATGATTGGGAGATTAAATGGTTCTACATTGTCAGCTTGCTTATCTTCAAGGAATAACTACTTCATGTATCAACATGAAGTACAAATATGACCATACATTCCAAGCAATGCACTCACCTGCCTCGTCATCTCAGAACTTGCAGAACTGTAAGGGCACAAGTCATCCTTCTATTCAAGAGGCTGCCTGAGAAGATAGATGTTTCTCTCTTCTTATGTCTTTTTGTGTACACTGTCAGTAGAGCTAATAGGACTTGATGTTTCAATCCCTGTAATAAGTCGGCACTCTTGCTATTTGCAGTGGGATTGGAGTGGTGAAAGGTAGGGTAGGTACGTCATCAGGGTCATCAGGTGGGCACCCTTCTTTGATGTTTCATTGATAAGCCCACAACATCTCCAGAGGGCTCTACGGTGATACCTGGCGTTCCAGTTACACCCCCCTCAATTCTATACCCTCCTGTCTTCATCTTGCAGCCCAATTCTTGTCTCTCCTTGTGATCCAAATCCAATTGCTGCTTTTTTCTGCACAATTTGATAATGATTTGATTGCTTGTTGGAGGGAGCGACCACTCACCCCCATTTTATTTAATAGCCTGGTCATAGATGTAGCAACAAATCCCCTGCATCCTACTTGGACATGGAAAATCTTCCAGCCGTTCTGGGAAGCTTCGGTTGCCAGTTCAGAGTACTTTGTCTTTTTCCTCTCATGAGCTTCATCAACACCATCTTCCCATGGAACTGTCAATTCCACAACATATGGAAACTTGGCTGTTGTGGAGCACAGGACCATGTCTGGCCGGACTGTTGTAGCCACAATGTCTGGGGAAAACACAAGCCTTTTTTTCTAACTCCGCTTCCATTTTCCAATCCCGAGCAGGCTGCAGAATGCTTGCATCTGATGTTATCTGGTGCTCTGGAGGTTGGCTTGCTGGTACAAATGTTGTGAAGTGGACATTTCCTGCCGATGTTGGTGGGGAAACATTTGTGATAGTTCGCCTCTGTTCAAGGATTGATGCCAGCTGTCTGCGGACTTGGTTATGCCGCAAAGTGTAATGCCCTTGGCCGAGGTTCATAGTGCATCCTGTTAAAATGAGCCTTAGTGATGCAGGTGCTTGGCAAAAGGAGCAAGCGGGGTCTTCTCCGAACCACTGCTTCAGGTTCTGGGGTGATGGTAGAACATCATAAGTGGCTCTGATGTCAAAACTTAGCCGAGATCCTTCCATTTGCCAGATGTCACGCCAGCTGAGTTTCCTCTTTTCCAGGCTCTCCCAGTTAGTCCATTGGCCCTGCTTGGCCATTGAGATGGCTTTGACGTGTGGCTCTGCCTCCTCCCGTCTTCTCACCTCCTCCACCACGAGCCGTCGTTTCTGCACTGATGTTGCCTTGTGCCATTGAGGAGCTTTTGGGACGAGCCCTAGCCCGGCTCTCCCATGTTGGACTTCGCCAACCACATCCCGGAAACGAAGAGCAGACTAAGCACTCTGAACGGCTTCAGATGGGGTCCACTTCCTCCCCGTTGCAACGCGGGGGGCCGTTGTTCGAATAAAGTATCTTCAGATTCAGTGAGGGTCATGATCAACCTTGCTTTAGTGCATTTGAACTCTTCCACAAGTCCTGCAATGGGCAATTCCAATTTGCCACTCCCGGACAGTCCGACAGCACTTACAGTGGCTTGCAAAAGTTTTTATACCCCTTGAACTTTTCCACATTTTGTCACATTGCAACCACAAACGTAAATGTATTTTATTGGGATTTTATGTGATAGACGAACACAAAGTGGTGCGTAATTGTGAAGTGGAAGGAAAATGATACGTAGTTTTCAAATTTTTTTACAAACAAAAAACTGAAAAGTATGGCGTGCAAAAGTATTCAGCCCCCTTTACTCTGATACCCCTAAATAAAATCCAGTGCAACCAATTGCCTTCATAAGTCACCTAATTAGTAAATAGAGTCCACTTGTGTGTCATCTAATCTCAGTATAAATACAGCTGTTCTGTGAAGGCCTCAGAGGTTTGTTGGAGAACATTAGTGAACAAACAACATCATGAAGCCCAAGGAACACACCAGACAGGTCAGGGATAAAGTTGTGGAGAAGTTTAAAGCAAGGTTAGGTTATAAAAAAATATCCCAAGCTTTGAACATCTCAAGGAGCACTGTTCAATCCATCACCCGAAAATGGAAAGAGTATGGCACAACTGCAAACCTACCAAGAAAAGGCCATCCACCTAAACTGATAGACCGGGCAAGGAGAGCATTGATCAGAGAAGCAGCCAAGACGCCCATGGTAACTCTGGAGGAGCTGCAGAGATCCACAGCTCAGGTGGGAGAATCTGTCCACAGGACAACTATTAATCGTGCACTCCACAAAACGGGCTTTTTTGGAAGAGTGGCAAGAAGAAAGTCATTGTTGAAACAAAGCCATAAGAAGTCCCATTTTCAGTTTGCCACAAGCCATGTGGGGGACACAGCAAACAGGTTGAGGTTTTTGGCGTAAATGCAAAACGCTATGTGTGGTGGAAAACTAACACTGCACATCACCCTGAACACGCCATCCCTACTGTGAAACATAGTGGTGGCAGCATCATGCTGTGGGGATGCTTTTCTTCAGCGGGGACAGGGAAGCTGGTCAGAGTTGATGGGAAGATGGATGGAGCCAAATACAGGGCAATCTTGGAAGAAAACCTGTTAGAGTCTGCAAAAGACTTGAGACTGGGGCGGAGGTTCACCTTCCAGCAGGACAACGACCCTAAACATACAGCCAGAGCTACAATGGAATGGTTTAGATCAAAGCATATTCATGTGTTAGAATGGCCCAGTAAAAGTCCAGACCTAAATCCAATTGAAAATCTCTGGCAAGACTTGAAAATTGCTGTTCATAGACGCTCTCCATCCAATCTGACTGAGCTTGAGCTATTTTGCAAAGAAGAATGGGCAAAAATTTCAGTCTCTAGATGTGCAAAACTGGTACAGACATACTCCAAAAACTTGCAGCTGTAATTGCAGCGAAAGGTGGTTCTACAAAGTATTGACTCAGGGGGGCTGAATACTTTTGCATGCCACAATTTTCAGTTTTTTATTTCTAATAAAATTTGGAAACCATGTATTATTTTCCTTCCACTTCACAATTATGCACCACTTTGTGTTGGTCTATCACATAAAATCCCAATAAAATGCATTTACGTTTGTGGTTGTAACCTGACAAAATGTGGAAAAGTTCAAGGGGTATGAAAACCTTTGCAAGCCACTGTAAGCATCGTGGAAGTCCAAGCCACTGTTTCACATGTGTGCTGATCATTCTTTCCAGCTTTTCCACTTTGTTGATGGTGATTTCATACATAGTTAAAGGCCACATGATCCTTGGTAGTATGCCAAATTGGAAGCACCACAGCTTGAGTTTTCCTGGTAGCAAGGTCTTGTTGATGCGAGCTATGTGCACGATGGTATCCTTTTTCAGTTGTTCAAACTGCTCAGTGTCCTTGAGCTTTGCATCATACCATCGGCCCAAACTCTTCACTGGCATTTCTGAAACAGTTGGAACAGGTATTCCGTTAATATGAAATATTTGATCCTTGACTTGACCTTTGACAATGGAGATGCTTCTGCACTTGCTAGATTTAATCTTCACCCTTGCCCATGTGGTGTTTTGATGAAGTTTTTCCAGAAGTCTCTTGGTGCAGAGGATAGTTGTTGTTAGTGTTGTTATATCGTCTATATAGGCTCGTATTGATGGCAATCGCTGACCACACTGTAGCCATTTTCCTCCCACAACCCATTTTGATGCTCTGATAATGAGCTCCATTGCCATAGTGAAGGTCAATGGAGAGATGGTGCACCCCGCCATGATGCCTACTTCCAGTGGTTGCCACGCTGTGGTAAAGTCTGATGTTGTGAGCCAAAATTGAAGATCCTGGAAGTAGTTTTTTTACCAGATTTGTTATTATTGCAGGCACCTGAAAGAATTCAAAAGCAGTCCACAGTAGCGAATGAGGAACTGATCCATAGGCGTTGGCCAGATCGAGGAACAAGACATGCAGATTCTTTAGTTCTTTCTTAGCAGTCTGGATTTGATGCCATATGATGCAGGTATGTTCAAGGCATCCCGAGAAGCCTGCTATGCCAGCCTTTTGGATTGGCGTATCAATGAAATGGCTTTGTTTCAGATACTTTAAGTCTTTTCGCCACCACACTGAAAAAGATCTTGCACTCTATGTTAAGAAGGTTTATTTGCCGAAACTGTTCAATGGTGGAATAATTTTTTTCTTTTGGGATCAGCACTCCCCCCACTCTTCGCCAGGCTTTGGGGATGACTTCCTTTTCACACGCAACCCTCATGTTCCTCCAGAGAAATTTCAGAATATCTAGGGCATTCTTGTAGACACAATACGGAACACCATTGGGGCCTGGTGCACAGGCCGTTCTTGCCTTCCTCACTACTTATTTTGCCTCACTCAGCTTGGGAGGGCTGATGTCAAATTGATGTTGTGGGGGTGAGATTGGTGGGATGTCCGCGGGGACAAAAATCGGTTCATCTTTTAACTCATCAGTGTGGATGGTTCTGATGTGTCCTTCAACCTCCTTTTTTGACACTTTCAGGGATCCGCTTTTTTCTTTTGTGAAAATGCCTTTCACAAACTTAAAGGGATCTTTGTAGAAGTCTGTTCTTGCTTTTTCCTTCTTTTTGTGTTGTTTCCTTAAATTCTCCGCTCTGCGTAGCTTCGAGAGCCTCTGTTTTTGAACTTTTCGAAGGAGATTGATGCCCCTTTCTTCTGCTGTTGCTTTTTTCCACACCTTCCTCAGGCTTCTTCTTTCTTTAACAAGTCGTTGGATTTCCTGGGGACGACGGGACTTGGGGGGAGGAGGCCTATCTTTCCTGCTGAGTTGTTCCTTCTCACCACATTTCTCCTTTCCATAGCTGTAGACTAGGTCACCGATCTTCTCCAAGCATCTTCTCCAACTTCAAAGAGTAGGAGTAAACGGGTCCTTTTACGGGCAGTGACAGGATAGATGCAGGAAGATTGTTCCCGATGTTGGGGAAGTCCAGAACAAGGGGTCACGGTTTAAGGATAAGGGGGAAGTCTTTTAGGACCGAGATGAGAAAATCTTTTTTCACACAGAGAGTGGTGAATCTGTGGAATTCTCTGCCACAGAAGGTAGTTGAGGCCAGGTCATTGGCTATATTCAAGAGGGATTTGGATGTGGCCCTTGTGGCTAAAGGGATCAGGGGGTATGGAGATAAGGCAGGTACAGGATACCGAGTTGGATGACCAGCCATGATTATATTGAATGGCGGTGCAGGCTCGAAGGGCCGAATGGCCTACTCCTGCATCTATTTTCTATGTTTCTATGTTTCTTTTCTGCTGATCCCTTGATTCCACTTAAGATTAAGCTCACATCTGCATTGATGATTTCCCACTCCTTGCTGTTAAACCTTGGCCATTTCACCAACAGCTTACGTCCTTGCATGTTCTCCACTTTACGATGTGCCTGGTTGCGTCTTGGACTGTTGCCTGAAACTTCTGCCACATCCCATGGGGTGCTGATGCTCTGAGGACTGTGGATTTCTTCCTGCCGCTGAGTTTCATCCGACTGATTTGACCTTCTTCTTGACAAAATCTGGTCAATGCGGGGCCCTGGGTTGGGGATTTTCAAGCATTTCTTCCGTCCCTGATTAATTTTGAGACCACGAGTTGATGTTACTTTAGTCCAGCCACACCTACAGGTCTGAAGAACGTGTCCAGCTGCTCGTTTTTCAAGAGTTTTGCCACTTACCTGATTCAATGTCGTGTCCGTCCCAAGGTTTGTAACCGGGTGGTCAGTCAATGAGTCATCTTGCTCTCGCAGACTCAGGGGGTATTCTTCTCTTTGAACTTTTTGTAGCCAAGTGAGGGTGGCTCTTGTGCCCTAACAAGGTGACGGAGCCAGCTGTTATGGGTAGCTATCCCATAACAGCCCCTTTGGGGTCTATTTCCTCCTGTCAGCTGTCTCTCCAAGTTGTCACACGATCTTTCCCTTGTCGTCAGCTGCACTTTCACAGCAGTCACTGGTTTTTCCACCAGAAGGTCAGTAGAGCTAATAGGACTTGATGTTTCAATCCCTGTAATAAGTCAGCACTCTTGCTATTTGCAGTGGGATTGGAGTGGTGAAAGGTAGGTTTGGTACGTCATCGGGGTCATCCTTCTTTGACGTTTCATTGATAAGTGAGAGACGAACATCGACCATTTCCAGGTATTAAACTTGTGGGATGCTTCTGAGTTCATTAAAATTACGTGTTTGTAGTTAGCATCCTGGTTCATTTATTGTCATTGGTGCTAATGTGAATGCTCAAGTCAATTTATTAGGAATATGAAAATCAAAATATTGCAGATGCTAGAAGTGTGAAATAAAAGCAGAAAATTCTGGAAAAAATAAGGTCAGACAGCTTTTGTGGCAAGAAAGGTAACATTTCGGGTCAAAGAATCTTTGCCAGAACTTGTAAAGATAAAACAAGATAGGTTTAAGTTGCAGAGAAGATAGGCTGCATAAGCAATAGATAGGATACATTGAGTATCCCAAGCCTTTTGGGTCAGGCCCTGCTGATTAATTGTGGAGCACCTCTGGTTAATTGGTTAATGGGGGCAGTTAAGAGAAAGAAAGTGAATAAAAACCATAAGATGAGGCAGTTAGTGAGTGAGACTACCAAACAAAACAATGTGAAAAGATACTAAATCGAGGATGTATTCCCAGCAGAAGAAAAAACGGCCACAATCACAGAGAATTGGCTTCTAGCAGAAATGATCAGTTTTGATGGATGCAAAGAAAACGCAAGTTAGCTGAAGTTATAGAATTGATATTGAGTCCCAAAGGCTCCAGTGTCCCCCGAAGGAAGTTGAGGTGCTGCTCTTCTTGCTAATGTTGGGCCTTTATAGTACAATGCCAGAGGCCACAGATAGGCAGGTAGGGCATGTTTGAAAAGAAGAATTGAAGTCTCTGTCTCAAGTCAAGTCAAGGGAGTTTATTGTCATGTGTCCCCGTTAGGACAATGAAATTCTTGCTTGCTGCAGCACAACAGAATATTGTAAGCATAAACACAGAACAGTTCAGTGTGTCTATATAGCATAGACCATGTATATACACATATAAATAAACAGATAAAGTGCAATAGGCTGTTATAGTTCAGAGTCTGTTTGTTGGCGAGTTTAATAGCCTGACGGCTGTGGGGAAGAGGGTTACACAAAAAGCTGGAGAAACTCAATTCAATTCAATTCAAGTTTAATGTCATTGCACAAATACAAGTATAGGTACAACGAAATGCAGTTTTGCGTCGTTCTTAGTGATAGCGATATAGAAAAATAAATAGAGTGCAGTGGTAGCAATATGGAAAATAAATAAATACAGGGTACAGACAAGTCTATCAGCTGGGCTCCGAGTTCAGCAGTCGGATGGTGTAGTTGAAGAAGCTGTTCTTCGTCCTACTGGTGCGGGACTTGAGGCTCCTGTACCGCCTCCCTGATGGGAGGAGGGCAAACAGTCCATGATTAGGGTGTGAGGGGTCCTTGATGATCTTCCCGGCCCGCTTCAGGCACCGTTTTCGGTGGAGGGCATCCAAGGCAGGGAGCGGGGCACCGATGATGTACTGGGCGGTTTTCACCACCCGTTGTAGTGCCTTCCTGTCTGCCACGGTGCAACTGCTGTGCCATACCGTAAAGCAGGTGGTCAGGATGCTTTCGATGGTGCAGCGGTAGAAGTTCGTCAGGATCTGGGGGGACAGGTGGGCTTTTTTGAGCCTCCTCAGAAAGTAAAGGCGCTGCTGTGCCTTTTTGATTAGCTTTGAGGTGTTGAGGGACCAGGACAGATCCTCCGAGATGTGTACCCCGAGGAATTTGTAGTTGGAGACCCGCTCCACTTCAGTCCCGTTTATGTGGATGGGGGTGTGTCTGCCCCCTCTGTTCTTCCGAAAGTCAACAATTATTTCCTTCGTCTTCTGGGAGTTGAGGACGAGGTTATTGTTGGCACACCAGGTAGTCAGGTGCTGGACCTCCTCCCTGTAGGCTGATTCGTCATTATCACTGATCAGTCCTACCACCGTGGTGTCATCGGCAAATTTTATGATGGCGTTGGAGCCATACTTGGGGATGCAGTCATGCGTGAAGAGGGAGTAGAGGAGAGGGCTGAGCACACAGCCCTGTGGCACGCCGGTGTTCAGTGTTATAGTGGAGGAGGTGAGGTTGTTGACCCTAACAGACTGTGGTCTGTTAGTGAGGAAATCCAGTGTCCAATTGCAGAGGGAGGTGGAGATGCCAAGACCGCTGAGTTTGGTGATCAAGCTAGCGGGTATGACAGTGTTAAAGGCAGAGCTGAAGTCAATAAACAGCAGCCTGATGTAGGTGTTGTTGCTGTCCAGGTGGGTCAGGGCAGAGTGTAGGGCCGTCGATATGGCGTCCTCTGTAGACCTGTTTGACCGGTAGGCAAATTGGTGGGAGTCCAGTGTGGGGGGGAGGCTGGCTTTGAGGTGAGCCAGGATCAGCCGCTCAAAGCACTTAGCGATGCAGCGGGTGCAGCAGCATCTAAGGAGCGAAGGAGATAGGCGACGTTTCGGGTCGAGACCCTGTGGGGAAGAAGCTGTTCCTGAACGTGGATGTACTAGATTTCAGGCTCCTGTACCTTCTACCTGATGGTAGCGGAGAGATAAGTGTGTGGCCAGGATGGTGTGGGTTCTTGATGATGTTGGCAGCCTTTTTGAGGCAGTGACTGTGATTGACCATTCCACCATCGAAGGGATCTGAGTCAATGATGGACTGGGCAGTGGTCACAACTTTCTGCATTCTTTTCCCGGTCTGTTATCAGAACAGGCCTGTTTCAGTTGAATTCTGATATCTACCCATTAAAAGCCTGACTTTTATACTTTTTTTGAGTTTTATTTGTATTCTCTCATTTAACTGGTTTAATTAACTGGATAATCTCTGCAATTTAAGCAACCGGCCATTACTGTATCAGAGATACTCCCCCACTTTCATTGCAACTTAAAACTAATGTTTTCTCTTTTCTAGTTGTGATGCAGACAGATTTTTGATAGAAACATGAACTCTGTTTCACCTTTCACCGATGCCTGGCACACTGAATGTCCCTATCATTTTCTTATTTTCATCAGGATCACTTTTCCACCATCTGTTCAGAAATGTATTTGTGTTTCTCTTCAATTATTTGGTGTTTCCCAAAAGCTGATTTCTTCATGCATATTTCACTGCTACTTTTAATGAAATAGGGCTGATAGAAAATTATTGAAGATTGTAAATTCTATTCTTTTTTGATTTTGTTATAAATACTAATTAGAAAATATGCTAATTTAATTAAAAACACACTCCCTAAAATAGCAAATTGTCAAGAATGTAATTGTTTATTTAGCATGGAAATGAGATGCACATTCTGTTAATTATTAGTTCTTCAAAACATTGTACAGTACTTATACAAGATACCACAGTGATGATATACATGTTGGCACAATCTGTTTTTTGTCTGTTGGCATCTTGCGCAATTGCAAGACTTTCTATTTTGTATTGATTAAAGAATATTAAAATATCTTAAACTGATTTCAGTCTGCTAATACCTTAATCATAAACTCATTTAGACATGTTAACCTAAAAAGCATTTATAGTTATTTATCTAAAACCTTTTAAAACATAAATGCTTAATGATCACTAAGGTGCTGGCCTGCGGTAGACTTTGTTACTGTTAAAATGCATTAATATGGCTTTGGGTACGGTTAACATTATATTTCAATTGGTTTAATGACTGGTTTTCTATAATGTCGCATGTGTGCGCTAGGTTCACTGGGTTTAAAAGGAACCATTTTCCCATAAGGACGTGGAATAGGTAGTCCAGACTCGCAATCCGGGATATATGCATTTGGCCTTGCCTCAGCTGCTGTATATACTCCACCGGGCAGTAAGTGTCTCTCCTCCTCTTCAGCTTCCTAATTTAGGAACAAAATTGGGTAGTTGTTAGGCAAATTGCTCAATACGGATTGAGACACACATGTTCACTGTGGTTTGGAGCTACATAACAATGTTTCTGTATTGAAACGCAGCATTACAAAGTTAATTACTATTGCAGTAGTGCATTACAAAATAGAAATCGTCAGAGTTACTAATTAAAATTATATTCCAGAAATTGGTCTGCCATGCGTTTTAAACATTTTTAAAATCAAACTCCAACAGAAAATACTGGGAAGACCAGAACAAAATGGGACTAGATCACAATTTGAACACACTCTGCTTTAGTCTGACAGATATGCTAACAAACCATCCATTCATTCTCTGCAATTTAAGATAAATTTGTTTTTCTCTTTCCCAGATGTGACGCAAGGAGTTTGGCCAACCTAATCATAGAATCATAGAAAATAGGTGCATAAGTAGGCCATTCAGCCCTTCGAGCCTGCACCGCCATTCAATATCATCATGGCTGATCAATGGGTGTTTCCTGAATGTTCTTGTTTAATCTGACTCTTAAGATTGATTCAAGCTGCTTTTATTTCCAAAGCGGCTCCAAAGCTATTACTGAGTATTTAAGTAAAGGCTAGAATTGTATTATTTTTAAACTGTCATGAACTATATTTAACTTTGAGGTGTTAGATGTCAGCACTTAATTAGGTTTCAGTGACACACATAAATCTATTTACAATCTTTAATGTTCCTGTGAGCATTGTTTACGGACTGTGGTAGTCAGTTGGATTCATACCTTGTATTTCATCTTAATCTCCATCATCCGTCTGTTTTCTTTATCCAGCATTTTCAGCCATTCGTTTTCAAACTCCTCACTGGGTGCCATTCCCTGCTCCATTCGTAGATGACATGACTCGAGGAATTGCTGCTTATCCCTGACGTTATGTTGGAGTTGCATGGCATTGGCCTGTTGCATTGACAGCTCTGAAACTACAGCCATCATCTTCCGTGTAATGTCTTTCATCTTTCCTTGAACATCATTCACCTGCAGATTTTGATTTTAATTCACATGGGAAACCCCCCAATACATTCATTTATCATCATAAAACAAAACAATTAAACTCTCTGGAACCAAAATTATTATGTGGGTGGTGTGGTTGCAAATTGTAATATTTTGAGGGAGTGCAATCTTTTTACAGTGGATAAAGGTATTTGGTAATAGGAAACAGGCAAGATAATGATTACAATTTGTACCTTCTTGGGTTGCGGTGAAGCCTGCCATATAGTTTTACCCTAGTTCTGATCCTACTTCTGCTCTGTCAATAATGAAAACAATGTAGTTTCTCCTAGCCCAAAATACCGAGATCACTTCATTGATCATAATGGTCAAGAGCTAATTGGCATATGGTACAATGTAGCAGATGATCCAGCATTGTTTTTTGTTTTATTTCAGTGTTCCAGTAAAGGTTCAGGCTACATTGACCTTAATTATTTGTAAATAAGGCTATCCATGTCCATTTTCAAAAATGGGCAGAATACCAAGGGTGTGGTCCACTGCCAAGTATACTGTTCTTGCAGCATTTAACTGCTCTTTTATAGTGCAATATAAAAGATCTTTTGCCATTACTTCCAAAAAGGGCAGGACAATTTTAGTGAATATTTATCCTGCAACCCGAGGCTAAAAACTGATCAACTGGTCCCTATCTCATAGTTGTTTATATGGTTTGCCAAATTTGGCTTGTATATTACAACAGCACCAATAAAGTTAATGAGGAAGACGTGTTTGGGTTGGCAGTAGGCGAAGGATCTCGTATGGGTACAGGCACAGGAGGGAGAGGTTTCTGGGATGGAGCAGTATGATCTGAACCAGAGGTGTGTTAGTGAGGGGGTCAGAAGTGGAATGTGGTGGAGAAATATCTGGTGATTATGTTCTGGTGTGGGAGTACAGTTGGCTGTTTGAAAAATAATTGGATCTGGGATGGTGGTTCAGGGGAGGTGGTAAAGGTTTGGAAAGGGAGTAGGGTGGGGTTCAAACTGTGATTAAAATAGGTGAACTTAGGAAGGAGGATGGGACATGCATTTTAAGAAGGTAATGCAGGATGCCATCTGCAAAACAAAACTTAATAAAAGATCAATGTTTTCAATTAACAGAAATCACAATCAAAGCATTTACAATATTAACATTATGGACAATTCTTAAATAGTATAGATTTCAAATGTTCACCATAACTATAAATATTGCAAATCAATAATTTGAAATACATTGTTTCTCTGAATAAGATTCAATAGTGAAAAAGATTTTACCTTCTTAGCTAAGGCCAGTGTGTCATGTTTGCCATTCATTGCTTTAACATTGGTTCGTTCAGCAAGGCGATCCACCTGTTCCAGGATGAGATCCTTTTCCAATATTTGCTCCTCCTTTCTTGCAAGTGTCAGCTCCATCTATGGTTATGGAGAAAAGGATATAAATCATGAAATGAACCAGAAACAAAATAATGAGGCAGTTGAATATATAAGTAGTGCAATATGCATAGTGAGTAATAAAAGTCCAATGACCGGATTTATATTAATTAAACCTGAGGAAAAAATACAATAAGTTTTTTAAAGATGAAAGCAGACTTGGATGTACAATTAGTACATGGAAAATTAAATCTTAGCCTCTTTTTATTTCAAAATGAAGGAAATCTGACAAAAGTCTTTAGAATTATGCTTACATTGATTTAGTGATAGCTTAACCTGGGTGAGCTCTGGGCCATTAATAAATCAATGAAGTAAATTCTCAGAAACTGTTTTTTTCAATGGTTAGGATGCAGCACATAACACCACATGGAGTGATTGAGGTAAAGAGCTCTGATGCTTCGATGAGAAGCTGTGGAAATGAAAGAGAAAGGTATGGAGGAATGATATCCTCTGGAACAAGAGGCCTGTTTGGAGCGCACACTACTACAGAGCTGTCAGAGTGAAAGGCTAGTCTCGTTCCAGTATATTCTGTGGTTTTGCAAGTTAGCCTAGATCTTATATTCTTGCTATATGTTTTTGTTAAGCTTTTTTTTGTACGCACAAAAAATGGACAGCTAGTGCCTGAGCAATTTCCTTGTGCCTAATGCTATGTGTCGATGGTTATTAATCATAAGGAATAGAAGAATTAGGCCATCCGGCCCAACAAGTATACTCCGTCATTCAATCATAGTTGATCTATCTCTCCCTCCTAACCCCATTCTCCTGCCTTCTCCCCTTGTGACCACTTTATAATCCATATTTTTGCATTCATCCTTGAGTAAAAATACCATCTCTATATCTACCCTAGCAAATGCCAACATAAATTAAATAACCATGATCAGATACGACACGAGGCCCAGTTTGCTGATCAAATTCCAGTATTAATGTTATGATATTTGTTAAACATCATTGGTCTCACTTCCATATAATATGGGAAACTGTTTAAGGAAGTATACAAAATAAAGTTGTCATTGTCAGCTGAATTTGGAACACCGCTGAGCCTGGGATCGAGATCGCCGGGCTCGGAGCTCCAATTGGCGCGGCTTGAGGAATTCGGGTGCCGCAGTCTCCGGGGAGGAGGCGGCTGCTCCAGACTTTCCAAGCCGCTGAGGAATGTTCACCCGACGCCGGAGTTCCAGCTTCACAGCAAGAGGGCCTGAAAACATCGGACTGGCTGCAAGGCCACAAATGGGCCCCGATCGCGGGTGGTCACAGAGGAAGAGGACTAAACTTTCTGGTGCCTTTCCCCACAGTGGAAAATTTTGATTTTGTTGTGGGGGGACGTTTGTGTTGAACTCTATAATGTGTTGTGTCAATTTTTCTTTTATTAATCATTTTCCATGGATGTATGGAAATTTATTATTTATTTTATGTAAAGCACTTTGGTTTCAATGCGAGTTGATTTAAAACGTGCTATATAAATAAAACTTACTTACTACTTACTATTGCTTTCAAACAGTGACAGATTTAAAATTGTTAACAGGACTGAAGTCATCAGAATGATTGCAATGTTTTCCTTTGGCATCAGCTGAACTGAATTCTGTATACAATATAACATAAATCATATAACCATTCAGGCAACTCACTCTCAGGGTGCACAGCTGCCATTGTAGTTCACTAAATCATGATTTTCCTTACTTGGGTGTCCCTCAGAAATGTTGAGGTTTATTTTTTTCAATGAATGGATAGAGGTCACAGCTTTGGATTACCCAGTCAATGTTAGGAAAGTTAAAACCTCCCACCAACCTCTCCCACCTAGTACTTAATTAACTTCTAACGATTGGAGGGGCCCGTAATAGTCCCATCAAAGTAATAATTCCTTTCTTGTTTCTATTCTACCCATATAGCCTCACTGGGTGATCCCCCCCCCCCCCCCCCCCCCCCCACCAAATATCTTCACTAACAGAAAATAACTTTGGTTTGATGGCATGATGGCATAATGTGCAGGTTTGGTCATCCCATTACATGAACATTATGGAGGTTTTTGAGAGGGTGCGGAGAGGTTTACCAGAATGCCCCTGGATTAGAGGATATTGCTATTTTGAGAAATTGGACACATTTGGATTGTTTTCATTGTTCTCAGTGGCTGAGGGGACACTTAATAGAAGTTGATAAAATTATTAGAGTATACTTAAGATAGACAGTTAGAATAATTTTCCCAGTGTGGATATGTCAAATAACAGAGGGCGTAGCTATATGGTCAGAGGGACATAAAAAGCTGGAGTAACTCAGTGGGTCAGGCAGCATCTATGGAGAATAGGAATAGGTGATGTTTCAGGTCGAGTATTTTCTTTAGAGGGAGATAAAGGACATGGGTGGGATCAGATTTTATTTTTTTACACAGTTGTCAATGTGTGGAATGAGCTGCAAATGGTGGTGGTGCAAACAAATAAGATAGTGGCATTTAACAAGCTTTTGGATAGGTATGTGAATATATCAGCAATGGAGGGAGGTAGAGCGTGTGGAGGCAGAAGGGACTAGTTTAAGTGGATATCATATTTGACACAGATATTGTGGGCCAAAGTGCCTGTTCTGAGGCTGTTATGTTCTCCATCATCAAAATGACGATTACCTCTCCCTTTACCTGTGCCTCAATCATGCCTGTAGCAGCTCAACCCTGGAATACTAAACTGCCAGTCTTGCCTTTCTCACACTCATGTTAATTATGGCTTCAATAATACAGTCCCTGAGCTAATCCACACCTGAGTTTGTTGCTTCACCTATTAAGCCTCTTGCATTGATATAGATACAATTTAACTGGTCTTTCCTCTCTTTGCTGTGCTGCTAGCTGTCCTGTCGACAATATATGAAGAGAGTTATCAACTTCAAATTTCCTGGGAGTGAACATTTCGGATAACCTGTTTTGGGTGTAGCACATAGATGCAAGCGCAAAAGTATGCCAGTTGACTCTTTTACAAGTTTAAAGAGATTTGTCATGTCACCAAATACTCCAACAAACTTCCACAGATGTGCTGTAGTAAGTATTCGGATTCTTTGCATTATGGCCTGGTACGACAATCCCACCTCATAGGAATGCAAAAGGTTGGGTCCATCACAGGTACAGCTCTACCCATCATCAAAAGCATCTACAGGAGGCATTGCTCCACAAAGGTTCATCTATCATCAAGGATCCCACCATCCAGGCCATGCCTCTACTTGCTACAAACTGGTACAGCAGCAAGTTTGGCATGAGCTGCATTCCTATAACTGTCAGGCTATTGAATCAACCTGCACAACTGTAAACCCTCCTTGACAACATAATACCACGGACCACATCTTGTGCACTATCATGTTATGCAGCATCAGGCAAGAGCAAGCCTCCTGATAATTACTACATCCACTGACTGCACTGAAAGGTGTCACTGCCAAACGAGGTATGCAGACAGTGTACCAACCAACCGAGGGAAAAATCCAATTCAAACAATTTCACCAACCACTTGTTGTAAAGATGATGGCATTGGCAAGAGTGACCATCATAAACTCCCATCTTCCTGCTTTGTTGTGCCCATTGTGCTGTGTATTTCTATCACTGTACTAGATTAGATAGATTGGACAGATTTAGAACAGACCTTCATGAACCATTTGCATGAGCAGAATTACAATCTGTCAAGATCTATCTATACTCTAATATAATCTAATATCATCAATTATGCTGTTTCAAAGAGGGGTGTATTTCAGGACCACCATGGGTGTACTGTGGCTGCAGTGAAAACAATCTGTAAAATTCACTGCAGCAACTCACACGGGCTTCTTCAACCAAACCTCACAAACTCTACCTCTTGACAGGACAAAGGGAGTGCATGTCACATCCATTACCTGGAGTGATGTTATTAATTTCTAACTTTAAATATATTGTCATTCCCTTATCCAAGCTGGATCAAAATCCCAGAACTCCTTTCCAAGCAGCAATACGCCAGTGTTTAAAACAGAATTAGATAGAAACATAGAAAAAAAGGTGCAGGAGTAGGCCATTCGGCCCTTTGAGCCAGCACCGCCATTCAATATGATCATTGCTGATCATCTAAAATCAGTACCCCCTTGATGCTTTTTTCCCCATATCCCTCGATTCCTTTAGCCCTTAGAGCCAAATCTAACGCACTCTTGAAAATATCCAGTGGATTGGCCTCCACTGCCTTCTGTGGCAGAGAATTCCACAGATTCACAACTCTCTGGGTGAAGAGGTTTTTGCTCATCTCACTCCTAAATGGCCTACTCCTTATTCTTAAACTTTGACCCCTGGTTCTGGGCTCCCCCAAAATCAGGAACATTTTTCCTGCATCTAGTCCGTCCACTCGTTTAAGAATTTTATCTATATCTATAAGATCCCCTCTCATCCTAAATTCCAGTGAATATTAGACCAGTAAACCAATTCTTTCATCATATGTCAGTCCCGCCATCCCGGGAATTAACTTGGTGAACCTATGCTGCACTCCCTCAATAGCAATAATATCCTTTCTCAAATTAGGAGACCAAAATTGCACACAATACTCCAGATGCCCTGTACAACTGCAGTAGGAACTCCTTGCTCCTGAACTCCAATGAATATTTATGAAATATTTTATGGGGCCTATTCAAGGGCAGGATATTGGCAATAAATTCTGGCCTTGCCAAAGACGACTACATCCCATGAGTGAACAAAAATGCTACACAAAAAACAAACGTAACTCAACAAATATGCTCCACATTATGTGTGAAAGCAAGTATGCAAATGTAAAAACTATTTCAATGGTCTTATTTATAGCTATGAGATTATTTTAAGAGTTTCAAATAGGATGAGTTATAACTTTGTGGTAAACTTCAATAAAAAAACGTGCAATTAACAACACCAACATAAATGTGAACATTATTTCTAAAGGCATATGACATTTTCTTTAACACAGGTTCACAGCATTGAAATGGAAAGGAAGACAGAATTCTCAACTCATACCACAGCACAGAATTATCAAGTGTGAAGTTGGGGGTGGGGTGTGTGTGGGAGGGCAGGGTGAATAACATGGAAAAGGAAGTCGTTTTTCCATATTGATTAGGGGATCTATTTTGGCAATGATGAGATATCCCAGATGCATCTGCTTCAAATGAGGCCATGAGTGTAGCAACAAAAAGGGACTTTTTTTTTTGCAGGGAATAACATGAAATAAAGGAGCAAAAATGTAGATACATTGTAGAAATATGAATAGGGTTATACAGTATTAGTTGAATATTTCAAAGTCCCTAATATTAACTGGGAATGCTTTAGTGTGAAAGGTGGGATGAGGAATTTCTAAAGTGTATACAAGAGAGCCATTGAGCCTGTGTGTATATAGTCCTATTAGAAATGGGGCAGTACTGAAACTTCCAGGATGTATATAAGCAAATGGTTGCAGTTCATTGGCAAAGCATTTTGGAGATATAGGCTATAAGTTTGTTAATTTCAAAGAAGTTACAGAAACGAATAAGGCCCTGCATTTTAAGGGGGCAGTGGGGGAGTGAGATTTCAATATCATAATGCATTATTAAAGTATACTGGGAGCGCTAACTTTGAGATAGGTCTACATTGCACGTGCGGGAGTCACTCAAAATTCAGGACCAAAGTCTGCACATAAGGGTAAAAGATACAAATATCAGATCCAATGAACTCTGGATGTTAAAGGATATTGAGGGCAGGATAAAGATGAAAAGGGTGACATATTGCAGAAAACAGAAAACAGAAGAGGCTCTTCAGAAATCTACGAAGTCTAGGTCATAAAAAAAGTAATAAAAAAGAAACCAAAAGGACATAGAGAGGCACTGTAGTGCCTCTATCACTATTACTGGTGGACTAGATTAGGGGAAATCCCCAAGCATTTTCATGGCAATGATCCAGACAGGTTTGACCCAAACCTCCAGTGCCATTTTGTGTAGAGTTTGTGTGTTCTCTTTGTGACTGAATGGATTTCCTATGGGTGCTCTGGTTTCCTCCCACAACCTACAAATGTGTAATTTACTAAGTTAATCGTAAGTTACCAATTGCTCCTAGTGTTCAGGTGAATGGGACAATCTAGTGAGAAGTTGATATCGATGGAGAATAAAAATGTCCGAGCATCCCTGAAGGTAGCAGTAGAAAAAAAAAGGTGAAGAAGTCATAGGAAAACTATCCTTCATTGGCCAGGGCATAGAATGCTAGAATAGGGAAGTTGTGGCACAACTTAGTAAACTATTGTTTAGGCCACAGCTGGAGTACGGTGTACAGCTCTGGTTGGCTAACAATAGTGTAGTAGTCATTTAGCTTAACTCAGTATGTTATAACTATAACCAGTTACCTTTAAATTTTATCTGCTTGTAATTATGTGGGTGGGATTTATACGTAGTCCGAGGCGTGTTTGCGGCTGGGATTCTGACGCAGACTCCCAAGGAGTTTAGTTTAGTTCGAAGAAGATCAGGGAAGATACATAGTTTTTGACCATGCACGAGCATGACCACGAGTATGATTGAAATGTACTTATACAAGAAGAAGCTAGTATGAATTATCTTACTGTTTGTATTATTACAATAAAGAAACTATTAATCAAGAGACTGTTTTTGGAAGATTTATCTTTAGACGGCATTGAATGTCTCGTGGAGAGCTTGTGGGTGCATATTAATTACCTTCTGATCCTCGGTCATCAATTAAAGTGACTATCAAGGACTAAATCCTTGAGACAATGTAATACCTGTTACTACAAATAGAAAGGATGCAATTGCACTGGAGAGGGTAATGAAGAGATTCACCAGATCGTTGCCACAGATGAAGCCTAAGTTCATTTGGTTATTTTCTTTTGCAGCAGAAGAGATATGCAAAGGTATGAGGGACAACGATGGGATAGATGGTAAGAAGCTTTTTTCCACAGCAGATGTATCTAAAACTAGAGGGCATAGGTTTACAGTAAGAGGTTTACAGCACAGTTGAAAGATAACTTTTTTTACCTTTTGGAACCTCTAATGCACTGCCTTAGTGAGTGGTGGAGACAGAGACTCTCACTACATTTCAAAAGTATCTCGATGCACAATTGAATTGTCAAGGAATAGAAGGCTTTGGCCAAATGTTAAATTTAATTAGTATAGAGAGGTACTTGATGATCGGTACAATCATGGTAAGCTAAAGGCCTGTTTCTGTGTTGTACAACTCTAACTCTTTACAACTGTATGATTGGCTCCATAGCTTCAATATATATCTAGACCATTTTAATCTCACAGTTAATTTTGATATATGAAATAAGTCTGAGGTAGTTGATGACACCTTAATACATATTGCAAGTTCAAGATTGGAGCTATTTCCTGGATTGAAGAATTGATTCATCTGGTCGTAAGTATAACTTGCAATAACATTTAATCACAAATTCAGGCTAGTTTTTCCACTAATGACCAATGTTTGCTTTGCATTGAACCATTTAGTTTTCCTTTTTGAACTTGAGGGATATGAATAAAATGTTGTACATTACTTGCATGACATACATAAGCTTTAATGCTTAAAAGCTTTACCTCATTTACTCTTTGGTGTAGATCATCAAATGATGGATCATCTCCTCCCAATAATCGTGATCTGTTTTCACTTGAAGGGTCCACTAAAATCTTCTCAAGACTTTGGACTTTGTCTTGAGACATTTCAAGCTGCAGATTAAACAATTGTAAAGATTAAGGTTAGATAAGTGATATTTATTGCTTAATTAGTACATTTGATGTACAAATGCTAATATAAATAAAGCGGTAACATTTTCGCTGTGCCTCTCCTGTTATTAAATTGGCATTTCTAGCCCAAAGTTTTTATCTGTTAACAGTTATTATTCCATTGAAGAATAATTATCCAAGCTACAGGCTGAAAATTAACCTGGTGAACCTACACTGCACACCCTCAATAGCAATAATGTTCTTCCTCAAATTAGGAGATCCAAATTGCACACAATGCTTCAGGTGCGGCCTCACCAGGGCCCTGTACAACTGCAGTAGGACCTTCTTGCTCCTAAACTCAAATCCTCTCGCAATGAAGGCCAACCTGCCATTAGCTTTCTTCACAGCCTGCTGTACCTGCATGCTTACTTTCAGTGACTGATGTACAAGCACACCCACCTCCCCTTTTCCTAATCTGACATCATTCAGATAATAATCTGCCTTCATGTTCTTGCCACCAAAGTGGATAGCCTCACATTTATCCACATTTTACTACATATGCCATGCATCTGCCCACTCACCCAACCTATCCAAGTCACCCTGCAAGCCTCATAGCATCCTCCTCGCAGCTCACACTGCCACCCAGCTTTGTGTCGTCCGCAAACTTGGAGATGTCACATTTAATTCCCTTGTCTAAATCATTAATATATATTGCAGATAACTGGGGTCCCAGCACCGAGCCTTGCGGCACCTCACTAGCCACTGCCTGCCACTCGGAGAAGGACCCGTTAATTCCTACTCTTTGCCTCCTGTCTGCCAACCAGTTCTCTATCCATGTCAATACCCTACTCCCAATACTGTATGCTCTAATTTTGCACACTAATCTCTGTGTGGGATCTTATCAAATGCTTTTTGAAAGTCCAAATACACCACACCCACTGGCTCTCCCTTATCAATTCTACTTGTTACATCCTCAAAAAATACCAGAAGATTAGTCAAGATTGGTAAGAACCGGGCACAATGAAGGTAAAAGGTAAATTTGACAGTCACCCTCAATGCATGTTCTTATACTGAGAGCATAGCAACTTCCTGTGAATCAAATAATGATTTTATAAAGATGGATTATATTTCCCAACCTCTTGTGAAGATTTTGGCACAAGAAGAGAAATTCCAACTGTAAGCTACAACATGAAATGTTCTGTTCCATTTCAAACTTATGTGAAAATGTTACAACTTGGCAACTTACTTTAAGGAAAGTAGTTTATATTGTTAACAATCTAAGCATTACTCACTCTGAATTTATGCTGAGACGTTTCAGCTTTCAGAGCTAACCAGGCAAATGTTACGTTTTTTCCATATTAGTCACATACACACACATCAAAAATAATAAGGTCAATAATACAAAATCATATTGTTGCAGAAAGGGCAAAGAAAATGTCAAAGATAATGAGTGGTCTGGTTCAAAGTGGCATTTCTATGAAGTGTAATACTTTGCCCTGATCTATGCTGCTGAGTGCGACAGTTGCACTATGGCTCTGTGTTCATTTTTATTCATAGATAAGCAATCTTGTCATAAGATCAGTGGCCTGGCCAGCATAGGTGAGGTAGTGCATTAGCTACTATCCCTTTATATCTATGAGCATCTGTACATTTTCCATTTCTAAAATTCACAACTATAAAACTGAAAATACAATGGCAGGCATTTGTACAAAGCTCTTCATTAACTGCGAAACTCTTTGTGTTATCCTCAAGTCATATAAAGGACCTCTGTGTTGTAGTGACCACTGTTAAACTTTATAAATTGTTCATGCCAGGTACAAAAATATAGTCATAGCAAAGATTGAGTGTATTAGATAGAAACCCAGTCTGATATGGAGGAGTACAACTGCACCAGTGATAGAGTTTTCTCTCAGTGTTGTAGTTACTGGGTTACCGTGTTGTGTTCTGTATGCTTTGAAAAATGGAATACCCAAATCCTTTTTACAGGAAAACAAAGATGCAGCATAACAATATTGAAATGTGCAGAACAATAAACACTACAGCATAAGGCAGTACGTCTCTCGACTCATCTAGACCATTTATTTAAGATTGCCTCTTGATGACCATTTTACAGAGCCGTGTCCTTGTTGTATAACTGTTAAGGAATGAGTAAACTTTGCCAAACTGGAAAATCTTCTACTTCAACAGGTCTATGTCCGCATCCCTTGACTTTCTTAATGCCAGGAAATCCACTGATCTCTCTACCAATGGAACACAAAGACTGAGCCTCCACATCCCTCTGAAGTACTGAACCCCACAGGTTCATCATTGTCTAGTTGCAGAAACCACCTCTCTCTTAGATCAGGAGACCAACACTGTGCACAGTTCATCAAGGCCCTACTGAATTGCAGTAAAAATAATTTATTCCTGTAAGTCATGAGGTGCCTTGCATGAAGATGTCAGCCAGAACTAACTTAGGAATGACAACTGCCAGCTCTAATTTGGTTAACATTGCTTTTTGTGTTTTCAATACTTTTCCATTTCTTCTTACTTTTCCTCTTTCCTATTTTGCAAATTGTTTCCCATCTTGATTTTTTTTAATTAATCATCACTCACATTTCACTTTGTCAACAACTTTTCCAAAGTTATGGGACTAAATAATTTACCATCCACAGTTTGTTAACCGTATCCTCAACAAACAAACTTTTAAGTTTATATTAACTTAAGGATGGGTTGTCAGCCCTTTACACTCCTGACTGTGTGGCCAAATTCTGTTGTAACTCTATTTACAACTTGTTCATTTTTGTGATAGAAAGTAGAGGGTGGTGGTGACGGAAGATTGTTTTTTGGACTAGAGGCCTGTGGTGGCGCCCAGGATTGGGGCTTATATTTGTCATCTATATTAACAATTTGAATGATAATGTACAAGGCAATGATTAGTAAGTTGCGGATGACACTAAAAATATTGCTATTGTAGACACTGAAGATGGTTGTCAAGAATTACAGTGGGATCTCGATCAGCTGGGCAAGTGGATTGAGGAACGGCTAATGAAGTTTAATTCAGATAACTGTGAGATGTTGCATTTTGGAAAGTCAAATCAGGGCAGGTCCTTTAACTGTGAACTGTAGGGCCCTGAGAAATGCTGTCGTACTGAGAGATCTAGTAGTGTATACACAGTTGCATGCAAAATGGAATTGCAGGGTAGATAGGGTGTTGAACAAGGGTTTCGGCTTGCTGACCTTCATCAATCAGGGATTTGAGCATAGAAATTGGGACGTTATGTTATAGTTGAACACGATGTCGGTGAGGCTGCTTTTAGAGTATTGCATTCAGCTTTGGTCATCCTACTATAGGAAAGATGCCATTAAGTTGGAAAGAGTACAGAGAGGATTTATGAAAATGTTACTAGGATTCCATGATAATAGGGTGAATTATTATTCCCAGGGTTGGGTCAGCGCTTTTTTTTACCACTAAAAAGTTAAACATCATTATTTTATTTTCAGGCCACTTATACATGTTTATTAAAGGTGTGTTCCAGCATCTTTTTGTCTAAAAAAAGTGCTAAATAGGGGAATCAAGAGCCAGAGCCCATAGGTTTAAGGTGACAGGAGAAATATTTAATAAGAATCTTAGGAGCAACAGAAGGTGGTGTGTATATGGAATAAGCTGCCAGAGGAAGTAGTTGAGGCAGAACAAATAACTGCATTTCTTTCTTTCTTTTAAAATCTTTTTATTGGTTTTTAAAACATATTTATACTGGTACGTCGATAGCGAAGATTTTTAGGATATGGGCTTATACGGATAGAGGGAAATTATCTTACATGCGGCATCTTGGTCGGCATGAATATGTTGGAACTGTTTCTATGACACTACTGTGGTGGACTAGATTGCAAACAAATACAAGACAGAGTACAGGAAGGAAATAGAGAGCTTAGTAACATGGTGTCAAGACAACAACCTCATCCTCAATGTCAGCGTGATAATGGAGCTATTGGCTTCCAGAAACAAGATGATGAAAATATTCCACAGCATCAATGGTGCTAAAATGAAGATGGTCAGGAGCTTCAAGTTCCTCAGGGTAAATATCATCAGCAATCTCAGATGAATAGCATTGAAGCTACAGCCAAGAAAGTGTACCAAGGTTTCTACTTTCTCAGAAGACTAAGGAGGTTCACTATGTCTTCAACGACTCTTACCAACTTCTACAGATGTACCATAGAAAGCAACCTATCAAGACGCATCACGGTTTGGTTTAGAAGCAATTGTGCCCGAGACGGTAAGAAATTACAGAGAGTTATGGATGTAGCCAAGTCTACTAAATGAACTAAACGAGCTCTAGAGGCTAGTGGAATCAAGGGATATGGGAAGAAGGCAGGCACGGGTTATTGATAGGGAATGATCCGGAAGTGGCGGCGCTGCTTGGCAGCTGCGGCTCACCTGCAGTCCATCTGTCTTTTATTTTATTTTTGTCTTCGTGCCTGTTTTTAGCGATTATTTTTAGTTTGTTAGGTTGTGTATATGTGGGGGGGGGGGGGGGGGGGGGGGGGAGGGTGGGAGAAACGGGGTTTTAGTCTCTCCCTTCGGGGGGATGCGACTTTTCTTGTCGTGTCCCCCGACACCGTCTCCGTCTGTGCTGAGGCCCTAATGGCGGAGCTGGCGGCCTCCAGCGGCGGTGGCACGGCTTTCGGAGCTTCAGCGGCGACCTGGCTTTGGAGCTGCGGTGCTCCAGCGACGGCCTGGCTTCGGGGATGCGGTGCTCCAGTGGCGTTCCGGTGGCGACCTGGCATTCGGGGCTGTGGTGCTCCAGCAGCGACCTGGCTTTCGGGGCTGCGGTGCTCCAGCAGCGACCTGGCTTTCGGGGCTGAGGTGCTCCAGCAACGACCTGGCTTTCGGGGCTGCGGTGCTCCAACGGCGGCCTGGCTTTCGGGGCTGCGGTGCTCTAGCGGCGACCTGGCTTTCGGGGCTGTGGTGCTCCAGCGACGTTCCGGCAGTGATCTGGCTTCGGGGCTCCAGCGACGTTCCGGCGGCGACCTGGCTTTCGGGGCTGTGGTGCTCCAGCGGCGACCTGGCTCCGGGGATGCGGTGCTCCAGCGACGTCCCGGCGGCGGGCCCTGTGGCGGTGTTCCGGCATTCTGGCAACAGTGGTGGCGGCGGCCTGGTTTTGGAGGCTCGGCCTCGGGCCTGGTGGACGGCAGCATCAGAGGCCTGGATCTCCTCAGCGCAGAGGGAGAATAAGGAGGGAAGAAGACAGAGACTCTAAGACTTTTGCCTTCCACCACAGTGAGGAGGTGTTTGGTGAAATCACTGTGGTGGATGTTAATTTTGTGTTTATTGTGTAATTTTGTTATTTTTATATATGTATGACTGCAGGCACGAAATTTTGTTCAGACCGAAAGGTCTGAATGCCAATAAAGGCTATTCATTCATTCATGATCACAATGAATGGCGGTGCTGGCTCGAAGAGCCAAATGACCTCCTCCTGCACCTATTTTCTATGTTTCTATGTACCAACCTCCCCCTACCCCTCCCCATTGACTCCACCTACACCTCATGCTGCGTCAGGAAAGCAGCCAGCATAATCAAGGACCACTAGAACCCAAGCCATTCCCCTTTCCGTAGGGCAGAAGATGCAAAAGCTTGAAAGCACATACCAAGCACCAGATTTAGATAGTTTCTTCCCCACCATTATCAGACTTGTGAATAGTCTTATCATCAGCTAGGGGTGTAGTCCTGATCTGCACTGTCTCTATAACTACAACGCTATTGTTCTGTAATATTATATTCTGCATCCTGGTATTTTTCTCTTTCCCCTACCTGTTGTACTTGTGTATGGTTTGATTGTACACATTTATAGTACATTTTGACTGGATAGCATGTAATTAAAGTTTGTCACTGTATCTTGGTACACATGACAATGTCTATAATAAACCAATACCAATCTTTTCTTACCTCTCTCTGTAAAATGGCCAAATGTTTCACTATTTCCTGTTTACATGGTATATCTTTGCGCAAATTTTGAATCTTTCTTGTTTCTTCTGCCAGTTGAATTTTCAAAATCCGTTTTTCTTCCTCAGTACTATGTAACTCCACATCTCCATTACTTATCATTGAATCCTGAATGCTTAACTTCTCATAGAAAATACAAACTTCTTCCTCCCGTTCAATTAACTGTATTCCTCTGTAAACAAAATAAAAGGACAATTACACTGCATCAGGTTTTTGTTTACGAAGTCCTCCCACTCTCATTTGTTCAGTTTGGCGTAAATGAAAAAAAATGCAATACACTATATTCAAAAATACTTGTCTCTTATGGCAATGCTCTGGGATGATATTTTTTTTTAAGCTTTACTGATTTATTGAGCCAAAAGCGGCATTGCTTAGTAGTCTGTGTACAGTTGTGATATTTTATCTTCTTCCGCAAAAAACTGCCAGGATTTACCTGCATAAGTACCACCCAGTTCAGGATCCCTGCAAAAGAGAACACTAACAAGGAATTCCAACTCTTCACTGCTAATTTTCCACTTTTGCTCTAACATTGAAATCCTTATAGAGCCCTCTACAGAGTGGACAGTTGTACCAATTTCCCAGCACATAATTATTGAACATGTCCAGGAAATTACAGTGGCAAGATCCCTTGCAACAACTGTCTCTGTTTATATGAATGTAATGGAAAGGCCATGAAGAAAATCTTGATATTAGATAATTTACATTTTTTTACATTTGGTTTTGTTAAACACATTCTTTTTATTTGTGTTTTGTATAATTTAGAATATCTTTGTAATTATTTAATTGTTTTTTTAGTAGCTTTGAATGTTACTGAATGCAGGTTACAGTAATTTATTTTGACAGTTAAACTAGATTAACTGTTCATCAAATGTTCTTCATTTGTTTCACCGGTGGGTCTCATTTTACGACAGTTCATCTGATGTGGGCTTTTGTTGCTTTTGACCCCACTGCGAGGAATCCAAACTCCTTTATCGATAAATTGTATAATTGCACAGCATGAAAACAGACCATTTGGCCAAGCTCATCAATGATGACCTGTGACACCTTCCCGACTAAACCTAATGCCCAGCGCTTGGTCCATAGTCCATGATGCTTAACTACTGTTTCAGGCAGTACACTCCCGGTGTATATGAAGACAGGTCCCCTCACATCTTCCCTGAATTTATTCCTCCTTACTTTAAACCTATGTCCTTTAGTTTTATTTATCTCTGATATGGGGAAATAGGATGGAATATAACATGTCCTTGCCTCATTAATGCATCACCTCACATTTGCCTGGGTTAAACTCTATCTACCATTTAGTTTAGTTTATTTAGTTTAGTTTATTGTCACATGTACTGAGGTACAGTGAAAAGCTTTTGTTGCGTGCTAACCAGGCAGTGGAAACACTATACATGATTTCAATCGAGCCATCACAGTGTACGAATACATGATAAAGGGAATAACGTTCTCTGACATGACATTTTTCAGTCCATCCAGCAATGTAAATTGCCAGATATGATTTCAATAAACTTGCTTCTGGAGCATAAATCCATACTATACAGGTATGTAATCACTAACTGGAATTAGTGTGCTTTCTGTCATATAATGTGGTTTGTATTACAAATTGTGTTGGTCTGTGGGAGATATCTTGAAGAAAAGTATATGTGTATAATCTATTAAATAGTTTATGCACTACAGGCTGCAAACAAGCCAGATGTTACTGGCAGATGAAAATACTTAGTAAGAAAAGGGAAGGAAATGGGTTTTATGAAATATGATAGTACATTTGTACACAATTTCCTCTTTAAAATTCTTCTGACACTTTGATTATATTTTTGTAATTTCTACTGAGAATTTTGAACTTGCATCAGACTGCTCCCCTCCTAGAGCTATTAATTTACCAAAAACACTTGGTAACACTCAGCAGGTCTAAACAAATAAGAGGCATACCACATTTTCTAATCAACAATGTCAATGTTTCCTCTCTTTTATTTTTCTTGATGTCAACTAATAAAAATATCAATAACCATATAAACTTTGACAAGTCTTTTGACAAATTACCTTTCATTGCGATTCTGAACAATAGACTCATATTTTTTCCGTAGCTTTATCATATCCTCTTCAGCCTGGTTAATCAGACCACTAAGTTTGACAATTTTTATCTTTTGTCCTTCTCTTTTTTCTCCCAATTGTCGAAGTACTTGGTCCAATTTGCAAATAGCCCTCCTCAGGCTGTCCCTAATGACATAGCTGTTTGAATGCTTTAGCTTATATTTTTGCAGCTGACTGTAATGGAAAAAAAAATAAATCGTACATATGAATCGTTTACTTAATTTTAATTCACATCTAATGTCTACTTGAACAGTTAGGATGCTAAGTAATATATAATTTTGTGTTGGTGTTTAATAAATACATTTCACTTCCACCTGCTGCTTTTGAAATTAGTTTGAACACAAAAATAAATTTTGCAGGTAAAAGTGGAGTGGCAATGAATATGGTGTGTGGCAACACCAATACAGAAGTCAAATAATTGTATTTGTTTTCAAACCAGCAAAAATTTGCACCCAGTGGAACATTTTCATTACAAAATTGTACATGTAACAAATAAAGAGTCCTTTTATTCTCTAATCAAGGCAATGCAAGTCACATTGTATTTAAGTTGTAATCATATTTCCAAAAATAGACAGAGTCAATTCTGGGCTGGATGTTAAATATACTTCAATGATTACAAAAATGCTAATTACAAATAAAACTATGATCATTCCAGAGTATGGGAAAATGGAAGAGGAATTTCAATTTCATAGTAATTATTGAATGATCAGCCATTATTGAAGGCACATTAATTATTGTTTTTCATTTTAGTAGAGTTGATATGAATTGAGGGAATTGGCATTCACACCAGGTTTGTACCTCAAATGAACTTGTTTGAATGTGACTGGGTAATACAAAAATGTTCCTAATATTTATCTATTTCTCTTTAATTGACTGCATTTCTTACTTCACTTTTATCAACAGCAGTTGAAACTGGACGTGCTTCAATTGTTGTTTCACCTCTGAAAGTTGATGTGAATGGGGACCATGTTCAAGAGATTTAGCATGACCTGACCACAATGATTATCTTCAGTTCGCAGGTTTTACCCTCAGATTTGAATGAATAAAAATACCTACAACCTCAACTGCTGCTATTTCACTTTCATTATGTCACTTTGCTTCACAGGGGGTAGTATTATGATAGCCAGTCTATCAATTTATTTAAGTGAGGGAGTGAGATAAAGCTGGCTTCTTGGTGCAAAGATGATTTTTGAATATTTGTGCCAAGTATGTGTGGATCCAGCAGGTATGAGAGCAAGGAAAGCAGGTGGTCAGTCACATCTGGGAAATTTTGTGCCGTGATTTGACAGAGCCGGATGGGAACTAGATACATGAAGGTAAATCATTGTCAGAGAAGTGGGAGATGTTCAGAGTTAGTGAGGGTTCACATTTATGTTCCCACAAAGCCTGCTGGAGGTTGAGGAGCAAACAGGATAGGATAACTTGAAAAGAGAAGCTTAAAATAGATAACAAGAGGTAACTACTGCCGAATGTCTAGCTAAATATAGAAAATGTATGTAAAATTAAAGAGAAAATTAGGATGGCAAAAAGAATGCAGGTTGATAGCAGATTAATTAGATTAGTTACAAAGATTGTCGATCTCCGAGAGAGATTGTGTATATGGAACGGTTACTGTATATATCAAGCTGGATGTACTTCTACTGATGCATTAGCAGTTGGGAAATTGTGAAGATTAATGTGTAAAAACTACTAGTCTTTCCAACAATGTCCATGTTCACATGAACGAATATGAAAGGAATGCATGGAAAAAAATGCAGCTCATGAAACAGCTAAAGGATAGCACCACTTACAAAATATGATCACAGTTCTAAATTAATACTTTGTATTTGGACACAAGTTAAGACTGAAAAGTGTTAAGTATTAGTTATGATGAACATATAAACAGAGTAATAGAGAAGTCTAACAGCTTTCAAAGTAGATACATTGCCAAACCCAAGTTAAGTTATGCTATGCTCTTAAAAGGGAGAAAATAATCAGTGGCTCTAACCACCATTTTCAAATTGTGTCTTGTTATAAACATGGTGTCAAGGCATGGAACACTGCTAATGTGCTGCAGTTGATTTGTCATGTGCACTAAAATATGGTTTATTTTAGTTAATCATTAAATAGTGGAGAGGGCCTCATTTCTGGCCCTATTAATTCAATAAATATAAGTCTCGCTGATTATTCTCAATGATGTATTCTTCCAGCACAATGATGGTTGGATACATCAGGGATGAACAATGGAAGATTTCTCTGTACTTTTGCAACAATGTTTAAAATAAATCATATTTTAATTTAGATTGATAGATATTTCAGATTATAGAAAATATATTCAAAACTGTAACTTACATGCAAAGTAAAAACATGGCAACATCGGAAGACCACAAATCATTCACAGCGATTTCCCAAATACACACAATTAGATTTTGCTTGTAAATTATGAATTCTTGTTTTTAGTTCACAGTAATGCACCATTCTGCATAATAGTTCCTCTTTACTTTAGATCTTATTTCAAATGTACCTGTCTTTGACCAGTGTAGTGGTCCTAAGAATCTCAGTTTCATTCTGTAGAATCTTGATCTTCTCTCGCTCTTCTGCAGATTCCTGTGCTGCACTTTGTATGAGGTTAACATACTTGTTTCGCTCACTTTTGATGATCTGATAGATTTTAGTAAAATTCGTTATGCTACAATAAAAAAAGAGCACAATATTTTAATTTGGTTAGACTGTCACATGACAAGCATCATTTCCTCTTGAACAAATTAATGCAGAAAGTTATTTACAGTCTGCAGAAGGATCACGACCCAAAACACCACCTGACCATTTCCTTCCACAGATGCTGCCTGGCCTGCTGAGGTCCTCCAGAATTTTGTTTTTGTTCCAGCATCTGCAGTGTCTTTTAGACTTAGACTGTTTACAAATTGACTTTAGTAATACTTTTCTGAACGTACCTATTCAAATCTACATAGGTCACTACCTGTATGATTTGACATGCATTTAGATTGTTACTATTGTGTTCTTATATAGTGGTGCAGAGCAGAAATAAATATTGAATGCTGCAATCCAACTTATTGAAATTGTTCCTGTAGCTGGGAAACCAGATCTACACACAGTACTCCAAGTGTGGTCTATCCAACGAATGTATAGCTGCATCAAGATGTGCCAACTTTAGTACTTCATACCCCTCCCATTTGGCAGGGAAGCAGCCAAACATTCTTTTGTTCATTCAAAGTCCATCTGACTTGCCACTTTTAGGGAACTGTGCACCTGTACACTTAGATCTCTCTGTTCTGCAACACTGTCCAAGGCTCTATCATTTACTGTGTAGGTAACTATAGTTATGATTGGAATATGTTTTATTTTAATAAATCTAACCTAAAAGTATATAAATTAGGAAATAGTTAATTCACAGCATTCTTGCAGTTCAGCCAACTTCAAATAAAAACAGTGCTGTGCATTTGAAAATGAGGTTATCCTCAAATAGAGATTTTATGCATATTTCTGCATCACTTAGTGGCCATCAGAAAAGTTGATTTCCTTTGCCAGTATATTCATTTGCCCTTGCATATTTCTTGCAAACCTTCCTTACTCTCATGAGTAGTTTTCAACATGGACATTTCTGTTACAGTGAGATTTACAATTTAATTGGCCTGAAAAATTAGAGTTATTATTTACTTACAGAACAGCCAGGTCATGCTAACCCAAATTCCTCTGAAAGCAAGACAATTTAAAGGGTCAACACTCAAACTTCATTCTTTACTCTCACTAAGATCTGTGATGTCTTGTAATGTACAGTCAGTCTGGAATACATTGCTTGTGAAGATCAAGTTCATATTTATTCTCAGCTCCTGAGCCTCAGGATTACTTCAGGCTGCTGACACTGGTCTCTGCCACGTTTCCTATTTTGTTGCTCATTGCTGCATGAGGAAGGTCACGCAAAATCCCGACTCATCAGTGAAATAACAGCCTGTTCTTGCCCCACCAAACTTACTTCTTCCTCCCTTGACTCTACCCGTCCTCCTCGTGTCCAGCTTCTTTTCACTTATACCCTTGACAGCTCCAATGCACTCCACAATTTTGACAATTTCCAAATTCCTGGTCCCAATGGACTCACCTTTACTATGGACATATTCTCTTGTTATCTTCCCATTCCACATCAGGATGGACAGATGGTCTCCACCCTTCTCCCAGGAGCAGAGGCCCAACCAGTTCCCCTCCACCAATGCACTCATTCACCCAGCTGTACTTGTTCTCATCTTAAACAACTTCTCCTTCCACTCCACCCGTATGTGCTCAATCTGCCTTTTTGTGAGATATGTGAAACAGCCTATGTTTAAATTCTACCTGGGCCCATCCCCTCAATGCCTTTTCCAGTACACTAACGACTGTTGAACTTGTGCAAAACTCGACAGTTCCATTACTTTTGCTGCCCTCACTTTCACATAGTGAATCACTAACTTTATTTTTGGGATTTCTTGTTCTTCGTCTCAGGAGATAAGCTAGTTTCCAACATCCATTACAAGACCACTGATTCCCACAGCTTTGTTCACCAAATGAAGATGGGGTGATCGCTTTGCAGTATATGCCTGCATTCAGTCTGGAGTGGCTACCATAACTTCCTAATGTCTGCCACTTTCATTGGTCATCCCACTACCAGTTTGATTTATTGGTCTGTGGCATCCTGTACTCTCACAGTAAGGTTCAATGCATGCCGGAGCAAGAGCACATAATTTTCTATGTGGACATGTTGCAGTCTTGGAAAGAGAAACAGAAACTGTGATTTGGGTCCAAACCCCGTTATCTGAAAAGAAAAGGGGATCATAAGAAGCTTATAAAGCTGCAGTGAGGATGGAAGAAGGTGATGTCTCTAATAGGGTAATCCCAGGGTGACCACTGGGATCTGAAAACTTAATATTAATTCAAATTCTACAACTTCAGGTAAGCTTGATTTTTCAGTCTGCATTAGTCACCCTTTTGTAGTATTGGTTCATCTTGCTCCCGGTCCTTCCTTTTTGTTGCTGTGGAAGAGGGGTATATGCTGGGTATGTACACCTGCTCTGCATTTTGCAATTTTCACATTTCATTTTGCAATTTTCACATTTCATTGTGCAATTTCACATTTTTTGATTTGTTTTCTAACTGCTCTCACTCACTCATTGACCAGGTAGCCTTGTTTTCAGATAATCCCAGTGGTCACCCTGGGATTACCCTATTAGAGACATCGCCTTCTTCCAACCTCACTGCAGCTTTATAAGCTTCTTATGATCCCCTTTTCTTTTCAGATAACGGGTTTTGGACCCAAATCACAGTTTCTGTTTCTCTTTCCAACAATGTGGGTTGAGTTGCTGAGATTTCCGGCATTTTGTGTTTTTGTTTTTGTTTCATTGCATATTTACTCGTGCAGAAAAAGCAGGCTCCGTTCCCACCTTTCCTAAATGGTACACACATGTCCTTAGAGCCTCCTGACAGGAGCACCTGAATGAAGCCCTGGAGGGTTGCCATGATGTCTGAAGTCAAAAACGCATGCCTTCTACAGGCACTGCTCTCCACCAGTCTGTGCAGATCCCTCCAATATCCTGGAAGCATTCCGTACAGAGAGTCAACCACATGTGAAACATCTTGAGCCATGTATAGACCAGACTGAGTAAGGACAGTAGATTTCCTCTCCTGAAAGGCACCAATGAACCATATGCCTTTTTATGACAACCAAGTAGTTTTTGTAGTTAGTGTTACTGAGAGTAGTTGTTCCAAATTCCACAGAATTAACTGAATCTAAATTGCACAGTTGGCATATAAGATTTTGAACGATGGACTCCTGGTTATCGAAACCACTGGATTACCTGTGCAGTATTTTAATTGCTGCCCATCACAATATTTATTGAAGTTTTTTGTGGTAAAACAAATACACCTGAAAGACGAATTTCTTGTTTTATTATATATATATATATATATATATATATATAAAATAAAATCAGCATTCTTACCCAACCAGCATATGTTTATGCTTCTTCGTGGAGTCATGTAAATTCAGTTTCTCTGTTTTCAGTTCTTCAATAGTTCGATCACGTTTTTGCTGTTTTAAAAACAACAAAAGTTAACATATTGAATTTGTGAACATGTAGAATACTTCATGTCTGCACTTCTGAGAGTAATGTAGTGACTGTCTATGGTGACCGTCATGCCTATCTACACTATTCCCACTTGCCTGTATTAATTCCATTTCCCTCTATGCCCTCGCAATCAAGTACCAGCCCTGATGCCTCTGTGCAACAGATTTGTCCCTCAGACTGCCTTTAAACCTCCTTCCACAGCTTAAAACCATGCCTTCTTGTTTTATATGCTCCTATTATGACTGGCTATCTACTCTATCCATCTGTATCTTTCATGATTTTATATGCTGTAATGAGTCGAGTCGTGCAAATGTCAAGGTACAACCTGTATTCATTAAAGCACTCTTACAGCATTGGTCTGCAAGGTGTTACAGTAACTAGCAGCTATTCAACTGTTAATGTAAGGGGGAGAAAGCTGCAAAAGAGAGGTGGAGCAACGCTTTGCAAGAGACAGGCGGAGAGGGGTTAATCGACAGATAGGTAGAGATAGTGACAACGGTAGAGGGAAGCATATTGGTGGGACAGTGGGAAGGAAAGAGACAGCGAATGAAGAAGAAAGAGGAGGGGGTGAAAGGGAAGAGGGAGAACTCAGAAATGGGGTAGTGGGCAATGAGCATACAGAGGAGGGGAAAGGAACAGGGTGACAGGTGTGTGGTAAATTATCCCCGTTTCCTCAGTCTGAAGTAGAATGCAGACGTAAAATGTCTTCCCATTCTCTCCACAGATGCCTGACCCACTGAGTTCCTCGAGCACTTTTTTCAGCTTAAGGTTCCAGCATCTGCAATCTCTTGACTCCCTTCACACCATATATGCTCAATACTTTATAATTTAATGAAAGAGAATGATAGAATAACAATTCATGTACCTGGATATTTATTAGATCTCTTGCTTTTTGATCTCTTTCGTCAGACCTGATCTGAGCAAGTCGGGTTAGATTTATGACTTCTTCACGGGCACGTCTTTGTTCTATAATGAGATTATCTTCTTCAACCAAACGTTTACGCAATAGATGAGCCTCTAGTTCAGTCAATGAAAGCTGCCCATACACAAAATTAGCATTTTAATAGTGAGATTTCAGAAAATAAAATAGTTTATAATTAGTACTTTTACTAGGTTATGGTTTTATGAAACGTATTTATTGCCCAAAGGCATTAACATTAGAAAGTAACATGGACCATTATTGTTTTCTGTCTACTCTGCAGTTATAGTAAGCTGTACTTAAATTATAGTAATTGAGCTGTACATCATGGAAAGAGGCCCTTCAGCCCCACTGTCCATGCTGACTAAGTTGCTTAACTGAGCCAGTCTCACTTGCTAGTGGCTGGCTCATGTCCCTCTATTCTTATCTCACATTTTTTGTGTTTTCATCTCTGGCCTTAGTCCAACTATCTGTCAATCAACCCCTCCAACCCCAATACCTCTATCCACGTATCATGTGCCAGAATTTTGTCCCGCCTCCAAATCTCTTCCAGCTTTCCCCCCCACTACAATTAGTCTGATGGGATGTTCTAACCAAAACGTCATCTATCTATGTTCCCCAGAGATGCTGTCTGACCTGCTAAGGTACTCCAGCACATAGTTTCTTTTTTAATAAATGAGCAGCTGTAGTTCCTTACATCTTTGTTCGTAAGCCAGTTCTGAATCTGAACAGTACAACATTCTTCCGGATCCTCACCTGTGGCTAAAGATGATGCAGGTATCTTTGCAAGGCCTCCACAAATTCATCCCTAGTTCTAGGCCTGGGGATTTATCTACTTCAATATACTTTATAATTACCATTATCTCCTATTTGGTAATTCATGTATTCATCTAAGACATCACTATCCGTATGCCTTAATTCCCTAGGTTTCATAATCTTCTCATGGATGAGAAATATGGATAAAAAATGGATGAGAAATATTCTCATGGATCAAAAATGGTTGAGAAATATTCACAGGGTCATAGGGCAGATGCCACTTTGGGTAGGGACCCTTCTTTATGCTGTGAAAAAGTCTTCTCCGGTTTGAAGAAGAATCCTGGTCCAAAACGTCACTTATCCAAGTCCTCCAACGATGCTGCCAGGTCTGCTGAATTGCTCCAATACTTTGTGTTCCTTTTTAAAAATCAGTATCCTCAGTTTCTTGCGTCCACATTTATGAAATGAAACTGGGCAAGCAGTGGAACTGTCAATGGGAACACTGTCTTTGAGAACACTGACCATAATTCTATAATTTTTAAGGTTGTTTTTGGTTAAGGTCTTGAACTGGGGCAAACTGATTGTAAGAGCTTAAGGACCTGGAGAAAGTAGATTGGGAGCAAACAGTTGCAGGTAAAACAAATGCTGACAAGGGGAAGTTTTTTTTAAAAAGAGACTTAGTTAGATTTCAGGACCAGTATGTTCATGTAAGGGTGATAGGTAACGATAACAAGATTAAGGAATTTAGGATAACAAAGCATATTGAAGAATTGATCAGAAAAAAAAAACAAATGGCAGATATAAGCAACTGGGATTGAGGGAGTTCCTTGAGGAATATGTAAAAGGGAGAATTTAAGAAAGAAATTAGGAGCACAAAAGGTGGTCAAAAGCAGATAAAAGAGAATCCCAAGACATTCTCTCAGTATATCAGAAACAAGAGTGTGGTTGGGGAAAGAGTGGCTCTCCTTAGAGACCAAAGAGGTAAGCCAGGTTTGGATGTGGGCAAGATCCTACACACTTATATTCTGTATTCACCGTGGACACAAAAAGCTGGAGTAACTCAGCAGGACAGGAAGCATCTCTGGAGAGAAAGAATGGGTGATGTTTCGGGTCGAGACCCTTCTTCAGTCTCGACCTGAAACTTATCACCATTCCTTATCACCAGAGATGCTGCCTGTTCCACTTACTCCAGCTTTTTGTGTCTATCTTCATTTTAAACCAGCATTTGCAGTTCCTTCTTGCACATTTCATCTGTATTTACCATGGATGCAAGTGCGTTCAGGGAAGGAGTTATCTGCGACTGGTCACTAGTAAGGAAGAGGAATGTTGGACATCACTGATTGCACAAGGGTCCATAAAGTCCCCATGGCTTGAAGAGATCTACCCTAGATTGCAATAGGAGGCAAGGTGATTGGGCTGTAACAGAAACATTTGTATCTTTGTAAGCCTCAAGATTGGATATAAGCATTGTGGTAGGGAAATTATTGGAGAAAATTCTAAGGGACAAGATTTATGTTCATTTCGAAGAGTAGAGAATGATCAAGGATAATTAGCATGGCTTTGTGCTTGAGAAATTCTACCTCACTAATTTGATTTGAGACGGTAATTAAGTAGATGGATGAAGGAAGGGCAGCAGATGTTGTTGGCTGCATGGACTTTAATATGACATTTGAGAAGAGGTAGGCCATACACATTAAATGGTTGGGTGCTAAAGAATATTGATGAACAGAGGGATCGTGAAGTCCATAGTCCCCAGAAAGTGGTAGTGTAGGTGGATAGGATGGTGAAGAAAGCATTTGATAATGTTAACCTTCATAGGTCAGAGCATAAAATATAAAAGTTAGATGTTATGTTGCAATACACTGGTTGGATCACACTTGGTGTGCAGTGGGCACCATAGAATCATGTGGCTGTCCTGGGCGAGAGTGCAGAGAAGATTCGCCAAAATGTTAAATTTTAAATATTCAGCTCACCTGGTCTGTTAGTTTTCTTTTCAGAATTTTAACTTCACTTTCCAGCTCATTCCGTCGTTCCAACAATGACCCAGTATGATAGGAAGAATCCACCTTCAGTTAAACAAAGGAATATTGAGAAAAAATAGATTATTATTTAGGATATAAATATAGGCAAGAGTGGCAAGAGTTAATTGTCATATGCACCTCCACCATCCTGCTTGCTATAGCTTTACAGGCACATTATCACAACAAATAAATATACAATAAACCATAAATTATCAGTTATTCTAGGTAACCAGACCATAACAGTGCAATCCAAAGTACACAGTGCAACATTTCACAAAGTTCATAGTAGTTCGCTGCTAGAGTTGTGGTTGGGTTGTGCAGTGTAATTTAAGAGCCTGGTGGTTGATAGGAAAAAGCTGTCTTGAACCTGGAGCTAATGGCTTGTTGCCAAATTTAGTAGTGGAATGGGAGCATGGCCACGGCGATCTGGGTCTTTGATGATATTAGTTATGATTTAGAGGCAGTGCTTCCTGTATACCCTTTTATGGTGGGGAGGTTGATACCTGTGATGGACTGAACAATGTCCATCACTTTCTGCAGCCTCCTTCATTCTTGGAAGTTTGAGATACTGAACCAGGCCATGATGCCACCATGGTCAGTATAATCTCCGCTGTACACCTGAAGTAACATACCTAATCTCCTCAGACTTCTGGGGAAGCAGAAGCATTGATGAGCTTTCTTTGTGCATCACTGTGCTGAACCCTGGTTAGATTATCAGAAGATAGACTGAAATGTTGGAGCAACTCAGCGGGACAGGCAGCATCTATGGAGAGAAAGAATGGGTGATGTTTCGGATTGAGACCATTCTTCAGAGATGTGCATGCCTAGGAACTTGAATCTTTGACTCTCTATTGCCATTCCGCTGATGAAGATATGTTCATAGACCATCGGTCTTCCATTCCTGAAGTCAACTGCACTCAGTTGATTTCCTTAAGTCAATTGAGTGTAGAATAACTGCACTCAATCATATATCTAAGGAATTGGTAGATGGTTGATTTAGTGTAGTAAGCATGGTGATGTCGTTCATAGTATATTAGTTAGCAGCAGCTTTGAAAGAATTTTCACAAACTGGTCATGCTCCAAAATTCATCTGTTTTTCTAGCAATTTTTGCTAAGTTTTCATTATGGCACAGTATCACAGAATTGTTACACCACATAAGGAGTTGATGAAGTCAAAATTAGAACAATCCCATCATTCTCATTTCCCTGATCCTTTTCCACAGTCTTGCAACATATTCTCTCTTTCACAGATATCCATTTTTATTTTGAAAGCCTCTATTCCACCATCCCAATAGGAATGTATTCCATAGCATCATAAATCTATACATAACTAAAACACTGATCTTGTTATCTTCCGGTTTGGCAGTCATTCTAGTTGCGCAAAAATGGTTTGCGATAGCGCTACGATTTTTCGCCAGTTCACTCACCGTTTTCCTATGCTCCAAGTCCACCAAATTACGTTCCGATCGGTTGAATATCGTCAAAGTTAGCGAGTTTTAAATATCTTAAAAACAGCGCATGCACAGATCGATCTCTTCTTCTGCCTTCCAGCGCCGCGCGGATTAGTCTCTTCCCCTGTCACTCCCCGGGATGGTCCACCCCTTCCTGCACCATCGCGTCTTTACTGGAGCTGAGAAAAGCCGGCGGAGGTTTCCAACCAAACTTTCGGAGGGACCTGAAGCAGCCCAACCCCAAGCAGCAGCCCAGCAGCCCAGCAATGTCACCAAACGGAAAGCTGAGAGTCTGATCCCGGCGGAGGAGAGCATCCACCGCCCGCTGTGAGTCCCAAATGCACTGCTATCACAATGCCCCGCAGCTCCACCCCTTCCCCCTCAGGCCCCCCGCGCTGGCTACTGCCCCCTGCCCCCTCCCCCGTGATACCCCCCTCTCCCCCATGGCTCTTCCCCCATCTTTCCTCCGACCCCACGCCGGCGTGGCAGTAGCTGCTGGTGCTTCCGGGCTGAACCGAGGCCTGGCTCTGAGGGCACCGATGGCTGATGCTCCTCCGGTGCACGCAAGAAGGGAGAGAAGCGGCAACCTCGGGATTCTGGGCAGGGAGAGTGGGAGAGGAGAGGGGATAGAGGGAGAGGAGGGGAGCAGGCATTGGAGAGGAGTTAAGGATGGAGAGAGGGAGTGACTGAGGGTTGGAGAGGGAGGGAGAGGTGAGGGATGAATTTGGGGAGGGGAGGAGAGAGAAAAGAAGAGGACAGAGGTGAGGAGGGAGAATGGGGTAGGAGGGGGAATAGAGGGAGAGGAGGGGGGAGTAGAGGAGGGGGAAGTGGGGGAGATAGGGAGTGGGGAATAGAGGGAGAGGAGGGCAGTGAGGGAGGTGAGGGGGGATAGTGGGGGGATAGGGTTTGAGGAGTGGGGAGATGGGGGAATAGAGGGATAAGACGGGGTAGGGAGGGTAGAGGAGTGGAGGGAGGGAGGGAGGGAGTGACTAAGGGTAGGGGAAAGGAGAGGATGAGGGAGGGATTGGGGAGGGGAGGAGGCAAGGGGATAGAAGGGGGAGGGTGGAGGAGGGGGAGAGAGTGCTAGGGATGAGGGGCAATAAGCTGCGCCTGTGCAGTTGGGGACTATGGGTGAGTGGTGGAATATTGCATTGGGGAACCAAGCCTCCTGTGTGACAGGGACCCAAAATTCAATACCATATATAATTATACAATAGGGTGGCGCGAGGCACAGCTGGTAGAGTCCGAGGTTTGATCCTGATCTCATCAGATGCTCTCTGTATAAAGTTTCCACGTTCTTCTTGTGACTGTGAGTTTCCTCTGATTGTTCCAGTTTCCTCCCACATCCAAATGGAGATAGTGATCGACTTCAGGAAGCGAAGGTGTACACAGACCCCAGATTGCATTGACAGCGCCGAAGTAGAGATGGTTGAAAACTTCAATTTCCTAGAAATCAATATCACCGATAGCTTCTCCTGGACCACCCATACTGAAGCAACAATCAAGAAAGCACACCAACGCCTCTACTTCCTGAGAAGGCTTAGGAAATTCGGCAAGTCCCCAACAACTCTCACCAACTTCTACAGGTACACTGTAGAAAGCATTTTATCGGGATGCATTACAGCTTGGTTTGGCACAGACCATCACACAAACCAACCTCCCCTCTATTGATTCCATTTCAGGCACGTGCCGTCAGGGTAGGCAAGGTAGGCACTGCCTACCCTGACTAAAATTATAACATAGTAATAACTAACTATAAATAATAAAGGCATGGGAGAATTATGTCTATGTAAGAGATCGATCTCTTAGGTAGGCATAATTCTCCGTGCCTTTCATCCACAGCGTTTGTAACACGGGAAGCTCTGTGCAGCCCACGTGCCATCAACACTGCCTGAAGCCGTCAGTTTCAAGCGGAGCTGAAACTCTGCCTTTGCAGCACTGCGCATGCGCAACAGTCTACTGCGCATGCGCAGCACAAGTTTCTTAGCGGGGTTTTCAAATATGGATTGTCAATATTTTAAGTGTATGTTAGGTAACAAAGAGAGAAGAATGGTGTTTGTGTACCAATTATGTGGTAAGTACATTTTGTGTTTATGTTTTTAAATACTGTATTTCCCGGGGTGTAGGGGTGGGGGGAGAGCTCCTTTCACAGCATTTGGGGAGTCTGGCCCGGGGTAAAGTTGCAGGGAGGGCACCGATGTTATTAATGAGGGGATTGGGATAATGCCACTTGCGACGCTCCTTGCACAGGGCCGCATTGAGTCCGGGGGGGGGGGGGGGGGAGAGAGAGAAGTAGCTCGGGTGGCTGAGCGGCCACCGGGCCGGACAGCGGAACCAGCCGCCACCTTAGCTCCTTCTGCTGGTCCCCGCTCACCTCTGGCAGCTCTCCGTCTAAAAACCTCTCTCCTGCCACTGGTTGGCCTCACTCATGTCCTTAAATTCCGACAGCGCGATTGAGGTTACTCAGCTGTGCGAATTTAAGGATTTGCAGGAAGCTGCTGACATGTGCGAAGTCGGCGAACAGCAGGTGACAGGTGTTCTGACGGAGAGCACTGCCAAAGGTGAGCGGGCCGGCAGAAGGCGCTGAAGTGGCGGCCAGTTCTGCTGTCGGGTCCCGATGGCCGGTCGTAGCTCCCCGAGCTGCTTCTATCCCCAGCTACAGTGCGTGGCTTCATGCCCGGAGAGCTGCGGCAGCGGTGAGTGAGTTACTGGCAGTATCCCCGACACCCTCCTTCTCAACACTCGTGCCCTCCCCACAACTTTACCCCCTGGCACAGACTCTACACACTCTGTGAAAGGAACTGTTCCCAATTGGTCCAGGACTAGGAAGCCTTGGGCAAATTGAAATGTCACTGGTTTTATTTATTTATTTATTTAATGGGGCGAACAATCTGCGCATGCGTGGTATAATTATTTTTTTTAAGCGGACTGAGTGCCTACCCTGAGTAATTACTCATGGCACGTACCTGCTCCATTTATACCTCACACTGCCTCGGCAAGGCCAACAGTATAATCAAGGATGAGTCATACCCGGGCCACTCCCTCTTCTCACTTCTCCCATCGGACAAAAGGTAGAAGTGTGAAAACGCACACCTCCAGATTCATGGACAGTTTCTTCCCAGCTGTTATCAGGCAACTGAATCATCCTACCACAACTAGAGAGCAGTCCCGAACTACTATCTACCTCATTGGTGTCCTTCGGACTATCTTTGATCAGACTTTACTGGCTTAAACTAAACGTTATTCTGTTATCATGTATCTATACACTGTAAATGGATCGATTGTAATCATTGTCTTTCCATTGACTGATTAGCATGTAACAAATGTTTTTTACTGTACCTCGGTAAACCTGACAATAAACTAAACTGAACTAAACTGAACTGGTTTGTAAGTAAATTGAACTGTAAATTGCCCCTAGTGTGCAGGAAGTGGATGCAGAAGTGGGATAACAGAACTAGTATGGACTGGTGATTGATGGTTAGGGTGGACCCGATGTGCCGAAGCACCTGTTTTCATGCTGTATCTCCAAATCAACCAATGCCATTAAATGGTAAAAGACTGAGATAGGATGGACAGAAATGACTATATCTGGTAAAATTATTTTTCTCATGTGGTGACTAACCATTGAAATAAATTGCTTATGTGAAATTGGTTCTGATCAACCTATCACTACAAATTTGAAAATCTGTAATACATAAATGCTCTAACTACAAATATTGTACTGTCTTTACCTGAGATTTGACCTTTTCATAGGTAAATTCAACATATGAAAGTGAATCAAGTGCCATTTTCAACTGTATCTCTCTTTTTTTAATCTTTCGTAGCTCTTGTTCCTTCTCTCTTTGTTTTAATGTGACAGTGTCAGACAATAATTTCTTTTCGGTTTGGATATAACGTAGCTGCAAGTCCAAGGAAGCTCTGGTAAGATTATAAAATAGATTGATTACATGCAATTTTTATTTTTGTTATTAAATCTCACAAAATAAACCTTAAATAAAAGCAACTAATTCATCAATTAATCAATCAATTAATTAATTGGATGGCTAATTATTGAATTAATTAATGAGCGTTGTTTTATCTCTCTCAAAAGGTCACTATTGTTCTCAATAATATTTTGAAATGTTTTTCACATACCAAACGTGTATGTGCCTAGAATGACACCTATTTCAGCATGTTGAAATGTTGATGTCAAATGGCCCACAGTATTGCACATATGTTGATGTCAAATGGTCCACAGTATTACTCCCAAGGCTCACTGTTTCCCCAATGTTGAACACAAGGAAGTCAAGGAGCCAAGTCTGGAGGCTGCATAAGGAGAAATGTAGGGAAGAAAGATCTAGAGAGTGGGGGCATAAGAATCCACGTATCAGTGGGAGGTTGGACTGGCATTTTGCTAATGAAATCAGGTCAGGATTTTATTTAGGAAGGAACTGCAGATGCTGGTTTACACCAGACATAGATACAAAATGATGGAGTAACTCAGCGGGTCAGGCAGAATTTCTGGAGATAGGAATAGGTGACATTTTGGGTCTAGGCCCTTCTTCAGACCTGATGAGAGAGGATTTGATCAGGGCAGGATCTTGGTGACTGGTCATTGCGGAAGCTTGATTAACTGGACAGTTGCGCTGGAATCTTAGAAGAATGGTTGATAGAAGGATCAGATCAGGAGTTTGGTGGAAGGTTTATAGCAAAAATTATGCAGAAGAATGTGGTAGGAGAATGATTGGGGTAGAGGGGATAGGTGGAGCAACGATCAGAGCTGGGATTAGGGACTGGGGGGTGGGGAGTTTTTATGCAATATTGTTGGCTGAGCTTTATTGTTGGTGGTTTGAGAAATAATTATTTTTTGGCAATTGTGTAAGCAGATCAGTAGTATGGGTAGACCAGGCAAAGATTGTAAATTTGACTCGTAGAAGCACCAGCTTCCAGACCTCAAAAGTAATGTGAAGACCTCCCTCTGCACGAGCAGCCTTTGCTGTCTGCAGATCACATGTATTTGGATGAAAATTGTAGAATTGGTATCCAAGAGCTGCCATTTGTTACAATTGCGATGTTTTGGCAATTGTACTGTTGTATGGATGTAAAATCACAAACCTTGTGCATTCTGCAATAAGTGTCTGATTTTCCTGTGAATTTTACATTACAATGAAACTTAGTTGTGTACTTATTTTGAAAATGTGGCGCCATATGATGGGGCTTATACCTAATCCTTCTCAATTCTAGATTTTTAAGCCCCAAAGTAATAAACATTTTGCAAATATATATGTCAATGTTTGGCTTGTGTGGCAAAGCATCTAGTTCTGCCGTCTCATAATTCAAGAGGCCTGATTCAATCTGAGCTCTGGTGCTATCTGTGTAGTGTTTGTAAATTCTTTCTGTGATTGTGGAAGATATGATGGAAGAGTTCAAGATGTTTATTGACTAAGTTTGCACGCTTATGCATTATTGTTCCAGGATAAAGTAGACACAAGTTCCGTTTCATATTATTTTGTACTTTATGTACAAGGAACACATCGAGAACAATTCATGAATTACTGAAGTTATGATCTGTGTCTCCTTCCACTGGATGTATGGACACTAAGCGTACACCATGCCTGTCAAGCTGAGGATGTGAGAAGCGTCATCTTGCTCTTCACTACCTCAACTCTCTTAAATGCCTGTGGTCTTGTTTTACACATGCAAAAGCTGCTTCCCAATAAAGTTCACAGAAACCTCTTGCCAATGGCACTGTCAAACCGTCTTCTAGAGGATCAAAGACTTTCTCTCTAGCCAGATTTAACCAATACGCATTTTTCTCTTGTAGAGAGGTGATTTCATCAAATTTTAGATATGGCAGAAGAAAATTTAATTGCCAGTTAATTTGTCAGATCCTCAAAACAATAAAACTTGAAACGTATTCCCATGATCACATGAAGCTCAAGCCTGACTAATTTGGACAATAATCGTTCAAATTTGGGTTTTGAATATATAGCTAAATGTAAAGGCTACTGTTGTCATTATCACAGGATGGACAAATCTTTCCATTATTTATGACAAACCTTTCTCCCATTAATGCCGATTCCGATTCTTTACCCATCTCAATCATCTTATGCAACTGGTTGCAGTCTTGCTCTTTATTGTCCAATGAAACTCTTCTTTCATCTAACTCTTTCATTACTTCCAATTTCTCAGATTCGATTATTCTGCATTTGTGCTCTATTTGGTGAACAGAATGTAGAAGTTCCTTGCGTTGGTCATCTATTTCAATTCTCGTCTTCTCTAAATTGCTGAGATAAAAAAATAATATTTTAACAAGTTTGGAAGGAGCAAAGCTTTCAAATTTTCAACATAATGCATTAGTTTGCCGTATTATGTTTTTATACATAAACTCGATAAATGGAGAATGAAACATTTTAACATAAGCATTCATTCACAATCGAAGAAAGGGCGAGATAAAACCATAAGATGTGCAAATCTCGATGGGTACTGTGTAAGTATTTTTAAATTCAGGGCTTCAGAACTATCTGATGGAAAGTCAGTTTCTTAAAAATAGCTGGCTGAATTTGAAGAACTCCAAACATTGAATAGAAGATTTTTTTTTCTGGTAAAACATTATGGAGATTAAACAAAATTTGTGAGAAAATTATCACAAACCTAACTAAATCATTTGTTTGATCATTGGAATATCTGACGAGAGTGGCCCATTTTTGCATGTAAGCATCAAGTAACTGGGATCAAGAGAGCAATGTTATTAGACTGTTATTTCAGAGACCTAGACTGATAGTTTAACATGATAGCTTGAGAAATTAAATAGAATTTCCTTGATATAGTTCTTATTGTTTCATCCTGCCCCTCTTTTTCCCGTCTTAAATAATACACTAATGTTTGAAATTTTCAATCCAAAATCTCTATTTCCAAATCTAGAATGTAGAGACAATTATGGCTAAAACATTTGCAAACTCCTCAATTGTTTCTTTTAATGTTTCAGGAAATAAAATATTATATCGAGGACAACCGAGCACTGTAAATTGCCCCCATTTGTAGGTGAATGGTAGAATCTGGGAGGTATTGATGGGAATATGGAGAAAATAAAATGGTCGAAACATACTTGTTGACTCCCTTTATCTATTTTAGATCTCATAATTTTTCCATGAACTTAGAATTAATTTTAAATGTTATTTCCTTATTTTCTATTATAGTCTCTTTATATTCATATTTAATGAGGCTACATGTCTCCTTAAGATTTTCTTCTTCACTGATACTTCTAAAAACATTTGTTAGATTTCTTATTTTATGCACGACTTTTGTTTAAGAGAGATTCCTTTTACGAATCACTGTTTATTTACTTTATATCCCTTTGCTGACTTACAATGCTCACCGAGTTCTTACATTCGTGTAAATCTCATTTTATTTCGGAGTCATGTGAGTGACTACGTGAAGACCCCGCCCAGCACGCATGCGCGACATTAGCGTTCATGCACTGCACCCGCGACGAACGGGAGTTCAAGGTGCTCCCGCTACAAATTGAAAGTCAGGTAAGTTTCATACATCCAGATAAATCCAATTTGACACCATCCACTACCATGGACTATCTTGGATTTACGATTGACACTGTTCGCATAATTGTAACTCTGCCGAAGGGGAAAGCATCAGAGTTGGCACTATCATGCAACAAACTAATGGTTAATCATCAGACAACCATACGGCAGGTAGCTAGTGTCATTGGGAAAATGGTAGCAGCCTTTCCAGCTGTACAACTTGGGCCTTTGCACTATCAAAATTTACAAAGAGCAAAAGTTCACGCACTAAAGGAAAACTCAGGTCACTTTGACTGAGCTATGAATTTAAATGCTGAATCCATTCCAGAGTTACAATGGTGGACAAGGAACATTAGGCTCAGTTCCAGTCCCATAATAATCACCAACCCAGTATTAACCATTCAAACGGATACCAGTGCTTTGGGCTGGGGAGCAACTAACATGTAATCCGGCACAGGGGGCAGATGGACTAATTCTGAATCATCTTGCCTACAGACACGGGGTATCAATTACTTAGAAATGTTGGGTGCGTTTTATGGTTTAAAAGCATATTCATCTAATACGCATCACGCACATGTCCGGTTGCAATTAGATAATGCCACGGTGGTGGCTTATATCAACCACATGGGTGGTGTAAAGTCAATATCATGTTACAATTTGGTCAACCTAATCTGGCAATGGTGTGTCGAAAGACATATTTGGTAATCAGCAACTTACCTACCAGGTAAGCAAAATACAGTGGCAGACACCAGGTCACTCAAATTTAATGATAACATCGAACAGATGTTAAATCCCAAAGTGTTTGCTGAAATTACAAAGCAATATGGCACACCAGATATTGATCTATTTGCATCTAGACTGAATCACCAGGTACCAACGTATGTCGCTTGGGAACCAGACCCTGAGGCAGCAGCAGTTGATGCATTCACGTTGCATTGGGGGAAAATGTTCTTCTATGCTTTTCCTCCCTTCTGCCTCATCAGCCGGGTATTACGCAAGATTCAATTGGATTCCGCTTCAGGAATCTTGATAATACCCGACTGGCATACCCAGCCATGGTTCCCAGTGGCCCTCGACATGGCTGTCGAAACACCATTGGAAATCCCCAGCAGTCCAGATTTATTAATCGACCCAGTGTCAGGCATTAGTCACCCGTGCCATGACAGAGTCAATCTCCTGGCTTGCAGATTCTAAAAAGACCTCTACTGGGCCTGGGACTGTCTGAGGACGCCATCAACACGATGACTGCATCCCACCGCGAGTCCACCAGGAAACAATACCTGACCAACATAAGGAAATGGGAACGGTATTGCTCCAAAACAGGAACTACCTACACTACAGCAACAGCCACCAGTGTTATGGAGTTCCTGGTTGGATTACATCGGGATGGACTCAGCTACAGCGCCATCAATACAGCCAGGAGTGCGTTGTTAGCTTATTTGGTTCCAGCAACAGGACAACAGGCTTTGGCGTCCCATCCACTAGTGGTCAAAATCATGAGGGGCATTTTTAACACTAATTCCCCCAGACCAAGGTACACTCAGATCTGGGATGTCAGCATTGTACTGACGTACCTTAGTGGATGGCCACCGCCCAGGTCACTCACGGTCACCCAGGCCAACTTACCCTGAAATCAGTCATGCTCATGGCTCTAGTGTCAGCCCAAAGGGTACAGTCCCTCCACCTTCTGAGGCTGGACAGCATGACAGAGTCATTGGACTGTATCACATTCCATATTCAGGGTCTGGTCAAACAAGCTAGACCAGGAACCACGCCTCCAGTTATGGAGTTCCGGGCATATTCATCTGACCCACGGCTGTGTGCCAAGACCCATCTCGCCATATACATAGACACAACATACAACTTAAGAGGGAGAGAAAAAGCCTTATGGATAAGCCACAAGAAGCCCCATGGTCAGGTGACGAGTCAAACCATTTCAAACCATTTCAAGGTGGCTCAAGCAGGTGCTTAAGTCCGCGGGAGTCAACACTAATATTTACAAATCTCACTCCACCAGGGATCCACATCGGCGGCTAGGCGAATGGATGTGCCTATGGACCACATTCTGGCCAGAGCAGGATGGTCCTCGGAAAGAACTTTCCAAAGGTTTTGTAATAAGCCGCTGGTGGAACCTGCTACGTTTGCAGACAGGATTTTAGAGTCTGCAGATAATATTTAATTTAAGCCCGGGTGAGCTCTCTGTTTTTTGTTGTTATTAATAAACCTTTTTTGTTCACAAACAGGTTATTGTTGATTGTGATAACATACTTCCTCCCTCAAAGGTCTTCAGACAGTGAGTGAAGCATGAGCTGGTACACGGTTTGGAATCACAGAGCTTTGAAGTCTTCACGTAGTCACTCACGTGACTCCGAAATAAAATAGTAAGATTAAATGAGAACTTACCAGTTCGAAGTTTGATCTGTATTTTATGAGGAGTTGCAATGAGGGACTACGTGCCCTCTGCTCCCACCCTCTATTATACAGATCAACTGGTAATTAAGTTCTTATTTTTTCTTTACTATATTTATTTCAATCATTGTGTTTTTTCTGTGAATCCACACCGCTACTTTGAAGAATGTCGCGCATGCGTGCTGGACGGGGTCTTCACGTAGTCCCTCATCGTAACTCCTCATAAAACACAGATCAAACTTCGTACTGGTAAGTTCTCATTTAATCTTACTATTTTGGTTTAATAGACAGGCCACACGCAAACTTCCCATCTCCATCCCTTTCTGCCTTCCGCAGAGAGTGCTCTGCAACTCCTTGGTTCACTCATCCCTTCCCATCTACACCAATCCATCCCAGATACTTTCCCTTGCAACTGCACGAGGTGTAAAACATGTCCATATACCTCCTCCCTCCCCTTCAGTTTGGGACCCAGCAGTCCTTTCAGGTGATATTGAGGTTCATGTGCACTTGCTGTAACCTATTCTACTGCATCTGGTGTTCCCATTGTGGCCTCATGTACATCAGCGAGTCCAAGCATAGACTCGGCAACCATTTCGCCAAACACTTGTGCTCAGTCTGCCAGCCTGTGGGATCACCCGGTTGCTTACGATTTTAACTCCCTTTCCCATTGCCATACTGATCTTTCTGTCCCGGGCGTCCTCCACTATGAGAGCGAGGCCATGTGCAAGCTAAAGGAACAGCGCCTCATATTCTGCTTGGGTAGCCTACAACGCAATGTATACTCCCAACATGTTAATTATCCCCTTTTTATTTCTCAGCTCCACTCATATAGCTTTGCTGGACAAACCATCAGTAATGACATCTCAAACGATTGCCAGGACATTCTCCTTCATCAGTAAAACAACTCTTCCTCTGTTTTTATCCCCACATCTAACTTGCCTGCAGTGCCTGTATCCTGGAACGTTAAGCTGCCAGACCTATCCCTTCTTTAGCCAGGTTACCATAATGTCTATAATATCCTAGTCACATGTCACCTTTTCACCCCATGAGTTAATCCGCCTCATCCCTTGGGCCTCTCATATTGCAATAGATGCAAGTTTACCCAACAATCCTTCCTCGCTTCCTCCCATGCACCTTGCTTTCTTCGACTTCCAGCCTCAGACTTGCCTCATTCCTGCTTTGGATCCTGTCTCCCAGTCAATCAAGGAAAGGGTGAGTTTGAAAACTACTAGTAATATGTGGGTACCAAGTTCATTTTGCAGCAAATCCTGTTCCAACAGGATGGAAATCACCTAAGGCAAGACTCTGAGCTGCCAGAGGCATTGGTGTTCAGGCATTCCAAGGAAGCTTAGCCTTTAAGTGCACACATGTTGGGTATGGCATCTAAAATGAATGCCTTTCCATGCCCACCAAGAAGGGGAGCAAGTGCATGACAATGCCAGCATCATTCTGACTTGGAAATGCATTGCTGTTCACTCGTTGTTGCTGGGTTTCCCTCCCCAAGAAAACATATAGGAATTGCTTCATAAGAAGTACTGCAGTGGTTCAAGAAGATAGCTCACCATTCCCTTCTCAAGGGCAGTCAGACACAGGCAATAAATGTTGATTGTGCCTGTAATGTCCATATTCCAGAAAAACAAATTAAATAATCAATGTAATGTTGAATAAAAATAAATTCCAGAGTTTAGAAGCTCAGCTCCAAAATTTACAAAGTTTAGTTATCCTCATAAATTCTGTCAAGTAAAACGTTCAAAGAATCTTTCAAGAAAATAGCTGTGAAGTTGCAATACTTGTTAATAGATTTGCCTGTTGATTCTTAGTCTCCATTGCTGCTTTCACCTTGCTTTGAGGATGTGTTCCAGTTTGTTGAGGAATATCATGGATATACATTCAAACTCTTAAATCCACATTATAGTTGTTCTAATTAAGTTATTAAAAAAAAATTCATGTCTCAACCAATCTCTTCAGAACTGCCTGATGTACTTGGCTAAATGTGGAAGTTAGTGAGATGGAAGTGGTGTCTTGATAAGCAGTTAGCCCCACCATATCTTTCAACCCATTTCCAACCCATGTTGTAAAATTAGATAAAATGTGGCAGTCAGTGACTGCAATTTTCTTGTGTAGGAAAGAACTACAGATGCTGGTTTAAATCGAAGGTAGACACAAAATGCTGAGTAACTCAGCGGATCAGGCAGCATCTTTGGAGAAAAGGAATGGGTGACATTTCGGGTCGAGACCCTTGTTCAGTTAAATGACATCAGGAATGGTGTTTGAAATTAAGGCCTGGAGCTCGGCTGTGGGGTCCATGGTCCAAGGATAAGTAAGAGGAGGTGTCTGAGAGTTGTCGCCTCGCCTCAGTCCGGTAGAGGTCAGCACGCCAGACTACCACGGCACCTCCCTTGTCGGCGGTTTTGATTATCCAGTTGGGTTTGTTGGAGAGTGAGTGGGGGGCAGTACGTTTGGGGGGGGGGGGGGGGGGGAGGTTAGAGTGAGTAAGGGTTTGAGGTGGTTGATGTCCTGCCAGCAGTTGGAAATGAAAAGGTCTAAAGAAGGTAGAGGGCCATCCGGGGGAGTCCAAGAGGAGGGGGTCTGTTGGAGACGGGAGGAGGAGTCATCACTGGATGGTGAGGACTCCTTCCCATAGAAAAAGGCCCGGAGGTGGAGGCGACGAAAGAAGAGCTCTACATCGTGGCAGATCCGGAACTTGTTGAGGTGGGGGCAGAGGGGAACAAAGGTGAGGCCTCTGCTGAGGACGGACCATTCCGTAGAAGAAAGGGGGAGGTCAGGGGGGATGGTGAACACACGGCAAGGTTGCAGTTGGATGAAGGCAGGCGAGTAGATGGAGGCCGAGGCGATGTATGGTGGGGGGGGATGGTGGGTGTTCGGGGGGGGGGGGGGGGCATGAGGACTATTGTATGGGTAGGGAGTAGCTGGGGCACGAGGACTATTGTATAGATAGGGAGCAACTGAAGGGTTTCGACCCGAAACGTCACCCATTCCTTCTCTCCAGAGATGCTGCCTGACCCGCTCAGTTACTCCAGCATTTTGTGTCTGCCTTCGATTTAAACCAGCATTAGCAGTCCTTTCCTACACATTTTCACCGCTCCACTGTAAAATCTCCTCAAGGTATGTTTACTTTGAGGAAGTTCTTCTCCTTCTCAGACGAGAGTTCAGCAACATCCTCTTTCACTGCTCCCCCTCTGTGATTCCTCCTTCCCTCCGACTCTATGACCACGTCTTAACCCAGACCCATTACTACAGCCACGTTTGTTTGCTCGGGACTTGCCTGAGCCTCCATCTTTTACCTCATGGATTCCAGGTCCGGTTCCGGACATCCCAGTTCGGACCCAACCCAGACTATAGGTTCCGACAGTTGATCTGCCATTTTTTACAACAGTTCTCATTCTGTGCCCTGCGTTCAACACCGGCTGTGACGCTCTGGCACCAACAGGCCTTCGCTCTGACTCTCCCACAGCTCCGGGCTTCAATCACCTACACGTGCAGCGGACCCCAACTGCACTTTACCCAACGCCAGATACACGCCCTCAACAAACGCTTCTTTTTCTACCTGGACTCCACAAAGGATCGCAAACCTGCTCGCCTCCAGACCGCTCTCTCCATCAACACTCCTCGACTTGACCGCCCGCAGACCCGGGGCTCCACCGCTGGACCTCGCCACCTGCCCAGTCCCGCGACGCCATTGCTGCCACGAGGAGCAACACCAACACTCACTGCCTCCCCAGGGCCACTGCCGCCGACCATCACGGCCTCCCCGCAGCCACAACCGCCGCTGCTGCCGACCTTCAACGCCTCACCGGGACGGCCGACCTTTACCGCCTCGCAGATGACGCCGACCCTTGCTACCTCCCCGGCCATCCACTAACGGGGCTACAGACGCTTTGTCCGCTGACCCGGACTCCAGTCCCCCGCGGGCCTCCACCAGCGACTCTGCCGATCCTCTCCACTCCACCGCCCACCAACAGACTGCAGCTCCCAGTTTTTAGGTTCTTCTTATGCCCAGCCTATAAAATGGTCCCAATGGTGGCCACTCAGAATTGCAGCACCACTACGTCTTTTAATAGGCAAGTTCTCAAGAAATTACAAAACTTCTAAATCTTGGTCTTAAAATGTTGTGCTGTGCCACTAATGACTATTCTGAAATGAATGCATTCTGTTTTAAACTAATATTCTGAATTTTTTGTTTACATAAAAGGAGTTAAAATTGCAAGTCATTTCCTACCCCCAAAAAACAAGTTATTTCAAAATATTAGCATCATGTGTGCTGATTGCAACATTCAGCATTTCCAGAAAGTGACAAATGTCAGTACCAAGAAACAAAAAAAAATTAAAATTAATTTGTGGTTTGTTATAAATAATTACATCCGTTGATTTGCAAACATAGGCTGTTGGTATCTAAATAAATTGGGTCAATCTCCAATTATATGAAGCAGGCATACTTGCGTTTGCGGTTCATTTTCTGTATATCTTTGGCCATTTGGCTAGGAATGGTATGCAGTTGGACCAGATCAATCTAAATATACAAAAAAATATACAAGAACCTTTGTTTTTTCTTATTGGGAATTTATTGAATTAATGTAGTTATACTGCATCAACATGAACTAATTAACAAACATAGCTCTTTAGTAATATTAACTTACTTCGAAAGTGAGTTTCATTCACATTAAAGGAATAATTATTATCAATATCAACAGACTTATTACACAAAAAGCTGGAGAAACTCAGCGGGTGCAGCAGCATCTAAGGAGCGAAGGAGATAGGCGACGTTTCGGGTCGAGACCCTTCTTCAGACTGGTCAGGGATCAGGGAAACGAGAGATATAAACAGTGATGTGGAGAGATAAGGAACAATGAGTGAAAGATATGCAAAAAAGTATTGGTGATAAAGGAAGCAGGCCATTGTAAGCTGTTTGTGGTGTGAAAATGAGAAGCTAGTGCGACTGGGGGGGGGGGGGGGGGGGGGAGATGGAGAAGGAATGTCAGGGCCTTAGATGCTGCTGCACCCGCTGAGTTTCTCCAGCTTTTTGTGTAACCCTCGATTCTCCAGCATCTGCAGTTCCTTCTTTAACAACAGACTTATTATATTAGTAATGGAGACAGAGACGGGGCAACTTTGTTTTCCATCCAACGCCAGCTAACATCATCCAGATATTTTACCCACTGACATATCGCAATCATCCTGTAGTCTCATTCTTTTACCGACAAAGACAATTGCTCGAGAAGTCTGAAGAAGGGTCTCTACCCGAAATGTCGCCTATTCCTTCTCTCCATAGATGCTGCCTCACCCGCCGAGTTCTTCCAGCATTTTTGTCTACATTCGAATTTTTCCAGCATCTGCAGTTCTTTCTTAAATTAAAAAAACTACTATCTTACTTTCTGAGTTAGGTCAGAATGAGCAGAAGTGGAGCTTCAAATTAGCATAAGGAAACCTTACTACATCCTTGCCTTGGAAACATTCAATCCATCATCACCAAATTACCCAAATGAGAAGGCATCCCGAAAATGTCTGCACGACCCGACATTAGACAAGGATGGTGGATTCTTGCAGGAAGCTGGAGCTTTCATTAGTACTGCAAGAAACACTGCAGAACATAACAGATGAGGCTGATGTTACAATTGTATAGCCCTCCTACTGTTAATGTCAGTGTGGTTCAATACTATCATGATCTCTTCTACACAGATGCCACATTGTTAAAATAAAGGCTAAAATCCTTATGGGCCTGTCCCACTTAGGCGACTTTTTAGTGAGTGCAGGAGACTGTGCGCTCGCCCACATGGTCACCATATATTCGCTGGTGGTCTCTGGTGGGTCTCCTTGATGGTTGCGAGGAGTCCCTGCATTCTGGGAATTAGTCGCGGCTCGGTATGGTCACCACAAATTTTTCAAAGTTGAAAAATTTTCTGCGATCAAAAATTGGCGCCATTGAGATAATCGATAATCCTGTAGTCGTAGGTGCAGGGAGGTGCGGAGCCCAATTGGGAACAATTCTGGTGAGCCCCAGCTTCCCAGCCAAGGGTCTATAGAATTATAGAAATATAAATAAAGTCTATTATAGACTTTATATCTCTTTGGTAGAATGGAAAGTAATCAAAATGCTTGCGAGTTAATGGACCAAACAGATCTAAGCTACCATTTTAATATAAAATTGCATACATGTAAGCCTACAAGTAACAAACAAAATGTGTAGATCACCTCTGAAAAATACATAGTTACAACACCACTTATTTTAGTGACTGTGAAATAAAAAAGAGTAATTTATTTAACTAGATCCTGGAAAACCAATAACTATTGGCGAAAAACCAGTCTGGGCATTACATTTTGGGCTTCAGCCCCATCCTGCCCTTTGGGCTTCTACCCCATCCTAACTTAGTTGTGTGTGTATGTGTGTGTGTGTTATTTGTGTGTGTGTTAGTCATCTGTGCGTTATGTATGTGTGGGAGGGAAGGGGAGAAGGGGAGGGGAGGGGAGAGAAAGGAGGAAGGAGAGAAGGGAATGAGGGAAGTAGAGGAAAGAAGGGAGGGAGGGAAGGAGAGAAAGAAGGGAGGGAGGGAAGAAGAGAAGGGAAAAGAGAGAGAGGAAGGAGGGAGGGAAAGAGAGAAGGGAGGGAGAGAAGGGAAGAAGAGAAGGGAGGGAGAGTGTCCGCGGTGGAAGCGGATGCCGGGGTCTGGGTGGACGGGTGTGAGCAGAGGCCGAGGTGTGTAAATGTTGCTCCAACCCCCCAGCCCGGCCCCTCCCTGTATTGTTCACCACGACTCCCCGGTGAGAGAGAGGGGTGGAGCTGGGGCTGTGAAGAACGGCGACTGGAGGGGTGGGTGGCGCTACCCCCGGGAGAACGTGAGGGAATGACCTTACCTCCTACTCTCCCCCTCTCCCCCTCTTCCATTCCCCCTCACACCCCCCCTCCCCGTCTACCCCTTTCTTCCCCCTCCACCCCTCTACCTCTCTCTCCACCCGTTTCTCCTCCCTCCACCCGGGATAGATCTACCCGAGCCGAGAATAGATTACTCTAGCGCAGGGGCCCCCCTTAGGCGCGGGGCCCTATTGGGAGGAATTGGTCCAATTGGCTTAAGGCCGGCCCTGCGTAGGTGCAGTTGTAGTGGGGTCGTCATGTAGTTGCAGGTAGTCGAGGTCGTCGTAGGTAGTTTTAGTTAATGGCCTTTGCTGACCAGTCATTTTCATTGGCTCATTGGGGGAAAAAAAGTTTTCAGGAGCAAGGATAACCGACAGGTAATGTTAAATGTTCTGCTGAACTTCACAGCTGTGTATCTCTGGCTTATTAAAGGTTGTCTGGCTTCTTAAAGTTGTCCTCCACTAATTCTCCCCCCCCCCCCCTTTTAAAGGGACTTACCGTACACTGTGCTAGCCGTCTTAATTACGCTGTTCCTGTTCATAGCGGTGTGTGTCTGTATCACCTTGGCTTTGCTGTGTGTGTGTGTGTGTCTGTGTTCCACTCTCTGTGTTCCACTCTGACAGTCGCCGTTCCAGTTCCTTGTTTTTCAGGCGACTGCTGGCAACTTGACAGTCGCCGGCAGTCCGCTGAAAAATCGCCTAAGTGGGACAAGCTCATTAGTTAAATCAGTTGTCTTGATTGAATGTTGCTTTTTATTGATGCAAGAAAAAAAATGGAAGCTGATAATGGTGATGGTCAATATCCATAATGGTTAGGTGTATCAGGTGTCCATCAAAAACTCCACTGCCCAAAATGTGCCTTGCACCAGGTTTTGCTCACCCATCATTTATATTCTTTGTTGGCATATATTGGCTCTGAATCCTCCAAAATCTCTCGTGTAATTCTCTTTTCATATTCAAATCCCTTCATAGTTTTAACCCTCCCTATCACTGCGTCTTCTAACTAAACGTTTCCTGATTTTGAGCGTGGCCCCCTCTCGTGACACTATCATTGGCAGCTGTGTAGCAAGCTGTGCGATCCAATACTTCAGAATTCACACCCTAAATCCATCTACCATCTATCTCTGTCTTTAAACATGACAACTATTTCTAAAAACATACATTGAAAATATTGAAGCATTTAGGTTTTTATGAGGAGATAAAATGATCTAGCCCTAGACTGTTGTGATTAGAATGCATACATATAATATTTTTTGCACTCACAGTTAAAGATCATAATTACAGCATCCAATGAATAGAATAATTGTTAATAACCAACTTGTGAAGTACTCATTTACCATGAGCTGCAAGATTTAATGTTATGAGACATCATGCATGTGATAATCTGAATAATTATAATGGTTCATCCCACGTTCTCGAGATCAGCGAATGAGTCAGATGCTGGATGGCAAAGTTTCCAAAAGATTGGATGCTGGATTATCAATTCAATTTATAAAACTTCAATAAAAGCAAGAAACATGACGTTCAAATAGCAATTTGTACCACTCTCACCTTCAGGTTTGCTTCAGTATCTCGCTTCATTTCTAATTCCATTTGTGAAGTTTTCGCATCTTCAATTTTCTTTTCCAAATCTTCTTTTGCCGTTTTGATGTCCCGTTTCCTCTGTTTAATATCTCGCTTTAGTTCAATGCAACTCTCTTTTAGTGCTTTCGTCTTTTTTTCAAAATCCTGCCAAAAAAACCCAATAGGAAAATGTAAAAAATGTAATAACTCCAGCAATCAAAAACATACAGCTGTTGAACAATGATATTAATTATACAAGCAGCTCTATTTCTCCATATTAAGAAACATGCACTGTACAAGCTTAATGCCAAACAGTGAGAAGACTCTGCAACAATGTGGAAAATATTATGCTTTGTTTTTTCCTCAAATGGCAAAAATAAGTTTGCTGCTGACCCACTTCATATACACATTTCTATGATTCATTGTTACATACTTACACTCTGACACATGGCCTTGAATGTTTGCAGGGCCTTTCAGGACAGTACCATCACATGGGCATGGGAGTGAAACCCTGCCCACAAAATGGCTGAGAATCTCTGACAGTTGGCTCAGCCAAGTGGCCAAAATGGTCAAAAATGATGAAAGTTTCTGAATGATCCAAAACATTACAATTCATCTAAAAATAAGAACCAATTTATATTAACCCAAGTCTTGGCAATTGTTTTGAAAATTTTATAATTTATAATATAATAAATGAATTTACAATAATATTTATACATATTCTAAATTAATTATAGAGAACTATTTACAGGGAACAATTGACAATTTTAATTTTGCAACATAGGAACATTAAAATAGGAGTAGGATGTTAGGCCCATGAGCCTGTCCCCCATTTAGTGAGATCATAATAGATCAGATAGGAACTTGAGGGGCAACCTTTTCACTCAAAGGGTGGTAGTTATATTGAATGAGTTGCCAGAGGAAGTTGTTGAGGCAGGTTCTCTAACAGCATTTAAAAGACACTTGGAGAGGTAAATGGACAGGGAAGGTTTACAAGGATATGGGCCAAATGTGGGCAAATGGGACTAGCTTAGATGGGGTACCATGGGGTTGGCAAACACCAGTTGGGTCAAAGGGCCTGTTTTCCTGCTTTATGACTATCTTTTGCCTAACTACATATACATATATATATAACTCGTTTTTTTAAAAAGATGTTACACAGTATTATATATTTTTTCCAGTGAACTGGTTAATTTTAAATGGAATGCAGGGCCTACTTTGTGTCAGGACCCAGTGATTGGAAAGGGGCCGTGAGAACCAGGTCCAAAAAGAATGGGTAGGCAGAGGTGGGCAGGGGTGTTTACTTGACAAATGTACATACATATCTTCATAAAACTATGCAGTGTGAAGCCAATCAAAAATAAAAAGCAGTAGAACTCTGATAATCAGGTCCTGAACACTTGTTGGTGCCCCAGCTTCTGCACTTCCTGTTCAATCACCAGGTTCCAGTTCCTGCAATCACTTTAAGATCACCTGCTTCTGTTGGCCACCCTCTCTTGAAACTTAATGAGTTCAATGAAATGTTACTGTGTAAAATCATATCTAGGATAAATACACACCGTCCTCTTTGCTTCAGGTTTGAGAAATCAGCAATTAGAGGGCATAGGTTTAACGTGAGAGGAGAATGATTTCAGAGGGGCAACTTTTTCAAAAATAGTGTGAAATGTGTATGGAAAAAACTTCCAATGGAAGTGGTTTGAGGCAAGTCTATAATGACATTTTAAAAATATTTGGTTAAATATATGGATAGGAAAGGTTAAGAGAGATATATGGGTCAAACTTGGGCAAATGGGACTAATGTTGATGGGCCTTCTGGTTGGTAGGGGATGGGCCAAGGGCCTGTTTCCGTGCTGTATGGCTCTATGACTCTATGATTCTATGAGATTGAATTGAAGGCATAAAACTTACTGCGGCCTTTGGTAGTCTCTCGAAGTCTTTTTTAAACATTACCAATTCTTCTTCTAAACTGTAACAAAACAGAATGATAAGATCTGGTTAAGTGTTTAAGAAGGAACTGCAGATGCTGGAAAATCAAAGGTAGACAAAAATGCTGGAGAAACTCAGCGGGTGAGGCAGCTTCCTATGGAGCGAAGGAAATAGGCAACGTTTCGGGTCGAGACCCTTCTTCAGACTGATGAAAGGGTGGAGGGAGGGGGGGGGCGGGAAGAAGAAAGGAAGAGGCGGAGACAGTGGGCTGAAGGAGAGCTGAGATGGGGAGGAGAAAGTAGGGACTACCTGAAATTAGAGAAGTCAATGTTCATACCGCTGGGGTGCAAACTGCCCAAGCGAAATATGAGGTGCTGTTCCTCCAATTTACGGTGATCCTCACTCTGGCCATGGAGGAGGTCCAGGACAGAAAGGTTGGATTCGGAATGGGAGGGGAAGTTGAAGTGCTGAGCCACCGGGAGATCAGGTAGGTTAATGCGAACCGAGCAGAGGTGTTGGGCGAGGCGATCGCCGAGCCTGCGTTTGGTCTCACCGATGTAGAGCAGCTGACATCTAGAGCAGCGGATACAATAGATGAGGTTGGAGGAGGTGCAGGTGAACCTCTGCCACACCTGGAAAGACTGCTTGGGTTCTTGAATGGAGTCAAGGGGGAGGTAAAGCAACAAGTGTAGCATTTCCTGATGTGGCAAAGGAAAGTGCCAGGAGAGGGGGTGGTTTGGGTGGGAAGGGTAGGATTGACCAGGGAGTTACGGAGGGAGCGGCAAAAATGTCGGGAGGATTATTTGTTGTATGTGACGGCTGGTAGGGTGGAAGGTGAGGACAATGGGGACTCTGCCCATGTTACGAGTGGGGGGATGGGGAGTGAGAGCAGAGTTATGGGGTATAGAAGTGACCCTGGTGACAGCCTCATCTATAGTAGAAGAGGGGAACCCCGTTCCCTAAAGAATGAGGACAGCTCCGATGCCCTGGTGTGGAACACCTCATCCTGGGTGCAGATGCAGCGTAGATGGAGGAATTGGGAATAGGGGGTGGGAAGAAGTGTAGTTCAGATAGCCATGGTCTGGTTAAATGATTAGTTGTGAAAAATGGCCCAAACGTAATTCAGAACTGGCTTGAATTAACTAATAACATTCCTATCAATCTGATCATTTGGCATTTACCTTAAATTGCAAAACAATTCACATTCTAACTGCTGAAGAGCAATTTCATTTGAACATGAGTGGATAATTAGGCTCCAAAATAAAGCTTGCAGTTTCAATATATCTATCCAGGAAGAAACAGTTACTAGACCAAATTAGGTAAACAATCTATATATCTTATCTTAGAACTATTAAAACTTTGATCTTGAATATGGATGTATTCGTGTGTGTGTGTATTTATTTGTGTGTTTGTGTCATGTTTGTCTGCGATTCACATCTCCTCAAAAACACGAAACGTTAACGGTGAAATTTTTACATATTTCGATAGATTTACCTCATGATGTCAAAAATCTCCTCATCTGAACATTTTTCATTATTTCTTAAGTTATTTATTAAAATTGTTCACAAATCTGAAATATTTTTTAAAGTTAACAAGCTGATGATGTCAGAATGGCTCTGCTCCTCGTGGCCCGCTGCGCACTGTTTTAAAAGCGCAGCCTGCTGGGCACTGTTTTCCATGCTCTAAGAGTTATGTAACCTCCCCCGACTCGCAGTCATTTTGTCACCTCCCGCTCAGTTGACTCGCACTAGGCCGGCCGGCCGCAGCACCCCGTCTCGCCCGCAGCCCAGCTGCCCTCCCCCCCAGGCTCTGGATTGAAGCCGCTGAACACGCAGTAATTTGGTTGGGCTTCCGAGGGCTTCAGAGGTCCCATGATATCCCGAGGCTCGCCGCCTGCCTCGCAGTCATCCCCACCCGCTCGGTGTCCGCACCTCCCGCTCACCGAGTTCAAGTCTGCCCTCTCACTCTCTCTCTCCCCCTCCCCCCTCCTCTTCCCCCAACCCCCTCCTCTCCCCCTTTCCCCATCTCCACCTCCCTCCCCACCCCCTCCCTCCCCCCCTCTTTCCCCCTCCCCCTCTCTCCCCTCGCAGTTGTGGGGGGGGCGGATGTGGGGGTGGTTAGTGTGTGTGAGACACAGCAGGACGCCCCCCCCCCCCCCCCGCAATCGTGCATTGAGGGGACGGGACCCAACGGGTCCCCCTTGGTCTAGTATACTTATAAAACTCTCATCTTGTCCTCTTCTGGTTTGCGTTGTTTATAAATTTGCGCAAAAACTGTATAGGATAGGGCTACGATTTTTCACCACCTTACTCGCCATTCTCCAGTGCTATGAGTGCAACAAGTTTTGTTCCGATCGGTGGAATAGTACAAAAGTTATGAAGGATTACAAATCGTAAAAACCGCCCATTCCCGCTGTCAATCACCGGCGGAAGGAGAATAAAGCTAAAGAAGCGGAGTGAGCAGCGAATTGAGCGAGTGTGAGGAGTGAGCAGCGTGCGGGGAGAGAGCAGCGTGTGGGGAGTGAGTAGCGTGCGGGGAGTGAGCAGCGTATGGGCTGACTCTGTGGCGGCCAGCACGACGAGCCGGGAGCCGCTGAGTGGAACCGGGAGCCGTTGAGTGAAGCCGGAGCCGCTGAGTGAGGCTGAAAGCTGAAGGTGCAGGGTGAGCAGAGTGCGAGCTGTGTCTGCAACGACCACTTCCCTCCCCCCCCCATCCCCCCTCCTACCTTCCTCCCCCCCCCCTTTCCCCTCATGTTGGATGAGGGTCCTACAGCGGTAGGCCATGGCAGCGCTACCCCCACCAGCTCCCGACAGGCCCTGCTTGAAGTCATCCCCCTCCTCCGGGTGCAGGATGCTCCCCCCCTCCCCCTCCGGCCCCCGTCAGCCCCCGCCTGAAGAACGCAACAAGAGACGCAACACATACACAGCTCCTCTCCCGCCCACATCTTTCTCCCACACCCCCTCCCCCACCCCACACTCACCCCCCCACCTCCATCTCCTTGCCCACACACACCCCCACTCCCCTCCTCCTCTCCCACCGCACACCCGCCTCCGCTCCGCTCCTCCCACACTTGAAGAGGAGGGGGGGGGGAGTGCTGGGGGATGAGGGGAAATGAACCGCGCCGGCGCAGTTAGGGGCTATGGGTGAGTGGTGGAATATTGCTTTGGGGGAACGGGTTGCATTGGGGGAACAGGTAAGTGATGGAATATTATGTCGGGGAATGGGTTGCGTTGGGGGACCAGGCCTCCCGTGTGCCTGGGACCCAATGGGTCCCAATTAGTCTAGTTACTATTAAACTTGGCTATAAACCCTGAAGATGCAAGTTCAAATTGCATCACACAATCAACAGTGACTACCCTTCACAGATACTACCTGGTCTAATGCACAACTCTTGTCACACTGCATAAATGAAAAAAGATTGTACGCATCTCTGGAACTATCTTGCGTCTAAAACACCCTAAACATTATGATCCAGGAACATACAAGAAGTAAGATCAAGAGCACTTATTCATCCTTTTTAAGCTTACACCGCCATTAAATCGCAGCCTGGTCAATCTTCCATCTCAGCTCTCTTTTTCTGGACTATCCCTGCATCAATGGTTTGGAAGTGCAGTTTACCAAGGAGTACAAATACCTTGGGGCGTACTTGGACAGTAAACTGGACTGGTCCAGGAATGCTAAGGCTCTGTACAAGAAGGGACAAAGCCAGCTGTACTATTTGTGAAGGTTCCACTCCTTTAACGTCTGCAATAAGATGCTGCAGATGTTCTACCAATCGGTGGTAGCCAGTGCCATCTTCCCTTCTCCCCCCCCCCCCCAATCCTTTCCACTTGTCACTTTAATTTCATGTATGTTGTGTTTTATGATTATTGGCAGATTAATTTCCCTCTTGTGATGAATAAAGTTCTATTGCATCGTATCTTATTGAATCCTTTTATTCATCTGTTCATCTGTCTTGTGCAGCTGTGCACCTATAGCCCTTTCTAAAGATTTAGAAGGCTATGAGTGAAGACGTTTCTCTTTTTTAGATTTCCTCAAAGGTAAGGAGATGAAAATTGTATCCAATGCACAATTATGGTCTGATTACAATTAACCTTCCCAGGATAGAAATACAACCTTGGCCATTTTAACTAAACATGCAGTAGCGTTATGGCTACACTATGTAGTCTGCATCTAATATTTAGTTCAGTTGAAGTCAATATCCTTATAAACCAACTTTATAAAAAATAATTAACATTCCATTTATTTCCTAATTACTTGCTGTCCCTGCACGCAGCTTTGATATGTGTAAAAGGACACCCTTGCTTCTTTGAGTACCAACATTTCCCAATTTAAAAACAAATCATTTCTTATTTTTCATTTACATTTACAATGCTATTGAATCATTTACAATATATTCCAGCCGTCCTTTTTTTCTCTCTATATTCCTTACACTTCCATGTGTCTATCTAAAAGCCTCTTAAACACCACTATCTATCTGCTTCCACCACCACCCCAGGCAAACATTCCAGGCACACACCACACTGTGTAAAAAACATGCCCCGCACATCTCCATTAGGCTTTCCCCCTCTCACCTTATAGCCATGTCCTTTAATGTTGGATATTTTCACCTTGGGAAAAATATTAACCCTATCTATGCCTCTCATAATGTTATACCCAAAGGTCAACTGAATTAGTTATGTCAATGTTGTGGCTACCCTAGCAGGTCAGAGACTGAGTACTATGTGGTAAATAAGACACAAAGCCTTTCCATGATCTATAAAATGCAAATCAAAATACAACTACTTTACTCTTGCCTGGCTAAATGCAGCTCCAGACCACCACCCATCTACCCCCCTACCCCTCTCCCTCAAAATAAATCCTGATGAGAGAGAACAATTGGCAGGGGGAATTGGGGGTACGAATGTGAAGGTTGGCAGGACAACCGAAACATGTTGAGCTAGGAGTTTCTTGAGGACAAAAATAGGAAGAGGATTGGGCAATTGTTAATGAAAACTTGAATTGGATTCTAACAGTTAAATAGAAACAATATCTTAGGACATTTCAAATAGGTATAAGCTTAAAATATCTCCAAATCCACAGAGGTGCTTGCTTAATAGTTGCCTGAAATCTGAATATCAATTTGTTATTAGACAAAGAAATTCAATTAACATTTGAGGAAGAAGGGAGTCTTGATCTCTGAGTATAGCTTTGTTATTCTGTAGCAAGGCAACATATTTTTCAGCAAGAATAAATGTCACACTGTGGAATAAACCCAACACGAGTGTTTGAGTTTGAAAACTATTCTGGACATTATTTTCTCCAAGTTATCCACTTTCAAACAACAATAAATTATCTGGAAAGCTTTATTTATACACAATGAATTCAAACTAAGAATGTTCACCATATAAACAAAATAATCTAATTCCATTTACAACCCCCGTTTTTTCATAAAACGGAGTATAAATGTACAATGATGCAGTCAGTAAACTTAAGACCCTTACTTAAAATAACCAGTCTATCCACAAGATCTCCAAAGTTTACAACTACAATCTAATTGGACTGTTTTCTGTTAAACACTTGTTTGGCCTCCTGCCTGTTTTCTTCAGCTAGTTTTAAGAACACCAAGTGATCATGCAAGAGCAAACACGCTCGCTTCAAATCCATATTTCTGTAATTTCTTCCCACCCTAAAACTCCCAGAGCTGCTTCTCCAGTTCATCCGTAAATTCAATTACTTCATTACTAACATCTGTGCCCTCAGCTAGCCAGAATCTTAGTTCTGGAAATCTTCTTCTAAGCTTTTCTGCCTCTTTAACACATTATGGAACATTGATTGCTTTAACCAACCTTTTAGATATTTACCCTAATAACATCTTCTAAGGACTTGTTTAAACATTTGATAATATTGCTTAAGACATTTTGTTATGTTGAAAGCGGCATATGAAAAGCAAGTTCTTGCTACTGTAATTATTGTGGGGGAGACAAGAACTAAAGGCGTAAATGTAAAAATAATTACAAGTAACCCACTAATCAGATTGTGAATTGTGTAGAAACTATTTTTCCAAATGGTGGCTGGAAAGTGGAAATCACAAGCATGAATAGTAGTTTGTGTCCAGTGAAAGAAATGGGATCCAGCAGTGATGAAGTCAGCCTGACCTTCCAAGATCCTTCTATCCTCAGCTACCTGTGGAATACGGGGTGTTGTTCCTCCAGTTTGCATGTGGCCTCCTGCATTGCCAGAAAGGTTGGTGTGGGAGTGGGAATGGGAATTAAATTAGTTAGCAACTGGAAAATCCAACCAGCCTTGGCATTGTCTATTCGTTGTCACCGATGTAAAGGACGCCACATTGGAAGCACCTGAGTGCAGTGGACAAAGTTTGAAAAGGTGTATGTAAGGACTGCTGGAGTCCCTGGATGAAAGTAATAGAGGAGGTGTAATTAAACTAATTAAAAGGAATGTATTGGATACAAACCAACAGTCTGTCTGTCCCATCTTTTGTGTTTTAATAGTATGTGTTCAATGTATGGTTTTAGTGTTGTTTAGCTTGTTTTATGTGGGGGATGTGGGGGAAACTTTTTATAATCTCTTACCTCAACAGAGATGTAATTTTTTTTCGTATTGAATCTCTGTCCGCAGTGTGGCCTAACATCGAGGAGTTGGTGGCCTTTGCTGGAGACCAACTTTTGAGAGCTCTATGGGACTTTAACATTGCGGAGCCCGCGATCCCTTTGCCAGGGATCTCTCTCCTAACCCCATTCGCCTGCCTTCCCCCATAACCTCTGATACCTGTATTAATCAAGAATCTATCTATCTCTGACTTAAAAATATCCACTGACTTGCCCTTCACAGCCTTCTGTGGCAAAGAATTCCACAGATTCACCACCCTCTGACTAAATAAATTTCTCCTCATCTTCTTCCTAAAATAACGTCCTTTAATTCTGAGGCTATGACCTCCAGTCCGAGACTGTCCCACTAGTGGAAACATTTCTCCACATCCACTCTATCCAAGCCTTACATTATTCTGTATGTTTCAATTAGGTCCCCACTCATTCTTCTGCATTATCTGCATTTTCTCTGTGGCTGGAACATTATTTTTTGCATTCTGCTTACTTTGTGTTTTGCACTACCTGATGTACTTGTGTATGGTATGATTTGCGTGGAGAGAACACAGAACAAAGTTTTTCACTGTATCTCGGTACAAAGTAATAAACCAATGCCAATACCAATTTATGGCAATTATTCAAATAAATTATTTACAAAGTGAATCTCCCCTTTGCAGCCATTGAATTTCCTTTCCCCTTCAAGTTGATGTATTGTTACACACTGTGCATGTATACCCACCAGTGTGACAATCAACTGAAACATTTACATCACGTTTGGCTCTTGCTAATATTGTGGTTATTATGCCTATTTAATGCATACTCTATGCTGAATGTTTCACCCTTTGATATAGGGAGTATGTCATCTATCATTTCGTAATATATTAACTCAGCAATTGCTGTATATTCACTGTGAACTAAATATTTTACAAACAAGTCATAACATCTGCTGCCTAGAAACATGAAAGCTGCACATTGGCTAAAATCTGTAACTTGAAATCAGTCCAATATTTTGACCTTTCTTTGACTGTTCATTATAATTTCTAACAAATGTGTTTTCTTTGTTTATAAGAAATTCCTTTTTGTTTACTCCTATGCATATTCGTTTTTGAAAGGGTTTCATTTAGCAGATCTATTGCCTAGTTCCAATTGCTGGAAAACAGATGTAACCACAGAAGAAGAGGAATTTCTGACTGGGTGGTGAATTTAACATTCTATCTATGAGACAATGTTAAGGAAAGAAGATGGAAGAGCTTGGAGAGAATGTTGACAAAATATTAAAAATAACTACATTCTATAAACAAATCAATTAAACAAGATAATTAAATGCAAATGTGTTGCCAATCATAGGAAAAGATTATGAACGATTAAGACGATAAACAGAAATTGGTTGGGGTTAGTAGCAAAAGATTTTCATCATGCAAAGACTCAAGACATAGGGAAGATGATAAATCTAGACACAATAGAATAGGAGATCAGATGATGCAGAAAAATAGAAGCAGACGAGTGTTTGGGGTGGAGGTGGTTTGGATAACAGGTCACTAAAACCTACACAATCTACATAGGTACTAATGACATAGGTAAAAAGAGAGAGGAGGTCCGACAACAAGAATTTGACAACTAACTCACAGATTAAAGAATAGGACCACCAAGGTTGTAACTGTTGGTTAACTTCCAGTATCACTTTACAGTGAGTAGAGGAGTAGCAGGATGGGTCAGATGAAAATATAGCTAAACGGGTGATGCAGATTTACATTTTTGGATAACAGGGACCACTTTTGTAGGAAGTGGGACGTATGCACGCAGCTGTCCAATGCACCTGAACCAGAACAATCCAACATCCTTGTCAGTTCAGTTCAGGGTGAGAGTTTAGGGCCGATATGTTCTTGCACGGGTGAAAAGAAATAAATTCATATCTAGTGAATCATGAATGACAGAAGATATTGTGGGTTTAATGAAGAAAACATTAACAAGCATATGGCAGGTATAGAATAATGAATTCAGGCAAAGCCTTTCAAGAGCATAGACACTCAGGAAGATACTTAATTAAAAACACGAGGAGGACGAAGAGAGACCATCAATGGTAGATAAGATTAAGGAAAAATCTCAGTAAATTAAGGGTAAGATGATGAGGAAAACAGTGGGTCCCATATAAGATCTGTGCATGAAACCAGAGGATGCGAGTGAGGTTTTCTCATCTGTTTCAAATGGGGGGGGGGGGGGGGGAAAGACATTGTAGTTGCAGATTTCAGGGAGCTTCATTCAGTAAGCCCTCTGAAAATTAAACGCCGGAGAAAAATGTTCGAGCCCATGGGATCCAAGGCAAGTTGGGAAATTTGACCCAAACTTGATTGGTAATAAGACAGTGTTTTTTGATGGTGGTTGCTTTTGTGATTGGAAGCCTATGACCACTGGTATACAACGCGAATTGGTGCCGAGAGCCTTCTTATTTGTCATATACATTAATGACGGAGAAAAAATTGGAGCTGATATGATTAATAATTTTGCAGATGACACAAACAATTACTGGTGTTGTTGATAATGAGGAGGATAGTCTTAGGTTACAGAATGATATAATCAGCTGGTTAATTGAATGGAGCAATCATTTAATGGCCTAATTCTGCTTCTACCTCTTATGATCTTATGTTTCCATGTAATCTCCCTGCAGTAATCATGCACCAATGTCTTTTAAGAATACATTCGGTTAATGGCATGTGTCGATTCAACTTGACAAACAATCAATTCTATTGACACTTGTGCGGGACCTCATTGAAACTTACTGAATAGTGAAAGGCTTGGATAGAGTGGACATGGAGAGGATGTTTCCACTAGTGGGAGAGTCTTGGACCAGAGGGCACAGCCTCAGAATAAAAGGACATATCTTTAGAAAGGAAATGGCCTTAGTCAGAGGGTGGTGAATCTGTGATACTCATTGCCATAGACAGTTGTGGAGGACAAGTCATGGGTATTTCTAAAGTGGAGATTGATAGGTTCTAGATTAGTAAAGGGGCTGTCCCACTTGGGCGACCTAATCTGCGCGTATAGAAGAGTGTCTTCGACCTTCAAACTCGCAGCATGGTCGACACGTGGTCCTAGGAGGTCCTATGAGGTTGCTGGAACTCTCCTTCATGCTCGAGGGAAGTTCCTGAATACCCGTGGCCTCAGCTAGGTCGCGGAAAATTTTTCAGCATGTTGAATATTTTTCCGCAAGTAAAATTTTCGTCGGCATGGTTCTTTTTTACTCGTAGTGCAGTGGAGTGGGATCGCTATTTAATTACAGGCAGTTGAGGGCAGCGGAGGCAATCTCCTTCGCTGACCGAGTATTTTGATAGGCTCATTGGAGTCTTCAGGACCAATGGAAACCTACCGGTAGATTAAATGCCCGCTAAACTTTATTATACTTCTTAAAAGTGTCTCCACTCCTTCTCCCCCCCTTCTCTCCCCTTCTCCCCCCTTCTCTCCCCCCTCTGCGCTCACTAAAGGATTTAACGTACACTGTGGCAGCCGTTTACCTTCCTTTTCATCGCGCAGACAGCGCTCCCCCGCTTTCCCTGGCCCCCACCTTCGCGATGTGTTTGTGTGTGTGCGGTCGGTCGATCCATCTTGTGGTTTCACCGCAGATGGTCGATCCAGCTCGAGGTTTTCCAGGCAGATGCCCTAGAGCTTGAAGGTCGAAGATCATGGATGAGGTCGCCCAAGTGGGACAGCCCCTTTAGGCTGCCAAAGGGTATGGCGAGAAGGAAGGAGAATGGGGTTGAGAGGGAAAGATAGATCAGCCATGATTGAATAGCAGAGTAGACTCTATGGGCCGAAAGGCCTAATTCTGCTCCTATGACTTATTAACCTGTGTAATGATAGTCTATTAAACAATTTAACAAACAGCCTTCAATATTTTTAGTCTGCAGTAACCAAACTAAACACGGCTATTAAGAATATATTTGTACTTTGTTATTTTGTACTTTGTTATTGCGAGAGTGAATCTCCCTAGCCCCCAACCTCCTTTTTCCACAGTAACACAATTTATTTTTATAACGTGATGTTCTACAAGGTTTCATAGGAATGCAACTCTCACATTATAGCAGATCTACCTGTATTGGTGAAGTACTACTACCACTGCCTTTGAATAATCCTCAAAATACACTAGATAGTATCCTCTCCCTGGCTAATTTCCCCAGCATCTCGATTCTGAGCAGAAAGCCAGCTTGAAAGACATACCAAAATTAAAGACATACCAACATTGTACTCCATCAATCAGGGGCAAAGTTCCAAAAGAACAAAGATAGCATTTCAAGAACCGCAACTCCTCCTTGAAAAACTATAAAAAACTTCATCAGCACATGAATCCCCGGCTCAAGTTACTCAAACTTGCAGAAAAGCATCCACGAAGATTGCAGGTAGTTAGTGTTGCTCCAATGGAAGTAAGTGGAGTGCAAATACAAACAGCAGAAAGAGCATACAACATTGCAAACAATCCGCTCACCCATCCTCCCCATCATGCTTCAATCTACTTCACGTTGCAGTTTCTACAGATCCCACTTATGATCAATGGTCACCACAGAACCCACAGAACTGTCGTAGAAGCAAATCATCCTTGACCCTGAGAGGCAATCTAGGGAGGATTATGATCTAATTAGGAATAAAATTGGAACCCAGCGTGAGCCTAACCCAACTGTGGTCAATGTAGTTCCAAACCAAACACAAACTACTGTTAATTTCTCCTGACCTGCTCCCTTCCTGGCCATTAACATTTTGTTTGCCTTCGCTCATCTTTGTCTATCTCTCTCACTCATACAGCGCCTGCTTCTCCCTATCTTTCCCTCTTTTTTACCAATTATTCCACATCTTCATGATATGATCGGGCAGAACTGGAATCATCATGAACATGTACCTGACCTTACCCAAGTTCAAGCTAGTTAGTTGATACGTCAGATATAGGAGTCATGGTCATGTCACACCTATTTAATCTCAGTTAATCCAAATTTACCTCCATGTTTGCAAATTCATGAACATAGTTATAAATATTTATTTTTTATGACAGATCTTTCATCAAAATTATATATGGAAGACATCATCAATAACAAAGCAAAGGTTGAGCATAATGTCATTAAATAGAACAGGATGGAAAATATAGCTTCTTACTAAATAGCTCTGTTCTTCTGTTGAGTAATACGCTCTTGTATCTGATTAAGGTCATTCTGAAAATGAAGCAGCTGCTGTCTTAGTTTGTTGACTTCCGTATCATAGCATTCAGGAAACTGTTCACCTTTTTCCAGCTCCTGCCTTTGGTACTCCAATTCAGCAGTAAAAAACTTAATATCCTTCATTAACTTGATCTCAGATTCCTGTGTCCTGAAAGCATAAAATATTTTTTTACAGTCTTATAAATAACTTGTAATGCGCAAAGAACACAGAAAGGCAACAAATTCAAGCAAACTACTTGATACTGTTCAACAAACGATTTGCTGGAAGAACTCAGCCGGTCAACCAGCAACTATGGAGGAAAGCGCATGTTCAATATTTTGAGTGGAGACACTTCATCTGGACTGAAAGAATAGAGGATAGATAGCAGATGTAAAAATGTGAGTGGAGCTGGGTGGGGCGTAAGCTGGCAAGCAATTGGTGAATCCAGGTGAGGAGTAGCTGCCTAGCAGATGGAATGAGGTTGAGTAGGGAAGGTTGAAGTAGCGACTGGGAGGTGAACGGTGGAGATAATAAAGGCTGCAGGTGATACAAAAGGAAAATGAATCATGGAACCAAGTAAGGGTCAGAGAGGGAGCATATTAACTGAAATCAGATAATTCAATGCTCATGTTGTCAGGCTATATAATATCCAGGCAGTGTATGAGATGCTGATCCTCCAGGTTGCGTTAGCTCATCCTGCCAGTGAAGAAGGTCATGAACAGACAGATTGGTGTGGGAATGGGAAGACTGAGGAAAATAGCTTGCAACCGGTAGCTCCAGATGGCTGTAGTGGACAGAGCACAGGTGCACGGCAAAATGGTCTGATTGGTCAGAGATTTCTGCCCAGGATCCTGATAGCACATGCGTCAATCGATGAGGGTATGGGCCAAAGTGTCATTCAACTGCTTAGATAAATCAGAGTGGGTGCTGAATCCAAATGTATAAAAGTATCATGGCTCGCTAAGGGACTCACTATTGTGATTAGTTGATATTTGCCAAAACAAATTAAAACAAACCGAAGAGACAGATGCCTTTTGTAACTAACAAAGAGATATGCTGGCAGACAAAAATGCTGGAGAAACTCAGCGGGTGAGGCAGCATCTATGGAGCGAAGGAATAGGGGACGTTTCAGGTTGAGGCAGACGTTCACCAGCACCTCCTCCAACCCCATCTATTGCATCTGCTGTTCTAGGTGTCAACTGCTCTACATTGGTGAGACCAAGCGCAGTCTTGACGAACGCTTCGCCCAACACCTCCACACAGTTTGCATTAACCAACCTGATCTCCCGGTGGCTCAACCTGATCTCCCGGTGAGTCCCACTGCAAATTGGAGGAGCAGCACCTCATATTTCGCTTGGGTAGTTTACACCCCAGCGGTATGAACATTGACCTCCAATTTCAGGTAGTCCTTGCTTTCTCCCTCCTTCTCTTCCCCTTCCCAGCTCTCCCACAACCCACTGTCTCCGTCTCTTCCTTTCTTCTTTCCGCCCCCCCACCCCCACATCAGTCTGAAAAATGGTCTTGATCCGAAATGTCACCTATTCCTTCGCTTCGTAGATGCTGCCTCACCCGCTGAGTTTCTCCAGCATTTTTATCTACCTTCGATTTTTCCAGCATCTGACGTTCTTTCTTAAAGAGATATGCTGGCAAACACTTGTTATAGATATTACACTTACCAGCAAAGATTTTCTTCTCATATCCCAAATGACCTCACTCTAGGTAATCCCTTATTAATTAAAGTATTTCGAAATGTTTGTTTGCATATGTAAGTCACCAAGGAGACTCAAACACCCTACATTTAACATAATCTAAGCGACAGATGACACCATAATCGGTGGTATCATAGACAATGAAGAAGGTTATCAAGTAATATAGCAAGATCTTAATCAGCTGGACAAATGTAGTGGGGAATGTAAACATGGTTTAATTCAAATAAGTGTGAGGTGTTGCATTTTGGGAAGGCAAACAAGGGTGTGAATCTGACCAGTGAACAGTAGGGCCATGGGGAGTGTTACAGACCAAAGAAATCTAGGAGTACTAGTGCCTAGTTCCTGAAAGTGGCATCACAGGTAGGTGAAGGTGATTTTTGGCACGCTGACCTTCATTAATCAAGGCAATGGGTATCGACATTAGGAAGTTCCTCTTTATTGACATTCTATTACAATTGTACAAGACTGCATTTGGAGTACAGTGCTCAGCTTTGGCCAATCTGCTATAGGTAAGGTTCCATAAAGCTGGAAAGAGTGCAGAGCAGATTTATGAAGATGTTGCCAACACTCGATGGCCTGATCTATAGGTACAGGTTGGGTAAGTTAGAACTTAATTCCTTGGAGCACAGGAGACTGAATGGTGATTTTATAGAGGTGTATAAAATTATAAGGAGTGATTAGCAATAGGGTGAATGTACATAGTAGTTTGCGCAGAGTAGGGGAATCAAAAATAGATGGCATAGGTTTAAGGTGAGAAGAGAAAGATTTCATACAAATCCGTGGGTGGGAGAGCAGTGGGTATTTGGAATGACGTACCAGTGGAATTATATGGGACCGGTACAATAACACCAATTAGAGAATCATGGCCATACAGCATGGAAACAGGCGCTTCAGACCAACTTGCCAAGGCCGACCAACATGCCGCATTTACATAGTGCCACCTACCCACACTTGGCCCATAAACCTCTAAACATATACTATCCATGTACCTGTCTAAATGTTTCTTAAACATTGTGATAGTACCTGCCTCAGCACTCTGTGTGAAAAGTTACCCCTCAGGTTCCTATTAAATCTTTCCTACCTCACCTCAAACACATATCCTGTAGTTCTCCATTCCCCTATTCTGTCTAAAAGTATCTTAAATGTTATGATAGTATCTGCCTCAAGTGCCTCCTCTCGCAGCTCGTTTCATATATCCACCTTTGTGTAAAAAAATTTACCCCTCAGGCTCCTTTCCCCCTCACCGTACACCTATGTTCTCTGGTTCCCAACTCCCACACTCTGGGCACAAGATTCTGTGAATTTATCCGATCTATTCCTCTCATGATTTTGTACACATCCTCCTGCACTCCAAGGAATAAAGTCCTAGCCTGCTCAACCTCTCCCTATCGCTCAGGCCATCGAGTTCTGGTAATATTGTTGTACATCTCCTCTGCACCATTACCCGTTTGACAACATCTTTCCTATAACCTGGTGACAAAAACGGAACACAATTCTCTAAATACGGCGTTCCCAAATGTCCTATGCAACTGTAACATGATCTCCTACCTTCTATACTCAATACTCTGAGCGATGAAGGCCAATATGCCCAAAGCCAAATTGACCACCCCATCTGCCTGTGATGCTACTTTCAAGGAACTTTATACCTGCATTCCTCGATCCCTCTGCTCTACAACATGTAGGTCCTGACCTTGTTTCACCTCATATAGCAATGTTACAAAATTTTGACATTTTAAAAATCAAGTCTGCAATTTATCCCATCAGATAAAGCATGAAAGGAAGTTTAATTTGACACCTAATTCACTTTCATATCTTCAGTATTAAAAAAGTTATGGCCATTTTCATACTCTGAAATTAGCATCTTGTTCCCTATTGCTTTTCCAATGACTTAACTCAAAAGCTGTGAGCGAGTACAGTCAAAAGCCCATACTTTCTTAAAAATTAAGAGAACTGAAAGACATTTTCAGTTGTTATAGATTAAAGCATTCTGAAACAAATATGAAACAATCTTTCTTGGATGACCTGAAATTAAAGCATATAATTAGTTAGTTACCTAATTGGAGCTAATTACAAAATTCTAAACATCTATCCATTTCTTAAGAAAAGGTTAACATTTTTAAATAGCCTGTGTCCAAATAACATTCACACAAGAATTCACAATACAACATGATTTTTAAATCTCATTGTCATGAATTTATAAGCCAAATGGAAGGAATTTAGTGTTTAATTCCCGTAAATTAATGGGCATTTAAATAATCTTGCGAGTGGGATTTTGTGTAACGCGATCGATTGGAACATTGCATTCGCGGTGAATTTAAACCCCATATCGGCAGGAAAAACACTGCCGGTTCGTATGGGGCCTAAATCACCTTTTTGCAACGTGAAATTTTGATTAAAGGCATCTTAAGAAGCACATTTATATGTAAAAATAAACGATTTACCTTGCTTTGTCCCCTACGTAAGATTTGTCCCGTTGTCGGCGTTGACAGCTTTCGAAGACATATTTTTATTTTACTCCTGCTATTAAATTATCCAGCAATGTTTTTAAAAAACTTGATAAAACGCAAGTCAGATCAATTATTCTTCAGCAGCTAAACAGCCTGACAACGATCGACTTCGACAGGCAGTAGAAAACGGTATTTTAAACCCGTCCCCCTCTCAAAGGCGCAAAAGTAGTTCACACGGCCAGTGGCAGAACTGCAGCGCTGCTGAAGGTAAGATTTGTAACATACCTACCTCATATTTTTTTGTATTAAATTCCATCAACCATTCCTCAGCACACCTGCTGCAATTTCTGACAACCATTTTCACTATCTAAAATACCACCTAGTTTAGTGACTTTAAAAATACATTTGGACAGGTACATGGATAGGAAAGTTGATCAATTGAAGAAGTCCTTACCTTTTTAAAGTCTCATGCAATGACATGTATTTGGATTTCATATAGCCAATTTGGGTTTCTGCAAGTTTTCCAGCAGAAAATAACTGAAAGGTATATCAGAAAGTTAGGTATTAGCAATATTTTTAAAAGCACACTGTATGAATACTTGGTGAATCAATTCAGTATTGGTATAGAAATAAAATTATTAATACTTCCAACTGAGTCAACCTGTCACATGCCTTTTCGGAAAAATCAAACAGTTGAGAAGTGGTCACATCACTGTGAATGAATCTTGAAGAAACACCACAGCTCACAAAAAATTCTGCACTGGTTTCTCAAAATTCCCAGCAAGCCTTTGATCAAAAGGCGTAAACTAACATTACAAATTAAAAAAAAAAAATCAACCATCAGGTCATTTTAAACACATGAACATTTGTCCATTCTTATACCGCTTCCTTTTTGGCGTAGGAAGTAAAATCTTTCTTTCAGCGCAGAGACTTGCCACTTCTGCCCCCCCGCTTGCATCATCGTTTTGGAAGTGGACTGAGGGGCTATCCTTTAAAACAAAACTTTCTTTAAGTTAGCTTTCAGACATCGTCTCAGATTTCCTTGTTTGGCAAAATTATTGTATCTATCTACTCCAATGTTAAGCATTTCTAATGGATATCTGGATGAGTTATGAAAAAACCCAAACAGTATACTCATGAAAATGTGAATCCATATAATGTAGAATAATATTAGAGCTAATAAACATATTTTAAATAAACCACCATCTCCATTCCATATAAAATGGAGATGTTTACATTTCCTACTCATTCACTAGTTGAGCTATTAATCTCATCAGAAATCGCTTAATACTCAATTCCCCAACTGATGAAGGCAAGCATACCTTAGGCTTCTCCACCACTCTATCTATATGTGTTGCCAGTATCAGGGAGCCATGGACTTGGACCCTTTCTGTACATCAATGCTATCAAAGGTCTTGCCATTAACTGTATGCTTATCATTTACATTTGACCACTGCAACACCTCATATATGCTCAAATTATACTCCATCTGCCATTTCTCCACTCATTTCTGTAGCAAATCTATATAAGCTGTTGTATACTTTGACAGGCCTCCTCACTGTCTGCAATTCCACCATTTTTGAGGTCATTTGCAAACTTACTAACCAACCAACTACATTTAATGATTCTTCATAACCAACTTTAATAACTCATGCTTGATTTCCCTGATTTACTTCCATGCAACCCTCTCAGTTTTCTATTTTTGTTGTCAATAATCTTTCATGCGCCATTGTTTCATTTTCCATATGATCAATGACAAACATTCAGTTCTTTAGATGCTAAATCCATAAAATATCTTTAAAGATATTATAACCTAATTTTTGTTACATTATGCCTTTTCGGAAAAGACCTTGGAAATATTGTTCTAACACAATAATAATAATAATATATTTTATTGTCATTACACATAAGTGCAACGAGATTTGGTTTGCAACTTCCATCCGATGTCATAACTTAATCGACAAATAAAAAACACAATGTTGTTTTATACCTGCAAGTTTTTATATTATCCTAAAACTCAAATCCAATGCTTTCCTCCAAATGTTATATAATTCTATAAAGAAATATTAATTCAAGAAGCTAGTCTATTCAAAATCTGTCCATTTTTTTAAATGTGCTGGAATGCATCCAGGATGCCCCTTTGCCTTATTTTCACTTTATCATGGAATTAAAGGTTTTTGGATGATATGTTTGTGGAGTGAAGTATTAATTCTGGGATAATGCCAGTTCAATCATCTAATGGACATAAATTTAAATAGTTAGACCTACTTGAGCTATTTTTAATCGCTCTGTGTATTTTTGAGTAAAGTACGAAATATGTAATTCCATAAATGGATTCAGAAGCATCGCTGAAACAATGACAAAATAATAATGAGTCATCCTTAAAGTACCTTCGTTTTTAAATAAGAGTACAAAAAGGTTGATTGGGAAAAGTGAAATGTGGTGGAGAAATAGGTTTCAAGACTGTTTAAAAAAAAAATCTATCCCACAGTTGATCCCAGAGTGCAGTAATCACCGAGTGTAGACTTTGGTGAGTGAGGGGCTATGGGGAAGAGCATGATTGATGAGTCTCAATTAGGTGGGTATTCTCCTCCTGTCCTTAATTCTTGCAGTGATTTTAGAGTGCAATTATTTAATATTAAAACCAAGGAAAAATTACTAGCGTAGTTGCTAGTGTTTAAAGCCTAGAAACGTCACTGGTTTTGTACACCAAATTATAAGAAGTGGTGATCCAAGATTATGGCAAGAAAAGTCAGGACCATGGTTATGCTCCTGTATAATCTCGTAAATCAGGGACACTTCTCATATCCCTAGTAATCGGGTGTGGGGAAGGTATGTCCAGCTGCAGCTCCTAACAGATCATCAGCACTGTTGCGGGTGGATTCACTATGAAGTATCCGCGATGCTGAGAACCTAATATGCAGAATATTTAGCAAGCTGACCACAGGCAGAAAGACAATGGGTGACCATTAGAAAGAGCAGTAGGTGTAGGCAGGTAGCATCACAGTGCCCTATGGTCATCACCCTCTCAAACAGGCATATCATTTTTGAAATAGGGTTGGGGTGTAAGAGATGGCCTCTCAGGGAATCCATCAACAAAGACGTTTCTTGTGGCATGAGCGGCTCTGCTGGGCAGCAGAGGAGAAAATGCCTAGGTGAGCTACAGTGGCAGCTGATTCTTTAGTAAAGGGACCCGACAGGCTGTAAACAAGACTCCCAAAAGATACATTGCCTCCCTGGTGCCAGGGACAGAAGCATTTTGAAACAGGAGGGTAATCAGTCAAGAAATACATTGTATTAATAACCCTAGGAAAAAAGAGGGAGGAGATACTCCAATATCAATTTACTGAGTTAGGTTGGACATTAAAGAGTAGAACTTTCAAGATTGTGTCCTCTGGAATACTTCCAGTGCCATGTGAGTGACGACAGAAGTAGATGAATGTGTGACTACAGAGATGGTGCAGGAGGGTGATCTCTAGATACTTGGATTGTTGGCTCCGCAAGAGGGACCTATACAAGCAGGGCAGGCTGCACCTGATCTAAGAGGAGAGAGGAGATGGGGCATGATAGGGCATACTGGAGGACTGGTAGGCTCATCTATATATATTGTAAGCAAAGAGCCTGACAGATAAAACGGATGAATCAGCATATAATACAATATAATTTGCATCACGGAAATTAGGTTAAAATCAAGACATGCACCTCAGTATTCTAGGATTTTGAGGTGGCAGAAATTTGAATAGGGCAGGTAAGGGGGGGGGCATAGCATTATTGATCAGGGAGAACAACACTGCATTGCTTTGGGCTGTCCTGGAAGGCTTTTCAACTGAAGCCATATGGGTATAATTTAGAAATAAGAAAAGAAACATCACTTTGTTGGGGTTATAACTACAGGCCTCTCAAAAGAAGTTAGAGGAGTAAATATGTAGACAAATCACAAAAGCAACAATGGTGTTACCATGGTATTGGTGAGTAAATTCCCCAATATTGACATGATGAACCTTGTACTTATCTATACCAATTCTATTCATACTCTTTGGACAATAGCCTTTTATGACTTGATGATTTAAGTGGTTGACTAGTTGCTTCTTAAATGTGGGAATACCTACCTACTTTCTCATGCAGTGTGTTCCAGATTTAAACTAGTCCCATCGTGGGGGAAAAAAATCTCCCCTCAGATCACAGCTACTTCTTATACCTCTCTCCTTATTCTTATGCCTTCTTATTTTAGACACACCCACCATGGGAAAAAGAATCTTACTATCTACCTGCCACATAATGTTATAACACCTCTATCGGATCATCCCTCAGCCACCTCGCTCCTTGGAAAGCAAATCCAGCCTATCCACTCTCTTCCTATATCTAAAATGCTCCATCCTTGCAAAATCCTGGTGAATCTCAACTTGGCACTTGAGTTAGAGCTGCAAATGTAATTCAGTTGCAGGTTAATGGAAATAACCTTATTTTAATTTCAACTGAATTAAACTAGTGATAAGTGGGATCGGTTTTGAACATTCTCATTATTTTAATAAACATTTTAATATTATGAACAAATTCAGGTAATATTACATTATTGTATTGTAGGGGAAAAAAGCAGCATTTTTTTCAACCTAGAAAATTTCCACCAGTTGTCTTCTATTTGTTAGGTGTTCCAAGTGCTGCAGTTTGTGTTTTGAAATCCTTCAGTATATCACGTTGGGGAGGCGGCATAGGAGATTTAGTTCCTTGTCAACATTACAATTGAACACATACAAACCGCACATCATAGTAAGTGCTGATGTCAAAATAATGTTTAAATCCCTAAAAGTTGACTGTTTCTTATATATGTTCATATTATTAAACTTTCTAGATGTGATTTAATATATTTATTACAGAATGGTAATTAACCCATTATCATTCATAGCGAAAGGATTTGAGTATAGGAGCAGGGAGGTTCTACTGCAGTTGTACAGGGTTTTGGTGAGGCCACACCTGGAGTATTGCATACAGTTTTGGTCTCCAAATCTGAGGAAAGACATCCTTGCCATGGAGGAGGTACAGAGAAGATTCACCAGACTGATTCCTGGGATGTCAGGATTTTCATATGTGGAAAGATTGGATAGACTCGGCTTGTACCCGCTGGAATTTAGAAGATTGAGGGGGGATCTTATAGAAACTTACAAAATTCTTAAGGGGTTGGACAAGCTAGATGCTGGAAGATTGTTCCCGATGTTGGGGGAGTCCAGAACAAGGGGTCACAGTCTAAGGATAAGGGGGAATTCCTTTAGGACCGAGATGAGGAAAACATTCTTTACACAGAGAGTGGTGAGTCTCTGGAATTCTCTGCCACAGAAGGTAGTTGAGGCCAGTTCATTGGCTATATTTAAGAGGGCGTTAGATGTGGCCCTTGTGGCTAAAGGGATCAGGGGGTATGGAGAGAAGGCAGGTACAGGATACTGAGTTGGATGATCAGCCATGATCACATTGAATGGCGGTGCAGGCTCGAAGGGCCGAATGGCCTACTCCTGCACCTATTTTTCTATGTTTCTGTGTTTCTATGTTATGCTAAAATTGTACATTAGGGCATCTATTTCTTCAACATGGTTTTCTGGAACACAAATTGTGCATTTCAGCATCAGCTAATTGAAAATAATCTTACTATAAAGTAGAGAATGATAACAACCATTTCAAAATCACTACAACATTTCAAATGAATTGTCCTGCTTGCAACCATCATTGGGTCCACCAGGAACAACTAGGTGTTCACAGAGGAACACTATACTGGGACTCCACAAATGAAGTCTCAATCTTGCCAGATCCTTAGCTTTGCTCTTGTGTAAATCAGTGTTTTTCATAGCAGGTCTTGTGAGCCAGTGGTGGATCTAGACACTTTAAATGCAGCAGACAGCTTTCAATGCAGCCTACAACTTTAAATGCAGCCAACAACTAGCAAAAGAATTGCAGTGAATGGGGTCAGATGTGTGAATGAATCGTCATGAGGAATAGGGCAGGGATACATAGAAACATAAAAAATAGGTGCAGGAGTAGGCCATTCAGCCCTTTGAGTCAGCACTGCCATTCAATATGATCATGGCTGATCATCTAAAATTAGTGCCCCGTTCCTGCTTTCCCCCCATATCCCTTAATCCCTTTGCCCAAAGAGCTAAATGTAACTCTCTCTTGAACATTCAGCAGCAGGGAGCCAAATGAGTGCCCACTAACATCATCCTGCCCCTCTCTCTCTCTCTCTCTCTCTGTCTCTGCCCCTATCTCTCTGTCTCTGCCCCCTCTCTCTCTGCCATCTCTCTCTACCCCCCACCCCCCCTCCATCTCTAGACGCGCCTGCGAGTTGGGGGCTATGCGTCGGTGGATAGGGCGGGGATGGGGTAAAAGGAGCCAATTAATAATATAAATACAATATCAAGGAGGGAGGTTAGTGTGTGTGTGTGTGTGTGTGTGTGTGTGTGTGGGGGGGTAGTTAGTGTGTGTGGGGGGTGGTTACTGTGTGTGTGATGCCAAAGGCCGCCCCTCCCCCTCCCCTCACAACCGCGCGTTGAGGAGATGGGACCCAATGGGTCCCACTTGGTCTAGTATATATATATATAAAGAAATGCATATGGGTGCTTGGTTGAATTCTGAGTGCAATAAATTGCAATTTAAACTATAAATTTGTGATGTTTATTTTGAAGTGATTTTCATTTTTGTACTTTCGCCAAGCCATCACTATGATGTTTGGAGATGGATGGAGATACTGTTATGGTGAGTAATGATGAATCACTGTTACTGGTGTTGTACTTGGACAACACTACAGCCCAAGCAGAAAGAGGTAATAACGTTGCCACTTCTTTTCTCGGTTTCTTCTTCTGCTGCTTGCCTATTGCTGGTGGTAAGTGCTGTTCTCTCATGCCGTTTTAGTTCTGCATGCCGCAGAATTTAGTTTAGTTTATTGTTGTCACGTGTACTGAGATACAGTGAAAATGTTTATTTTGTATGCTATCCACTCACAACATGCATACCTGTGTACAATCATACACAAATAATGAGTGAAACAATAGCAGGTCCTCTTCTGGGAACCACATATTCCAGCACCATCTTGCATTTAGCAAGTCAAAAGTGTCTGAAAATATGATCTTGGTCTCAGGAGATATGCACTTCTTACTTACTCACTTTGGTAACTTTAAGGCCCGGTGTTCTGGCAACACCCAGCGACCTTGCCTATCATGGCTGCCGTCACTGTGCTGTTGCTGTGGGCTTCTCACTGCTGGGGGCTGCTTACTGCTCGGACGTAGGCACTCCAGTGGCCATCTTGTCCTCCCTCCTGTGCCACTTGCGCTGCTACACCCTGCAATCGCCCCTCCATTTCAATGTACTGGAATCGCCATGTCCCACTTGTATATATCTTCCCGAACATGATTGTAAATCTTTAGGCAGCTCTTGGAGGGGTGCTGGAGGTGAGCTCACAGACCATTCACAGCCATCAGCCTTTCCCTTCCATTTACTGATCCTTACTTCCTGGCATGCTGCAGACCCTGTGATTGTTCATACCTGCTCTTGGAGCTCTGTAGGGCTGCTATAATCTATGGAGCAGAAAGATTGTTTCAGCATGCCAATGGTGCATTGCATCAAATTTCTAGTGGCAGCTTGATTTTCTCTGTATAGATGGATGCATGTATGGAACCTACACTGGGATCCGTAGTTTGTTCTCAGTGGATTGTCCGTGTTGCCTTTCAATAAAGACACGTGGAACTGCAGGTGCTGGTTTACAAAAACTCAAAATGCTTGAGTAATTCTAGAGGATATAGATAGGCGACGCTTCGGATCAGGATCCTGTAAAGGTCCCGATCCAAAACATCACCCTTGTGTTTTTGCCTTTCAATGATCTGTTGTCTAGTAGTCACTATTTGACCTTCTTGGGTGGCAGTCAGTAAGTACTGCCTTCCTAAAGAGAAGGCATCACAACTGCAATTCAGATGCCATGTACTGACCTTTATGCTTTGCTGCCTATGATCTCACACCATCTGGATGTTGAGAATGTAGAATCCCTTTTGATTCTTGCTATGGGCACATGGTATTGGGGATAGAGTGTTGGCATGGATGGAAAATTGGTTGTCAGACAGGATACAAAGAGTAGGGATTAACGGGTCCCTTTCGGAATGGCAGGCAGTGACTAGTGGGGTACCGCAAGGCTCGGTGCTGGGACCGCAGCTATTACCAATATACATCAATGATTTAGATGAAGGGATTCAAAGTAACGTTACCAATTTGCAGATGACACAAAGCTGGGTGGCAGTGTGAACTGTGAGGATGCTATGAGAATGCTGGGTGACTTGGACAGGTTGGGTGAGTGGGCAGATGCATGGCAGATGAAGTTTAATGTGGATAAATGTGAGGTTATCCACTTTGGTAGCAAAAACAGGAAGGCAGATTACTATCTAAATGGTGTTAAGTTGGGAAAAGGGGAAGTACAATGGGATGGGGAGGAGGGGGTCCTTGTCCATCAGTCAATGAAAGCAAGCATGCAGGTACAGCAGGCTGTACCTTTATAACAAGAGGAGTTGAGTATAGGAGCAAAGAGGTCCTTTTGCAGTTGTATGGGGTCCTAGTGAGACCACACCTGGAGATGTGCAGTTTTGGTCCCTAATTTGAAGAAGGACATTCTTGCTATTGAGGGAGTGCAGCATAGGTTTACAAGGTTATTTTCCGGGATGGCAGGACTGTCATATGCAGAGAGAATGGAGCGGCTGGGCTTGTATACTATGGAGTTTTGAAGGATGAGAGGACATCTTATTGAAACATATAAGATTATTAAGGGTTTGGACACGATAGAGGCAGGAAACATGTTCCCGATATTGGGGGTGTCCAGAACCAGGGGCCACATTTTAAGAATAAGGGGTAAGCTATTTAGAGACGAGGAAACACTTTTTCTCACAGAGAGTTGTGAGTCTGTGGAATTCACTGCCTCAGTGGGCGGTGGAGGCCGGTTCTCTGGAAACTTTAAAGAAAGAGAGAGCTACATAGGGCTGTTAAAGATAGCGGAGTCAGGGGATATGGGGAGAAGGCAGGAACGGGGTACTGAATGGGGATGATCAGCCATGATCACATTGAATGACGGTGCTGGCTCGAAGGGCCAACTGTCCTACTCCTGCACCTATTGTCTATTGTCTATTGAAACACAAAGCATTTAGGTGGATGTTCAACTGAATCCCACCTAAGTGTTTTTTAATCCTCCTTCCTCCGATTTTTACATTTTTCAGGATTCACCAGACAAGCTGACTACTGAGATGGAAGTAGAATGGTTCTTTGAACCGCTTGGTTAGATATGCTTCATGGAGACGACAATTCTCTCCCACCTCCTCCCACTTCTGCACTGTTCCTTTCTCCATTCCTGATCTGTCCTCGGCTCATGCTCAAACCTGCTGTGATTGAAAGGAAATAGCTAGGAACAAATGGTTTCAACAATAAAACAGTCCCTGCCTCATGCTATTCTAATCCTTTAAACCTTTGCAACCTGAAATAACTATAACTATAAAATAACTTTAAACGTTTTTGAAATATAATAAATACGAGAAGAAATCAACTAGATGCTAACTTGTAAGAAATGGATTGCTCTCTTTAATGTGACACCATTGTGAGCTCCTTTCAACCGTGCGAGGTTTAAACAGGGGGGCATGGAAAGAGCAAGAGGAATTTGATCTGCATCATGCTTCCAAAAGGCATTAATTGGGCGAATACTGGCACCCCCACCAGTACTTTCCCCCACAACTATATGCAATCAGACCATCTCCTGGTTAAGATTGCTAACTTAGGCACAACCCCTAACTATGAATGAGCTCTTATATTATGATTAAGTTCAAAAGTCCAATGTACGCACATACCTTTGTTCCTACAAACGTCATAACTACTTTCCTCTCTCTCTCTCTCTCTCTCTCTCCATTTTTGGTCATTATTCTTTCTTAGGCATTTGATGCCATAACTGATAATACAGTGGAGGTTTGGTTACTATATCGAGTGATTTTTGTGTACCTTCCATTTTATGGACCACGTTGAATTACAGATGTCTGTTCTTTACACAGGGCTGCAAATTTTATCTGTGGGGCAAAGTAATCAAAGTACCCAAAAAAACTATGTGCTACTGGATCTGAATTTCACTGCTTTGTTACCAACCATGTATTTTATCAATGCTTACGACATAAAAAAAAGCATTCCAGAAAATTTATGGTTCATTGTATGCAGTTGAGATATTGCGTAGTTTACAGTTTCTGGAAGCAATTGACTTAGTGCATCATTTCCAGTTTCTGGAGGCAGACTTAGTGATTGTCAGTATCACATGCTCATCTATATTACATCATAAATGAGCCCTACCCACAGCTCTCAACAGTATTAATATCCTTGGCAATAGCTGTCAGTAACAGCTTGTGCAACGCGGCATTTAATTTAGGAGTGTAAAGCATTAAAATATATAATAGGACATCAGCATTTTGAAGAAATAATGAGGGCTACTGCTGCATTATTTCTCTTGAATTTTGGATTAACACTCTGTGTGGACATTCCTGCTGAATATAACAGAACTGCCAGATTCAAGAATCCAACAGAAAACTATGCAGACTGTTCCATCAAGCTGAAGCCCACAGACTGTGATGAAGGTGAACTATGCGGTTATCAGATACACATTCCACCATTAACCCTGAAGCTTCCTAAGGAGACAAAACTACTTGAAAAGACTGTCAAAATAGTTAAAAGTTTAACAGCAACAGTAAATATGATGAAGCAAAGGTGGCTGGAAGAACATCGGAAAAAGCGTACCATTCATGATCAACCTATTGCAAAGAAAAAAATTGGAAAAGAAAATAACAAGATAACAGCATTGGAGGAGAAAGTAAAAGTACTGACAGTTTCATTACAGACTGCCAGAAACCAGATTGATTTGCTCGAGAGACGCTTGGAAGAGTTGAAAATGGACACTGTTTTGCATTACGTTACTGACGAGCTTACAAGTATTAACAACACTGTGAATGTATTGAACAATAAGTGTTACACAACTTGTGAACTTACAGGCAAACCTGCAGGTATGTTAATCAGTGTTTGAGTATATATAGACTTAAAAATAACACAACTTTATCCAATTAAAGCAAGAATTTTAAAGTTAAGTTTGGCCAGATGTTTTTCAGAACAATTTGAAAAGCATTGCCAAATTAGTCATATCGTTTAGAGCAGCCAGTTCTATTTGCAAAAATGTGTGAAAGGGTAACATTAACAAATGTTATCCATTTGCTTCAATGATGCTGCTTGACCAATTGAGTTACTACAGCATTTTGTGTCATAACATTAACAAACTGCCTTGCTATTTTTTAGCAAAGCAACGTGCAAGAAATATGTAGATTCATGTAACCTCTTTAGTTACCAGAACAGAAAAATTAAAATAATTTGTTAAATTAATTGCAGACCTCATGGATTTGCATTTCCATAAGTTACATTAACTCACCATCAGGCTAATTTGGGTCAAGCCAATTATTAAAATATAAGTATTATTAGAGTCAAGTCAATAATTACAATTAAGATTGGGAGAGTTCCTTAGTACAGGTGCTCGCAATCATTTCCCTTCTGAGCAAACTTCTACGTTATAAAATATTCCAATTTGACAAACTGAGCCGGTTCCACCTACTGCCCAGTTATGTTCATTACAGTTCCGGTACCACAGGTCAGATGCAGAGAATTGAGTGAGCTGCATGGCTCATATTCATGAAACACCTAATAAGGTGTGAAAAGTACTGGCTTTTATTTAGAGATACAGTGCAGAAACAAGCCCTTCGGCCCACTGAGTAGGTATGTTACAAAACTTACCTTGAGCAGTGCTGCAGTTCTGCCGCTCCCCGTGTGCGCGGCTTTGGCGCCTTTCAGAGGGGGGCGGGCTTAAAGTGCCATTTTTCTGCAGACTGGGAAAGTCGATCAATGTCGGGCGATTTCATTGCGGAAGAAAAATCGCTCCGACATTTCATTCATGAATGTATTTTTAAATTACGCTAGATTATTTATTAACTAGAATAATTTAAAAATCATCTTCAAAAGCATTGAGCGCCGACAATGGGAAGGATTTTGCGTAGGGGAGAAAAAAGGTACACAGTTTATTTTTATATTAACAGTTGGTTTTTTGGGAGGCTTTAATCACATTTTCATGTTGCGAATTGGGGTCCAAAAAAAAATGTATGAACCGGCTATATTTTTCCTCCCGACTTCACTGCAAACCGCAACGTTCCAATCCACCGTATTCCACTAAAACCCACTCGCTATTTAATTTAAATGGCCATTAATTTACAGGCATTAAACACTAAATTCCTTCCATTTGGCCTAGAAATTCATGAAAATGAGATATAAAAATTATATTATATTGTAGATTATTGTGTGAATATTATTTGGACACTTAGGCAATTTTAAAAAAGTTTATCTTTTCTTAGAAATGGATAGATGTTTAGATCTACTGATTGAATTTTGTAATTAGCTACAATTAGATAACTAACTAATTATATGCTTTAATTTCAGGTCATCCAAGTAAGATTGTTTCATATTTGTTTCAGAATGCTTCAATCTATAATAACTGAAAATTTCATTGAATTATCTTAATTTTTAAGAAAGTTATGGGCTTTTAACTTCTAGATCACAGCTTTTGAGTTAAGTCAATTGAAAGGCAATGGGGAACAAGATGCTAATTTCCGAGTATGAAAATGGTCATAACTTTCTTAATACTGAAGATATGAAAGTTGTCAAATTAAACTTCTTTTTATGCTTTTCTGATGGGATAAATTGCAGATTTGATTTTTAAAATCTCAAAATTTTGTAACATTGCTACACTGAGTCCGCGCTGACCAGCGATCCCCGCACGTTAACACTATATTACGCACACTAGGGACAATTTACATTTCTACCAGGCCAATTAACCTACAAACCTGTAGGTATTTGGAGTATGGGAGTATGGGAGGAAACCGAAAATCTCAGAGAAAACCCACGTGGTCACGGGGAGAACATAAAACTGCGCACAGACAGTATCCGTAGTCAGGATCGACTTGGGTTTCGAGCACTGTAAGGCAGCAACTTAATCGCTGTGCCACCGTGGCGCCCTGGTAGCATGCAAGTTTCAAACAATAGGTTACCAAGGCCTCATCCCCAAAACACTCTTGGCCTTCGACAAGAGACAGTGCTGAGGCAGAGCCTCACCGTCAAGGATGAAAGGCATTGTAAACAGTTAGTTAAATGGCGACAATATAGAGAAATCTTTCATAACTATGAAATAAATAATTGTTTACATTTTTAAAAAAGTATTTAAGTGATTAAAAATATTTAATCAATCCTCTTTCTTCCAATCTCTATACCAGAATCCAGCTACAGGAGAATACAGCTAGCTTCTCAAGCACAAGGGTATCAGACCACATTCTGGTTTTGTACAAGTTGAAGTCCTACCTGGGAGCGCTGTTTGCTGAATATTGATTTGCCCATGTTGTGCAATGTTACATAATAACAGAGTTAACCGAAACATATTGATTTATGAGTCTGAGGGAGATTGCAAGGGTGGAATTGTCAGGAAATAGCCAAACCATGAGTGAGTGCAGGCACTGAATGATGGACATTCAGGCATGTGAAATAAGGTATCACTGGCAAATCTGCACCAAAATGATTGTGAGATGCAGTTGAGGCTGAGGTCCAGATCAGCTGTCAAAAGGTGCGGATTGACTTGTGGAGCAATGGTGAAAAGAAGGAAGGGAAAGGCAAAACTTAGAGGTCCATTCAACTGCAAACAGGAGGACATTGATGCATGTCACAGCCTTTACCCTGTGACATTGTGACTACACATAATCTGGTTTTAGCAGATGCCTGAGCTTCTTGTGAAACCTCTAGATAGCCAGGAGTCTGTTTAAGAACCACAATGGTTTTTCAATAATATCATCTTGAAGTAGCAATATCACGTAATGCCAATTTAAATATTGAAGATTTGTTAATCTTAAGGCTCAATTTCAGTTTGGGATTGATAGAGTCAACAGGCTAAGGCCTGGGAAATTGTTTTTGTGGACTTGAGGGTAACTGAGTTGCACAGCTAGTAGAGCCGCTGCCTCACAGTGCCAGAGACCCAAGTTCAATCATGACCTCGGGTGCTAGCTGTTCTCTCTGTGACTGCATGTATTTCCTCCAACATCCGAAAGACATGTGGGCTGAAAGGATAATTGGCCACTATAAATTAATACCAGTGTGTATGCAAGTGGTAGAATCTAGGGGGGCATTGATGAGACTGTGGGGAGAATATAAAATTGGATTAATATAGGATTAGTGTAAAGGAGAGGTTGATAGTCGGTAAGACTTCAGTGGACTGAAGAGACATAGAGGTATCGTCCAAAAACCTTACATGTCATCTAAGTCAGAGCATCCCCCATCCAAACTGCCAAAAAAGTATTTTTTACATATTTAAAAATCAGGCTCAGAAATACAACATCTATCCAGTCCATGAACTGCACCTAAAGTGTTAAGTGGTGATGAGAATTCAGACACCAGCGAGGGAGATACTGAACTATCAGACTCTCTGAACAATCGGACAGAGAATTATCAGCATTTTAATATATAATAGACCTGGTGTGGACCCGTTAGGCCTGTCCCACAAGGCAATATTCCACCACTGACCCATTGCCCACAACTGCGCAGGCATGGCTGAGTGGTTCCCGTTGTGACGCCAGAGATCCCAGTTACGACGCAAGTCACGGCAACCCTTCCCCAACTGCGCCTCACCATCTCTCTTCTGACCCCTATCCTTCTCCATTCCCCCTCATCCCCAGCACTCCCTCCCCCTCCTCTTCACCCTACCCCTTCTTTCCACTCTCCTTCACCCCTCCCCCACTCCCTCCCTCACCTACCCTCAGTCACTCCCTTCATGACCCCTCTCCCCTCCCTACCCCCCTCCTCTCCCTCTACCTCCCTGCTCCCCCTTTCCTCCCCTCCCCCCATCCCACTCTCCCTCCTCACCTCCCCCACTGCCCTCCTCTCCCTCTATCCCCCACTCCCTACCACCATTTCCCCCTCCTCCCCCTCTATCGCCCCCTCCTCTCCCACTCTCCCTCCTCTCCCTCTATCCCACCCCCTCCCCCACACTCCCTCCTCACCTTCCCCACTTTGCCCTCCCTACCCCCCTCCTCTCCCTCTATCCCTCTGCTCCCCTACTCCTCACCTCCCCCTATTCCATCCCCCACACTGAAAATCGCAATGGTTTTTATTTTAATGAAACCTCCCCCCAATACCACTCCCCCCCCCATGAAAATCACGATTTTTTAAATTTGAAATGAAAGTCTCAATGAAAATCGCATTTTTCTCCAAAATAAACTAAACACAGTGTTAGCTGTTAATGAAAACGGAATAATTTGATTAAAACAGCTTTTTTGAAAATCGCGATTTCTTAATGTCAATGAGATTCTGGATCCCATTGTGACATCGAACACGGCTGATGGGCAGGGCAAGTGGAAAAGTGGTTTGAAAAGTGATTTTTGTAACGTTTAAAATGTCAATAACGTAAAATATATCATCAATCTAAACAAAACTTGTTTCATTTACATCACAGGAAAATAATGAGTTAGGTGGACAAAAATTGTAGCGCTATCGTGTACCGTTTTGGCGGGCTTTTGGGATCTCACGCACTCATACAAACTAACAAACAGAGAGTTTTAGTAATATATAATAACAGATAGACATCTGTTGAGAGTCAAGCTATTCAAACTGATTTTATTGATTAAAGATAATGAAGTTAATGATCTATTTCCCTATTTACAGATATAAAAGTACTGCCTCAAAATTGCTCAAGTCTTTACAAACAGAACAATCGGAAAAGTGGCATCTATAAATTTGCTGATGGTGCGGATAAACGTTTTGAGGTCTACTGTGACATGGAAACTGAAGGTGGCGGCTGGACGGTCATTCAGTCGCGCAGAGATGGTAGTGTTGATTTTAATCGAACCTGGGCAGATTACAAAAATGGATTTGGGAACTTATCAACAGAATTTTGGCTTGGAAATGACAAAATACATGTTTTAACAAAATCCAAAAATATGACCTTAAGAATTGAAATTGAAGATTGGGCAGGGGTGCAAAATTATGCCGAATACAGTCAATTTTTTGTTGCAGACGAAAATCAGCAATATCGGCTGACCATTGCTGGCTACTCTGGTACAGCAGGTGATGCAATGCGTAATGGTAAAAATTATAACCATGATCAACAAATGTTTACCACCAAGGACAAAGATAATGACATGTACCCTTCAAGTAACTGTGGAGCCTATTATAGTTCTGGTTGGTGGTTTGATGCTTGCATATCAGCCAACCTTAATGGTAAATACTATAAGAAGTACTATAAAGGGATCCAAAATGGAATGTTTTGGAGCACTTGGTACACAACAAAAATGGAAACTCTGAATGGCTATCGCCATGCTTTAAAAACAGTTAGAATGCTCATCAGGCAGAAAGAATTTGTACCATAAGCACAGAACAATAACAAAAGCTTCCAAAAGCAAAAAAAAAACAAAAGAATGCTGGAAGTTTAAAATAAAAACAGAAAATTCAGGAAATACTCAGTAGGTCAGGTAGCATCTGCAGATAAAAACAGAGTAAAGGTTTAGGTCAATGACCTTTCATCAGTACTGGAAAAGTGACCTTTTTTCCCCTGGATTTGAAATATTAATTTTATATCACACCTTCTCCATAAATGCAACTGAGTACTTTCCAAAATTTCTGTTTTTATTCCAGAAGGCTACATTTTAAAGCATAAAAAATGTCAATGTTAAACATTTCTCTTTTGCTGCGGTCTTCTACTATTAGTTGATCTCACCTCACAGCGTACAAACTCACACTGTACAAACACTGAGGTTCATCTGCTATTCATCAAGTTAACTTTCATACCATTACCTCCATCTTCAGCATAAACTTCTTGAATACTTTTGGCATTTTGTATTTAGTTCTTACAACTGATCTGCCAAGCTTCACCCTCCATCTGCTCCAAATAATTAACTTTTCTATACACTTCTTGTTGGAACAATCTGATTGAAAGGTACAACATTCTGAAGGAACTTTACAGGGTAGAGTTGATCTCAGCCCTAAAACTGGAAGCAGTCTCAAATAATGGATCAGCCATTCAGACCAGGAATTCTTCCCCCAGAGTGCAATGGATCTTTGGAACTCACAGTCCAAGAGAGCTATGACTTTGATGCACCGAGTTTCATAAAGACAAAGATTGATATATTTTTAGGTGTTAAAGGCAATCAAGAGATATGGGGTCAGTTCAGTAAATTGCCTCTACGTTAAAAGATCATACTGAATGGCTGGACAGACATAAAAGGTCAAATAACTTTTTTTTCTAATGTTTATATATTCTAATTGGGATCATTCTTCTCTTTTTAATCTCCATTAGATCCCCATTCATCAACATGTTCAATGTTATTCTTGCTCATCTTTGGTTCCCCTTATGACCTTGTACTGTTAACCATTCCCACACCACATCACCAGCACGTTTGACAGTAACTTTCCATACATTCCTATTCTCTTTTCCCTACCAATAATGGCCTGGAATTTTGCTGCTATTCACACCCTTAAAAGCCACCTCTTTTTTAACTTCTTAATTTCTTTGTGATACACTATCTGTTGCTTTTAATATTTAAATTACCTTGTGACGTTAACATGCGATATAAAATCAAGTTGTTGTTGGGAAGGAGAATTTATTACAGACAGATATGTACATATGGGTGTAAAATATTTCTACTCATCGTTATAATCATATACGAGGGAGAACAGGCATTGGGTTCATGACAAATAATGAGGCGAGCCACACGCCTCAATTCTGGGCTCATCCTAGATATTGTGCTTCCAGTGCAGTTCCAAATCTGAAGCACAAATAAATCAAAATGAATTTATATTCCCTCATCCTTTAAAGAGGTGCACAGAGACAATTTTAATATATCTATTTCCTTCTATTTTTGTGTGAGAATTTCAGGAAATTCTTAAGAAAATTGAATAGACTTTATAGTTAAAATCCATGAAAGATTTTTTTTTTAGAAAAAAAGCTTCAAACTATATAATGTAAATATTGATTGATCATTTTTGTATCAGTAGCCGCATTCCCCTAAATGCAAGCAGTAAAATATCTAACATAACTTTTTTGTATGCTAATTAATATTCAAATAGAATCCTTTACCTTTGTACTTTTTCTACTGCTGCACTCAATATAATATAATTATAATGTTCATGTGATGACAAATTACTCTCCAATTAATGGTAATGAGAGTTTTATCTGCTGCAATTGTTGCTAATTATGAAAGTACTATTGAAGGAATCAAACTAATACACTGCTGTTTATGAAAGATTAATGTAAAAGCTGATCATGAATATTAACTTGCATAGTGATGTTTTTATTATAAGCTCCAAGACCTTTTACAAATCAGTAAAGCAAAAAAAAATAAAATGTCCTTAATAAAATGAACAATGTGTATTGTGTATGATCTATTCCGTTTACATACATGTCATTTAAAAACAAGATGTTCTTCATTTTGCCCAAAATTTCTCCCCAACTAGTCACATTCTCAGAGAGATGGGTGGGGGGGGGGAGGAGTTTTTAATATATGCAGCTGGCTAAACCAAGCTCTGTCCAACAATGCCCATCTTGAGTTTCCAGATTTATGTCATTTATCCTCCATTAAATGAGCTCTCTGACCTCAGCCTTCTTCATTCCCAGAGTGTGTCAAGTCAAAATAACGGAATAGTACTTCATTTTCCACTCGAGAAACAACAGTATAAACATTGAATTTTCCCATTGAATTTTCCCACTCTACCGGTGTTCCTTTCCCATTCCCACCATACACCAAAGGTCTCCCTTTCCCTATTGTTCACCCTTTCAATCCCCCCCCCCCCCCACCTCTCGTTAGCATGTGTGACTGGTTCTGTCTAGGTAGTCACACATAGCCCCTCCTCCACCTGGCTCCAGTGGCCCATTATCTACCCATCTATCTTCTGATTCCACCTATCACCCACCATCCATCTATCTTTCTTCTTGCGCAAAAACGGTACATGATAGCGCTATGATTTTTCGCCACGTTACTCACAATTCTCCTGTGCTGCAAGTGTAACAAGTTTTGTTCTGATCGGGGTATATTTTAAAAGTTATCAAGGTTTAGAAATGTTAAAAACCGCGCATGCGCAGATTGGTTTCTTCCCCAGTCAGTCAGCGCCAAGCAGATTGGTCTCCTCTCCTGTCAGTTATACGCCACGAACGGGATGGCAACATCTTTTCCTGCACTGCGGCCTCTCCCACCTCACTCACAAACTCCTCTCTCCCCTCCTCACAGTAACTTGTCTACAGTCGCCCCCACCACTGACAGCGGCCGCGGGGGGGGGGGGGGGGGGGGGTGGTTTAGTGGAGGTCCTGGTCCCGTCTCTCTCTCCCTCACTCACCCCTCTCCCCTGCGTGAGATCAGCAATGGCGGTCCTGTCTACCTGTCACCCTAGATGAATGGCTGCGACCATACGTCTCCTCTGCCTCCACCGCTGCAGTAACTCACCCTCACAGTCCTCTCAGAGGAGGTCATCTCCACCAGCTCGTCGAAACACGTGGTGCCCACTGTGACGAACACCAACTCCATCCCCTCCCACAGCCCGGCCCGGCGGCGGCAGCGAGCAGGCAGGCAGGTAGGTAGGCAGGTGGGCCGGGGCCGAGCAGCAGCAAGGGGCGGGCAGGGCGGGGACAGGCCGAGCAGCAGCAGCAATGGGCTGTCGGGCAGTTTGCGCAGAGTTTGAGTAACTCACACACACACACAATGCAACTGGTCCAATCAACAGGATCTAAACCACAGCTAACAATGAGTGGCCTGTGGAGGAAGGAACTGCAGATGCTGCTTTTTATGGAGGGAGGGAGTGACTGAGGGTAGGGGAAAGGAGAGGGGGGGAGAGGTGAGGGATGGATTGGGGGTAGGGAGGAGGAGAGGGGAAAGAAGAGGGAAGGTGAAGAGGAGGGGGAGGGAGTGCTGGGGGATGAGGGGAAATGAGCCATGCCTGCACAGTTAGGGGCTATGCGTGAGTGGTGGAATATTGTGTTGAGGGAACGGGTTGCATTAGGGGAATGGGTGAGTGATGGAATATTGTGTTGGGGGAGCGAACCCAACGGGTCTGCACTTAGTCTAGTGTAATTATTAGATGCAGTCTTGCAAAATAAATGATAGTTACATTTGACAGCCCATGTGAAGTTTTGTAAGCTTTTCCCAATTCTTAATATTACCAAAGAACAAAAAAAAACGATGATGTAAAATAAGCTGCTAATGAGCTGCTAATCAAAGTTAAAACTATCCTCAGTATATTCAGGTTATGCAAAGTTTCCAGCTCATCTTCAAAGACTCAGGATATCAACCTAAAATTTAGAAGAAAACTTACTTCTTCCAAGCACTGAAAAGCAGGACAGGTAGTTACATCTACAGCTTGGTCCTCTTGAAGATCTATAGATGGAGCAAGAGCTGTGATAGCTTCCTCATCATCTTCATTGATCTCATTTTCAGGTACATGTGGAGCAGTATTTTCCTCTCCACTCATTTCACCTAGAGAATGATTATGTACAAATACAAAGTATGAAAATCATTTATGGAAAGGAAATCGAACATAAATGATAAATGGTTAATCCATTGAAAATTAAAATTAATCAAATGATATGTTATCAGAAGAATATTTGGGTTGAACTGACCACAGATGGGATATTGTCAAGTTAGGTAAATTAATCTCTTCTGATGACGAATGGTATTACTGGGAAGAATATTTGCAATTTCTAATTTGCTTAGATCGTTGAATTTAGTTTAGAGATCCAGCGCAAAAACGGGCCTTTTGGCCCAGCAAGTCCGTGCCAACCAGCGATCCCCATACACTAGCAATATCCTATATGCTAGGGGCAATTTTATAATTTTACTGAAACCACACAGTCACAGGGAGAACGTACAAACTCCATACAGACAGCACCTGTAGTCAGGATTGAACTGGAATCTCTGGCGCTATATATAAGGCATCAACTCTACCGTTGCGTCTCCATGCCACCCCATTATAGGAATAGATTCTTACAATCCATAATGTTTTGAGATATTGCATTTGCATGACCTTGTATAGAATTTTATATAGTTTGATTAACATTTTGCGCCTAGATTGCCTCCTCCTCGTACAGTACCTTAAATTCACAGAATTAGTGAGAAGATTTTGTTAATTAGTTTATCTTTTACTGTGCAATCAATTCCATTATAGTAAGATTTTATTTGAATTAGTTTTCTTCTCTTGACCTCTTCCAAAAATATGAACCCCTCTTGCCTATTGCTTTGTAAATGGCCGCTGTGCCATTGTTCAAAAGTAATTTGTATTTCCTGCTTCTCTCATTTTACCCCGTGCAAATGACCCTGCCCAGATGTTTACTACTCTACCCAGAGGAGTATCCTTTTTATTTAATCAATTAGACTTTAATAATGGATGTGAATTACAGAACACATTTTACAGTTTTACTAGACCAAGGGGGACACGATGGGTTCTGTCCCCTCAAGGCGCGGTTGCGGTGGGGGGGGGGTGGGGGACACTGTGACATCACACACACACTAACCACCCCCCACACATTGGGGGTGGGGGTGGGGGGAGAGTTGGGGGAGGGAGGGTGAGAGAGGGGATGGATGGGGGGTGAGAGGGGGGAGGGGGGAGTGGGGGAGGGGGGGAGAGGGGTGGCAGAGGGGGGAATGGGGAGAGACAGGAGGGGGGAGTGGGACAGAGTGGGGGGAGGGAGAAGGAGGGGGAAGAAGGTGGAAGGAGGAGGGGAGTGGGGAGGGGTGGGTGGAGGGACGGGGGACCTGGGGAAGAGGAGGGGAGAGGGAAGGAGGTGGATGTGGAGGGGGAGGGGACAGGAGTGAGGTGGAGGGAGGGCAGAGGGGGAGAGGCGGGGAGAGGGAAGGGAGGAGAGAGAGGATGGGGGAAGAAAGGGTAGTGGGGGAGAGGGGGGATGTGGGGGTTTCCTTAGAGAGGGAGGGGGCAGAGAGGGAGGGTGGGCAGAGAGGAATGGGGGGCAGGGAGGAAGAGAGCGGCAGAGAGGAAGGGAGGGGCAGAAAGGAAGGAAGAGGCAGAGGGGAAGGAGGGGCAGAGAGGGAGGGGGGGCAGAGAGGGGGGGGGGCAGAGAGGGAGGGGGGCAGAGAGGGAGGGGGGCAGAGAGGGAGGGGGGCAGAGAGGGAGGGGGCAGAGAGGGAGGGCCCTCTCTTTCCCCCTCTCTATCCACCTCTCTCCACCCCACCCCTCCCTCTCCATCCCCTCCACCCCTCTCTCTTTTTCTGCCACAGGGAGGGGGTATAGAGGGAGGGGGAGGGGGTAGAGGCAGGACATCCCCGAGTCGTAGAGCACAAGCCTCCCCATCAGGTGCCGGGCCCGAGCTAGGCTGAGACAGTTGTGGACCAGAGCGAGGACCGCGGCACTCTGAGGATGGTGAAAAACGGTGGATGGCCTGCAGATCGTGGCTTGCGTGAGGGTAAAGGGCCTGTCCCACTAGCGTGCGATTACACACGGCAAGCGCGACCTACCGTGGTCGCTTTAGCCGCCCGGCCTCGCGTGACCCTGTCCCACTTCGATCGCCGGAGTTGCGCGGAGTTGTGTGGAGCTGGTCTCGACATCACGTGGAGCTTTCAAAAACCGACACTGTCCAAAAATTCCGCGCGGCAAAATCCTGTCGGCCAGAATCGCATCGAGAACGTGAGTAACGTCTTGACGTTTTGACGTCGTGCGTCTTCAGCGTGGCGTTGCGTGATGACGTCACTGCCCGACGTCGTGCGACGCGCATGACCGCGACAGATAAATGCCAGCTGCAGCTGTTTCTGTGTGTGTTCCATGGTGATCAGAGACAAGCAGCCTGCAGCCCACGTTTATATGATGAAAAATGACGTCACGCGCAACTTTCCCGCGGGCTTCGCACGAACTTCACGTTAACTCGCACCGTGATCGCCCGACCCCCACACGACCCCACGCGACCCCCGCATCCGAATTTGTCGCGCTTGCCGTGTGTAATCGCGCGCTAGTGGGACAGGCCCTTAAGCACACTCACCAACGTGACAGACGATTAGGCGGGGGAGATGGAAGGAAGTAAAATGGCAAGTGTAGGAAGTAAAATCACCAGCGAATGTTATAAATGTCGACGTTTTTGGGGGGGGGGGCGAGGATTTTATTAAAAATGTGTACATAAAAATGTCTAAATGTCACGAGGAGTGGATTTGCGAATGTAAAAGTGAAATCTCAGAGTTTTTGCGTGTGGTTTTGGCGGACCAACGAATCAAAGGCCAAAAATCTAATCTGAAAATCTAATCTGACACACACACACACACAGAGTTTTAAAAGTATATAGATTTGATTTTTGACGCAGCCTGATCTAGACCAGAAGCTGATCTTTCCACCAGAGATCATCACAACTAATCTCAGGCTGCACCTGATCTTGTGGTCAACCTCACAGAAGTCCCTGTACATTGTGGAGTTAACTATGCCTTGGGAGGCTGCAGTTGGTGAAGCGCATGAACGCAAATGTCTGAAGTATTCAGACAGCAACCGAGGCAGAACAACGCGGCTGGCGTACCCAGGTGCTCCCTGTAGAGGTTGGTTGTAGAGGGTTTGTAGCCATGTTAGAAGCTGCTGAGCGGTTGTTGTTAGAAGCTGCTGAGCGAAGCAGCAACTGGCTGTGGCTGAAGAGGAAGAACTCCAACTGGGCTGCAAAATGACCAACAAGAGGGGTAAAACAGAGGGGAGTGGACCTGGAACGCCAGGTATTGCTGTTGAGCCCTCTGGAGTTATCGTGGGCCTATCAACGAAACACCAAGTAAGGAGAGTGCCCACCTGATGACCCCAAAGAAGACTTTACCCCTACTCCCACTCAAGATATTAAGAAGGTGCCAATTATAGTAGGGATTGTAATATCAAGTCCTATAAGCTCAACTGCTAACTTGCCACCCCCCACCATTATCTTGTTCATGGTCAAAAGTCTCCAAACTCTGTAAAGTTTGGGGTTTGTGGTGGTGGGGGATGTAAAAGACTTACTGCAACAGTGTCATTTAAATGTTTAAGAAAGAACTACAGATGCTGGAACAATCGAAGGTGGCCAGAAAATGCTGGAGAAAATCAGCAGGTGAGGCAGCATCTATGGAGAGAAGGAATAGGCGATGTTTCGGGTCGAGACCCTTCTTCAGACAGATGTCGGGGGGGGGGGGGGGTGGGAAGTGAAGGAAAGTAGGCGGAGACAGTAGGACTTGTGGGAGAACTGGGAAGGGTGAGGGGATGGAGGAAGAAAGCAAGGGAGAAAAGCCTTTGCTTTCTACCTCCTTCCCCTCCCCCTTCCCAGTTCTCCCATAAGTCCTATTGTCTCCGCCTACATTCCTTCCCCCCCCGCCCCCACCCCCCCCCCCCCGACATTAGTCTGAATAAGGGCCTCAACCCGAAACGTCCTTCTCTCCATACATGTGGTCTCACCCGCTAAGTTTCTCCAGTCCAAGTTAAATGATAGTTAATTGATAGCCCACATCGTCAGAATGAAATATTTAAAATTCAAAATAATGCTGAAAACATTCTGTATGTTTATCACCATTTTTGTGGAGACAGAAACAGATTTAATAATTCATGCGGGGAATCTCATTAAAAGTAAATTCTTATCAGTTTTTTTTGTTTTGTTTTTTTTTGTTGGAAGTACAGTAGTGTGACACCTAAGTACCTAATACATACATACACATTACCATTCTTGTGCAACTTCTTATTTTTAATTTAATAATAAAAGAGCAGTGAAAGAAAAAGGGAAATAAAGGATGTGAAGATAGATAGACAAGCGAGTAGAAACAGATAGCGAAAGAGACAGAGAGCAGAGATAAAAAGCTAAGGAGATTGAAAGAAAAAGAGAAAGTAGAGAGAAAAGAAATTAGGAGAGATATACCTATTTCATATCTTTACCCATCCGTCACCCGGTTCTGAACCATTTAATTTCTAAGATTATGTTATGTTGCACCATATGCTTGTAAAAAGGCAATAAAGGTCGATATAAAAGGCAAATATGTATCACGACCTCATGATACATATAGGTACCAATGACATAGGTAGAAAAAGAGAAGAGGCCCTGAAAGGAGAATTTAGGGAGTTAGGAGGAGAGTTAAGGAGAAGGACAGCAAAGGTAACAATCTCAGGATTACTGCCTGTGCCACGCGACAGTGAGAGTAAGAATGGAGCGAGGTGGAGGATAAATGTGTGGCTAAAGGACTGGTGCAGAGGGCAGGGATTCAAGTTTCTGGATCATTGGGACCTCTTTTGGGGAAGGTGTGACCTGTACAAAAAGGATGGGTTGCACTTGAACCTGAGGGGAACCAATATCCTGGCCGGGAGATTTGCAAAGTCTACTGGGGAGACTTTAAACTAGATCGGTTGGGGGGAGGGACTCAAATAGAGAAAGCAAGTAGACAGTGTGTGAGGCAGGAGGCAGAGAAGGGAAGCAGTCAGACGCAACACGTAGGGGGGAAAGAAGAAAAAATAAATAAACAGAGAATAAGAGGTGGTGGGTTTCTTAAATGTGTGAGCAGAGAGACAGAGGGGCGTAAAATGAGGATAGAAGCAATATGTAGCAAGGTGAAAAGTGGCAGGCAGACAAATCCAGGGCAAAAATCAAAAAAGGTCACCTTTCAACATAATTGTAAAAGGGGCAAGAGCGTTGTAAAAACAAGCCTGAAGGCTTTATGTCTCAATGCGAGGAGCATTTGTAATAAGGTGGATGAGTTGAATGTGTACATAGCTATTAATGATTATGATATAGTTGGGATCACGGAGACATGGCTCCAGGGTGACCAAGGCTGGGAGCTGAACATCCAGGGATAATCAATATTCAGGAGGGATAGACAGAGAGGAAAAGGAGGTGGGGTAGTGTTGCTGGTTAGAGAGGAGATTAATGCAATAGAAAGGAAGGACATTAGCTTGGAGGATGTGGAATCGATATGGGTGGAGCTGCGAAACACTAAAGGGCAGAAACACCTAGTTGGTGTTGTGAACAGGCCACCTAACAGTAGTAGTGGAGTTGGGGATGGCATCAAACAGGAAATTAGAAATGCGTGCAACAAAGATAAAACCGTTATAATGGGTGACTTCAATCTACATATAGATTGGGTGAATCAAATTGGCAGGGGGGCTGAGGAAGAGAATTTCTTGGAATGTATGCAGGATACTTTTCTAAACCAACATGTAGAGGAACTAACGAGAGAGCAGGCCATTCTAGACTGGGTATTGAGTAATGAGGAAGGGTTAGTTAGCAGCCTTGTTGTGCGTGGCCCCTTGGGCAAGAGTGACCATAATATGGTTGAGTTCCTCATTAGGATGGAGAGTGACATTGTTAATTCAGAAACACGGGTCCTGAACTTAAAAAAAGGTAACTTTGAGGGTATGAGACGCGAATTGGCCAAGATAGACTGGCAATTGATTTGTGAAGGGTTGACGGTGGATCTGCAATGGAAGGCATTTAAAGACTGCATGGATGAACTACAACAATTGTTCTTCCCAGTATGGCAAAATAATAAATCAGGGAAGGTAGTCCATCCGTGGATAACAAGGGAAATCAGGGACAGTATCAAAGCAAAAGATGAAGCGTAGAAATTAGCCAGAGAAAACAGCCTACTAGAGGACTGAAAGAAATTCAGAGTCCAACAGAGGAGGGCAAAGGGCTTAATTAGGAAAGGGAAAATGGATTATGAAAGAAAACTGGCAGGAAACATAAAAACTGACTGCAAAAGTTTTTATCGATATGTGAAGCAAAAAAGATTAGTTAAAACAAATGTAGGTCCCTTGCAGTCAGAAACAGGTGAACTGGTCATGGGGAACAAGGACATGGCAGACCAATTGAATAACTACTTTGGAATAACTACTTTTAGGACCTTCACTAAGGATTTATATAAATAATTTGCCGGAAATAGCAGGGGATCACGGGTCAAATGAGATGGAGGAACTGAGTGAAATCCAGGTTAGCCTGAAAGTTGTGTTAGGTAAATTGAATGGATTAAAGGCTGACAAATCCCCAGGGCCAGATAGGCTGCATCCCAGGGTACTTAAGGAAGTAGCCCCAGAAATAGTGGATGCCTTAGTGATAATTTTTCAAAACTCTTTAGATTCTTGAGTAGTTCCTGAGGATTGGAGGGTAGTTAATGTAACCCCACTTTTTAAAAAAGGAAGGAGAGAGAAAACGGGGAATTACAGACCAGTTAGTCTAACATCAGTAGTGGGGGAGCTGCTAGAGTCAGTTATTAAAGATGGGATAGCAGCGCATTTGGAAAGTGGTGAAATCATTGGACGTAGTCAGCATGGATTTACGAAAGGTAAATCATGTCTGAGGAATCTTATTGAATTTTTGAGGATGTAACTAGTAGAGTGGATAAGGGAGAAGCAGTGGATGTGTTATATCTGGACTTTCAGAAGGCTTTCGACAAGGTCCCACACAAGAGATTAGTATACAAACTTAAAGCACACGGTATTGGCGGTTCAGTATTGATGTGGATAGAGAACTGGCTGACAGACAGGAAGCAAAGAGTAGAAGTGAACGGGTCCTTTTCAGGATGGCAGGCAGTTTCTAGTGGGGTGCCGCAAGGCTCAGTGCTGGGACCCCAGCTATTTACAATATATATTAATGATTTGGACGAGGGAATTAAATGCAACATCTCGAAGTTTGCGGATTAGGAAAAGGGGAGATGCAACGAGACCTGGGTGTCATGGTACACCAGTCATTGAAAGTAGGCATGCAGGTGCAGCAGGCTGTGAAGAAAGCGAATGGTATGTTGGCATTCATAGCAAAAGGATTTGAGTAGAAGAGCAGGGAGGTTCTACTGCAGTTGTACAGGGTCTTGGTGAGGCCACACCTGGAGTATTGCGTACAGTTTTGGTCTCCTAATCTGAGGAAAGACATTCTTGCCATAGAGGGAGTACAGAGAAGGTTCACCAGACTGATTCCTGGGATGGCAGGACTTCCATATGAAGAAATACTGGATAGACTCGGCTTGTACTCGCTGGAATTTAGAAGATTGAGGGGGGATCTCATAGAGACTTACAAAATTCTTAAGGGGTTGGACAGGCTAGATGCAGGAAGATTGTTCCCGATGTTGGGGAAGTCCAGGACAAGGGGTCACTGTTTAAGGATAAGGGGGAAGTCTTTTAGGACCAAGATGAGAAAATCATTTTTCACACAGTGGTGAATCTGTGGAATTCTCTGCCACAGAAGGTAGTTGAGGCCAGTCCGTTGGCTATATTTAAGAGGGAGTTAGATGTGGCCCTTGTGGCTAATGGGATCAGGGGGTATGGAAAGAAGGCAGGTACAGGATACTGAGTTGGATGATCAGCCATGATCATATTGAATGGTGGTGCAGGCTCGAAGGGCCGAATGGCCTACTCCTGCACCTATTTTCTATGTTTCTAAAAGGAGACCAAATCTTTAAGAATTGGTCTACTTTGCCTAGTAGGAGGAATCTCATTTCTTCAAGATGTAGCGTTTCTGACATATTTGAAATCCACATTTTGAACGTTGGCGCGGTTGCGTTTTTCCAGAATTTAAGCATGGTTTTTTGCTGTTATTAAACCATAATTAAGAAGAGCTTCTTGGAACATAGTTAATTTACGTCCCTCTTCCTTTTGATCCAAAGATAATCAGTTCTGTATTGGGGTTCAATTTTGTGTTGAATAGTTTTGTAAAAGTTCCAAAGTGTATGCAGTTTTGTAGAAGAGACAAAGGAATGTGCTATAGTGGCATTTTGAGTTAGACATTTATCACAAATGGGGGAGACATTTGGAAAATATTTATTCAATCTGGTTTTCGAGTAATATGATCTGTGTAATTTTTTTTATTGAATTAGGTTATGTCTTACATTAATCTGACATTTATGTACATATAATAGATTTTTTTCCCCATCTGTCGTTCGGGATTTTTATCAATCACTCTTGTTCCCAGTCCCTTCTAATTGCCTCTGTCGTTGGTGTTTCCATTTTTTAAATTATATTATATAAATATGATATTAAATTGCTTGATTCTGCCTTTCTATTCATTCCTTCTAATAAATCTGAGGTTAGAGTTTGATATCCTTGCATATATATTTTCAAATAATCTTGAATTTGAAGATATTTAAAATATTGGTTACTTTTCCAGTTATATTTTAGTTGTAATTGTTGGAATTATAAAAGTTTTCCCATTTCATATATATCTCCAATCATTTTAATTCCTATTCTTTCCCAATGGATAAACGTTTCTTATCAGTTTTAACCAATGTAAAAACAAGTTGATTCAAACAAACAGGCCATAATGCATGTCAAATATCTATTAGAATTTTAAATCATCTTTGTGGCTTTCCAATTAATTACCTATCCCTAAGTGCCCTTGGGAGAATAGTGGTGCGTCATCTTCATGAGCAACTACGGTCCTTCTGGTGAAGATAATCCCGTAATGCTGTTGGACAAGGAGTTCCAAGATCTGGGCTCAGGTTGCTACTTTGGGACTGAGCAAGAATCTGTTGTGCATATTGTGGATACACACTGCAGCCATTGAGGGAAGACATTAGCAGGAATGAATGTTTAGAGTGGTTATTAGGGTGCCAATCAAATGAGCAGCTAAGATGATGTTGCGTTTCTTTACCTGTTGGTGCAACATTCATCCAGGCAAGGGGAGTGATTTCCATCAAGTATGTAGCCTCATATTCCATGCACAAGTGACTACAGATGCTGGAATCTTGAGCAACAAAACAAACTACTGTAGGAATTCAGCAGGTCAGGTAGCATTGGAGGGAAATTGACATTTTGGGTTGGGAGCCTTCACCCAAAACATTGTCAATCCATTTCCCTCCACAGATGCTGCCTGCCCCACTGAGTTCCAATCAATTTGTCTTTTGCTCAACATCTCCTATTCTGTCTAAACATATAACCCATGAGTTAACTCACATTTGTTGTTACGATAGAAAATCCCAATTGGCTTCTCTGACAAAAACATTTCAAGATTGGCAAGGTTATGAGGAAAGAAGCTTATTGAACAGGCAGCAGCAAATATACTGATATAATGGGTGCTGAGTTTTGCATTACTAGAGATATTGCCCACTATTCAAGAACCATTTATCAACCCAAATACCTACTGCCACCCAGTGTAAATTTATGCTAGTTCAGTATCATAACTCAAAAAAGAAATTAGATCTCATTCTATTACAGCGTTACTCGTCGACTAGATGGAAAAATATTCAAGATTGTACACAATGCAAGCTTTCTATAAAGCCTAGGTAAATGAGGAATCAAGGTTATTAAAAGGAATAAAATAAGAATTTGTACATAGATAATGTAATATGTGTATGGCAGATGGAAATAGAACATGGATATCGGAAAAATTTGAAAGGAAAATGGAAAATCTGATTTTGTATTTTAGATGCTGAACCTTTTAGCATTTAGGAAATAAAAGTAAAATCTATATTGCTGTTCCAATAATCACAAAAGCTTGGCAAAGTGAAGTAGATAGTGGCAGGACAGATTAATGGAAGTAATGAGTAAGACCTGGTGGTGTATTAACGCCATGCTAATTAAAGGAGGAGAATTCATTTTGAAGCAAAGAGAGGGACATGGCTAATCTGATGCAGGGGAATTGTTGGAAATTGTGAAAATAAAGAAACTTGTAGTGAGATACAAACAATAGGTGACTCTGACATGTCTGGGAATCTGAATGAATTTGTTTTACTGCATTAGATGGGGTGGGAGATTGCAACCTTCATGTGGTCCACCCTGTTTTGACTAATGCAATCAACCCAACATGCACAAACAAAAAGATCAAATAGAACAAGTTGACGTGCAACTTTAGGCTGTGCACGCTATACGCAAGAAGACTGCATTAGATTCCAGATCATGTGACAAACTACAATTAACTTAATCATGACGTGAAGTCTGGTTGAAAGGGGAAGGTTTGACATAGAGGAATATCAGACAGTGGGAGCATTGAGAACCGAGTGTCCCAGTATCAAGGAGAAGGGATTTTAGGATATTGTTGTGGTAAAATTTCTAAAGCGTGGGAACCATGAGGCAGTAGGTTGAAGGGTCAAGGAGAAGAGAATGAGGAATATGGTAACTGAACTGTACTCTGATGGGGAGGGGATTTATTTATACATATCAGGTGCAATCAGGAATTTTGGGAATTGGGGCAGAACCTGTCAATAATATCATATATATATATATACACACATACATGCATACATATATACACATACATATATATACATATACATATATACACACACACTTATTAAAACGGTGTGTGTGTGTGTGTGTGTCATTTTGCCTTCGATTCACACCTCCTCAAAAACCCGACGCCGAAACTTCTATATATTCCTGTAGAGATTTACCTCATGATTCCCAAAATCCCCTCATCTGTAAATTTGGTTAATTATTTCCCTTTTTTTAAACAAAAATTGATCGCAAATCTGACTTTTTTTCAAATCTAACCACTGGCCAACTGATGACGTCACAATGCCTTTGCTCGTGGCGCACCTGGCTCTGGATTTAGGCAGCTGCTGTCAACGCACAGGCACACTGTTTTCCAAGAGTTACGTCACCACCCAGCCCACCTCCCCCCCCCCCCCCCCCCCACCCCCGACTCGCAGTCATTTTTTTCACCTCCCGCTGTGCTGTTGACTAGCACTAGCCCGGCCGCACTGACAGCCCAGTGGCACAACACTAAAGGGACTGTCCTACAAGCATGCAACTCCATGCGATGAGCGCGACCTAACGTGGTCGCTTGAGCCGTCCGGAGACCTGCGATTCCTCCGTTTATCGCAGAGTCACGGGGAATCGTGACGCCTTTTCCTCTATAGTTGTATTTTATTTTCAAAAACAAAGAGATTACCTCCTGTAATCTCTGATTTTAATCTCCAAGAATGTGATCCAATTCCTATCCCAACTACTAAACCCTAATCTAAATCTCAATCGAAAACCATTTTAGTTTGTATTTGCTGGCTCAGTCTGAAACAATGGATTCCCAAACTCCTTTGGTTATAACTCCTTTAGTTATAATAACTCCTTTAGTTTAGTTAAAGCACACCCCAAATGTGTTTTTTATTTACTCTGTCATGAATATATCAGAAAGCATTAGCGAGACCAAGCATAGGCTCGGCGACCTGCTGTATCTCCCAGTTGCTACTAACCATTTTAATTCCCCTTCCCAGTCCCATACTAACCTTTTTGTCTTCGGCTACCTCCATTGCGGGAGTGAGGCCACATGTAAACTGGAGGAATAGCACCTCATATTCTGGCTTGGGTAGTTTACAACCCAACGGTATAAACAGTGATTTTTCCAATTTTAGGGAACTAACCTATAAATAATCACTTTTTTTTCTTCCCCCTCTTTCCTGTGCCCTACCTGGATTCACACCCACTTCTCCCCTTCCTCTGCCTTCACAATTTGTTCATCTTCTATCCTTATCTCACACTTTTTGTCCTTTCATCTCTGCCATCTGTCCCACCATCTGCCTATCAAAAAATCCCCCCAACTGTATCCTCATATTACTCGAGCACTAAGAGCATCTTTTGTAAGCCACCATATGCAGTTCCTTATATCTCCTCTAGAACACCAAGAACAACGTAACGTTGTACGCCTTACAGGCAATCAGTCATTGGCATTTCGGCATATAAAATACATTGCGGCAGAAGTTTAAATTGTTGGATACATCGATGAAAGGGACGTCCCCCTCCATCTTCCCTCACGGGGGGGGGGGGGGGGGGGGGTTCACGAAAGTTTAAGCGCAGACTTTGGTGGTGGGTGTGCAGTTCTTGGGAATGGCGGGTATGAAGATGGGAAGCGAACGTCTGAATTAAGCAGCGTCGGTTTATCTCGCACATGACACGCGTAAACGGTATATTTGTAAACATAATCTTTGTTCGCTTACTGTGACTCTGTATTATTCAAAATACTTTGAACACTTCAGGCGTCAGTTATACTTCACAAGCTGCTTTTCCTTCAACTGTCCTGTCCGGCCCACGGCTTCTCATCGTTTGCTGCCAGCGTCCACTGTCTCCACGGTAACCATTCTCCTCCCTCCTGCCTCCCCGTTGGCCAGACAGCGCCGGCCTTGGGACGCGGACAAAGGGAGGAACTGCAGTTGCCGGCTTAAACCGAAGATTTAAACCGAAGATCGACACAAAATGCTGCAGGAAATCAGCGGGGCAGGTACATCTCGAGAGAAAAGGAATGGATTCGATACCCTTGTCAGACTGAGAGTCGGGGGAAGTAGAAAAGGAGAGATATAGAACAAATGAACGAAATATATGCAAAAAAAGTAACGATGACCAAGGAAACGGTTGGCTGTGATTCATCAATAAGTGTAAGTTATCCAGACTATGAAACTCATCAGGACGGCAGTACAACAACTAGGGTGGTCCCTGGGGAGAATACCCCGCAATGTTCAAACTAAACACGGCATCTTTATGTATCTTAAATATAATGTCTTCTTCACCAATAAACAATATACGTATGGACCACTGTACCTTCAATCATCTCCCTAGCTCTATTAGGAAAGGAAATGTCGAGTTATATCAGTGTTAAACTGTATTTTGGGTGCAGCTCTTTCGCTAAGCCTGTATGCTGCTGAGAAGTTAATGATGTTTTAAAATTAAACGTTTTTTCTGAAACATTTTAGTGTGTGGATGTTCAGTCACCTATCGGCAAATCTTTGCAAACTTGGCAGAAGAAGGGTCTGGACCGAAGCGTCAACTATTCCTTTTCACCAGAGATGCTGCCCACGGCATTTCACTGAGTTACTCCAGCTTTTTGTCTATTTCGTTGTCATGGTTGGCCAGGGCCCTGCGCGGAATGCTGGGGATTGTAGTCCACCTTCGTCAAGGACGGACGGAGAGTGCGCAGACTTCAGCTCCCAACAATCTCTGCTTGCCGATCAAAACAAAAACAACTACAGCCGCCCTTTAACGAAGAGGATTTTTAAAATTATCCTGGCGCAACATGACATTTCTGGTTATATTTTGCCGCAGAGCCAGTCGAGCGGTGTTGCTCAAAGAGGGGCTCGGCGCGACCAGTCACTGCTTTCTCCGTGCAGTGCCCCGAAGGCCTGTGTCAGCTACACGAAGCCTCAGCTCCAAACAGAAAGGCACGACGCTGAAACGCTGGATTTTATTAGTGGATCCTTTCAGCTCTTTAAAGGTCCGCCTGCCCTGCGATGTGTCCGTGAAGGCGCTGGATCCGCACGGTTATCCGGATGCTGATCGTGCTTTTGTGGAGGTTCTTTCCTCCAACCAAGCTGAAAACGTGGATGATGTTCAGGTGCAGTACGACAAGGCTCTTAAACAGATGGTGGTGGCTTCAGAGAACGTCAGTGGTGATGCACGTGTTGTTTTGGTAACTCCGGTAAAGTTTGGTGAGTGTTACACAAAAAGCTGGAGAAACTCAGCGGGTGCAGCAGCATCTAAGGAGTGAAGGAGATAGGCGACGTTTCGGGTCGAGACCCTTCTTCAGACTTATTTGCGTTTCAATACGATCCGACCCCCTTGAAGAGGTAGGGGAGAGGAGTCCAATGCCTTCAGTTAAAATTATGTTTACCAATTCAAAAACTATTCGTGTTAAATAGTAAGATTAAACGAGAACTTACCTGTTCAAAGTTTGATCTTTATTTTATGAGGAGTTACGATGTGGGATTACGTGAAGAAGCCCCGCCTGGCGCTTGATCGGCATACTTTAAAGCAGCGGCATGAAAAACATAGAACCAATAGCTGCAGTAAGATAGTAAGGCCCAACATAGACTAGAACTACCAGATGATCATTTATATTGGGAGCGGAGGGCACGTAATCCCTCATCGTAACTCCTCATAAAATGAAGATAAAACTTCGAACAGGTAAGTTCTCTTTTAATCTTACTATTTTACTTCAGTCACGTGAGTGACTAGGTGAAGATTTTAAAGCTCTGTTTTTTATGTCGTAGATTCATTCCATATGACACTCTGTTTAGTCAAAACAGTAGTGAGTAAATAGTATTTTAAAACATTGCTACAATTTATGTAATGTCTTTTAATCATAAAAAGAACTATTTTAAATAATAACCCCTCTATCGTAGGGGAAAATGTTACAAAAGAAAAATGTTAATGATATCAATGATAACATAAATCGATAATATAAAACAAAGCAAGCATTTAAAGAGAACCCAGTACTGCGTGTCCAAATCCTGGCACCGTGACAACAGGTTTATTGTAGAACTTTGAAAAGGTTTCTTCTCTACACCACACTGCGGCCTCTAAAAATTTGATCAAGTGGTACGTTCTGTACCTTAGCCGCGGACGTAGCTGCCGCCCTAGTGGAGTGAGATTTAAACACATCAGTGTCTATTCCTGCTAGATCCAAAACCTGTTTTAACCATCTAGAAATGGTTTGAACTGAAACTTTTGTATGTGGTTTTTTGTGTGTTATCAATAATGCTGTCTCAGAACCTCTGAGATTTTTGGTTACTTCAATGTATTGAGTTAAATGCTTAACTACACACAATGTTTCATCGATAGGATATGCTTTAAACATTACCTTAGCTCCAGTTCACCCCAGTCTGCTTTGTTTGATCAGATCATAAACATAAAATACAATGTTATCTGCAGCCACGTGCATGCAATCTAACCGAAACAATTGCAAAGTTTGTACTCTTTGAGCTGATACTAATGCCATTAACATTACTACCTTGAATGTTAACTTCTGCAAAGACATTGAAGTAATTGGAGTCCATTGCTTAAGCAAAGTGAGAACAATGCTAACATCCCAAATTTCTGTATATCTGGGCTTGGGAGGATTTTTATTAAAAATTCCTTTCATGAATCGGGATACTAATGGGTGAGACCCAGCTGAATCGCGATCAGAAATTTGTCCTAAGTAGGACGACAAAGCACTACGAGCACAATTAATGGCACTATAACTCAAATGCTCATCAAAATGTAACCCAGCAAGGAACTCCAATACATTTGAAATGTTTGCAGTATGATAAGGTATCTTTGACTGTCTACAAAAGGCTTCCCATTTCCTTATATGCGACATATATTGTTTTTTAGTGCTATTCCTCCAAGCTGCACCTATAACATCCACGGTCCTGTCCGACAGTTCAAACTCTTGCAATGGTCTGGTCAGAACTTGCAGATTAACAAATTCATATGATCATGCAATGGATGAACTTCTTTTGTTACTGGTTGTGTCAACAAATTGTCGCAACTAGGAATCGTCATACATGGTTCAATAATCATTTTTAGCATCAATGGGAACCATGACTGCGTAGGCCAATTTGGCACCACCAAAATGCCTTTGGCAGCGTCTTGCGCTATTTTCTTGAGACATTGCCCAATCAGACAGAATGGGGGAAAAAGCATAAAAGAACTTATTCCCCCAGTGTAACGAGAAAGCATCCACCGCTACTGCCCCTGGATGGTGTTCCCAAGACACGTATTTGGGCAATTGGTGATTCAATCTAGATGCAAACAGATCAATGTCCGGCACTCCATACCGACTGACTATGTTTTTGAAAATTTGTGGATTTAACATCCATTCTGTATTGTCTTTAAATATTCGTGATCTTTTGTCTGCCACAGCATTGTCTCTCCCTAGGAGATAAATAGCTGAAAGCCAAATATTTTTACCAATACACCAATGCCACATCTGGTTTACCAGATGATCACATGATATTGATCTGACTCCACCCATGTGATTGATATATGCCAGAGCTGTGGTATTGTCTATTTGTATTTGGACATGCAAATCCTTCATAGTAGAACAATAAGCTTTTAATCCATAAAATGCTCCTAGTAACTCCAAATAATTTATACCATATGTTTGGAGCAATAAATCCTCTTGGACAGTCCATCTACCCCCATAGCTGGTCTCATTATCCGTACCCCCCCATCCAAGAGAACTTGCATCAGTTTGCAAAAACACTACTGGCTGCTGAACTAAAATGTTCTTAACAGCTTGTGGAACATTCTCAATCCACCAATGCAATTCCGATAAGGCTTCCTTTGGCAATTGCATAGGCCTATCAAAATGGCCTGCTCGCTGTATAAGCGCTTGAGTTTTGGCCCTTTGAAGATTTTGGTAATGCAGTGGACCAAAATCTACTGCTGGGAATGCTGCTACTAACTTCCCAATAACCTTAGCAACTTCTCGTATGGAGGGATAAGGTTTGTTAATCAGACTCTGACATACATTTGTCAAATCAATAACCTTATCTATTGGTAAAGTTACTAACATGGTAACTGAATTAATCACAAACCCCAGATATTCAATGGTTTGGGATGGCTGTAACTTAGATTTTGTTGGATGAATCAGGAACCCCAGCCTTTCAAACAGACTTGTAGTTGCTGAGACTGATTTTTCAGCTGACTCCTGATTAGCATTGACAATTAAAATGTCATCTAGATAAGCCATAACAATGTGTTTTTGTGCCCTTAGCAATGCAAGTGCTGGCTTCAACAATTTAGTGAACAGTCTAGGTGCTGAGCTTAATCCATTAGGTAATGCTTTGTATTGCCACAGCTGTCCCATCCACTTAAACTTTAAATACCTGCGAAAGTGATGATGAATTGGAACTGAATAATATGCATCCTTCAAATCTATTGTAACCATATAACAACCTGTTGATACCAGCTGCATTGCAGTGTTGAAGGTGTCCATTTTAAAATGTTTATACTGGACAAATGTATTCAATTGTGTAAAATGATTCTACAACCCCCATCTTTCTTTGGTCTGGGGAAAATATTTGACACAAAATGTTGCGGATCCTCTCCTGTTTTCTCGATAACTCCTTTCCTACACAAATTCTTAACCTCTTTATCAATTTGAATTTTTTTCAAGAACAGAAAACATCAAAGTATGATTAGGCTTATTCTGTCCCAGTGGATCCATACCTTCTACAAAATCAATGGTAGATCCTAAAACAGTTTCTAATATAACACGATCAGATGTTATACTGTCCCATTCATTATAAAACATTCGGAGTCTACCACCAATCTGAGGTTCATCCAAAAATTCTTCTTTAATAGGATAAAGGTTTTGTACCTCTCCAACCGGACGTAGTGATCTCCTTCTCCCAACAAATGGGTGCACATTCGGCTGTGCTGGTTGGTAATTCTTCCTTACCATACTCCTGCCTCGGCTTGTTCCAGCTCCAAAATCAAATCCCCTTCTCATTTGACCGGCCCTTCTCTGGCCAAAATTGAAGGGTTTCATAAGGCCAATAGTTTTTGCCTCTTCATCAATTTCTTTAATTTGTTTAGACAGATTTTCTCCGAACAAATAACCAGGAGCTTGAACATTGCTTGATCTGCACAACCCTGCAAATCTTGGATGTAAAATAAGCCGAATGGCAATCTTCCTCATACAATTTATCTCAAAAAATGAGTTGCAGAATAATGCGAACATACGCTTCTAAACTTTGGTCATTCCACAACCTTCCACTTGTCTTCCAAAGGCAGTGATTCCAGCTGAAATTAGTTTGAGAATTCTTTGAAATCGTATTTCCTGCGCCCGCATCATTGATGACATTGGCGCCCAAATAGCCGGATTCACCGTAGGTACCTTCAGTGAGGTACAACTAATAGCTGTTTTATACAAATCTGCTGTCTCAACCATAACAGCTTCTTGAAGCAGGTGAGAGACCATATAATTAATATTGGCCGCCAGGTTTTCTTCCATGGCCTCACCGCCTCCTCCAGGTATAGCAAAACTTTGTGCCACATCAGGCACACCTGGATCAACATATTTGTATTGTGGTGGGTACTCCTGACCGCAATCACCACTTTCAGGGTCAGTCTCATACAGCCCTGGTACTCCTGAAACTTGTTCAAAGGAGACATCCTCCAGCCCAATCCCGGGCACTGGAGTTTCAAATTCCCAATTCAAACTGGCATCATATTCATGATATGGAACCCCCTAAGGGGCTGCCTGGGAATATTCTGGGTTCTTAGACCCTTGGTTGATTATAGTTTGGAGCATTTTCTCCATTTGATCCATTCTGAGCCATAAGGCTTTCCTTTCTGGAGGATCCTCCAAATCGGATTCATCAGAAACCTCAGGCCTTTCAGCTTTTCTTTTACTTTTTTTTTAGGCACTGGGTTTTCCTCCAAAGTTTCTGTTTGTGGAGCAACCAAAGGCTCGCTAACGGGTGTTTCAACGGCCACCGGTATCGGAACCGGCTCCGCAATAATCTGCTGTCCCGACTCTTCTCCACCCCGGGACGCATGTTTTACCCGCGATTTTTTAACTTTCTCCATTTTAGTTTTACTCCTCCTGGTTTACCCACCAGCCTACGGAGTTTTGAAAACGCCCTGGAAGTAAAATAATTTCACTTACTTGCGGGCCGTTTCCTTACCGCCGTGTTGGAGCTGCGCTCTGCAGCTCTTTCCCTACTGACAGCGTCGACGTAATGCCGATCAAGCGCCAGGCGGGGCTTCTTCACGTAGTCACTCGCGTGACTCGGAAGTAAAATGCAATATTATTGCAGTCTTTGGTATCTCTATAAGTAGCAATGTTACAAAATGTTGAGATTTTAAAAATCAAGTCTGCAATTTATCCCATCAGATAAAGCATAAAAATAAGTTTAATTTGACACCTAATTCACTTTCATGTCTTCAGTATTAAAAAAGTTAGGGCCATTTTCATACTCGGACTTGCTTCCTATTGCTTTTCTATTGACTTGTCACAAAAGTTGTGATCGAGGACAGTCAAAAGCCCATAACTTCCTTAAAAATTAAGAGAACTTAAAGACATTTTCACTTATTATAGATTGAAGTATTCTGAAACAAATATGAAACAATCTTACTTGGATGACCTGAAATTAAAGCATATAATTAATTAGCTACCCAATTGTAGCCAATTACAAAATTCAATTACTAGATCTAAACATCTATCCATTTCTTAAGAAAAAAATTAAAAAAATTTAAAGCCTAAGTGTCCAATTAACAGTCACACAATAATCACAATAAAACATGATTTTTAAATCATTAATTTATCGGCCAAATTGAGGGAATTCAGTGTTTAATGCCTGTAAATTAATGGGCATTTTAAACAGCTTGCGAGTGGGATTTTCTGGAACGCGATGGATTAGAACGTTGACGTTGCGGTGAATTTAAACCCAATTTCGGCAGGAAATTTTCTGCCAGTTCATATGGGGGCTAAATCACCGTTTCGCAACATGAAATATTGATTAAAGTCCCCTAAAAAAACAAATTTATATGTAAAAATAAACAGCTTTCACTTACCTGTCCCCTACATAAAATCGGTCCCCGTTGTCGGCGTTCACGGCATTAGGAGCTAATTTTTATTTTACTGCAGTGATTAAGTAGTCGGGCTATTTATTAAAAAAAAACAGACTTACCGGCAGTCGGAACGCATCTCCAAAAATAGCTCGCACTCCGACAACAGAAAGCTCCGGATTGCACGGAGAAACCCGCATTTTAACCCCGCACCCCCCCCCCTTAAAGGCGACAAAGTTGCGCACACGGCCAGCGGCAGAACTGGAGCACCGCTAAAGATAAGTTTTGTAACATACCCTCTATAAGCTATCATGTTTTCTTCCGTAAGGTATTTATATTATTTGCACGCGCAAATAAAATGTGGGCAAGTTATTTTTGGAAAGGCACCATCCATATTTTATAACTAACAAAACAAAAAGAATGTCGATGGGGGGGAATAAAGCATTAAAGCATTTTTAGATTTTTAGTTAATTTCAAAAGTAAGTGGGAGTGGCACAAGAGACTGCAGATAGTGGAATTTTAGTCAAAAATGTGCTGGAAGAACAAATGGTCAGGCTGCATCTAAGGGGGGAATGGGCGGATGATGATTCGGGTCTGGACATTTGTTTCGACTTCGAAGAGGGCTTCCGCCCGAAATGTCTGTCAAATTTCCTCCAGCTCAAAAGTAATGTTTTTTGTGAGAAGTTTTCCTTGTTTTCTGTGGAGTTCCATCAGTTTTGGACCATTATCTTTTGTATCAGGTTGTATTAGGATCACTTTTACAGAACAGAAACAGACTCTTTGGACCACAGTGCATGCCATCATACGTTATAATAAGTTCTTTGTTATCCCACTTTCGCATCCACTCACTGCACACTATTTTACAGATGCCGTTAAACCCATAGACCAAAAAGTCATAGTCATACAGCGTGGAAATAGGTTATTCGTCCCAGCTTTCACACACCGACCAACATGCCACTTCTACACTAGTCCCACCTGCCCGCGTTTGGCCCATATCCTTCTAAACCTACCCTATCCAATGCATGTACCTGTCCAAATGACTTTTAAATGTTGCGATAGTGCCTGCCTCAACTACTTCTTCTTATTAAGCCCTTTGCTCCTCTAGGAAGCATAGTCCATTGACAAATGTCCTCCACCTCACTCGGTTGTTGGCAGTTCTTTCGAGATCTCCCCAGTTGAGTCCACTCTCAGACATTTTTGTGGCAGGTTTCCTGAGGGTGTGTCCAATCCAACTCCATTTTCTCCTTCGAATTTATAAGTCAATGGACTCCTGGCTTGTTCCTCTAGAGCAGTGCTGTTCATAAGGATAGGGTTGCTGGTTTTGGAGTGGATCCTCTTCTCCTGTGTCTAAACTATCTCCTCTGGTAATTGGTAGCACCACCCAGCAGAGTTTGTGTAAAAACAAAGTTGCCTCTTGGGTCCCTCTTCCCAGCTTATCAGGCAACTGAACCTTACTATCAACAACTAAAGAGTGGTCCTGAGCTAGTATTTACCTCACTGGAGACCTGGGACTATCTTTATTACTGGACAATCTTGCATTAAACGTTATTCTCTTTATCATGTATCTGTTCATTGTGGGCGGCTCGATTGTAATCATGTACAGTGCATTCAGAAAGTATTCAGGCCCCTTCACTTTTTCCACATTTTGTTACGTACAGCCTTATTCTAAAATGGATTAAATTATTTTTTTAATAAATCTACACACAATAAAAAAGGAAAAAACGGGTGTTTAGAAATGTTTGCAAAGTAATTAAAAAGAAATAATTGAAATCACATTTACAGAAGTATTCAGACCCTTTGCAATGATACTCAAAATTGAGCTTCGGTGCATCCTGTTTCCATTGCTTAGCCTTGAAATGTATCTACAATTTAAATTGATTGTAAATTAAATTGATTGTACATGTTTTGAAAAGATACACGCCTGTCTATATAAGGTCTCGCAGTTAACAATGCATGTCAGTGCAAAAACCAAGCCATGAAGACAAAGGAATTGTCCGTAGACCTCCGAGAGAGGATTGTGTCGAGACACCAATCTGGGGAAGGGTACAAAACAATTTCTGCAGCATTGCAGGTCCAGATGAGCACAGTGGCCTCCGTCATTCTGAAATGGAAGAACTTTGAAACCACCAGGACTCTTTATAGAGCTGGCCGCCCGGCCAAACTGAGCAATCGGGGGCGAGGGGCCTTGGTCAGGGAGGTGACCAAGAACCCGATGGTCACTCTGACAGCGCTCCAGAGATTATCTGTGGAGATGGGAGAAACTTCCAGAAGGACAAGTATATCTGCAGCACTCCACCAATCAGGCCATTATGGTAGAGTGGCCAGACGGAAGCACTCCTTACATGAGGCACATGACAGCCCGCTTGGAGTTTGCCAAAAAGCACCTAAACAAGATTCTCTGGTCTGATGAAATCAAGATTGAACTCTTTGTCCTGAATGCCAAGTGTCACGTCTGGAGGAAACCAGGCACCGCTCATCACCTGGCCAATACCAAACCTACGGTGAAGCATGGTGGTGACATGCTGTGGGGATGTTTTTCCGTGGCAGGAACTGGGAGACTAGTCAGGATCGAGGGAAAGATGAACAGAGTAAAGTACAGAGAGATCCATGATGAAAACCTGCTCCAGAGCGTTCAGGACATCAGACTGGCGCAGATGTTCTCTTTCCAATAGGACAACAACCCTAAGCGCATAGCCAAGATAAAGCAGGAATGGCTTTGTGTCAAGTCTGTGAATGTCCTTGAGTGGCCAGGGGTAGGAGTGCAGGGGGGAGGTAAAGGGACAAGTGTAGCATCTCTTGCGGTTGCAAGGGAAAGTGCCCGGGGAAGGGGTGGAGCGGGAGGGAAGGGTATAATTGACAAGGGAGTTGCGGAGGGGACTTACCAAGCTGAGCCACCGGGAGGTCGGGTTGGTTATTGCGGACCAAGGTGTTCGGAGGAACGATCGCCAAGCCTCCGCTTGGTCTCACCGATATAGATCAGCTGGCATCTAGAGCAGCGGATGCTTTAAAAGGGCATCAATAATACCGGTGCCCAAGAAGAGCAAGATGACGTGCCTCAACGACTATCGACCATTGAGAGGCAGATCATGGCGCAAATCAACTCGTACCTCGACAAAAACCTGGACCCACTGCAGTTCGCTTACCGCCACAACAGATCAACGGTGGATGCGATCTCACTGGCTCTCCACTCCGCTCTGGACTACTTAGACAACAAAAACTCATATGTCAGGCTGTTATTCATTGATTACAGGCTGTTATTCATTGATTTAATACAATCATCCCCCCCAAGCTGGTTAGCAAGCTCTCAGAACTGGGTCTCTGCGCATCCCTCTGTACTTGGATCCTCGACTTCCTCATTCACAGACCACAGACTGTTCGTATTGGTGGAAATGTGTCAGCCTCGATAACAATCAGCACGGGTGCACCTCAAGGCTGTGTGCTCAGCCCCTGTTGTACTCACTTTATACTCATGACTGCATAGCCGTTCATAGGGCAAACTCCATCATCAAGTTCGCAGACGACACCACTGTTGTGGGACGTATCACTGATGGAGATGAGTCAGAGTATAGAAGTGAGATCGACCGACTGACCAAATGGTGCCAGCACAATAACCTGGCTCTCAACACCAGCAAAACCAAGGAACTGATTGTGGATTTGGAAGGGGTATGATGGGGACCCACAGTCGCGTTTATATGGTGGAAAGAGTCAAGAGCTTCAAATTCCTGGGCGTGCACATCTCTGAAGATCTCTCCTGGTCCCAGAACACTGATGCAATCGTAAAGAAAGCACATCAGTGCCTCTACTTCCTGAGAAGGTTACGGAGAGTTGGTATGTTGAGGAGGACTGTTTCGAACTTCTACAGGTACACAGTAAAGAGCATGCAGACCAGTTGCATCGTGGCTCGGTTCGGCAACTTGTGCGCCCAGGAGCGGAAAAGACTGCAAAAAGTTGTAAACACTGCCCAGTCCATCATTGGATCTGACCTCCCTACCATAAAGGGGATCTACCACAGTCGTTGCCTCAAAAAGGCTGGCAGCATCATCAAGGACCCACACCATCCTGGCCACACACTCATCTCTCCGCTGCCTTCAGGTGGAGGGTACAGGAGCCTGAAATCTGCAACAACCAGGTTCAGGAATCCCTACTTCCCCACAGCCATCAGACTATTAAACTCAACTCAAACAAAATCTGAACTTTAAGTAGCCTACTGCACTTTATATGTTTATTTGTGTGTGTGTGTGTGTGTATATATTCAATGATATATGGACACACTGATCTGTTCTGTATTATTTATGCCTGCAATATTCTGTTGTGCTGAAAGCAAAGCAAGAATTTAATTGTCTTATCTGCATGACAATAAACTCGCTTGAATCTTGAAGTGTACAAAATCATGAGAGGAATAGGGTAAACGTCCATGAATTGAGAGCCATAAGGTGAGGAAAGGTTTAATCGGAACCTGAAGGGTAAAATTTTTATGCAGAATGGTGAGGCAGGTAGTATCACAATGTTTAAGAAACATTGAGGATAGGATGGGTTTCGAGGGATATGGGCCAAATGTAGGCTGGTGGGACTAGACGGGACATGTTTGTCAGTGTGGGCAAGTCGGGCCGAAAGGCTTGTTTCCTCTACATATGACTAAAACAGAAATTACTTTGCAGCATTTGTGGATAAGTGGAGATATTGGGTAGATCAAAGACACTTCGCCAGAAGTGGAAAAATAAGTTTTAAGATGCAGAGAGGATGGTCGATGGATAGGGCAATGTTAATATTTCTTATCTCTTTCCTATTCATTCTACATAACTTATTTTCCCAGTTGAAAGATTTTTAACATGAAACATTAATTGTATTTCTCTTTCCATAGATGCTACTTTACCAACTGAATGTTTTCAATGCTTTCTGTGTTTACTGCAGATTCCCAGCATTTACAGTTTGCAGATTTTTCAAATGTTCCGTTCAGTATGTTGTGATGTTGATTAAAAACATTCGATTATTTTTTTTTTGCAGATCTCGATATTAGCACATTCAATAAAGGATGCGTTAAAATAAAACAAATGGAGAGTGATAACTGCTATGTGGAAACTGAGAGAGGGCACAGTATCTTGAATTCATTGAAGGTACAAGTAAATTATCTGATTTTTTTTTTTCCTCTTTTGAGTTGGAAGACAATATTGTTGTTGCTTTTTTAAAAAAATGCTGTCAAGATTATTATTGCTTTTAACATCTATACCGGAAGAAAAGATGCTTACGTTCTTCGAGTAATTGGGAGAAATCCTCTTTTCAGTTACTCACCTATGGTTTAAATCACAAGATACTTAGTGAAGCAATATCAAATAATATTTAATAGCAACCACATGGAGATATTATGACAGCAACATCAAAGAGATGGTAGGGGAATATTTTAAATGGGAGAGTAGTTAAAAAATGTATTTCTGGAGCCTAAAACTTGAGCAGCTGAAGAAATGTGTGCCAGTGGTGGATCAACTAGTGAACTGATGATTTACCAAGTGACTTCGATTGAAAGAAAAGAAAATCATGTTCGACTTTAAATCTAAGACATGTTTACATGACTTGCATTGGAGTTGTAGATTTTGCAGTAATAATATACTTCACATCCTTAATGCTGATCAGAAATATCAGTAATATAATATACAGTACTTTTCTGTTGCCTAGAACAATACTTTTATGGTGTTAATAATTCTTTATTAAACGTCAATTGTTGATGCTTCCTACATCAACATCGACTTCTTACTGTTTGTACTGAGTGATGATTTTGAGCATTAGTGTGCAGGATCTCCATCAGGCTGCTACTAAGTAGAGAGAATTAAAGCTGGGGATGGAATTTTACTGAAGTGATAGCTGTGAATCTGATTTAGGATCCTAACGTCTCTGGAAATTGCGATACAATGCAAGCGAATAATCATTACTTGCCGGTGTGAAATGGTCTTAAAATTTTAGATTTTGTTAGATGAAAAGAAATAGATTTAATTGTTCTCAAACAATCTCGTTAATAGCAAATCTATGGAAACATAGATCCTAGGAGTAAAAGATTTGTTAGAAAATTGGCCATTGACTAAATCACTGTTTTGGACATTGGGTCATTTGTTCCAATAAGTAATAGTCATAAAGAAGGAAAATGGCCCATTAAGTCTGCTCCAACCCCCATATTCCACATTACCGATGGCGAGATTGTTCAACAAAAGAGAACAATTGGCATTTTTTGCTTATTTACCGGACAGAATAACACAGCCCATTTGATGGCACTAAAAGTAGTTAGTTACTGCCTGTAGTTCCAGCATCCCCAGTTTGATTCTGATATTTGTCAGTTTTTCAATTCGCCATGACCAGATTGGGTTTTCCACAAGTGCTCAGGTTTTCTCCCTCATCCCAAAGATGTGTGGAAATGAGGAAAGGTAGATGCTGATTTACAAAAAAAGAAACAAAGTGCTGGAGTAGCTCTGGGTCAGGCAGCATCCCTGGAGAACATAGACAGATGACATTTTGGCTCGTGATTCTTCTTCATACTGTATGGAAGGGGAAGGGGGGGTGGAAAGAAAACTGGAAGAGGCGAGGCAGGACAAAACTTGGCAGGTAATAGCAGAACACAGGCGGCGGCGAGGGGGATGGTTGGACTAAGGTACAAGGTTTTGTGAGACGAGGTTTGAAAATTTGTGAATTATGAAGCCAGATGAAGGAGAGAGGGGGATGGGGAGAAATAGATGTGAATCCAGGAAGGGCACATGGGAGGGGGATAAGAAATGGAGTGTAGGGGATAAGGAGGTTATTAGATATGACCTAAAATTGTAGAATTCAATATTCATTCCGTTAAATTGTAAGCTATCCAAGCAGAATATGATGTATGAGGTGCCTTTCCTCCAATTTATGCGTGGACTCACTCTGGCAATGGAAGAGGCCAAGAACAGAGAGGTCAGTATGGGAAGGGGAGTTAAAATAGTCACCAACCAGGATATCCGGTAGGCTTCGGCAGACCAAGCTCAAATGTTCATTAAAACAGTAGCTGGCTGAATCAATGCTTGGTGTGTGGATTGATTGACTGGCCGCTGTAAATTGCACTTATAAACGTATAAGTGAGTGGTAGTCCAGGGAAATTCAGGGGAATGTATAGATTATAGAATTGGATCAACATTATGGTTGATAAGTCTTGGTTCTTGATGGTTGGTGCTGACTCGGTGGGCTAAAGGTCCTGGTTCCACTCTGGTGGACTCTGATTTTGAGGATAGGTTTGTGGAGCTGCACCTAAATTACTGGAGTTTGCCATTAGATGGCATTATTTCCATACATACAACAATCGATTATTAAATGACATTTGCTAAATTGTCATTTAAAATAGGTATCAAAATCGCATTCTTAACTGATAATTGCGTCGAATAGCAAAGGTTCATTACCAAGTTTAGAGGTGGTGTTTCTGTACACAAAGGCCTTTCAGGTTGATACATTTGTGGATTTAAGAGGTACCATTGAAGAAGCTGTGGTAAGTTGCTTCATTGCATTGACAGAGAATGAGCCATTGTACATCCAATTAATTTTCTCTCTCAATGTAAATGAGGAGATGCACTTTGTCTCCAGTCTGGAAAACTATAACTCTATACTTTGGATGGAATTCTCGTTCTCCCATTCACACTTCAAAGATTTGCAATGTTTCCTTACTGTGCACCAAGTGTTTACTCCCCACACCCGCAATTTCCAGTCCCGTTTAATGTTAGTATTTCACAATCTTGAACTTTGGAAATGGCTTTAGGTTGGCACATGGCACAGCAGTTAATGCTGCTGCACGATAAACTTTTAGTTTATTACTGGACTAAGTGGGACCCATTGGGTCCCATTCTCACACGGGAGGGCTGGTCCCCCAACGCAATATTCCACCTCTCCACCAATTCCAATATTGGTGGCCGGGGGGGGGGGGGGGGGGGGCTTTCTGGAGTGCTAGTATGGGTGTTGTGGGCTGAAGGGACTGGTTTCCAGAGGGCTAGAATGGACATTGTGGGCCGAATGGATTCTTGGATTCACAGTTCAGTCAGTTACGGCTGGTGGGCTCACGGTTCAGTCAGTCACGGCTGGTGGGCTCACAGTTCAGTCACTCACAGCTGGTGGGCTCGCAGTTCACTCGCTCACGGCTGGTGGGCTCGCAGTTCACTCGCTCACGGCTGGTGGGCTCGCAGTTCACTCGCTCACGGCTGCTGGGCTCGTAGTTCGCTCACTCACGGCTGGTGGGCTCGCAGTTCACTCGCTCACGGCTGGTGGGCTCGCAGTTCAGTCACTCGCGGCTGGTGGGCTCGCAGTTCACTCGCTCACGGCTGGTGGGCTCACAGTTCAGTCAATCCATCTCTTACACACACACCCGGGACATATATGCCAGTAAAACTCTTGAATCTACTCATGCGTGACTTCCGAGTGAGCGCAACCTCTGTACTGAGCGGGACTAACGAGTGAGCGCGACCTCTGTACTGAGTGGGACTTCTGGAATGAGCGCGACCTCTGTACTGAGCGGGACTTCCGGAATGAGCGCGACCTCTGAACTCACAGTTCAGTGACTCACGACATAAACTCACAGTTCAGTCACTCAGCACGGCATAGACTCACAGTTGTGGACTCAACTCTCACAGTCTTCCGGGCTGACTGACTTGCGTCTGGCCTCTGGGGCTTTATTCTCCTGGCACCCCCCGGGAGGGGCGTTACCTTCATGGTGATTGACAGGCGAGAAGACCAACCTGCTGATCGCATGATTTTTTAAACCTTCCTAACTTTTCTTTTATTTCACCGATTAGAACAAACCTTGGGGCACTTGGAGCGGAGGAGAATGGTGAGTAAGATGGTGAAAAAATCAGCGATATAGGGTAGCGTTTTTACTAACATTTATTTACAACGTAGACAAGTGGTCAAGATGAGAGTTTCAGTAATAGCATAGATAGTCACGTGTCATGAGGTACAGGGAAAACCTTTTGTTTGTGTGTCAAAGAAAAGCCTATACATGAATACAATCAAGCTGTCAACAGCGCGCTGATAGTAGGTATGTTACAAAACTTACCTTGAGCGGCGCTGCAGTTCTGCCGCCCCCCGTGTGCGTGACTTTGGCGCCTTTCAGCAGGGGGCGTGCTTAAAGTGCCGTTTTTCTACAGACAGGGCAAATCGATCCATTAGGTAACTAACTAATTATATGCTTTAATTTCAGGTCATCCAAGTAAGATTGTTTCATATTTGTTTCAGCATGCTTCAATCTATAATAACTGAAAATTTCTTTTAATTTCTAAGAAAGTTATGGGCTTTCGACTGTCCTAGATCACAGCTTTTGAGTTAAGTCAATGGAAAGGCAATGGCGAACAAGATGCTAATTTCCGAGTATGAAAATGGCCATAACTTTTTTAATACTGAAGATATGAAAGTAAATTGCATGTCAAATTAAACTTCTTTTTATGCTTTATCTGATGGGATAAATTGCAGACTTGATTTTTAAAATCTCAAAATTTTGTAACTTTGCTACTGATAGAGGATAAAGGGTATAACTTGTAGTGCAAAAAATAAAGATTTAAAAGAGTGAAATGATTGTAATAGATGTTAGCAGATCCTCTTCTGAAACTGGTATGCAAAGAGTCGCCTCGCTCTGGCACCATCTTGGATCTTGGTCCAGTGAATTAATCCAAAATCTGTGGAATTTGCACAATCTCACTCGGGGCTCTCACTTAATTTTTTTTCTCTGTTTCCAGCCGGGCAACCTGGGCAGTTTTTTAGGTTGCCAAATGACTGTTTAAGTGGTCATTTAAGACTGCTTGCATGACATGTACGATAATGTGCTTGGACGAAGTGCGTAGTTACCAGTCGGAATTATGCTCAATGAAGCATTCACATATTATTTCTGCTTTAAATAAAGTCACAAACTAAACATATTCACCGATCAAGACATGATATATACTACAATGACATGCAGCAAAATTATAATACGGTATTTCAACTCTTTTTACACGTTGCAATGAATGCTATTTCTATTATATCTTTAAAAATAAAAATGAGGTTGGATTATTCAGCGTATGATCAACCTCGGTGAGACCATGCGCAGGCTTGGCTATCGCTTCGCACAACAACGCTTGGCTCAGCACTTCAGCTCCCTCTCCCATTCCAAATCTGACCTTTCTGTCCTGGGCCTCTTCCATGGCCAGAGTGAGGCCCACTGCAAATTGGAGGAAAAGAACCTTGTATTTCTCTTGGGTAGTTTACACCCCAGTGGTATGAAAATTGGCTTCTCCAATTTCAGGTAGTCCTTGCTTTCTCACTCCTTCCGCTCCTATTCCCAGCTTTCCCACAGCCTACTGTCTCTGCCTCTTTCTTTCTTCCCCCCCCCCCCCCCCAACATCAGTCTGAAGAAGGGTCTCGACCCGAAATGTCGCCTATTCCTTTGCTCCATAGATGCTGCCTCACCCGCTGATTTTCTCCAGTTTTTTTGCCTACCACCCATTCACACAAGTTCTGTTATCCCACTTTCCTCACCCACTCCCTACACATTAGGGGCAATTTTACAAAGACAAGTTAACCTACAAAGCCAATGCGTATTTGGGATGTGGGAGGAAACCCACACGCTTGCAGGGAGAATGTGCAAATTCAACACAGACAGTGCCCGAGGACAGGATCGAACACAGATCTGAATTGAATTACCTTTATTGTCATTCAGACCTTTTGGTCTGAATGTAATTTCATGCCTGCAGTCATACATGTATAAAAAAATAACAAAACCACACAATAAACACAAATTTACCATCCACCGCAGTGAGTTCACCAAACACCTCCTCACTGTGGTGGAAGGCTTAGAGTCTCTGTCTTCTTCCCTCCTTATTCTCCCTCTGCGCTGAGGAGATCCAGGCCTCCGATGCTGCCGTCCACCAGGCCCGCGGCCGAGCCTCCGAAACTGGGCCATCGCCGGAACACCGCCACAGGGCCCGCCGTCGGAACGCCGGAGCACCGCAGCTCCAAAGCCAGGTCACCGCCGGAATGCCGCTGGAGCACCACAGCCCCGAAAGCCAGGCCGCCGCTGGAGCACCGCAGCCCCGAAAGCCAGGCCGCCGCTGGAGCACCGCAGCCCCGAAAGCCAGGCCGCCGCTGGAGCACCGCAGCCCCGAAAGCCAGGTCGTCACTAGAGCACCGCAGCCCCGAAAGCCAGGTCGCCGCTGGAGCACCGCATCCCCGAAAGCCAGGCCGCCGGAACGCCACTGGAGCACCGCACCTCTGAAGCCAGGTTGCTGCTGAAGCTCCGAAGCCGTGCCGCCACTGCTGGAAGCTGGAAGGCCGCCAGCTCCGCCATTAGGGCCTCAGCACAGACGGAGATAGTGATGGGGGACATGACAAGAAAAGTCACATCCCCCCGATGGGAGAGGCTAAAACCCCGTTTCAGACGTAAGAATTTGCGAATTGTAGGATTGACTGAAGGTTGTGAAGGAAATCAAGACCCACGAAAATTTGCTGCAAAACTCCTAAAAGACATTTTGGAATTGGATGAAGAACCACTGTTGGGCCGTGCCCACAGGGCTTTAAGACGGGTCCCTGGGAGAGGTGCACCACCCAGACAAATGATTGTAAAGGTGGTGTATGATCACGTCTTTGAAGATATGATGAAGATAATAATGAGAAAGAGAAATTTGAAATACGAAGGAAATAACATTAGTATCTTCAGAGATTACCCAGCGGAAGTTGCTAAGAGAAGATCCTTATTCACTGAAACAAGAGGCATTCTACGGAATTTAAAGAATACAGTGGATCTCAGATATGGTTTGATGTACCCAGCAACACTGAGAGTGACCTATGACAACAAGGAACACCGCTTCGTTAAGCATACTGATGCATTGAAGTTCGCAAAAGGCATACAGAAGAAGGCAGAAGAGGAGGAAACAGACGATGAATCACGGGAGGAAGAAGACGACGACTGAACATTTTGGACTTTTATCATTAACCTGCGGTTATGAATTATTCATTGAGAAAGAGGGAAAATAATGGGAATGTAGTAGTGGTTTGGTATCAATTTGTAGAATTTCAATAATTCCCCTAACATAGTATTATTTATCATAATACTAATTACAATAGAATAGTAATTAATAAATAGTTTCATGAATAATAGAAATAATTACTAAACCCTTAAAGTTAGTACCCCACCCCAATATATACAGTATTCTAGTTGGGAGCTGGAATATTTAACATCTTTTTTAAACACGGAAGTCATTAGATTAATCGCCACGTTAGTGTGGCGTTCACTAACACACACTACACAATCTATCAGTGTAGTCTTTTTTTTCTTTGGGCACCCTTTTAACACTCTTTTTTCTTTTTTCGCTTATATTTTCTTTTTTTTTTTATATATTAAGTATTTGAATTTATGTGATATATTATATGAATGTAATTATGAGCAATACCGTATAGTTATTTTAGATAGACATGGATATGGATTATTGAGATTGGTAATTTTCGTCGGATTGACGTTTGGGTGCTTTGTTGAGCTGGAGGGGCCGAGGGGGCTACTCCAAAAAAAACCACCCTAATACTAAAATGCAAGATATGAATTTGAAGACTGGGGATGATGGAATCACTTTTTGTAGTTGGAATGTTAAGGGAATTAATGAACCAATTAAAAGGGGTAAGGTGTTAGCGCAGCTGAATAGATTGAAATCAGACGTTATTTTCCTCCAAGAGACGCATCTCAAAAGAGATGATCAATATAGATTAACAGCTAAATGGATGTCAAAGGTATATCACTCTTCATTTATACATAAATCTAGGGGAGTCGCAATAATTATTCGTAAAGGTATACCTTTTAAACAAAGTTCTATAATAGAAGATAAAGAGGGCAGATATGTAATAATTACAGGGGAATTATACTCAAAAAAAGTAATTCTTATGAATATATATGCTCCTAATTTCGATAACCCATTATTTTTCAAGAAAATATTCAATAATATTCCTATATCCACTCAACATAATTTAATAATTGGGGGCGATTTAAATTGCACTTTGGATAACTACTTAGACAGATCCTCAACAAAAAGGAAAGCTATTTCTAACTCAAGTAAACTTATAAATTCTTTCATTAACTCAACTAACGTTAAGGATATTTGGAGATTAGAGAACCCTTCCGGACGAGAATATTCTTTTTTCTCGCCCGTATTCGGAACCTACTCGAGGATAGATTACTTTTTAATAGACTCAAAACTGCTTCCCTATGCATACAATGCAAAATATCACAATATTATTATTTCAGATCATGCACCATTAACATTTAAGATAAAACTAAAAGATATATCTAATAAAACTATGACTTGGAGATTTAATCCTCAGATACTGAAGGACAAGGATTGTTGTAATCATGTGACAGAACAGATTAAATTATTCTTTGAGACAAACGACACACCTGAAATTTCACCATTGTTACTTTGGGATACATTTAAGGCATTCATGCGTGGTGCAATAATATCGGCACAAGCATATTTTAATAAAGAAAACCGAAAGAGGGAACAGAAGTTAGAAATGGAGATAAAACAACTAGACAATGAGAATATAAAACACCCCTCTAAGGAGTTAAGTAATAAAATTGCAATAGCAAAGTATAGACTAAACGAAATATACTCTAATCAAGTCATCAAACTTTATCAACAAACCAAACAAGTGCATTTTGAATTTGGAGATAAACCGCATAAATTGCTAGCAAGACAATTAAGAAAATTAGACGATGAAAAAACGATACATGGAATCAGATCAATGCAAGGAAATATACTGACCATACCAAAAGATATTAATGATAGATTTTTACAATATTACCAAAATCTTTACTCATCAAAATTAACAGGACAAACAGATGGAATGGAAACATTTCTAAAAGAATGTCAAATTAAGAGTTTAGATCAGGAAGGGAGACATTTGTTAAATGCTGAAATATCAGTGAAAGATATCGCAGAATCAATTGGTTCGTTAAAGAATGGAAAAGCTGCGGGGCCTGACGGCCTGAGTGCAGAATTTTATAAAAAATTTCAAGATCTGATCTCTCCAAGACTACATACAGTGTATAGACATGCATACGAACAAGGAAAATTACCAGATTCTTTAAATGAATCCACAATTACACTTATACCTAAGGTAGATAAAGATCTGGAAGATCCTGGTTCATATAGAGCGATTGCCCTTCTAAATACAGACCAAAAAATATTAGCTAAAGTTTTATCTAGGAGACTAAGTTTGGTGATCTCTAAATTAATACATTATGATCAAACAGGTTTTATTCCAAAACGCTATTCGTCTCATAATTTAAGACGCCTGTTTAATATTATATATTCTAAAAGAATACGAGATACGGAATTAGCAGTCATATCGTTAGACGCAGAAAAAGCATTTGACCAGGTGGAATGGTTATATCTATTTAATATAATGGAAAAGTTTCAATTGGGGGATCAATTTTGTAAATGGGTAAGAATCCTATACTCAGATCCCACTGCAAGAATTCTAACTAATCAAATACTATCAGTTAAATTTAAACTCTTTAGGGGATGTAGACAAGGATGTCCGTTATCGCCTTTATTATTTGCCTTGGCGATAGAGCCTTTGGCGGAAAGAATTAGGTCAGAACCTGAAATATACGGTTATAATACTGACAGAACAACTAATAAAATATCCTTATATGCAGATGATGTTTTGATTTACATCACAAAACCTGAAATTAGTATTCCAATGTTGTTTGATGTTATAAATAAATTTAGTACATTTTCTGGATATAGGATTAATTGGAATAAAAGTGATATTATGCCAATAACTAATATAAATTTAAACATATTACAACAATATCCATTATCAATAGTTACTGACAAAATTAAATATTTAGGAATTAATGTATCTAAATCACATAACTCATTAATTAGATCGAATTATCCTCAATTATTAGATAAACTTAAAAAAAATATTTTATATTGGAAAACACTGCCTATATCTTTGATTGGTAGAATAAATGCTATAAAGATGGTTTTTCTACCACAATTATTATATCTGTTTCAAGCTATCCCTTTTTTCCTTCCGAAAACCTTTTTTAAAAAAATTGATAATATTGTTAATAGTTTTATTTGGGATTATAAAAATCATAGAATAAGTAAAAAACATTTATGTAAGTCAAAGATAAATGGAGGATTAGCACTTCCAAATTTTTTATACTACTTCTGGGCAGTACAGATTAAGAATATGAATTTTTGGTGGGTAAATACGGACCTGGAACCAACGTGGCTAAAGATAGAAAAGGAAGATTGTTTGCCTTTCAACGTAGATTCAATTATTTTTGCCCCAAAGGAAGTTCAAAAAAAAACTTATAGGGACAATCCAATCATTTATAATAATAGACGTATTTGGAAACAAATAGTCAAGACTTTACAATTAGACAACCTTTCATTTAGATTACCAATTATGAATAACCCATTATTTAAGCCCTCCACATTGGATGGAGGGTTCAGACATTGGGATAATTTAGGAATTACAAGGGTAGAGCACCTTTATAGAAATGGAAAATTTCTTTCATTTCAGGAATTACAAGATATCTACGGATTGTCTTCACAGCATTTGTTTAGGTATTTCCAAATTAGAGATTATATTAAATCTAATACACAGGATTTTAAAAATAAGGAACCAGGATTATTAGATGAATCGTTTAACTGGCATCCAACCACAGAAAAATTAATAGCTTATATATATAACATCATTATGGATAATGAGAATCCAATAACTGAAACATATCGTCAAGCATGGGAAAATGAAATTGGATCACCTATAACCAAAGAAAATTGGGGAGAAAGTCTACAACGAATACACCGGTGCTCGTTAAATGCTAGACATATATTAATACAATTTAAAGTATTATATAGATTACATTATTCAAAAACCAAATTAAATAGTATATTTCCTAATCTCTCCTCTATTTGTGATAAATGTAAGAATTTAGAAGCAAATTTAACACACAGTTTTGTTACATGTCCTAAATTGAATTATTATTGGACAGAAATTTTTAAAGTAATTTCTGAAGTTCTTAAGGTTAAATTAGAACCTGACCCAAAGCTAATAATACTGGGAATTCCAGAGGCTAATTTGATATTTACACCAGACCAAAGAAATTTCCTTGATTATTGTTTGATATTGGGGAAAAAAATAATATTGAAATTTTGGAAGGGAACATTATCCCCAACAATTAAAATGTGGGCATCAGAGATGTTGGAGACGTTGCAGTTGGAAAGAATCAGATTTGTCCTTTTGGACGAGTATAATTCTTTTCAACAGATATGGTCTCCATATATACAGTATTTAGAGAAGTAGCTGTTCTTGGCATCACGGCTCGACTGACACCCTGCGGGATTTGATGAAAATAATGTATTGGTATACCAGGATATATGCATGTCTTTACTGATATTATTATTTGTAGTTGTTTCATTTATAATATATTGTGTGGCTTTTAATTGATATATATACATAATATGTCTTTTTTCTTTTTCTTCATTTTTTCTTTTTCTTTTATACCAAATAATTATTAAGGAATTATAATTTTATTGATTAATAATGGTATTTCTCTATACCCACTTTTATTTTCAAAAAAAAAAAAAAGATAATAATCATTAGAGTACAAATATTGATTTAAGTGGATGTTTATAACTCAGTTTTAAACATTGAGAATTGTTTATTGCTAATAAAAAAAATTATTCAAAAAATAAAACCCCGTTTCTTCCACCCTCCTACAACACACATACTCAACCTAATAAACCAAAAATAATCACTAAAAACAGGCACGAAGACAAAAATAAAATAAAAAACAGACGGATTGCAGGTGAGCCGCAGCTTCCGGTGCTGATCTCTGGCATGTGAGGCAGCAAGTCTACCAGCTGTGCCATAATATTTTATTTTCCAGCACATAAAAAATCATATGTTGATAACTTTGGTTTCAAAAAATAAATAAACGATCCATTTTCAGTCTTAAATCTCTTAAGTCAAGCTATGTCCCCCTTTACAGCTACTGTATGTTTTAATTCAGTTCAAGACTATGTGGCCGGACATTGGCCTTAAAGTTGCTGCCTAAAAGTGCAAGCGACCCGGAACTGATCCTGAATATGGGTGCTGTCTATATGGTTTGCTCCATTTCCCTTTGATCGCATGGGTTTTCTCCGGGTGCTCTTGTTTTCTTCCACATTCCAAAGGTGTGCAGGAACCTTTTTCAGACCCAACCCAAAATGTAATATTTTCCTTTTGTCCTGAGATTCTATCTGACCTGTTGTGTTACTCCAGCTTTTTGTGTCTATCGTCGGTTTAGACTAGCAACTGCAGTTCCTTCCTACACACACGATACTATACGATAGAACTTTATCAAGGAGGGAAATTGTTATATAGTTATATATTCATATATAAATATACACTGTTGTTTTCTCATTTATAACATTGTTTGCATATTCTGTTGTGCTGCTGCAAGTAAGGATTTCATTGTTCTAACTGGGATGTGAGAGAATAAAACGCTCTTGACTTGCGTCACTAATGTGTGGGATAGAACTAGTGTACGGGTGGTCGGCGTGGGCCAAAGGGCCTGTTTCCACGCTGTATCTTAAACTAAAATCACTGAAACCAGAGGGAGTCTAAAGAAGGGTCTCTACCCGAAACGTCACCCAATTTCTTCTATCCAGAGATGCTGGCTGCTCCATGGAGTTCCCCTGCACAATTATAGCATGGAATAGTCTTCACCCGGCCATAGTTACCCAACCAGATGCAACTAAATTTAAGGTAGCTCTTTTTTCCCAAGAACCCTTTTTTGCTTTAGTCCAAGTCAAGAGAGTTTAATTGTCATGTGTCCCAGATAGGACAATGAAATTCTTGCTTGCTGCAACACAACAGAATATGTAAACATAATACAGAACAGGACATAAAAGTTCAGTGTGTCGATAGACCAAAGACCATATATATAAACAATAAATAAAGAGATAAAGTGCTGTTATTGTTCAGAGTTTGGTGGTGGACCTTATAGAGAGAGAGAGAGACCCACTCAGAGTTGAACAGTAGGGGTCCCGGGTGCTTGCCAAGCCGGGCAAAATGAAACGGCTTTTAGGTTGCCCGGCAGGACTTTAGGTGGCCATTGGCACCTGGGCAACCGTTAATTTCGAGCCCTGTCCCTGTAACCCACATGTGTCTCGTGTAGGAGCTTTGGTTTCCTCTGACACTTAATGGACATGTACGATAAGTTAGCTGCTATTGTAAAGAAGAATAATGGGCATGTGAGACAGAATAGGTTACAGGAAAATATGGGATTGAGACTATTGAGAATGCTCTGAGAATTGGCATAGACACTATGTGGAATGACTTTTTTATTTCTCAAGAAAACATTAGAAATATGGGCACTTTTCTATTTTTGATTTATATTAGAAATATATACCTATCAAAATAGTTTTACTCCCAAATTTGTGTTGCCTGCTGATTAATGGGATGGTGAATCAACACTTGATGTTCTAATTTCTCTCAAGTTTTATACATGTCAATTTTGGGTCATTTTATGTTTTTAAATTGCTGAATGCAACCACCATTGATGTTTTTAAAAATTGTACCCTGGTGGTATGAGTAATGCTAGAAATTACATTAATTTGGGTCATTTTGTGTTAGATGTGTTAATATAGATTTTATGTTTATTCTTGGGTGAAACTAAGTTTTGACTTATTTTGTTCATTGTACTATCCAGGCCCATAAAGTCAAAGTGCAAAGCAGAGGTGGAAATGTGATCTGTCTAGGAACAATCCATGGAAATGTAGATATTCAGACCTCTAATAAAGGTGTAAGTTAAATTTTATTTCTTCTTATTGATTTAATAGTTTTTGCAATGCACTGTTGGTGACTGATAAACAAGCAGTAAAATAAACCATCCATTTCAGACAAAAGACTCATTAAAAACAAATCTGAAAACAAGTACTGGGATTAATTTATATGTTAAGTTATATTTACTTTATGCCTAGCATATTTTAACTCCTGACCTGAATAGATCATGCAACAAAAGTAGCTTATATCCCATCAAGGGCCAATAACCGTTTAGTCCACAGCAGCACAACCACTTATTTGATTCTCAAGCATACAACCATTTTATAACATGGATACATCTCACTCCGTCACAAAGCTAAAAGTAATTGCATGCAGAATAGATAGAATATTTAAAAATCGTTTCAACTCAATTTTTTGGTCATCAGCTTGCTCTTCATTCTTCTATTCATTATTAAGAGAACAAACACACCTGCTCCCAATGCATTATAATCGTTATCATGCAGTCAAGAGAAACCGATTGTATCTTTCGGCATTTATTTTGCTCTCTGGAAAATTTACTATCACACTGCACTGTTTTTTAATAGCTAGAAGAAAATTGTGAATCTGTACTGTACTGTGATTTTAATCTGTCTTGTACATTTCATGAAGTAATGTTTTGGCATTATATCCTTGCCCTAGAATTGCATAACACAAGAATGTTTATGGCATTAGAGTGAAAATCCTTTTTTGATAAGAGCTGATTTGTTTATTAAGTAAGAAATTAATGATTTGTGTTCTTGTCAAAATTAAGTTGCATTTGCTCAAACCTTTTTTTTACTATAGGTTGTGGAAATTGACAAACTTCAAGGAACAACCATGAATATTTCCACTACCAACGGCACATTAAAAACAAAGTACATTTATGCCAAGTCTTCACATCTGTCTTCTTCCATTGGGAATATTGAACTTGGAAACATTCATGGTAAGGATTTTATGCTAGCAATAACCAATGGTGATGGAAAATTGGGATCTAATTCTTTTTTTCCCATATTACTTCACAGGTAGAAACAAATTAGATCATTTATTTTATAGATATAAATAATTGTAATTTCCTGGAAGGTGAGATGGGATTTTTTTTCTTCCTACCCTTTGATGTGAAACTTTAAGCATCAATGGTTCATGTATAATGCTGAGATACAAACAATTTCTAATTAATTGTGGTGTGTAGTGACAAAAATGGAATACAAGATTTGGTTAACAAAATATCGATTAAATTATAGATTTAAGCACGCAATATGTGCAGGCTTTTTTTTCCTACAATCATTAAAATCTATTGTTACAAAATGTCTACAGCTAAGTTTTGGTTTGTCATTGCTGATGTGCCAAATCATGCAGGGAAAAAGCCAGGGAATTCTTTCTTAATATTTTGAACAATTCATTAGTGTGCTAGTGCAACATTCCTTTGTATCTGGCAGTGGTCTGGGAGGAAAGGGGCCTCACAACATTCAAATTTTGCTTTGGGAAGTGTAGCTGAGGAGAAACTTAATTCTAAAAATAATGTTAGCACTGTTTAGCAGCAACAGCAAATCTGATTCTCTTACAAAAAATGATGACATTGTCTGAAATGAAGTGTGAAACAACATGGAATAGTGCACATCCAGAAACTTGCTAAAATGTCTTAATTCTTGACGGGATCTTGCTCAGTTTACGATCATAGAAAGGTATCAAATCTTTGAGGCACTCGTGTTGTGGGTCCATAAGGTGAGCTTGGCAGTAGGTGACTTCAGTAGTCTCCTCCTGGAATGAAAATTCCTCCATAACTGAGCAATACAGAAATACATTTTATTTCCTACCAGTACCTATCTGGGTGATTGACACACTTTGCACCCGCAGAGTGAAAATCCTCATAATAATGAGGCAGCAGCATAGGGCGACACAACGGCACAGCGGTAGAGTTGCTGCCTTACAGTGCCAGAGCCCCAGGTTTGCTTCCGATTACAGGTGCTGTCTGTATGGAGATTGTTCGTTCTCGCTATGACTGCATGGGTTTTCCTGGGGTGCTTGGGTTTCCTCCCACGTTCCAAAGACGTGCAGGTTTGTAGGTTAATTGGCTTCTGTAACCTGTATGTAGGATAAAACTAGGGTATGGTTGATTGCTGGTCAGCACGATCTCATTGGGCCTGAGAGGTCTGTTTCCATGCTGTATCTCTAAACTAAACTAATGGATACATTGTGCATAGGTGTAAATGCTTTAAGTGAGATACCACTCATCAGGAAATGCAGTGATGTTGTAGCAAGTCTTTTAATTAATTAAATTAGAGGTTCCTTTGTTCAGGTTATAAGCAGTGGAGTCACAAAGCTGGCTGAGAGGTATTTGTATCTGTCATCTGGATTTGACTAACCAATTACAGTACTGACGTCACTGTTGGGAATGATTGGAGTGCGGAGAGGATCACTTAGTCTGCATGTTGCGTGAAATTGCAAGATTGAGAGCAGCAACAGCTTTTATCAAAGTTCTGGTTTGTGCAGCTAGTGTTTTCCTCCTGTACTCAGCTGGAAGCTGAGATTGTGTGCGGCGTTGGGATATCCTTCTTGTGACTTTCATCCTACTATTTCTCCCCTTGTTTCTGCTCCTCTGGTTTGGTCTCCTGCCTCGCAATCTCCAGCTGCCCCTAGTCTGTTGTGGCGTCAGAGATGACGCTGGGTTTGGCAGTGACTACACCGACACTCACAGTAGGGTGAACTTGTGTGATATTTTGTTTACAGTGGTAAGAAAGCCGAGGACCACATGGAACGCTGTCCCTCTCCATCACACCACATGTACGATGATGCTGCAAATCCCAGGCCAATCCCAGCAGTTTAGTCCTGGTCTTTGAACGAAGAGGCGTGGTGAACTCTGGCTTCTTCCTGTAGTTCACCCTTGCTTTGAGAGGGGATGCTGACGGTACAGGTTTCTTCCTGGCGGCTCAGCTTTGTCAAGTCAAGTCACATTTATTTATATAGCACATTTAAAAAACAACTCTCATTGACCAAAGTGCTTTACATTTGTTATAAGAGTAGTATACACAAGCAGGCTACATACATATATACAAATAGCCCTCGCTCAGAGGACGTCAGGAAAGGCTTGGGAGAACAGATACTATACGTATCTAGACCTTTAGTCTAGACTTAAAGGAGTCGATGGAGGGGGCAGTTCTAATGGGGAGGGGGATGCTGTTCCACAATCTAGGAGCTACGACCGCAAAGGTGCGTTCGCCCGAGCCTATGCCTAGACTGCGGGACATTCAGCAAGTCGGCCGATCTGAGGGACCTGGAGGTTGTGTAGTGGGTGAGAAGGCTTTTAATGTAGGTGGGTGCAAGCCCATTGAGGGCATTGTAGACAAAAAGGAGGGTCTTGAAATTTATTCAGAACCGCACGGGGATCCAGTGGAGAGCGACCAGGATCGGGATGTTGTGGTCCCTTTTTCAGGTGCCCGTCAGGAGTCTCGCTGCGGCGTTTTGGGCCAGTTGCAGGCGGGACAGGGAAGATTGGCTGATTCCCGTGTAAAGGGAATTGCAGTAATCTAGGCGGGAGGAGATAAATGTATGGATGATCTTTACGAGTTCATCAAACTGGAGGAATTGTTTTATTTTAGCTATCATCCGAAGCTGAAAGAAGCTAGCTTTTACCATGGCATTGACTTGTTTGTCAAATTTCAGTGCTGAGTCAAATATCACGCAGTCCTCAATGTCTGTGGGTAGGACGGATTTCTGGCATCACAGGCTTGCCCCAGCCACTCAGTCTTAACCTCAGCGATTACGGTAGAGTCACTGCCTTATAGCGAATGCAACGCCGGAGACCCGGGTTCGAACCTGACTACGGGTGCTGACTGTACGGAGTTTGTACGTTCTCCCCGTGATCTGCATGGGTTTTCCCTGAGATCTTCAGTTTCCTCCCACATTCCAAAGACGTTCAGGTTTGTAGTTTAATTGGCTTGGTAAATGTAAAAATTGTCCCTAGTGGGTGCAGGATAGGATTAATGTGCGGGGATCACTGGTCAGCACAGACCTAGTGGGCTGAAGGGCCTGTTTCCGCCCTGTATCTCTAAAACTGAAACTAAGGTAGAGGCACTGGATGTCCAGAGTATCTTCTGGGCAGTCCAGTCTTGACAACGCAATGGCATTGGTGATCTTGGGTTTATCCCTGTGGCACATTCTTCCTCAAACCTGCGACAGCGGAACACACTAGCATGGAGGCCTCCTACTTTGTCCTTCTTCTTTCTTTTGCCTTTTTTTTAGGAGTAGGCTGACCAGGATCAAATGTCCAACCAATATCAGCTAATTGGATGCAGCTAATGTTTGCATAGCTTTCTTACTGGTGGGAGCAGCCATTGAAACATAATGTAGCAACTGTCCTTCCGGACCCATCCCTGTGGTGAAATTGTCCAGCAACGCAGATTCCCCAAGGGTGAAGGTTGCATTTTTCCCAGCAACAGGAAATACCTTTTTACGAACCACTGCAAATTGAGGTGGTGGAACCAATTCCTATTGATGGAAAGGCCTGTGTTTTTAATTGGAGCCCTTGTTAGTGCACAAACACAGTTCGTGGCTGTCCATACCTTGTGTTCATCAGATGTCTGGTTAAGAAGTGGTGCTAAAGACGCTGTGATTGGGCATGCCTTTGCACCTTACCCCGAGGTCCTCGACCCCCTCCAACAAAAATAGCCAGCTGTAGACATAATAAGGCCTGCAGCTGAGATATCCAGAGCCATAACTATTTACAAAGAATATCTTATCTGCTGAATTTTGGAGAATGACGTGTGTTCCTTTCAGCACATTTGGATATCTGAGCAGCCCCAGTCATTTTTGGGGATGACCAGTTTAGTCTCCCATTGTCAGTAAATATTTTCTTTTTAACTGCTGAAAAACACAACAAATTTGCATGATGTGGACCAATAAAACTTTGAGCAGTTCCATGATGTGGAATGGAGCTCCAAATTTATGTTGATAAAAGCGGAAACATGTGCAGAATTAATGACATCACTAGATGTGCGCCTAACGCCAGAAAGAAAATCAAATGCATTATTGTGGCTGGAACATTGAATTGCCTGTTCCAGAAAATGATTTAATCCAGGAATGATGGATTCTCTTTATGCTTTGTTACTGGAGCGGATGCTGAGGGATAAGATATACTAGACTAAGTGGGACCCCGACGCAATATTCCTCCTCTCCACCAATTCCAATATTGGTGGTCAGTGGGGTGGGGGGGGGGCTTTCTGGAGCGCTAGTATGGGTGTTGTGCACTGAAGGGACTGGTTTCCAGAGGGCTAGTATGGACATTGTGGGTTGAATGGATTCTTGGGCTGGCGGCTCAGTCACTTAAGCCTGTTGTGCTGGCAGCTCACTCACTCACGGGTGGTGGGCTCGCAGTTGACTCACGGCTATGCCTTGAAATTCCAATTCAAGCAGGGTGCAAGGGCACCAAATTCAAATGCAGTTTTATACCATTTCAAACAGGGTGCAAGGCCACTAAAGACAACGAGTCGTAACCTCTCCCTTCCCCCATCTTGCAGAGACTGAGCCAAGGCCACACTTCCGGGTTTTATAGTCCCTCCCCCTCCCACCAGAAGGGGCGTGGCCTTCATGGCGTGTTTGACAGGAGAGAGAGTCTCAACATTTTTTAAACACTATTAACTCTTTTATTTTTCATCGACGGGAAAAATCCTCGCTACCTGATGAGCGGAGGGCGACTGACTAAGATGGCCAAAAATCAGCCGTACGTGGTAGTTTTTTCTAATATTAATACAAAGCACAAACAGGAAGTGGTCAAGATTAGTCTTTTAATTATATAGAAGGCAAGGCAGCTCTAATTAGGCAAGGCAGCTCGCTTTAGCACTTCCATAACCAAAGGCAAGGCAACTCGCTTTAGCACTTTCAAAACCAAATGCACGACAGCTCGCTTTAGCACTTTCAAAACCAAAGGCAAGGCAACTCGCTTTAGCATTTTCAAAACCAAAGGCAAGGCAACTCGCTTTAGCACTTCCAAAACCAAAGGCAACACAGCTCGCTTTAGCACTTTCAAAACCAAAGACAAGGCAACTCGCTTTAGCATTTTCAAAACCAAAGGCAAGGCAACTCGCTTTAGCACCTTCAAAACCAAAGGCAACACAGCTCGCTTTAGCACTTTCAAAACCAAAGGCAAGGCAACTCGCTTTAGCATTTTCAAAACCAAAGGCAAGGCAACTCGCTTTAGCATTTTCAAAACCAAAGGCAAGGCAACTCGCTTTAGCATTTTCAAAACCAAAGGCAAGGCAACTCGCTTTAGCATTTTCAAAACCAAAGGCAAGGCAACTCGCTTTAGCATTTTCAAAACCAAAGGCAAGGCAACTAGCTTTAGCACTTTCAAAACCAAAGGCAAGGCAACTCGCTTTAGCATTTTCAAAACCAAAGGCAAGGCAACTCGCTTTAGCACTTTCAAAACCAAAGGCAAGGCAACTCGCTTTAGCATTTTCAAAACCAAAGGCAACACAGCTTGCTTTAGCACTTTCAAAACCAAAGGCAACACAGCTTGCTTTAGCACTTTCAAAACCAAAGGCAACACAGCTTGCTTTGGCACTTTCAAACCAAAACACACTTTTGCATTTTCAAACTACATTTTCAAACCACATTAAGGGCACTGACAGGTCAGTAAAACCACTCACAGTTTAGTAGGCATGTGATCAGTGATATTCACAGCTCAGACTGAGAATTGCGACCTCTCGCTCCCACATCTTGCAGAGGACTGAGGCACTCAACACTTTAGGGTTTTATAGTCCTTCCGGAAGGGGCGTGGCCTTCAGGAGAGAGAATCTCAACATTTTTAAAACACTCATAACTCTTATTTTTCATCGATGGGAAAGTCCTCTTGTCCTGTGGAGTGGAGGGGGACTCTGAGTAAGGTGGCCAAAAATCACAGCCGTAAGTGGCAGCGTTTTTTCAAAAATCAATATACAGAACAACAGGAAGTGGTCAAGATCAGACTTTTAGTAATATAGATATGCATTTGGATAGACAGGGACTGATTAGGGATAGTCAGCTTGGTTTTGTACGTGGATCATGTCCTATGAATCTGAATTTTTTAAAGAAATAACCAAAGAAGTTGATGCAGGGAAACTGTAGACGTCTGTATGGATTTAGCAAGGCCTTTGATATGGTTCCATAGAGTCAGATCTAGGGGAGGATGGCCGACAGGATATCAAATTGACTTATGAAAAGGAGCAGAGGGTTCCTTGAAGGTTGAAGGTTGTTTCTCTGACTAAAGGCCGATGTCATGGTGTGCCTCTGGGATTGGTGCACATTGCTGTTTGTGATTTGTATCAATGATTTGGGTACAATACAAGGCATGATTAATAAATTAGCAGATGACACTAATGGGGGTGTTGTTGTAGACAGTGAAGATGGTTATCGAAAATTACAACAGGAGCTTGATCAGCTGGGTGAATGAGTTGAGGAATGACTAATGGAGTTTAAAGCAGTGCAAGTTGTTGCACAGTGAATGGCGGGGGCCTGAGGAGAGTTGTGAAGTAGAGGAAACTAGACTTACGGGTACATACTTCCCTGAAAGTGGTGTCACGGGTAGATTGGGATGGTCAATAAAACTTTTGGATATATTGGCAGGGCTGCCAACAAAGAGTTTAGGAAGGAACTGCAGATGCTGGCTTAAACTGAAGATAGACACTCAAAACTAGAAAAAAATCAGCAGGACAGGCATCATCTCTGGAGAAAAAGAATGGGTGATGTTTCGGGTCGAGACCTTTAGACTGGAGAGGTTGAAAACCAGCGATAAAACACAATGACTGGAGATATGTGTTATCCAACTAAGGGCAGAAATCAGAATCATGTGTTCATCTTTATTGACGTGACCACATGTTGGGGAGAGTGCATTTGAAGTATTGTAAATAGTTCACCCTGCCACAGGAAGGTTATTATTAAGCCAGAAAGAATGCCGGTTTTCAAAGGATATTTCCAGTACTCGAGTGCGAGAGTTGGGACAGGCTCAATCTTTGTGCCTTGGATGCAGAGGGGTGGTATTAGAGATAAAATCATGAGGGGAATAAATGGGGCAAATGCCCAGACATTTCTCCGAAGTAGGGGAGTCCAGGTTGATGGTGAGACGGGAAATCTTAATCGGAACCTGAGGGGCAACGTATTCCACAGAGAGGGTGGTGAGTACATGGAACGAAGTGCCAGAGGAGTTAATTGAGGTTAGTTCTATAACAACATTCAAAAGCCATTCAGACAGGTACAGAGATGGGAAAGGTTTAGAGGAATATGGATTAAACACAGGTAGGAGGGACTAGACTAAATGGGCCACTTTGGTTGGACTAGTAGGGCCGAAGGGCCCATTTCCATGCTGTATGATTCTATGAATCTATATTACTTCACTCCATTTGCTCCTCAATACAATTAATCATTATGTTGCAACACTGCAGCACCTTCTTTGGAAACACTACTTCAAACAGCAGACTGTCTCAGATAACTATTGTCACCTCCTTTCAGTCACCACAATGTCTCCTGCAGAGACTTTCACAATTTGGACAGGGAGGTTCCTTATCTTTACTGTCACAAAATCAATATATAAGCCTCTCAAGAAAAACAAGATATAAACCAAGAAAACAGGTGCTGAGGGTGAATCCACATTCTTGTGTTCTCTCATCACCTTCATCCACCCCGCAACCTCCCCAAACCCCCCTCCCCCCCCCTCCCCCCCCCCCCCCACACTGCTTTTGGGTTGCATGTTCTGTTCATTCCATTAACAGATTTGGAACAGAGGACCAGAACAGTTGTAACATGTGTTAGAGTTACTAGGTTAAGAGGTAGTTGGCCAGGAAACAGTTCAATTATATCTTTAAAACTGCCAATTGTTTATAAAATAATCACTGCCTTGCTCACGGTTATAAAAATACCTTGTAAAATCATGTAAATGTTCTGAGTTTCAAATTCTATTTGGATTTTTAGTATACAACATTACCAATACATAGGCAAAAGATAATGCACAACTTCGGCTGGTAACAAGCAAAAGATCTGGTTAACATTTGTTAGGAGTGAGTAGAGAGCATTTCTGTCACAATTTAAAAATGTAAGTTGCAGTGATGGAAACTGAGAAAATTTGACAGGCTCAAAGCATTACTTATTTGGTTCTTAAGCATGCACATCAGAAGACCTATGCCTAGTGGAATTTTGCATGAAATATAAACAAGACAGAGAACCATCACAAAGCATCTTCAGTACTACTATGTTGTGCTTTGGAAATAGATGCCCATGGGGATAGCATAGGGGGAATAAATCCTTTTTGCTTTTTAAAGTTTTATCACAAATGCTAAGGTAGGGAAATACTATATTGCTGGAAGCCATGTAAAGTGATTCCTTTTCCATTTTTCAAATCAAAGAAACCATTCCTTGTTATAGTGAAATATATAATCTATATGTATCTATAACTTGAAGCCAATTGTAAGCATAGAATAGAAAACATTGCTTTTAAAGTACATCAGTGTATTTGCAATACCAGCATTGTGAGAGTTAAGAGATCAGCATGTGTAAGGCTTTGATTTGAAACTAGTTCATGAATAAACAAAAAATGTGGTTAGTTCATTGATCCAGCTTGGCTGTTTATGTTAAAAAAATCACTCCAGGGTGAAATTACACATTGATCCAATTTGGCTGCAAATCAAAGCAAGTCACAGTTTAGCACTGAGGAGAATGGCTCTTTGTTCTTTGTTAATTGGGTCTATCAAAGAAAAGGCTAATTCAAAAATAGATCCCAATGTGTGCTTGCATGGAACAATCGCATTTTTATTTTGCTTTTTTTGTAGAAGAAATATTACTCATTTGTTGGTTATGACTTATAAGTAGTGATTTATCACAGAAGCGCTACTAAAACTGTAGTCCTGACTGTTGTTGGGACTTTGCCAAGAGCTAGCTTGAATATTCCCAACTAAGTATTCATTTGTTTTTTTGGTGCCAGAAAGTCCCTCTTGGGATTGTCTGCCTTGCCCCTTTTGGAGGGCCTTTTGGGTTGTGTGGTGGGCAAAGGGAAGGAAAAAAATCCAGTGGTACTATTGCAACTTGTAAGTCCACATTGATTGTTTATATTTGACCAAATTGTTGCTCCATCTATGTAAAGTGGGAAAGATCAAATTGTATGGAACCAGGCTGCATTGATCATATATTTTGAGATAAATGTTACTGTCAGCTATCTCCTGCAGGTTTCTAGTGTTGCATTATTTAAACAAATCTACACATTTTCTTTGCATGTATTCTCTTCCATGAAGTTCTACAGTTGCCAGCATCATATTTCAAGCATCAGGGTGTTACTTTTACAGTCGTTTCTTCCCTCCCCTTATTCCCTCCAGTAGCAGTAGCAGCAGCTACTAATTTAGTAGCAGTATTTTGACTGCCTTGACAGCTGGCTAGGTGGTAGGGCACTTTGCCCAGTGTCATTATTTTTGTAGGCAGAACTTGTTTTGCCTTGCGATGAATGATTCCTTCCAGTTATCATTCCAGAGTATCATTTGGGAAGATCACTTTCCATTATGTTTTAAGTTATTCGATAGCAAAATGACAGTGTGTGGAACTTCCTGCAAAATACTGGACATTGTTTTAATATGGTGATTCTGGCACCAAATACTATATTGGCGATTGGGTAGCGTCTGTGGAGGGAATTGCACGGGTCTAGGCCCTTCACCTGGACGATGTGGCCTCCTCTATATCAGTGAGACTCTCAACACAGACCAGGTAACAGCTCCCTTGAGCATCCACACCCTGTCCACTGTGGTCATCTGGATCTCCTGGTTGCCAGCCATTTTATTTCTTCTTCCAAATCCCACACTGATCCTTAAATCTTTGGCCACCTCCATTGCCTGGGTGAGGTCAAACGCAAACGCGAGGAACATCAATTCGTATACCGCATGGATAGTCTGCAACCCAACAACCTGAACATTAAATTCTCCAATTTTGGGTAACCCGCACCTATTCTGCCCCTTTTTCTCTCTGCCTGTTTAGAACAGTTCTCTTACACACCAAGAAATAACAGCAATCAAATGAAAGGCACCAAATCAAAACATCAACTGCCTATTTCCCTCCACGGATGCTGTCCGACTCACTGATGCTCTCCAGCAGCTCGCCTTTCATTTTTGCTCCAGATTTCAGCATCTGTAGACTCTTGCATGTTTTTATTAGAGTTGTTTTGTTGTGGACTTGGAGAGAACTTAATTTTTGTAGGTAGGTTAAAAAAAAAGATACGGGATAATTTTTGCCTCTAATGCAATAATACCTATGGTATTGGAGGCAAGGTACTAGCATGGATGGAAGATTGGCTGACTGGCAGAAGGCAAAAGGTGGGAATAAAGGGGGCCTTTTCTGATTGGCTGCTGGTAACTAGTGTTGGGCCCGCTTCCTTTCACGTTGTCTTTCCATGATCTGGATGAGTGAATTGATGGCTTTGTGGCTAGGTTTGCACATAATCACAATAATACTTTATTAGCCAAGTATGTTTTGCAAACATACGAGGACTTTCATTTGCCAAGTCAGTCATACAAATAAAAACCAATGGAACACACAAAATACATTTTAACATAAACATGCACCACAGTGTCTCCTCCACATTCCTCACTGTGATGGAGGGGAAAAAAAGTTCAAATCTCTTCCCTTCTATGCTCTACCGCAGTCGGGGGGCCTCGAGCCCTCCGTTGACGGGACGATCTTGACTTCCGTAGCCGGCGGCATTTAGGCTCTCCGCATCGGGGTGATTGGCTCCTGCATCCAGGGCATGTCAGCTCCCCCGCGCCGGTGATCGGACCCCAGGTCGGGGCTGGTCGAGCCTCTGCGACTTTGGAGCTTCCCAACTCGGCCTCTCCCGAGACTGTGAGCTCTTGATTGTAAGTCCGCAGGCCGCGGTTGGAGCGATCCCAGGCAAGGGATCAGCTCCGATGTTAAGTCCACGCTCCGCGGTAGGTCTCAAGTCAGTCCGAGGAGGCCTCCAGCTCCATCAACGGTAGGCCGCAGAGCGACTGGAGATGAGACCCGAAATCGCATCTCTGGCAAGGTAAGAACCTGAAAAGAAGTTTCACCCGACCCCCACCCCCCGACCCCCACATAAAACAAACCGGAGAACATTTACACAAGCTTTTAACACACTCTAAAAATTAAACAAAAAGATGAAAAAATAGGCAGACTGGTGGTGGGGCTGCCAATCGTGCGGCACCGCTGGTGGTACCCACGATATGAAGATTGGTGATGGGGCAGTTCGCGTAGAGAAGCAGGGAGGCTGCAGAAGGACTTGGGGAGGTAGGAAGAGTGGCAAGTGGAATACAGTGTAGCAATATGTACAGTCATGCACTTTGGGAGAAGGAATAAAGGCGTAGATTACTTTCTAAACTGGGAGAGGATTCAGAGATTGGAGGGTAAAGGGACTTGGGAGTGTAGGTGCAGGATTCCCACAAGGTTAATTTGCAGGTTGAGTCAGTGGTAAAGAAGGCAAATGCACGTTTAGCATTCATTTTGAGGGGACTAGAATATAAAAGCACAGAAGCTTTAAGGGCCATTGTACGAGGTAATTCAAGAGTTCTCCCAAGTTTCCCCTGAATCGAACTCGGAGAATTACGGTAATAACCGTTCGTAGGTACTCGAGGCTCTCGTGGACATTTTTCAATATGTTGAAAAAACTTCACGAGTTTACTGCATTTCCCGAATACCTGCCGTTAGCATTACGAACCGCTAAGGGACGTCCCGAGCTCCGACATACCCACTACGTACATTCTACGTACTTTCCACGAGTTTAATTTTTTTTTAAACTCGGATGAGCTCTTGGGTAAACTAGTATAGTGCGACAGGCCCTTTATCAGTCACTGGTGAAACCACATTTGGAATATTCTGAGCAGTTTTTGGCCCATATCTGAGGAAGGATGTGCTGACTTTAGAGAGGGTACAGATTACAAAGGCCTAGGCAGAATGGATGTAGAAAGTACGTTTCTAGTAATGGGGGAGTCTAGAACCAGAGAGCACAACCTCAGAATAAAAGGATGTATCTTTAAAATGGAGATGAAAAGGAATTTATTTAACCAGAGGATGATGAATCTGTGGAATTCATTGCCACAGGTGACTGTGGAGGTCAAATCATTTGATATTTTTAAGGCGGAGATTGGTATGTTCTTGATTAGTAAGTGCTTTAAAGGTGACGAGAAGAAGGCACGTGAATCGGATTGAGAGGGAAAATAGATCAGCCATGGTTGAATGGCAGAATAGACTCGATGGGCTGAATGGCCTAATTCTGCTCCTATGTCATGGTCTTTTGGAAATATGTTTTTTTATAAGGGGAGGAAAACTTTAGATATGAAACTGTGCTTTTTGTTAATTTATTTCCAGCCCTATTAATTACCTATTTTGAAATAATCCATGAAGTAATCATAGCTGGGTGATGTCCAGTTCTCATCCCTTCCTGCACTTCCTCGTTCTGCTTATAACCAATCTCCATCCCCACCGGGTCTCCTATTCCCCGCATTCTCTGCTACCCCATTTCCATCTACCCAACATCCTTCCCACTTATATCACTCCTCTCCTTCATTTCTTATCTGTGCTCGCCATATGCAGACTTTTGTCTTCTCCACTTATTACCTCACATTTTTGTGACTATCTCCTCCCCCGCATCACTCATCTGCAATTCACCCCTCCTTACCTGGATCCATCCATCAATTGCCAGCTCCCATCTCACACCTTTGCCTCGCCTATTTCTACCAGCTGCCTCCCTTCCAGTGTAAGAAAAGGGTGCCAATCCAAAATGTTTTCTGTCCTATTATCTCCACAGATGTGGCCTGACCCGCCAAGTTCCTCCAGCAGTTTGTTTTTACTCGGGATTGCAGCATCCAAAATGTCTTGTGTTTTCCTCCACAACTGCAAATGACTAAAATTAAGAATTAACATTTCAATCTGGTTAGAATTAACTTTGGATACTAGTCATGATTAACATCACACATACAACAAATCTTGCTAGAATTCAAATTAAACCATCATCTGACTTTGGATAAACTTTTGGCAAAATGCCTATTTATAAGTTAAAACAATAGAATGTACTTTAAGGGGCTGTCCCACTGTACGAGCTAATTCAAGAGCTCTCCTGAGTTTATAAAAAAATCAAACACGTGGTAAGCACGTAGATTGTACGTTGCGGGTACATCGGAGCTTGGGACGTCTCTTAGCGGCTCGTAACGCTAACGGCAGGTACTCGGTAAATGCTGTAAGCTCGTGAAGATTTTTCAACTTGTTGAAAAATGTCTACAAGCGACCCGAGTACCTACGAGCGGCTATTACCGTAATTCTCCGAGTTTGTATCAGAGGAAACTCAGGATAACTCTTGAATTAGCTCGTACAGTGGGACAGCCCCGTTACCCACAAAGTTGTTTTCAAAAGGTAGAAAGTTTTTAACAAGTTAGCAACAAGATTAGGAACAAGCAGCTTCAAGAATTTCAGTGGATAGCTGTTAGATTAATCCTGGATTGTAGGAAATGATTGAGATTAAAGATCCTGGAAGACATTTATAGAGAATCATGTTTATTGTGTGGGGGAAAGATAGGATTTGACCCAAACATTCTCCTATTTATTGTGTTAATCCATTGAAATGTTTTGTCATTCTAAAGGTCAAAGTTTCAAATTGTTACTCCCTATGTGCTACACAATTGATGTAATACGACTTGAAATTGTACTTGTGAAATTAAAAGCTCTCTGACATATTATTAGATACAGCACACTAATTTATGACTGCAAGATATGAAATTGGACAGTGATTTTGCACTAAAAAACAGTGTTGGATGGGAGAGAATCATTCAGGACTATTGAGGACAATTCAGTAGGATCAATAATGTCATAATAAAAATACAGTAGTGAGGTCATCCTGAAATTAGTATTAGCTTGTAACTGGCAATCTTATTTTGCAAAAACAATGCAAGATGAAATATTAAGATTAGTTATTTAGTATTGTTCCATGTTTATTGCTATTTACCGGGTATTAAAAACAGAAAATGTTAGGGATTGCTCAGCATGTCATGCATCATCAATCTGAAGAAGGGTCTCGACCCGAATCGTCACCTATTCCTTCACTCCATAGATGCTGCCTCGCCCACTGAGTTTCTCCAGCATTTTTGTCTATCATCGATCTAAAATGTCGTTTGTCCAGTGTTGTTTTTCTGTTCATATTTTTAAATTTCCGAGAACTGCCTTTTGGGATTTTTGCAACTAATGCATCCATTTAGGGGGAAAAGTGACTTTCTCACGATGATCGTTCCAGAATCATTATTTTTTTAACTGGTAATTTAGACTGGACAAAATATCCTGTACATCAGACCGTTGCAGTGGTGCCAATTAACTTAATACTGAATCCAACTAAACAGTCACACTGTGGCTGAGTAATGTTACAGAAACAATTCATTCCAATTCATGCTTGAAGCTGAGGACATTTTTGAGCACAATATTTGATATTATTCCCCCACAAGGTACTACTTTGTGCCATTGTGAACTTTCACAAAGACACAACCTGACGAATGTTAAGCACAGTCGCATTGAGGAGCATAAAAATGGAACATTTAATATATTTTTTCTCCCTCGTTTGTACTTGTGACTCATGACAATGATCCATATCTCTCCGGGAAATTATTGAAAATTCTGTTAAAGGAACTTTGCATTGAAATGTTAACTCTGCTTCTCTTTTCACAGATGCTGCCTGAACTGCTGAGTCTTTACAGCATTTTCAGAGTTATTACCTCTGATTCATGTTAAGATAGAATCCTTGATTTTAAATCTAGTAGAATCTGGCGACTTTGTTAAAATGGATTGATGTAGAATATTAGTCCGTTGGAATGGTAAACTGGTATGGATGTTGTTAAGCATTTAAAGTCAAAATGGCAAATGTTTTAATTTGCCGACTTAAAAAAACAAATTTGACTTTTCTATAATTGTCGTTTTTTTTAAACTGTCAGTTTAATACTATTTCCAGAACCAAATTTTCATCTTTATGCATCATGTGCTCTCCAGATGAAATATGATATTAAGTGTCTATCAATTTGTGGCCAGTGTTTTTCTGAAAAAAAAAATGCTTCTGAAATTTAAATAGGAAATTGTAAGGGTAAATTTGCCAGATTTTGCCTTGTTGATGTAACATGTAAGTTGGATATACAAAGCTTCCTGTGATTGAAAAGCAGATGATGGAAATATTAAATAAAAATAAAAAATGCTCGAAATACTCAGCAGATTAGACAACATCTGTGGAGAAAGATACAATGTTCAGATTGATTACTGTTCCACAGAATCATTTCTAACTTTCTAATAGAGCATTTCAAAAAAGCTATCAACCTAAACATGTTGCTTATGTCTGCTGTTTCATGTTTCTGCAGAAGTGCTGAAGCTTTACAATATTACATTCTGTTCAGACTGTTTCAGATTATTCAATATTACACCCATAACATCCCTTTTTGTGGAAGTAGTTTTTATTTAAAGAAGCCTATGGGAATATTTTCCCAACCTGGGCCAAATTTTGTAAATTGATTGCCAGTAATTTGATCATTATAATCTAACAAATTTGTGTTTTTTAATTATCTAGACATGGGCAAGTGAAATTTGCAACAGCCAAAGTAGAAATCCTATGTTATCATGAATTATCTGCTTGCCAAAAGAATTTTGAGTAAATTTATGACTTTTTTGTGCAATGACTATTATAGATTATTTTTTCATTTTATGCAGGTAGCGTTACTATTCAGACGGAGGCAGGTGCTGTTACAATAGGTAAGGACATTCTTGTTCATTTGATCATACTCATTCCAGTTTTCTAATTGCTCATACTAATCCCACCATAATTTAATGGGGAGGGGGATGTGTGGGGAGTGGGGGGGGGAGGGAGTTGGGTGGGGGAACAGGGGGGATGTGGGGGAGGGGGGTTGGGGGGGTGTAGGAGGGGGAGGGGGGTTGGGGGGGTGTAGGAGGGGGATGGGGGGTTGGGGGAGTGTAGGAGGGGGAGGGGTGTGGGAACCTTCAAAACCTTCATAACGTTTGTTCTATTTCACCGATCGGAACTAAACCTATTTGACTTGCAGCAGAGGTGAGTAAGGTGGCAAAAAACGTAGCGCTATGGGGGATCGTTTTGGCGCAAATTTAATTACAAAGCAGACAGGAAGTGGTCAAGATGAGAGTTTTAGTAATATATATAGAAGATGGATAGAGAGAAAGATAGAGTGAGCAGACATGGTACTGGAGATGACTGCAAAGTTGAATTGAAACGAGTTGTATGGGATTCCATGAAAGAGGTCTTGGATAACTGCTTCCATGGTATAGTCTTGCATCATTCACCCAACATCAAATACACCACTTGTTAATCCTACCTAATACTGAAGTTACACACTGCACCTCACATGTTTATCACTGCTGTGAGCCTCATGCATATCTTGCAGCTTTGAACTAGCTATTCCATTCTGGCAAATTTTTCACTCAAACACATTGCAATTCATTCACCATCAGAAGTCTCGTTCTTGTAGCTGCTCCAAAAATTCAGACTGATTCCATGCATGGTCATCTTGTGGTATGCACACTCGGACGGATTCTATTTATTCCTGGATTAATTTATTCAAATGAATTTGAGAACCATCACAGGAGTATTGTGATTTGTTCTCTTCTAGCATTATGCAGTAGCACCCATTGTGCAGTACCACCGAGCATCCAACAATAGATTCATGAAGCTAAGGTCGGTGTATTTTCCCAGAACCATAAATCTGCTGCTCCGTGGTGTGATTATGCCACTCCAATAGTGCATTTGATGCGGCCTGTCAAGGTTTTTGTTGGTTGAAAGAGCTCGATCTTCCTATAACTTCCTCTCATGAAATTCAGTCGTTGAACTGCTGGATATAATTTTGTGCAAGTTGTATGACCTTCTGCACATCCACTGTGATCAAGTGAAATGAGTTATTTTGTTCACTGGTTTATTCAATCTTCAAAGGAAACCATCTGGATAAAGTTCTAGGATGACTTGATTGGAGAATAAATTGTGATCTTTTTAATAATGCATTTTTAGCAATACATATAGCAATATGTAATTACATTTGACCTGCATTATCCTGGTTACACGTCAGATTTGAGCATTTTCTTCTCTATCTATTTTAATCTACCACTATCTGACTCAATCAATATGAGACCCTTGTGCCACATATATAACCAATCATAGCAAAATCAAATCCCTTCAGTCATTTATACTCAATAGATCCTAATTAATACCATTCCTTCGCTCCATAGATGTTGCGTCACCCGCTGAATTTCTCCAGCATTTTTGTCTACCTTCTAATTAATAACATGTTTCTTCTTTTGATCATTTGTGCTCATAGACCAATTACACCTCCCAGCGTTTCTGCTGAGATTGCCTGCTTTAGAAGCAAGTCTGTGGCCCTTTCTGCTGCTAAAACAGCATAATAATTTGTCCTAGCTCAATTACAGAGGCCAGGTCTTTGTTTAAATAGACAGGATATTTGTTCAATGTCCCAAGTGCCATAAAAGTATAATTCTCTACAAGAGGATGGGGATATCCAAGAAAATGTTTTTTTAAAGAATGCTGGAGCCTTGAGCAAAACAAGCTACTGGAGGAACTCAACGGATCAGGCAGCATTCATGGAGGAATAAACAGATGGCGTTTGAGGCGGGACCTGAAGTCTGAAGAAGGGTCCTGACCCGAAATGTCATCTGTCCATTTCCCTGCATGTTTGCTGCTTGACCAACTGAGTTCCTCTAGCAGATTATCCTTTGTTCAAGAGAAAGTTTTTGGTTTTTCAAATTTTCAGCTTTGTAGCTGAATCATTTCATTGTTGTCAGGCTGTGCGGGAAAACGGCTGGGCTGCTTCCTCCCTTTTCATGCTTTTTATCTGATTGTTGTATGGTTGGCAGCAACTTATGATTCACGGCGTATGTTTGCACATCAATGGAGTGAAATTCCTTTGAGGCTATAGTTGTGGTGCAGAGGGTGGCATATTTTATTGAAACACGAGTATCGTGAGCATTGATCCCTGTTAAGATTCAACTCAGAAAATTGCTCCCTGAATATCCTGAGCAGAAATGCCCCTCGGAGAGGAGCTTGTCATCTTATATTTCCCCTTCCTCTGCTCATTCTCCCAGTAACATTGTTTTTCTACCAATGCATCCATATCTAGAAGCAACTAGATTATATAGTTCTATGTTGTTATTGAAAATGCAGTAGCATCTGTCATGTCAGTACTTGTACACTTTTACCGATTGAACCATCTGTGGAATGCAGTAAATGCTTATAGATTAATATCAGTAGCTGGAGGAAATCAATAATTAATGTAAGTAAATGGAGCCCGATTTTTAGATGCCCTTGGGAAGGGCTGGTACTTTATTTTGCTTCTGTGTGTTTGAGAATGCAAAGTTAAGATTCAAAAGACCAAATAGTTTCTCAAATAATTTCAGGGAGTTCTAGCTGCACGAACGTTATACAAGTACTGTAACAGATTCCCACCCCCATATTTGCTGCCTTACTGTCTTCCGTTGTTGTGCACTATGAAACATCTGCAAACAAGACTTTTTTCCTAGCCCTCAGCTGACTTTGCATGATGCTTTTTGCAGGGTTCAATCTGTCATTGTGTAGATTTCCACCTCTTCTTTTTTGCACTTCCCCTCTCCTGGGACAGTGTACTCAAAAACTGCAGCTGGCATTCCACTTGTGCTAAAGGAACCCGAGTATTAGAATAACCTCATAAAGCACCATTTTCAGGATGTTATTGATCCAAAGAGCTTGCAAATGAAATGGCAACAACTGAAGTATCAATTGTTTACCCATAGATTCCTCTGATGGCAATCTAAATGCTACTACACAACAAGGTGATTTGGATGTTTACATCAGCCAACTTGGAATTGTGAATCTGTTAACTCAAGAAGGTGAGATGCTGCAATGATGTCAAAACTACACCTTTAATTTGATAGCCTATTTAGAATCTGGATCACAATTTCCCTTTGGTCATAAACAGCCTGCCAGATGTGTTTATTGGCAAGTGATTAGCTGAATTTACTTAATTTGATGACTATTATATCTACATTTTGAATGTTCTGAAATGGGGAGAAAGCGTGGACAGAGTATTGTGAGTGTTTGATTTTGTTTGATGGGCAATAAATGCTGGCCCAGTTAGTCAAATATTTTTTTTTTAATCCATCTGGGCACTTTCTTCTACTATGCAGAATACAATAAAACCATGAAAGTGCAAGGAACTGCTGATGCTGGAAACATGAGCAAAACACAAAGTTCTGGAGAATTCGGAATCCGACAGCATCTCTGGAGGGAATGCACAGACGATGTTTTGGGTCATGACCCTTCCTCATCACTCCTTCAAATAGTAAAAGCATGTTTTTGTAGCAAGTACTAAACTGGACAAATACCCATACAGCAAGTATAGTGATTAACTCGAGATAATCCTGACCGCACCCTCAGCGTTGTCCCTCCTTTTCCTTGGCCACTACCATTACTGCTAGTGCCAGTTAATAGAGTGTTTCACATACTAAAGTGGGTAATCAAGCTAAATTACAATATTTTAAAATGTATCTTTTTTTGTTAATCATCAAAAATGAACTCTATTTCCATCAGATCAAATTAGTTTCAGAGGACTTGAAATCTTACTCCCTCGAATAGACAATCGACAATAGACAATAGGTGCAGGAGTAGGCCATTTGGCCCTTCGAGCCAGCACTGCCATTCAACGTGATCATGGCTGATATTCCCAATCAGTACCCTGTTCCTGCCTGCTCCCCCTATCCCCTGACTCCGCTATTTTTAAGAGCCCAATCTAGCTCTTTCTTGAAAGCATCCAGAGAACCTGCCTCCACTGCCCTCTGAGGCAGAGAATTCCACAGACTCACCACTCTCTGTGAGAAAAAGTGTTTCCTCGTCTCTGTTCTAAATGGCTTACTCCTTATTGTTAAATTGTGGCCCCTGGTTCTGGACTCCCCCAAAATCGGGAACATGTTTCCTGCCTCTTGCGTGTCCAACCCCTTAACAATCTTATATGTTTCAATGAGATCCCCTCTCAACCTTCTAAACTCCAGAGTGTATAAGCCCAGCTGCTCCATTCTCTCAGCATATGACAATCCTGCCATCCCGGGAATTAACCTTGTAAACCCACACTGCACTCCCTCAATAGGAAGAATGTCCTTCCTCAAATTAGGGGACCAAAACTGCACACAATACTCCAGGTGTGGTCTCATTAGGGCTCTGTACAACTGCAGAAGGACCTCTTTGTTCCTATATTCGATTTCTGTTGTTATAAAGACCAATATGCCATTTGCTTTCTTCACTGCCTGTTGTACCTGCATGCTTCCTTTCATAGACTGATGTACAAGGACCCCCAGATCCCGTTGTACTTCCCCTTTTCCCAACTTGACTGCATTTAGATGGTAATCTGCCTTCCTGTTTTTGCTACCAAAGTGGATAATCTCACATTTACCCGCATTAAACTTAATCTTCCATGCATCTGCCCACTCCCCCAACCTGTCCAAGTCACCCTGCATTCTCATAGCATCCTCCTCACTGTTCACACTGCTAATGTTACTTTGAATCCCTTCATCCAAATCATTGATGTATATTGTAAATAGAATGATGATCAGAAATTTAAACCTGCCATTAAATACTAAACCCAATGGAATTTCCATTGGTATATGGTCATAAACTCTTTGCACGAAATGGTCATAGGCAAGAAAGTAATTTGAAGTGGGTCAAGGTGATTTTTGCTTGTGTGCTAAAATTCTCCGCAAAAGTATTCCGAGTGAAAAGCCAACAATACTTGCATCTTAAATGGAGTAGCTACTTTTCTATACTATTCCTCAAATCCATTCAAACCTGATGGAGAAATGGAAAAGATAAAGTTCTGATTTTTTTTAAACCAATTCATGTTATTGGCATGCAGGAGCAAGCATGCACTGGCAAGGCTATATTTATTGCACATCTCTGTCCTTGGGAAGATAATGGCAGACTATCTTGTAGGACTGTGGCACTGCATTAATGTAGCAGTTAGGGTATATTAATGAATTTCTCGACCTTTTCATGGGTAGTGCTGTTGGTGTGGAGGTAAGCCAGACCAGATTGGGAAGCAGCATTACTGGATCATATGTCAGGGAACGTAACCTGTTGAGTGTAGAGAATGTCAGTGGGGGGGGGGGGGGGGGGGAGCATATTGGAGATGATGATTCTAACATGGTATATTTAAAAATGGTCATGGAGAAAGAGAAGGAATAAAGTAAAGGAATACAGATCTTAATTAGGGGGAGACACATTGAATTAATATCAGAGCAAATGTGGCAAATGGAGGCTGGCAACATTTCCTCATAAATAAGTCCACATCTGCAGAGTGGGGCGATTTCGACGGAGAAATAGAGTTTAGGGTCAACATCTTCCTGTACAAATCAAAGCCAAAGGTAACTAGTTCAGGAACCCTAGATATCAAGAGATATTTGGGGATGGATAAAGAGAAAAATGGAGGCATGCTGCAGGTATGGACTAAAGACAGGGAGGACCGTCAAGACTCTAAACAGAATAGGTATGTCCTTAAATAGGAATGTTGAAGGCAACAAAGGGGTCAAGGAATATCACCAGCAAACATGATTAAAGTGGATCTGAAAATGAGTTTTACAAAAGAATAACCAGGGAAAGAGTAGGGCCTAGTAAAGGCAACAGGGACAATAGAATGTATAGATGGGATCCTAAATGAATACTTTTGATTGAAATTCACAAAAAGAATGGGTTTTGTAGTTTTAGGATTTGGCGAAGGGCCAGGTGAAATTCTAGTGCAAGCCTTCATAAATACAAGAGGTAGAAGGCTCAATAGACAATAGGTGCAGGAGTAGGCCATTCGGCCCTTCAAGCCAGCACCGCCATTCAATGTGATCATGGCTGATCATCCCCAATCAGTACCCCGTTCCTGCCTTCTCCCCATATCCCTGACTGGAGCCCTATCCAGCTGTCCCTTGAAAGTATCCAGAGAACGGGCCTCCACCACACTCTGAGGCAGAAAATTCCACAGACTCACAACTCTCTGTGTTAAAAAGTGTTTCCTCATCTCCATTCTAAATGGCATACCCCTTATTCTTAAACAGTGGTCCCTGGTTCTGGACTCCCCCAACATCAGGCACATGTTTCCTGCCTCTAGCGTGTCCAAACCCTGAACAATCTTATGTTTCAATAATATTCCATCTAAACTCCAGAGTATTCAAGCCCAGCCGCTCCATTCTCTCAGCATATGACAGTCCCACCATCCCGGGAATTAACCTTGTAAACCTACGCTGCACTCCCTCAATAGCAGGTGGATAAATTTCAGGGCTGGATGAAATTTATTCCACGTTGCTTTGGACTGTATAAATGAGATCACGGGGTGTCATTAAGATTTTTAAATCTTTGCTGGACCATGGATGGGCTACTGGATGTCTAAAAATTGCAAAATGTGGTCCACCTTTTCAATATGAGAGCAGGAATATGCCTGGTAATTACAGATAACCATAGGTTAGTTGTTGGGAAATGCAAGGAACTGCAGATGCTGGGATCTTGGACATAACTCGGTTCTGGTGGGTCCAGGTGTTAGCTGTGGAGGAAATTGATCAGAGACATTTTGGGTTGGAACCTTTCTTCAGACATCTTCAGTCTGAAGAAGGGTCTCGACTGCAAACATCACCCATTCCTTCTCTCTAGAGATGCTGCCTGTCCCATTGAATTACTCCAGCTTTTGTATCTACCTTCTCCAGACTTATTGCAGTATGGAAATGGCAGCTGGAAAAGAGGGCTCGACAAAACCTGGCAAGGTAGATCCAGGCGAAGGGGGTTTAATTGGCATATGGGTGGAGTAAATGACAAAAGCTAGAGATGAAATGGAGAATAGTGAAATGTAGAGCTAAAAGGATGGATGTAGGTGGAACAGGACAGCGGTTGGGGGGGAATGGAAAGAGGGATAGGATACTGGAATAAATTGAGGAGGGGTTGGCACACAGGGAAAGAAGGGATGTAACTTAAAACTGGAGAATTCAATCTTCATACCGATGGGCTGCAAGCTACTCGAGGAAAATGTGAAGCGCTTTTCCTGCAGTTTGGATGTGGTCTCATTCTGGCAATAGGGGAGGCCAAGGATAGAAGGGTCTGCATGGGAATTGGGAGTTTAAAATGGTTGGCACCTTCGGGTCCCAGAAGGCCTTGGCAGACCAAGTGCAAGTGTTTAGCGAAATGCCCGCCTCATCTATGCTTGGTCTTGCCGATTTAAAGGAGGCCAGAGAACAAATTTATTCAGTAAATGAAGTTTGTGGAGGTGCCTATGAACCTCTTCTCACCTGGAAGGACTGTTGGAGACCTGGATGGATGTGAGGAAGGAGGTGTAGTGGGAAGTGTTGCATTTCCTGCAGTTGCTGTCGAAAATTTGCAAGCGAGTGATTTATGTGGGAAGAGATGAGTGAACTAAGGAGCTGTGGAGTGATTGGTCTCTGTGGAAAGGGGGGGGGGGGTGAATAGGAACATGTGACTGATGATAGGCTCACGTTGATGGTTGCGAAAATGTCTGGGAATGGAGTGTTGGACGCTGAGGTGGGGCGAAAAATGAGTTGCAGGTGAATTATATCCTTATTCCACCTGTGGGGAGGGCAATTGAGAGCAGAATTACGGGTGACGAGTGAGGGATCCATCCACAACAGCAGGGAGGAAACCATAATTTCTGAAGAAAGATGACATCTTGGATGTCTTAGAGCGGAGATCTAGGGATGGTGTCCTTGCAAGAATCAGGGTGAGAGGAGGTATAGTCAAGGAAGTTGCCAGAATCTGTGGGTTTGATGTCTTTTGATCATCTGTCCTGTGATGGAGACAGATCAAGTGTCCGGGATAGTCCAAGTGATTTTTAGGGCATGGCAGAAGTTGGTGGTAAAAGTAACGAAATCAATAAGATCTGCACAAGTGCAGGAGGTAGCCCCGGATTAGTGGAGAAAGCATCGATATGAGGTGCTGCCTCAAGAAGGTAGCATCTATCATCAAGAATTCCCATCATCTGGATAAGGTGGTTAAGAAGGCATGCTTCTAATTGGGGCATTTAATACAAGACCAGGAAGATTATGCTCCAACTTGATTTAAAAAAAAACATATGTCAGACCTCACTTGGAGTACTACATGCTGTTCTGGTTACCACACTAAATGAAGGATGTGATAGTGTGGGGAATGATGCAAAGGAGATTCACCAGGATGGGGCCTGGGATGGAGCATTTCAATTATGAGAGACTGAAAATGTTGTTAAGTGAGGGAGGTAAGTGAGATAAGAGAGTCCATGGCTATATTTTAAATTGAAGGCACTGTGTTCACCATTCCTCTCCCTTATATTCCCATCCCTCATGCTCACAAGGTGGCGCGGCCCTGTCCAGTTGCCGTTGTGGCAGCTGCGCGGAAACTGTGCGTTTTTGTAACTTTCATGTTCTTTTTTAACTTATTTCTAAGTTCCAACTCCCTAGTACTAACAAAGTATGGCAGGATTATATGAATATGTGATTCTGTTCTGTAGTTTTTTTTTGCACAATCCACAAGCATTGCCACTTTTCATTTCACTGCACATCTCGTATGTGTATGTGACGAATAAACTTGACTTGACTTGACTTTATTTGATTCTATTTATAACCTTCCTTTCTTATCAGATTCAACAATTGTGCAGCCTTTTGTCTTCATTTATTCCATCCCCCATCTGACTATCATACTAGCTTTTTCACAAAATGTAGTACTTTTAAATTTAACTTAAAGTATGTTACGGTGAGGGCAGGAATTGAACTTGTATCTCTGGGGTTAGTCTGGATTTCTGTGTTCCTGTTCTGCGAATTCAATCACTCTTGATGTGCAGAGGCTATGGAAAGATTTTTGTCCCTCCAGATATTACATGGAGACAATTTTGCTGAACAACACCTGGGTTAGTGTTTCCTATTCCAACCTAAAAATCAAATCTGTTTGATCCACTAAGTGTTAAGATTTTTTTAAGATTAAAATGTAAGTATTCAGTACTGAAGATATCCTTGATTAAACTGGTGATATTGAATATGAATATTTAGCAATTTAGAATATTCCAGCTGAACAGATAATGATGTAAAACTGCCAGTTTACTCTTGGTCAGTTTACAAATATATAATTGGGAAAGTTAAAGGGAGGAACATCTAACTTCTTTAGATGTTACAGTTTAGATTCTTTGTCAATTGCTTTTGAAGCATAATCCAAAGATATTTAAACTTGTAGTTTGTAGTAGTATAATATTAAAAGTGGCAGAATAGAATTAATCTAGCTAGCTCTACCGAAAGAAAGCACAATAATGGGACAAAGGCATTTTGCACTATTGGAAGATTTGGTTTGCACTCCAGTTTTAGTTGGTGAGATTACTCTCAAGACCACCGCTGTAACCCAGTAATCAGTCCAGCGAATCTGTGTTGCGTTGCTTCAATGTCAAATATATCCTTGGTTGTGGAGACTTAAAGTAGACTTTGGTGTCTCCTCAAATTCTTGCAGGTTTTGCAGCAAGGAACGTTTGAGACAGATTAACATTGTTGGAGGATCTGTAGCCTTTGAGGACATCAAGGTCCAATCTGTGTTTAGAAAGAAAATTGGACTCCCATTCCTAATGGGTTATAAAGCTGCATGAAAAACCTGTCAGTTTTGTATTCTGAGCGGCTGAGAAAGGGTAGGAAATATTTTGAAATTACTAATTAAATATTGGTAACACTTGCTGGTGATGTGGAGGTACAAAAAAACTCAGTGTTCAATATGCAAAGCATGAGCTTATGTGATAGATTGAGTCCAAGTGTCAGTTCTCCAATTCTGATTTTGGCAGCATGCCTTCTGGCTGTGCAATAAGCTTTAAAATCAGGCAGGCAGACAGGCTCCCAATTCCACAAGAGGAAAAAAATGGCGTGTTTTCTTAAGGCAGTATTTCCATCATGTACTGGGCCTGCAGCTGGAGAAGTTGCAATGAAATATGTCATTCCTGGAAACTTGTTCTCCAACATTAGGGTGCAGCGATTGCATGGATTGGCAATTAAATGCATTTGTTGAAGTATTGGGAAATCTAATGTACATACTATAAAAACAAAGTGTTAGAAATTCACCACACGTGTGGCAGCAACTAAGGGGAAAGAAAGAAAGTAGAATATAAAAATCTCAACATGTACAGAGTATTTCCAACACTCTCTGATATATCTTATGTTATTTTAAATTTCCAGTACAGTATTTGGAATATTTTGCCAATGTACACTTAGTTTGTTTATCTAGCAGATATTTACTGAAGAATATTTCTGTTGTCCCAATGTTTACTTAAAGCCAGTTCAACCAGACCAGAAACTAGTTCCCTCATTATATCCTCCTTGCAGTATATTCTGGAACGTTTCATTGAAAGGAAAAATCTGCAATTGCTGGCAAAATGCCTTCTTTAAATTTTGATAGAGTATTTCTGGCTGGAAATATATAAGACTATTCAGGGTTAGTACCACTTCATGTGGACTAGATATTAACTTTTTTTAAGAAAGACATTTATGGAGAGAAAAGTATATTATTATGTATATAATAATTCATGTTTTCCAAAAATTTCCTTTCTTAACACAGGATCTATCACACTAAAAGTACCCAAAGCCCTAAGAGCTAAACTCCAATTATCAGGGTCTGTGGTAGAAATCAGTCCTGAGCTTCAAATGCAGGACCTTAACAGCAGCACAGAACAAGGTCACCAAACTGTTCAAGGTAAGATCTAATTTTAACATCATTCCTGTGACGTTGGACTGAAATGAAAGAAATCCCACCAGATATTTAAAATAACATGTTAAATTAGCTTCAGTTGTCATTATTATCCTTTTGAAGACAAGCATAGTAATACTTCAAGGAAACAGACCCTTTGGCCCAACTTGTCTTTGCAAAGCAAAATGCACATATACGTTGATCACATTTCTCCCCATTTGATCCATATCCCTCTTTCCTATCCATGTACCTGTCCAAATGTCTTTTAAATATTGTTATTGTATCAACATGTAAAACAAAAACTATCTTAAGATGCAAAAAAGTGTGAAACCGCATTCGTACAATTCATGAGAAACGAGTCATTAGTTTTGTCACATTACATTAGTTTTAGAAGAAGAGTAAGTATGCAGTGATGTACAGCAGTCTTTATCATAAATGAAATTGTAATTTATTGTCAGTCTTGCTCAACATTGTAATTTATTGCTAGTCCTGTTCGAAAAAATCTTAAGCAATTCAGTTCAAAGTAGTGGCTAGTTGTAATTAGACTTTTTAATCAAATAAGTCACACTTGAAAAAAGGGGTAAAGGAGGAAATCTTGTTCATTATTATAAAATCATTTTGGGACCAATCTTAGACACTGGCTAAATGTGAATACACTGGCACAGAACTTCCCAGAGGAACTTTATCTTTAGCAGATCCTCTAGTGAGAACATTCTCAAGAAGCTTCTCATGATTGCATTGACGTTCCAACCATTACAGAGTCGTACAATTGTAAATTCCACAATGTTTTGCAAGCCAGAGAGGCTAATGTCTCAAGCATTGCAAACTTTTGAAAACTATTGAAATGTAACATTTTTCAATGTTAACGCAAAAATCACTTGGAGCAGGAAAACAATATACCAATTTAAATCAATTGATAAAATAAATAACCACTCGCCCTATTTCAAAGTGATAGAGAGTGGAAGCAGGCACTTCAGCCCAACTTGCCCACGTTGACCAACATGTCCCTACCAGTCCCAGCTGCCTGTGTTTGCCATATCCCTCTAAAACTATCCTCCCCGTGTACCTGTTTAACTGTTTCTTATAAATTGCAAAGGTAACAACGTTTCAGAGTCCTTCATTTAGACACGATCAGAATAAATTGGCAACTTCTTATAGTTGAATAATTAATAATGCAGAAAGGATGAAATGTCAGTACAACTATTATTTGTAATGTAAAGTTAAAAGCTTACTTTAATGACTAAGTAATTTTCCCAATGGAATTTCAGGTTTTCTGAATGGTAAAGGGGAAGGTGCGCATTTAATCGAGGCTCACACGATGCGTGGAATGCTGAACATAAAAAGTCAAAGTTGGATTGAATCTCTTAAACTGAAGCCATTATAATTTGTCGTAACTTCACCTTTTGGATTTTTTTTTGCCATTTTTACATTAATGCCAGCTTGCTCTGTATAATTATTACAGGTTTGCTTTTACTTTAATTTTTATTTGCAATGGTAATCATCAAGTCTGTCTTGTCACTGTAATGCCGTAACCTGTTTAAAAGCTATCTATAACTGGATTATTAATTTGCATTTACTTGCATTAATTTGCATTAGTTTCATATTAAAAAAAAATTGCATTAGTTTCACTATTTAAAAAAAAAACACAATATACTTTCGTTTTTGTTACTTTCAAGAACAAGGAAGTACCTAGGGAAATGTTCCCAAAGAACAGCATTTTCCTTATTGCAGATAGATTATATTAAACTTATTTTGGGAATCTTGTTTAATCATCTGTGAATGCAATAGATATAATGAGTAATCAAAGGATGTATTTAGAAACGAGGAAAGCTGGTTTACAACAAAAGGCACACAAAGTGCTGAAGTAATTCAGTGGGTCAGGCTGAGAACATGGATAGGTGATGTTTTGGGTCGGGACCCTTCTACAGACTGGTTGGAGGTCTGAATAAAGGGCGCTGACTCAACACCATCTATCCATGTTCTCCAGGGATACTGCCTGACCCACTCAGTTACTCCAGCACTTTGTGTCAAAGGATGTTTAGTGATATCTTGTGAACTTATAGTGATATCTTGTAAAATTGGAACAATGCAAAATGACACTTCCTGCAAAAACAAATTAAAGACGTTAACTATTGAAACGGAGCTGCATTGAAACAAAGGATACTCACAAGGTACAAATTGCAGATAATCGTCAATGCATGTCTGCTTGCAACTCACAATGACCTGCTTAATTTTACGTGCAGTGAAGAAGCAGTAATTAATTTACAGAACAAATAAATGTGCGGTCGAATCCTGCTAATCAAAGTAATCTGGAATTGGGGAAAAAACAATCGGCCTTGGCAACAAAGATCGGGTGATCACCATAAGATCCCATCTGGTTCTCTAATGACCTTGGGGGAGGGGAGATGGGGAAGGTGGTTAGCAATCCAATTGGATACACTGCCACTGCACCATTGAAAGGGAGACAGAATAAAACTCAATGACTCGCCCACCTTTCACATGGATATGAAATTTAGATACAAAGTTAGTTGTAGCCCAAAATATTTATTTGATGACAGTTCCGTGTTCAACTCCGCCATCGCCTCTAAATTTACCAAAACTTAGAGTACTGGGTCCCTCTTCTTCCTCGACTTCCTCACCAGCAGACCCCAATTACTACTAATTTGCAACATTTTTTCCTCAATAATCATCATATGCTTGAAGCTGTATGCTTAGTCCCCTGCTGTACTCCACACACATGATTGTAGCAAGACATAACTTCATTGCCATCTTTTAAATTTGCTGGCGATACCACTGTTGTTGGCTGAATATTGGGTAATATGAGCCCGAGTAGTGGAGTGAGAACGATAATCTGAATTAATGGTGCCCGAACAACACTTTTGCTCTCAACGTTAGCAAGACTAAATAATGGATTGGTGACTTCAGGAGGGGAAATCCGAGTATTCACGGTCATTGATAAGGACGGTAGTGGAGAGACGTGACAGCTTCAAATTCCTGGGCGTGCATATCTCTGCAGATCTAGGCCCAGCACTTGAATGCAATCACAAAGAATATTCATTAACACCTCTACTTCCTGAGACGATTGAGGAAATTTGGTATGTCACTGAATACTCTATCGTACCTCTGCATGTGTATTGTAGAGAGCATAATGACTGGTTGCATCACGTCCTGGTTCAGGAACTCAAATGCTCAGGAATGGAGAGTCTAATAAAGTTTTGGACACTGTTCAGTCAATCACGAGTACCTTCCTCCCACAATTGAAAGGATCTATTGGAGGTGCCGCCTCATAAAGGCAGCCAATATCATCAAAGATCTGAAGAAGGGTCTCGACCCGAAACGTCGCCTATCTCCTTCGCTCCTTAGATGCTGCTGCACCCTCTGAGTTTCTCCAGCTTTTTGTGTAATCATCAAAGATCTACATCACTTGAATGGATTGTGGATTTATCACAGCTTATGAACAGCAGCAATAGTCTCAGGTGGTTGAGAACAGCCATCTCTCGTACTATTCAGATTGATGAAATAGTGTATGATTCAAAAGGATAATAATCATGGGGAAACAATGGATGTTGAGGCAAGTAATGAAAGCCTGAGAGAAAGGGGCATTAAAGAAACAGAAGGCTCAGGTGTCAGGAGTAGTGTGGAGAAATGAGGGAACAGCGAAGAAACTAGAGAGAATGTATCTTAATTGTGGGAAAGCAGGTCACTTTGCTTAGGAATACAGGTCACCTTGTCAGCAGCCCAGAAACAGGGCAGGATGGCTCATAATTTTACATTTTAATAGTAGGAGCTTTGGTTCATGTGGGGGTGTTTAAATGTGTATCTTTGTATGAACAATCTCTTCCAGCATTCTTGTGTATGCCTTAAGAGCTTGAACAATTTCCTTGAGCTGCATGGGATTGTGTTTTATTCTTTATTTGGATTTTGAAGTGGAAATCTTATTGTATTTAAAGTATGGGAACAGTCTGTGAGTTTTAACATATACCATGAGGTGTGACAACTTGTGTGTTAATTTGGGAGAAATGTAATTGTTTCTATTTGGGATATGAGATCCCAACATTTCAAAAATAAACTGCATTTGGCGAAATTGGTGATTAGTGTATATTTAAAAAGAGAAATTCATATTGGAATTTTGGGAACCGAAATGCTCCCATGGCTGGAATACTGGAGAGGATTCTGAGGGTTAAGATATATATGCATTTGGCATAGATGTTGTCTAGATGGAGTTCAGCAATCGGCATGATAGGTTGCTTTTGAAGGTTAGATTGCAAGGAAAGATAAATGACTGAATAGCAAATTGGCTTCATTGAAGGAAGCATAGGGAGATGGTGGAACGTTATTTTTTCAGACTGGAGGGCTGTGACTTGTGGTGTGCCTCAGGGATTGGTGCTGGGACCATTACTATTTGTGGTTTATATCAATGATTTGGATGAAAATGTAGAAGGCATAATTAGTAAATTTGCAGATGACACTAAAGTGGGTGGTATCAAAGATAGTGGATATTATTATAAAAAATACAGCATGATCTTAACCAGTGGGGCAAGTGGGCTGAAGAATGGCTAATGGAGTTTAATGCAGATAAGTGTGAGATGTTGCATTTAGGGAAGTCAAGAGACATTCACAGTGAATGATAGGGCCCCAGGGAGTGTATTAGGGCTGAGGATCCACGAGTGCAGGCAAATAGTTCCTTGAAAGTGGCATCACAGATAGATATGGTGGTCAAGAAGGCTTTCAGTACATTGAGCTTGATCAGTCAGGGTATTGAGTATGGAAGTTGATGTTTGTTAGAGTTACACATGATATTGGCATGGCCACATTTGGAGTATTGTCTTGCGTTTTGGTCACCCTGCTATAAGAAGGATGATGTGAAGCTAGAAAGAGTGCAGAGAATAGTTACAAGGATGGTGTCAGGACGAGGGCATGAGCAAAAGGAAAAGATTGGGGAGGTTAGGACTTGTTGTTGTGGGGGATGAGGTGTGATCTTATAGCAGTGTGTAAGATTGCAAGGGGAATAGATAAGGTAAATGCACAGCGTATTTTACCCAGAATAGAGGAATCACGAACCAAGGGACATCTGGTATATCTGGCAGGTATTATAACAATATTTACAGTAAAAGGCACTAAAAGGTACATTGATGAGAAATGTTTAGACGAATATGGGCCAAACATGGGCAGGTGGGATTAATGTAGATGGGGCATCTTGGTCAGCATGGGCAAGTTGGGCTAAAGGGCCTGTTTCCATGCAGTTGGACTCTTTGACTCTGAAGCTTTTGAAAATAAATGGCTCGGCCTCTTATGGCTTTCCACATGCTTTAAATACAAATCTTTCTTTGCTTCCACGATAGCTTCATGGGGTGTCTGGCACATGTGTAATTGGAATGGAATCATATGATTTTTCTGTAAATCTGAGGGTCATTGTATTTTTAGATCCTTTTGCGATTTTGAATATTAATCTAGATCAATTTTAGTCTTCAGCTATGCAACTTAAATGTTTTCAATTGGACATGCATCAACCAATTATAGTTATTTATTGATATAAGGACGCCCTTAGATGCATTTGAACACAACGTCTGGTTTTAATGGAATTATTTTGAAGCTTTTATTTTGGTTCTCATTTTTCTTTAAACATGGAAAATCCGGCAGAATTTCTGGTCGGACTGAGCAAAATGGGATGTTCATTTTACATATGGTCATCTTTAAAAAAAGTTGAATAAAACAGCCCCAAACTACAAACTGTGTCCCCTGAAATACCAGGATTATATCTCATCTTGATTATTAACACAGTTCTAATTATAATCACATTGTGTGTGTGTAAACAATCTAAGATACATTTTATTTTCATCAAATTAGTGAAGATTTTCCTCAACAATAAGTCCTATAGTGCTACCTTAGATTTACAATTTGAAGTTTAATTGTTTTGACAGTGAATGGGTAAAGATATAGATTCTGTACAGACAATATATATGTGGAATTCTCGCATTCATAAAAATTTGATGGTTACAACTTTACTTATTTTCCTCTTCCTCCTTTTGGGGGGCAAGGTAGTTTCCTTTATCATCATATCCGAACCACACAGGAGGATTGTCATCACTATATTCCACGTGCTCAACATTTATTGCTGCTTTGACAGTTTGCCTAAATTAGTGAAAGAAAACATTTATTAGATGTGTTAAACAGATTCTCCAGTGAAAAGTGTAAAGTAGAAATGAAAGGATGGAGGGTTAAAGAGAATTTTATCTACTGGAGCATATGTTTCATGCAATGCAGCGTGTTTTCCCGGGGGGGTCTTCATTCTGCTTGTTTCAATGTTAGGACAAAAACATTTGTGCTTACTGGTGTGTTTTAAATTTAAAGCTGTTGCTTCATTTAATATAGTGAACACAAATGAAGACGAGATCTACATTTTTGCCTTTCTCCTTGCTTTGCGAATGACCACTATTTTTCCTCCAATAAAAACATAATTTCTTGCATCAATTTTTATGAGGCTTGTTGGGCTTAAGCCACATTGCAAGTCATTTTGTGCGGTGATTTACACACATAGAAGCTGATTTGAAGCCGTCAATATATTTTTTTACAAAAAGCCCCTCCAGCACAATTCTTGCCTGGCTTTGAATTTGTTTCACAGAAATTAATAACCAATGCAATATCAAAAAGAGTAGCAAAATAATGTCTGATTGTGAAGTGGGAGATAGCAGACATGTACATCCCATAAAAAGTATCCTGCAGCTTGAAATGCGAGAGTAGTGTTGCATCTCAATACTTCACATAGGTATCGTCAATTTATCTTTTGTTTTGTGACCGGATGTTTGGCACTAAAGTACTGGAACTTTCATTACATGGCTGTGACTTCATCAACTTATCACTTTAAAATTATCGTAAAGACTTCAACAGCTGGGTCTTGAAATTTGGAAGTCAAAGCACATATGGTAAAGGTCATTTTTCTGTGTCCAAATGATAATTCCTAACGTCAATTGGTGCAACATCCTAACTGTACCATTTATTTATTTATTTCTGTAAGATGCTATTCATTGGCTTGCGCAGAAATTATGCTATCCTTACATTTATATCTAGTTGATATAAGACTCTTAGATGATCTCCACATCCTGTCACTGTGCCTTAAGTCCAACTGGCCCAGCTTCTGTGGTAGAAGTGCAGAAAGAGAATTACCGTTTATGGAACCTGCAATGACCCTGCAATGGATTTTTCTCTTCTGCATTTCTACTATGCAAGCTGGGCCAGTTGGAGTTCAGGAACGGCGACAGGGTGTGAAGACTTGATCATCAAACACTTCTTCAGATGATTAAAGGCTGAGCGTGAATCTCATTACTTATATATATCTTCACTGGGACATATCTCCCAAGGTATGAAAAATGATCCACCAAGGATTTTTATTGTTGGGGAGGAGAGGCAGTGTTGTGCAATGGAAAAGACATTTGTAGATGATCTATTTATTTACAAATGTAAGGCCCATTCCCTGCAGGTTAAGTCAATGGCAACGTGTACACATATACAATGAATGATGTACGCAAACATTATTTCCATATGTGAACTCAAGCTCCAATTGAATTTGACTTGACATATTTAATAGTGCAAATGAGTGGATGCATGTTATAAGAGCTTTTGTGTTTGTATCAGCGACTCCAATCTAAGGTAGACACAAAATGCTGGAATAACTCAGCGGGACATGCAGTATCTCTGGAGAGAAGGCATCGGTGACATTTCGTGTCAAGACCCTTCTTCAGCTGAAACGTCACCCATTCCTTCTCCCCAGAGATGCTGCCTGCCCCGCTGAGTTACTCCAGCATTTTGTGTCTACCTTCAATTTAAACCAGCATCTGCAGTTCCTTCCTACACACTCAACCCCAATCTATTGCTTAAAAATAAGTTATAGCATATAACAGTGTATTTTCAAGTGATTAAATTCTTCTTTGAGGTTAAAATAAACGTAAGTCTAACCCAAACCTATCTTCTCATACATCAGTGCTGCCATTCCAGAAATCAGTGCAGAAAACCTTTGTTGCACTTCCACCATGGTAAGAACTTCCTTTCTCAGAGAGGCAAAACTCCATCTTACCAAAACCCCATACAACTGCAAAAATACAGCCACACTCTTGTATTCAAATTCTCTTACAATGAAGATAAACATAGCATTTGACTTTTTAAGTATTTGATACATCTGAATAATTGTTTTCAGTGACTGAAGTATGAGGACATCAGATGTTATCACACCACTTTCTCCCAATCTGTCACCATATAGAAAATAACCAATCTTTCTGCTCTTGAGAAACCTCACTTTTATCTTTAATAAATTGAATCTGTTGCATTCACCCATTCTGCTCTCTTATCTAAATCACATGGAGCCCCTTTGCAACTGCAAATTTGGAGATGTGTTGCCTTTCAGAACTATACACTACAGTTAGCACCAGGCACCTATTTCACATCAACAGTGCAAATGCAGACATATTTGCTGGTATAACAATTTGAGCAGATACTCCTTTGTTCTTGTTCCTGAGTATTGTATGTTTATACTCCCTTGTGCATGTAGCTCCTGATGTCTTTTTGCTGATCTTTTATTTCTTTTCATTGACTTAAATGAAATTAATCAAATTAATACTTAATAATAATTACTTCATTCCATGACTGTTGCATGTGGGCTACTGTAGGGAGGATTTCAATTGCGTTTCTATTGATGGATGAGAAATGGTGGAGAGAACATTTAGAGGGTGGTAAAGCACAGACATTAATTAATACTGTGAAAGACAACTTTCAACATTATGGGAACTGTGCTCAAATTAAATTAAAACACTTACAGTACAGTTTAGCAGTGAACTGGTAACATTATTTGATCATGTAGGCTTGCACATGAAAACCAATAAAATGAAGGTATCCATAATGAAGGAGGCATCAGTTTCTGTAAATGATTAGAATAATTGTGTGTTGAAGTAGACAATAGGTGCAGTAGGCCATTCAATGTGATCATGGCTGATCATCCCCAATCAGTACCCTGTTCCTGCCTTCTCTCCATATCCCCCGACTATGCTATCTTTAAGAGCCCTATCAAGCTCTCTCTTGAAAGTATCCAGAGAACTGGCCTCCACTGCCCTCTGAGGCAGAGAATTCCACAGACTCACAACTCTCTGTGTGAAAAAGTGTTTCCCTATCCCTGTTCTAAATGCCTTACTCCTTATTATTAAACTGTGTCTCCTGGCTCTGGACTCCCGCAGCATTTGGAACACGTTTCCTGCCTCTAGCATGTCCAAACCCTTAATAATCTTATATGTTTCAATAAGATCCCCTCTCATCCTTCTAAATTCCAGAGAATACAAGCCCAGCCACTCCATTCTCTCAGCATATGACAGTCCCGCCATCCCGGGAATTAACCTTGTGAACCTATGCTGCACTCCTTTGATAGCAAGAATGCCCTTCCTACATGTACATGCAGAACTGAGAGCATTTGGAGGTAGCAGTATTCTTTTCAGAGAATCATCACCTTCTGGAACATATTACTGAATTATGTGGTGTGTTTGAATTTCCACAGCTCAGCAACTTCCTGAGAGGAAAAGATTTCTAATTATAGCTAGTAATATGAGGGTTAGCTGTGATTAGAATGTTTTGTGGCTTTTTGTGGCCTCTTGGAATGCTTGATTGTGAGTTGATCCAATGAGTCGATTAACAGGGCTCATTCCCATATCAGTGGGAGAGATGGGTTTGCTGGAAAAAAATGTTTATTCCCTTTCATTTCAGATTTACCTATCTGTTGTCTGTTTTTTTTAAATATACAGTGGCTTGCAAAAGTATTCATACCCCTTGAACTTTTCCACATTTTATCACGTTACGACCACAATCATAAATTTATTTTATTGGGATTTTATGTGATAGACCAACACAAAGTGGTGCATAATTGTGAAGTGGAAGGAAAATGATACATCGTTTTCACATTTTTTTTTTACAAATAAAAAACTGAAAAGTGTGGCGTGCAAAAGTATTCAGCCCCCTTTACTCTGATACCCCTAAATAAAATCCAGTGCAACCAATTGCCTTCAGAAGTCACCTAATTAGTAAATAGAGTCCACTTGTGTGTAATCTAATCTCAGTATAAATACAACTGTTCTGTGAAGGCCTCAGGTTTGTTAGAGAACATTAGTGAACAAACAGCATCATGAAGACAAGGAACACACCAGACAGGTCAGGGAGAAAGTTGTGGAGAAGTTTAAAGTAGGGTTAGGTTATAAAAAAATATCCCAAGCTTTGAACATCTCACGGAGCACTGTTCAATCCATCATCCGAAAATGGAAAGAGTATGGCACAACTGCAAACCTACCAAGACATGGCCGTCCACCTAAACTGACAGGCCGGGCAAGGAGAGCATTGATAAGAGAAGCAGCCAAGAGGCCCATGGTAACTCTGGAGGAGCTGCAGAGATCCACAGCTCAGGTGGGAGAATCTGTCCACAGGCCAACTATTAGTCGAGCACTCCACAAATCGGGCCTTTATGGAAGAGTGGCAAGAAGAAAGCCATTTTTGAAACAAAGCCATACAAAGTCCCGTTTGCAGTTTGCCACAAGCCATGTTGGGGACACAGCAAACTTGTGGAGGAAGGTGCTCTGGTCTGATGAGACCAAAATTGAAGTTTTTGGCCTAATGCAAAACGCTATGTGTGGCGGAAAACTAACACTGCACATCACCCTGAACATACCATCCCCACTGTGAAACGTGGTGGTGGCAGCATCATGCTGTGGGGATGCTTTTCTTCAGCAGGGACAGGGAAGCAGGTCAGAGTTGATGGGAAGATGGATGGAGCCAAATACAGGGCAATCTTGGAAGAAAGCCTGTTAGAGTCTGCAAAAGACTTGAGACTGGGGCGGAGGTTCACCTTCCAGCAGGACAACGACCCTGAACATACAGCCAGAGCTACAATGGAATGGTTTAGATCAAAGCATATTCATGTGTTAGAATGGCCCAGTCAAAGTCCAGACCTAACTCCAATTGAGAATCTCTGGCAAGACTTGAAAATTGCTGTTCACAGACGCTCTCCATCCAATCTGACTGAGCTTGAGCTATTTTGCAAAGAAGAATGGGCAAAAATTTGTCTCTAGATGTGCAAAGCTGATAGAGACATACCTCAAAAGACTTGCCGCTGTAATTGCAGCGAAAGGTGGTTCTACCAAATATTGACTCAGGGGGACTGAATACTTTTGCACTCCACACATTTCAGTTTTTTATTTGTAATAAAATTTGGAAACCATGTATCATTTTCCTTCCACTTCACAATTATGCACCACTTTGTGTTGGTCTATCATATAAAATCCCAATAAAATACATTTACGTTTGTGGTTGTAACGTGACAAAATGTGTAAAAGTTCAAGGGGTATTAATACTTTTGCAAGCCATTATATATATATATAAGTCTATTGAACTCTGAAGAAAACTGCTGAAATAGCATCCCTTAACAGCAGTGTGCATACCACTAAGAGTATCTATTGTTTTGTATGTACCAAATCCAGCACCCTTCAGCAAGCTACCATCATTTTGTACATTCAAGGCGCAAGCAAAGATCATCCCTATTCCGTAATGTGGAAATATCCGTATAAATACAGGAGCTGACAGTTTAGATGGAAGTGTTAAGGTGAGTACAGTGGCACAGCTGGTAGAGTTGCTGCCTCACACTGCCAGAGACCTGGGATTGATCTTGACCTCAGGTGCTGTTTATGTAGAGTTTGCACGTTCTCCTTGTCACTGCATGGATTTCCTCTGGGTGCTCCAGTTACCTACCACATTACCTAAGGTGTTGGGTTTATAGGTTAATTGGCCTCTGTAAAATTTCTTCTAATGTGTAGAGAGTGGATACGAAAATGTGATAACATAGAACTAGTGTGAATAGATGATCGACTCAGAAAACACGAAACATTAATAATAAAACATTCATGATAAAACACCATTGATCATGCACGTGAACCAACAAAATACCAGATCAAAGGGAGGCTGCAGATTTTTGGCTGTTGTGTAGAGCAATTACTCGTGGATAAAAACTGTTTTATGTCTGACTGGCAGCTTTGACAATCCGGAGTCGCCTTCCAGAGGAAAGTGATTCAAAGAGTTTGTGGCCAGGGTGAGAGGGATCAGAGATGATCCCTCTCCAAAATCCAAGAAGTTAAACAAAGTCAGACTTTTATTGGTCAGTACAAATAATTAATGCGCTGTAAAATTCCTTTTGTACTAGCACACCAGATGTAGTATGAATGAAATCTCCAGACCCAACACGGAGTTCTTAGATTCTTGAATAACTCATTGGTTGCTGAAGTCATTGTCTGTCATTGACACTGCAATGAGTCCATAGAATTCCACAGTGCCATTTCCAATTTCACACTCCTATCCACTGGTCCCATCGTCAGTTCTGCCAGTTTCAGGAAGGAGACTGTGCAGTAATATAGTTAAAACAAAATAGGACGCCACAGACCACCCACTAAGTATCTTGTGCGGGTTTTATATCTGGCCACACCCTCGACCATTGATATTTCCACTGTACTAGCATTGAAGCAGCCTTAAAGAGTGAGGAAAAGTCAACGGGTTCCTCTTCGCCTGTCATTTTCCACAATTTGTATGTTACTTAAACAACTATCACAACACCAATTTTTCTTAGCCTCTTTTCAAAAATACTTTCAATAGAGCACCATGACATACATCCTTCCACTACACCTCCATTTCTCCCCTTTCAAAGTGTTCTGAGGCATTAAGTTTCTTCTAGGAGTGTTTTAGAAATTGATATTATTGTTGGCATTGGCCTTTCTCAGATTGGGAAGTTGGTTAAACTCATATTGATTCCATCATCATCATATTGATTCCATCATCAAATTATATATTTTCTGTTTACTGTGGTTTTGTTCTCTGCATAAGAAAACAATGGAATGACCATACTTGGAAATATTATACTTACTTTGTGATCTTTGTGCAATACAGCATCTTGAGGACACGTAGCTGTTTGCAGCCTTTCTTTAGGAACGTAAATGATGAATCAGTAAGCCTGACACAACCTGAGATGTCCAGGAAATAAATATAATGGCAAACTCCAGCCAGATATTGCATACTTAAGTCAGTAATCTGATGGATCAATAAATACAACACAAAATATAACGTCTCATTTTGTAAATACAGCATTTCATTAATACATTTACCATAATGGTGGAAGGTTAATACTTCTGAACAGTATTGAGGATCAGATTCAGATTCAGATTCAATTTTAATTGTCATTGTCAGTGTACAGTACAGAGACAACGAAATGGATCTGTTGCACTGCCACTGATCCCCTACATTGCATATCCATATATGAAACTCTAGGATAGGGAGAGGGTTCCAATGCTAGAATCTTTATTTAGGTCATTTTATCTTGGCAGAGAATCGTGGGGCTGTCAACAGTCTAGATCGCTCTGGTCCACAAACTGCGGCATAAAAGCACATACCATTTTGACCGACTTCCCCTCCCTTCATTTATTGGCTTTCTCAAAACCTTGAAAACTCATCAACACACAGCAAATCATCCAAACATGGAAATTCAGATCAGGGAACGGCCACTTGGTCCCTCAAGCTTACTCCACTATTTAACAAACCTATGACTAAAGTCACTGTAACCTCAAGTTTACGTTCCATCTACCTTCACCTACTGGTTTATCAAGGATATATCTACCACAAAACAGAACGTTAGAAGAATGCAGTGGGCCAAAAGGCACCTGTGTAGCAAAAGGTGCACATTGATATTTTGGATACAGATCTACCTCTCCCTTACAAGAAGCTAGTTCCAAAGATTCATGACCCTAAGAGAGTAAAAAAAACTTAGTCTATATCTTAAAAGTGTGACCTCTAGGTCTACTTGCTCCCACAAGAAGAAACATCTTCTGCAAATCCACCCATCCACCCAGCCAAGACTTAGGATCCCGTGCACTTTTTTGTGTTGGTATATGCTGGCACATTTAAAAGGTTAAAAACTAGATTTTTAAATGTTTAGAATTTTTAACATAACAATAATATTTCTAAAGTCTAAAAAATAAAACATTAATTAAGCAGTCAGGCCCTTGAATAGCTTAAGTGGCTTATAGGATGACGATTGCGATAGACATCAACAACACCTTTTTGATTACAAAAAAACCCACCACAGACTGTCAGGATCCCTGGACAGAGTCCTTTCAGAGAAGGTTCACTTGCATCTCCTCCAACCTCATCCACTGTATCCATCCTTCAAGGTGTGAACTCTTATACATCGGCGAGACCAAACATACACTGGGCGATCGTTTCGCTGAACACCTTCGCTCAGTCTACCTGCACTCCCTGTTGCCAAACAGTTTAATCCCCCTTCCCATTCCCACACTGATCTTTCCTGGGCCACCTCCATTATTAGAGTGAGGCCAAATGCAAATTGGAGGAACAGCATCTCATGTTTAGCTTGGGCAGCTTACAACCCAGTAGTATGAATATTGATTTCTCTAATTCAAGTAACTCTTGCATCTCTCCTCTGAGTTATTCCACCTTTTTGAGTCCAACTCCAGTTTAAACCAGTTCCTTCTTACACAATGGATGAGATGGAGCCTGGTATCTGTACAATTTCAGATGTTTAATGTTTTAACATCTGATCTGACCACCCCCCACATTTGCAGGATCAAATATTCAACCAGTTAGTTCTGTTTTTCTCCCTCAAAAGATGTTGTCTGGCCGGCTGAGTGCTCTAAGCATTAACTGTTAATAGCACAAGGATATGGGTTATTTTGTCCAGGGGGGGCATTTGCTTTATAGTTGAAGAGAAATGAATAGCTTTATTGACCATTCAACTATTTTGGTATTTATCTTGCAGTTAATATATTTCAAACTTGTAAGTAGCTAGATTATTAATGGCGTTGGGCTGTGTGTTTTAATAGTCTATCTTTTCTTTAGCATACCACATGACAGGTTTAATTTGGTTCAGGTTAGGCTGAAACAAAATGTATTTGCATTGAAGCTATATACTGACTAGCTGCTAGCTTCTCCAAATGCCTCACTGGAGATTAGAATAACAAATTTGGGCAGACCAAGAATAGCACTGATGATGATATGGGATAGGGCTAACTATGTAACCCTCTTGGAAATAGTTGTTGTACTTAAAAAGGACAAGTAAGATAAGCAAGTGGGAAAAAAGAAATGGCATAAAAAAATTCTAGTACTTCAAAGTTCAAAGTATACCTTTGGACATCCAGCGATGTTTAATGAAATGAGTCTTCTGCAGCAGAAAGCCAGCGTCTTTACACTTTGATCAGTCACTGAGAGGCAATGGGAGACATCCAAGAATTCCAGATTTGCCATCTTATGGTAGAATTTCTTGAACACAAATATGACAAATTATGTTTTCAATTCCTTGAACTTGATCTATGTTTGTCACTATTTGAACAAATAACAAATCTGTTGTTAAAACCGAGCCAGGATAAATACAGAGTGCTTATGTAAACAAAAGGCTTGAACAAATTCAGTCCAAATCCCAGCATGGCAGCTGCAGAATTTACATTTGGTTAATTAAATAGAATAAATAAGATTATTGTTAAAGACCACGTGTCTCCATTTGGAGAGAGAGTGTGGGGTTGTGAATGAGACTATCATTCTCATCTAATCTGATGGACCTGGTGAGAGGAACTGGGGAGGGAGGGGTATTACCTTCCGCGGCGCGAGGTCGGCTGCCGGAGGCGCCCCATTATCCGTGGAATAACGGCTGAAGAGGGCCAGGAATGGAGAGGGATAACCGTAATGGAGGAGAAGACGGCTGCTACAGGCATTTGTGGTCAGCTGCATCTAGGACTAAAATGGCATCAAATGCCACCTCTTGCATATGGACTCGGTAGGATGTTTGTGTGCATACTGTACTAGCTGGGGTGATTGTGTTTATGTATGGGGGCAGTCTTGCTGATCTGTAGGCAAAACATATATTTCACTGCACCTGGTACACATGACAATAAAGAAGCCATTGAACCATTGAATCTGGCCTCTGTAACTGAAGCCCCATCGTAATCTGGATGACTCTCAATCAGCCTCTGAAGAAGCTCGGAAAGTTTGTACATGTCAGATAAATCCTCTGATTTGGAGGGCGAAGATGAAAGTATCCAAGGTTTGTGCTTTCTCCTAGGCGAACATGCAACCCAGTAAAGCCTCTTGCATAATCATCTGCAATCATAATCTATTTCCCATGTCTATCTGCTCAATTAAATATGATCTCCTCCCACAATTTCCATCCATGAGATGGGGAATTGAACCTACACTGCACTACGTAAATTGCAAGAATGTCCTTCCTTAAATTTTGAGACCAAAACTGCACACAATACGCCAGGTGTGGTCTCACCAGGCCCCTGTACAACAGGCCCGTACGAAACCTTTCAATAAGGGGGTTGGCATGACAGGATTACAAATATTTTATGTGAAATAATGTGCGCGCAGTGGACATCACAAGCGCGGAGCGTCTTGCGGCCGAGGTCCAGGGCCCTTAAGCGGGCCCTGGAAACTCTGGGGTTTTAGATGCTCTCTGGTGCATTCTGAGCCTAATTTTGGAGCATTTTTGCACCAAATTATGACCAATATTTCAGAAGTAATTTTGGTTGTCAAGAGTAATGAGTGGGTGGAATGGGATGATTGGGATCATTGTTGTATACATTTTTTTAAATCAAGAATTGTTGTCTTTGTTTTAATAATCAAGTTGTACTGTTGTAAAATGTTATGTAAAATGTTATAAAGGAGCATGCAAAAACTGCAAATAAAATACTGTCAGTTTTTACAGTAAAGAAAACGTTTTTTAGAAAATGTTTTGTGTGTTGATTTGATTGCCTGTTACTGTTAGACTGTGTTAGTGTGTGCACTGCAGCTTTAATGGTCCTCCTGACCTAACAACTTCACTTCACATCACATCAATTTCAACATGGAATAGTGATGTGAATACAACATCTAGTTCAACTTCACTTTCCATCATGAAAATTGAAGTCCAACTAAATGGTGTATTTACATTACTATGGCCACTTTCAAACTAACCTATTTTACTGTCATACTATTATAACAAATTCTAGTTCCATTATAACTCATAAACAAGATCACAAATCACATTTTGAATTCTTAAACATAATGTGATGTGAATAATTGCAGAGCTGCCAAGTTCGAGCATTTCCGTATTTTGATGGCTGAAAATCAGTATTTCAGGAAATACTGGGGAATCGGGGAAATCGGTATTTCTCACATAAATGCAATAGAATGTACTACACAGAAACTGGATTTTGGAAAATCAGTATTTTGCATGCAACCTCATGTATTCTCAAATATCAGTATGGAATACTGAAAATCAGTACTACTGAATTGTGAAAACATTTTTGAAATGTGAATTTATAATTCTTGATTTTGATTCCATAAAATATAAAAATATATAATAACATAACATAAAATTCACAGTTCATCATATAGCTTACCAAACAATCAAACATGCTGGCATGATGCTGCAAAATCATTCAGGTGAGTAAATGTCAGGTGAGTAGCATGGTAAGTACAATTTAATAAAATCATCTAGTGTTACTATTGTTGAGCCATGCTGACTAGCATGACTGGAATTAGTTCGTAGTTCACTGTCACTCCGCACTCAGCATGCTGGTATGATGCTGCAAAATCATTCAGGTGCTCCTGAATGTATATTGCCATTTACCACTACTTCTACTAATGCAAGGGCATTCGTTGACCTTAGCCTATATGCCATCCCTGGGTCCACGAATATAGCACCTCAGACCAGTTTATCTAGCATGGCAGTCCTCAGTTTGTTAATGCTGTCAAAGCATGTGTCGTTCCGCAGTACACTGATGTAGGTGGCCCTACTTCTACCTCTTCTTGCAGTGCCCCTTTTGGTCTCCCAAAGTGTGACTTTATCTTTAATGGCAGCCCTCAGTTCATTAACGATGTCCAAGGCCTGTGTCATTCCGCAGCTAGTACACTGATGTGGGTGGCCCTACTTCAACCTCTTCTTGCAGTGCCCTATTTGGGCTCCCAAAGTGTGAGGGGATTAGCAGACAGTTCAGGGTTCCTTTCACAGACTTTGACAACACTCTTGGCAGACCAGCATATATCGCCATTTAGCCATAAATCACATTTTCCAGTTCCATTTTCCGAGAATGTAACTGTGCAAATCTAGTCACCACTTTGTCCAAGTCATGGGCAAAGTCATAGTTAATGTGCATTAAGGCGAGTGCAGACAGCCTGTCATTGCTCATGGAAGCCCTGGTGTAGTGATGCAGGTGACGGACACTCGTGGCAGGCCTGCATATATTGCTATTAAGCCATAAATCATGTTTTCCTGTTTCATTTTCCAAGAATGTAACTGCGCAAACCTAGTCACGACTGTCCACGTTATGGGCAAAGTCATAGTGAATGTGGCTTAAGGCAATTGCAGACAGCCTGTCATTGCTCATGCAAGTACTGGTCTTTGCTTCTTCGTGGATATGAAAACGTGCTTGTTCTCGTTGGCTGGATCAAACTAAGATGCCGAGCGAGATCGCGCCCACTGCAAGCATGCCGCCCGAGGCGAGCATCTCTCTGCCGCTCCGGCTCCTGACCAAAGGTCCGGGCTACCTCCGCAGTCAAATGAAGGGGGAAGGGCGGGGTCGGCAGAGCGCTGTGGAGAGACTGGCTGCAGACGAGGCCAAGTACTTGAAGAGCCAGACAGCGAGGGAGTGCAAAGTGGAGCCCAATGGTTTGGGCAGCTCTGCCTCCGAGGAAAGCAGCAGCAGCGGGACCAGCAGCAACACAAAGACTGACCTGGCCTCTGGCAGCCCCCAGCACAGCGGGCAGCTGGTGCTCTCGCCTGACATTGTGCATCGCTCCAGCTCCAAGAGGCTGCTCAAGGCCGACTCGCTGGTCATGTACCGTCAGAAGTGCGAGTTCGTGCGGGGAGCGGCGGCCACCAGCAGCTTCCGCGGTTTCAAGGGCAGTGGCAGCCTGATTCTGCGGCTGCTGCCCGGCTCTAGCGGCCGGGGTGACAAGCAGCAGGGGCTGGTAACGGGAGCAACAACGTCAGAAGGAGGAGAATTAGCAGAGGGTACAGCATGTCTCATCATGTCGTGCGTCCTACACACGCTGGTGTATGCTGTCCTGCAGGTGACGTCTGGTTAGGGTTGGGGTTAGGGACCACAGATGGGCTGTAAAATATTCTTCTTTCAATGCGTGGATTTTAAACATCAATATATTAAAATTAATACAATAAAATCAATTATGCAAATGAAAAGATGTCCGAATCCAGTTTTCCGGTCCGCTTCCAGATCCAATCACCATCTCTTTTCACAGGGATGCATTCAGTTAGCGTAGACTGAACTCCCCTCTCCCCTCCCTCTCCCCCCTTCTTCCCTTCCCCCTGCTCCACTCCACTCCCTCCCCTCACAACACCTTCTCCCCCTCTCCCTCCCTTTTCCCATTCTCCAACCCCCACTTTCCCCGACGCCCCCCATTTGTGGACCCAGCCTGTGACAGCTAGATCCCACTAATAGTACTGCACAAAGACCTCATCATCTGTTTTAATAACATTGGCTATGGGATAAATGCAGACTTTGGGAACACCATCCCCCCTCCTAGACAATTTATACTTATACCAAGCCTATCAAGTTAGAGTTAGGGTCAGGGTTTCCACCCACACTACAAAGGCGCACAGGTTTGTGTAAATTGTCCCTAGCGTGTGTGGGATAGTGTGTGGGGATCGCTGGTCGCAAGCTTGGGCCCGGCGGGGGAGAAAGCGAGGACCCGCAGCAGGGGCGGGAGGGGAAGGCGTAGGCCCGGCAGAGGGGGAGAGGGGGGGTGGGAAAGGCGAGGGGGGTGCGAGGGCCGGCGGGGGGGGGGGCGAGGTTGGGTAGTCACGAGCCTGACCGGGGTGGGGGGGGGGAGGAAGGCGAGGGCTGGGGTGGGAAAGGCGAGGGGGGGTGAGAAAGGCAAGCGGTGGGAAAGGCAAGGCGAGGGGGGGTGGGAAAGGCGAGGGGGGGTGGGAAAGGCGAGGGGGGGTGGGAAAGGCGAGGGGGGGTGGGAAAGGCGAGGGGGGGTGGGAAAGGCGAGGGGGGGTGGGAAAGGCGAGGGGGGGTGGGAAAGGCGAGGGGGGGTGGGAAAGGCGAGGGGGGGTGGGAAAGGCGAGGGGGGGTGGGAAAGGCGAGGGGGGGTGGGAAAGGCGAGGGGGGGTGGGAAAGGCGAGGGGGGGTGGGAAAGGCGAGGGGGGGTGGGAAAGGCGAGGGGGGGTGGGAAAGGCGAGGGGGGGTGGGAAAGGCGAGGGGGGGTGGGAAAGGCGAGGGGGGGTGGGAAAGGCGAGGGGGGGTGGGAAAGGCGAGGGGGGTGGGAAAGGCGAGGGGGGGTGGGAAAGGCGAGGGGGGGTGGGAAAGGCGAGGGGGGGTGGGAAAGGCGAGGGGGGGTGGGAAAGGCGAGGGGGGGTGGGAAAGGCGAGGGGGGGTGGGAAAGGCGAGGGGGGGTGGGAAAGGCGAGGGGGGGTGGGAAAGGCGAGGGGGGGTGGGAAAGGCGAGGGGGGGTGGGAAAGGCGAGGGGGGGTGGGAAAGGCGAGGGGGGGTGGGAAAGGCGAGGGGGGGTGGGAAAGGCGAGGGGGGGTGGGAAAGGCGAGGGGGGGTGGGAAAGGCGAGGGGGGGTGGGAAAGGCGAGGGGGGGTGGGAAAGGCGAGGGGGGGTGGGAAAGGCGAGGGGGGGTGGGAAAGGCGAGGGGGGGTGGGAAAGGCGAGGGGGGGTGGGAAAGGCGAGGGGGGGTGGGAAAGGCGAGGGGGGGTGGGAAAGGCGAGGGGGGGTGGGAAAGGCGAGGGGGGGTGGGAAAGGCGAGGGGGGGGTGGGAAAGGCGAGGGGGGGTGGGAAAGGCGAGGGGGGGTGGGAAAGGCGAGGGGGGGTGGGAAAGGCGAGGGGGGGTGGGAAAGGCGAGGGGGGGTGGGAAAGGCGAGGGGGGGTGGGAAAGGCGAGGGGGGGTGGGAAAGGCGAGGGGGGGTGGGAAAGGCGAGGGGGGGTGGGAAAGGCGAGGGGGGGTGGGAAAGGCGAGGGGGGGTGGGAAAGGCGAGGGGGGGTGGGAAAGGCGAGGGGGGGTGGGAAAGGCGAGGGGGGGTGGGAAAGGCGAGGGGGGGTGGGAAAGGCGAGGGGGGGTGGGAAAGGCGAGGGGGGGTGGGAAAGGCGAGGGGGGGTGGGAAAGGCGAGGGGGGGTGGGAAAGGCGAGGGGGGGTGGGAAAGGCGAGGGGGGGTGGGAAAGGCGAGGGGGGGTGGGAAAGGCGAGGGGGGGTGGGAAAGGCGAGGGGGGGTGGGAAAGGCGAGGGGGGGTGGGAAAGGCGAGGGGGGGTGGGAAAGGCGAGGGGGGGTGGGAAAGGCGAGGGGGGGTGGGAAAGGCGAGGGGGGGTGGGAAAGGCGAGGGGGGGTGGGAAAGGCGAGGGGGGGTGGGAAAGGCGAGGGGGGGTGGGAAAGGCGAGGGGGGGTGGGAAAGGCGAGGGGGGGTGGGAAAGGCGAGGGGGGGTGGGAAAGGCGAGGGGGGGTGGGAAAGGCGAGGGGGGGTGGGAAAGGCGAGGGGGGGTGGGAAAGGCGAGGGGGGGTGGGAAAGGCGAGGGGGGGTGGGAAAGGCGAGGGGGGGTGGGAAAGGCGAGGGGGGGTGGGAAAGGCGAGGGGGGGTGGGAAAGGCGAGGGGGGGTGGGAAAGGCGAGGGGGGGTGGGAAAGGCGAGGGGGGGTGGGAAAGGCGAGGGGGGGTGGGAAAGGCGAGGGGGGGTGGGAAAGGCGAGGGGGGGTGGGAAAGGCGAGGGGGGGTGGGAAAGGCGAGGGGGGGTGGGAAAGGCGAGGGGGGGTGGGAAAGGCGAGGGGGGGTGGGAAAGGCGAGGGGGGGTGGGAAAGGCGAGGGGGGGTGGGAAAGGCGAGGGGGGGTGGGAAAGGCGAGGGGGGGTGGGAAAGGCGAGGGGGGGTGGGAAAGGCGAGGGGGGGTGGGAAAGGCGAGGGGGGGTGGGAAAGGCGAGGGGGGGTGGGAAAGGCGAGGGGGGGTGGGAAAGGCGAGGGGGGGTGGGAAAGGCGAGGGGGGGTGGGAAAGGCGAGGGGGGGTGGGAAAGGCGAGGGGGGGTGGGAAAGGCGAGGGGGGGTGGGAAAGGCGAGGGGGGGTGGGAAAGGCGAGGGGGGGTGGGAAAGGCGAGGGGGGGTGGGAAAGGCGAGGGGGGGTGGGAAAGGCGAGGGGGGGTGGGAAAGGCGAGGGGGGGTGGGAAAGGCGAGGGGGGGTGGGAAAGGCGAGGGGGGGTGGGAAAGGCGAGGGGGGGTGGGAAAGGCGAGGGGGGGTGGGAAAGGCGAGGGGGGGTGGGAAAGGCGAGGGGGGGTGGGAAAGGCGAGGGGGGGTGGGAAAGGCGAGGGGGGGTGGGAAAGGCGAGGGGGGGTGGGAAAGGCGAGGGGGGGTGGGAAAGGCGAGGGGGGGTGGGAAAGGCGAGGGGGGGTGGGAAAGGCGAGGGGGGGTGGGAAAGGCGAGGGGGGGTGGGAAAGGCGAGGGGGGGTGGGAAAGGCGAGGGGGGGTGGGAAAGGCGAGGGGGGGTGGGAAAGGCGAGGGGGGGTGGGAAAGGCGAGGGGGGGTGGGAAAGGCGAGGGGGGGTGGGAAAGGCGAGGGGGGGTGGGAAAGGCGAGGGGGGGTGGGAAAGGCGAGGGGGGGTGGGAAAGGCGAGGGGGGGTGGGAAAGGCGAGGGGGGGTGGGAAAGGCGAGGGGGGGTGGGAAAGGCGAGGGGGGGTGGGAAAGGCGAGGGGGGGTGGGAAAGGCGAGGGGGGGTGGGAAAGGCGAGGGGGGGTGGGAAAGGCGAGGGGGGGTGGGAAAGGCGAGGGGGGGTGGGAAAGGCGAGGGGGGGTGGGAAAGGCGAGGGGGGGTGGGAAAGGCGAGGGGGGGTGGGAAAGGCGAGGGGGGGTGGGAAAGGCGAGGGGGGGTGGGAAAGGCGAGGGGGGGTGGGAAAGGCGAGGGGGGGTGGGAAAGGCGAGGGGGGGTGGGAAAGGCGAGGGGGGGTGGGAAAGGCGAGGGGGGGTGGGAAAGGCGAGGGGGGGGTGGGAAAGGCGAGGGGGGGTGGGAAAGGCGAGGGGGGGTGGGAAAGGCGAGGGGGGGTGGGAAAGGCGAGGGGGGGTGGGAAAGGCGAGGGGGGGTGGGAAAGGCGAGGGGGGGTGGGAAAGGCGAGGGGGGGTGGGAAAGGCGAGGGGGGGTGGGAAAGGCGAGGGGGGGTGGGAAAGGCGAGGGGGGGTGGGAAAGGCGAGGGGGGGTGGGAAAGGCGAGGGGGGGTGGGAAAGGCGAGGGGGGGTGGGAAAGGCGAGGGGGGGTGGGAAAGGCGAGGGGGGGTGGGAAAGGCGAGGGGGGGTGGGAAAGGCGAGGGGGGGTGGGAAAGGCGAGGGGGGGTGGGAAAGGCGAGGGGGGGTGGGAAAGGCGAGGGGGGGTGGGAAAGGCGAGGGGGGGTGGGAAAGGCGAGGGGGGGTGGGAAAGGCGAGGGGGGGTGGGAAAGGCGAGGGGGGGTGGGAAAGGCGAGGGGGGGTGGGAAAGGCGAGGGGGGGTGGGAAAGGCGAGGGGGGGTGGGAAAGGCGAGGGGGGGTGGGAAAGGCGAGGGGGGGTGGGAAAGGCGAGGGGGGGTGGGAAAGGCGAGGGGGGGTGGGAAAGGCGAGGGGGGGTGGGAAAGGCGAGGGGGGGTGGGAAAGGCGAGGGGGGGTGGGAAAGGCGAGGGGGGGTGGGAAAGGCGAGGGGGGGTGGGAAAGGCGAGGGGGGGTGGGAAAGGCGAGGGGGGGTGGGAAAGGCGAGGGGGGGTGGGAAAGGCGAGGGGGGGTGGGAAAGGCGAGGGGGGGTGGGAAAGGCGAGGGGGGGTGGGAAAGGCGAGGGGGGGTGGGAAAGGCGAGGGGGGGTGGGAAAGGCGAGGGGGGGTGGGAAAGGCGAGGGGGGGTGGGAAAGGCGAGGGGGGGTGGGAAAGGCGAGGGGGGGTGGGAAAGGCGAGGGGGGGTGGGAAAGGCGAGGGGGGGTGGGAAAGGCGAGGGGGGGTGGGAAAGGCGAGGGGGGGTGGGAAAGGCGAGGGGGGGTGGGAAAGGCGAGGGGGGGTGGGAAAGGCGAGGGGGGGTGGGAAAGGCGAGGGGGGGTGGGAAAGGCGAGGGGGGGTGGGAAAGGCGAGGGGGGGTGGGAAAGGCGAGGGGGGGTGGGAAAGGCGAGGGGGGGTGGGAAAGGCGAGGGGGGGTGGGAAAGGCGAGGGGGGGTGGGAAAGGCGAGGGGGGGTGGGAAAGGCGAGGGGGGGTGGGAAAGGCGAGGGGGGGTGGGAAAGGCGAGGGGGGGTGGGAAAGGCGAGGGGGGGTGGGAAAGGCGAGGGGGGGTGGGAAAGGCGAGGGGGGGTGGGAAAGGCGAGGGGGGGTGGGAAAGGCGAGGGGGGGTGGGAAAGGCGAGGGGGGGTGGGAAAGGCGAGGGGGGGTGGGAAAGGCGAGGGGGGGTGGGAAAGGCGAGGGGGGGTGGGAAAGGCGAGGGGGGGGGGGAAAGGCGAGGGGGGGGGGGAAAGGCGAGGGGGGGGGGGAAAGGCGAGGGGGCAGGTTTGGGCCCGGCGGGGGAGGAGGGGTGTCGTGGGCCCAGCGGGGAGGGGAGAGGCAAGGGGCCGGCGGGGGGGGGAGGGCGAGTGGGGGGGGGGAGGCGTGGGCCCGGCCGGAGCAGCGCCTGGTATTGGGTCACGGCTGCTGCCAGGACTGGGTTCAGAGTCAGTCGCTGCCGCTCCCGCCCGGCGACGGGAGAATGGTCTACCCAACACCATTTCCTGCCTAATGTGAATTTCCGTCAGTTCTTCCGTCACCCTAGGTCCTCCCGCCACTAGTACATCTAGGGGATTGTTTGTGTCTTCCTTAGTGAAGACAGATCCAAAGTACCTGTTCATTGTCTGCCATTTCCTTGTTATGTTATTCCTTGAATGTTAATGAATACAGTATCAATTCCTATTGTTGATATCTGCACTATATAGTCATTCCTTTGGAATTTCTTCTAGCTAATTTTGTTCAGATTTGAAATGTATCTATTTTAAGTCTGTATATTCTATTTCACCACAGTCTAAGCTCCAAGATCTGTTAACATGTTTATGATTGAAATAAAATTGTTTAGATCGCTGCAACAAACATAAATCCAGAATCTGCAGTGTCTTGTATTCCTTTCAAATACTGCTTTCAAATTCAGATACATTCACTGTCTACACAGCTTATTATTTTTCTCCAGTAAAAGACCCATATCCATGTCTCCTCAACTCAATCTTAATCTCTGCTTCTCCCCAAATCTTATCCCATGCTTCAAAGAACTTTCAGAAGTAGGATATTCCAGAAACTACACAATATTGTAAATATTTATGAAAATTGTGGTTTCTAAAAGTTCAATTAAAGCCAGCTATGGGATTGAAGAACAGTACGAGGTTGCTGTGGGCGGAATGTTGATCAGTTGGCATCTGGTGGTAAATTGGAGTCTGCTAGCAGTCAATGGTGCAGATGTGCAGATGTGACTGCAATTTATAGTAGAATGTGGGGAGCAGTCGGATCATGAGGTTAACGATTTACTCAGATGCCTGTTGTTGCAGGCTGCAATCCTGCTCCTCTTAGCCTGCAGACATGAATTTAGCTCTGTTCCAAAAGTCAGTGAAACCATGCTAAATATATTTACTAAACAGACTGAGATTAAAATAAAAGTACTCAATCTCATTGATACATTTAAATAACTAAAATATTGTGCAGGACAAATATGCTCCATTAAAACTGGAAATATTAGGGTTATGAAATGACCTTGATCTCAGTTACAGAATTTCTTTGCAATTTCATCTGTTATACTTTCCTAGCCCATCTATTTTGAGGATTTGAGATTCGGCTCATCATTTTAATTTAATTCTTAAACATCCCACATAACAGGATTACATTCAACTGTCATGTGGTTCCGCAAGGAAACCTCAAGGTCTGGAAAATATCATCTTCTATTGCATACTGCAAAACACTAATCTTTGACAATTTATATGGAAATGTTTACTATGCATATTGAATTGGAAATGTGGATCTGTCCGGCAAATTGAATTCATATGATTGCATTCTTTTTTATTTTTACTATAATGCATTCAAGGCTTTGAAAATAACTGTAAATACTGGCATTTTGAAATCATCTTGGTTCCTGTTACAGATTTTGAAATATCCATATAGGTTTACTTAAGTGTACAGTTTAATCGCAGATGTTTACATCAGAATCTTCTCTTTGATATTTCGCAATATGAAATGAAATCAGGCATGTGAAACTAGAAACACCAGAGACCTGCGTTGTGTTGCTGTAATGTTCAATGACTAGGGGCTGAGTAACTTCATGTATTGCAAAACAAGATAATACTATGATAGTCATGAATTCTAAAGATATTTTGGATATTGGAGAAATATAGGAAAGAGGTGAGAATATCGACAATCCTGTGACTATTCCATAATCTTCCCAAATGTTCTCTCAATGCATCTGGAAATTTGCACAAGACTTTGCTATTTAAAAACAGAGAGAGTGGGGAAACTTGTTACCGTAACATCTTCTGGGAAATTATAAAGGTCAACGTGTGGCTGAAACGAGTGAAATATTTCTGGCTGATCAGTGTGTCAGCATAAGCCAGGGGACAGTTGTGTGAGCAGGGATGAGTGATCCAAGTAGCTGCCAAAGGCAGTGGTCTCTACGGAAAAGAGAAAGAGTGTGGATGGGAAGATGTGACTAGTGGAGGGATCACATTATAGGTGGCGGAAATGTCAAAGAATATTGTGTTGGATGTGGAGGCTGGTGGCGTGAAAGGTAAGAAGCAGGGGAACTCGATCTTTGTTCCGTTTGGAAGGAGGGGAGAGCAAGAGCAGAACTGTGGGGCATAGAAGAGGTGGACGAAGGATCTATCCAAAACAGCAGGGGGGGAAACCACCTTTACTAAAGAGTGTGGGAAGTCTCATCTTGGCAGCAGATGTGGCAGAGACAGAGAAATTGAGATTAGTGGATGGCATGCTTGCAAGAGGCAGGGTGGGTAGAGGTGTAGTCAAGAAAACTGTGAGAGTCAGTGAGTTTATAGTAGATGTCAGCCAATAGTCTGGAAGAGAATGAGACTGGATCAGTCGGGATCTTAGTGAATGGTGAAATAGCCATTTTCCTCAAACCTTCCTTGCTGTTTTAACACTTTCAACTAGGAGCAGGCATCTCATCTGCTCACAAAACTTGGATTATTATTTAAACACCTGGTTTTAGCATCCTACCTCTTTGGGGCAGACATTTATGATTGAGGATAAATTACTTCCATTCTAATTTTGTTGGTTCCATGGGTGGTGTGTGGCCCACTCTTTATAATGCTTCCACAAGGCCTCTATGTACTTCAAGTGCATGCCCTCAAGGTTCTTAAAGCCATCATGATTGCTCCACCTGAATACTCATGAGCTGGACATTCCCAGCAGTTATTTGAGATGTTGCATTTCATCAGTGGGTCTGGCAGCATCTCCGGAGGGCATGGATAGGGGATGTTTTGGGTCAGGACCCTTCTTCAGATTCCTGACCCAAAACTTTACCAATCCATGTCCTCCAGAGATGCTGCCTGTCCTGCTGAGTTACTCCAGCACTGTGTGTTTTACGCAAGATTCCAGCACCTCTAGTTCCTTATGTTTATTTTTCTCAAAGTGGCATTGAGCTGATCTTTGAATGTTTTCCACTGTCCAACTGGTAATCACTTCCCAAGACAAAGCTTAGTATGGATATTCGTTTCAGTGCTGGGTATGTGAATGATGTGGCTTCCTTAGTGTAGCCAACAAAATGTAACTAGGGCCTCATTACGTGGGTGGTGGCCTCAGGGAGGTAATTATATTGTAACATTTAATCTTCCATGAAATTTAGATGATTATGTCATGATGGCATTGGTACTATTGTTTCAGTACCTTGCAATGTCTTCTGTAGGGTTACACAAAAAGCTGGAGAAACTCAGCGGCTGCAGCAGCATCTAAGGAGCGAAGGAGATAGGCGACGTTTCGGGTCGAGACCCTTCTACAGAATGACTTCTGTAGGTTGTCCAGGTCTCAGAAGCATTAGGAAGGCAGGAATAGTGCTGTTTAGTATGTACTAGATCTGAGAATTTCATGTTCAGTTTATAGTTAGCTGGCTGAAACTCAGTTGGTTCTTTAATGTTTTAATTATCAGTTCCTGCATTATACTACAATTAGTGTTTTAGCCATAAAGCCATTGATCAGAAACTCAGCAGTGCCTGAGGGTCAAGATTCCAGATGTTATTGATTCAATCATACATAGGGCAGGCTTTGATGTTCACATGAGCCAGCAGAGTATACAATTAAAAAGTGTGAATGAGTCAAGTTGGTTATGGCAGGAAAAGGCCAAGAGATAAATAGAGTGTCAAGGATCAGAAGGGGAATTGGGAGTTTGTTGGATCAAATGATTAAGACCTTGCAGGGACATAATATTATCATAAAAAGAAGTCAGGTTAGTGGACGGGTAAGGTCAGTACCATGTTAGCTAAGACTTCAGACTGTAGACATTGGACTTTAGAGATGCAGTACGTAAACAGGCCCTTCAGCCCAAAGAGTCTGCACCGACCAGCAATCACCCATACGCTAACACTATCCTACACAATCCTGCACACTATGGACAATTTTACAATTATACTGAAGGCAATTAACCTTCAAATCTTTAGGTCTTTGGAGTATGGGAAGAAACCAAAGCACTCGGAGAAAACCCACGCGGTCACATGGAGTACGTGCAAACTCCATACTGACAGCACCCATAGTCAGGATCAAACTTGAGTCTCTGGTGCTGTAAGGCAGCAATTCTATCGTTGTGCTACTGTGCCACCCCAAGAGTGGGTATGTAGGATCTAAGGCAAGCCAGTGAGTTAAAAACTGAAAATGGTGCTTGAGTCATGTTACCAGCATCAACGGTAGACATGTTTTGGAACAGTATTACCTAATTTTGATTGTTAACTGCTTCAAATGGCAGGAATTCCTGACAGAAGTTGGGGTCTGAATTTCTGTAAAGGCAGTTTTGGTTTGGAAACTTCCTTAATTCCAGCCCACGGAACATAGTTTTCCTACATGTAGTGTTAAAATATTCAGCACTATCCAGCCAATGTTATGGACACAAGAGCTTTTAACTCGGGTCTAATGTTTATGTTCAGATGCTGAGCTTGTTGTGTACACCTAAAAACAGTTTGAGAACCTGTTAAGAACCATTTCCGATTCTGATAGCTTTCAAATTATTCTAGAAAGAACAAATGTTTTGTACCTTTCCTAGTATCTTGTATTTTAGATCCACTGCAGGGAAATTAACAGTAGAGCTTTCACCTTGATATTGATTATATATACACCTTGAATCAAATGGGCTCTGGTTTCTGAATGTTAAGGGTATTTTGCCTCATTATTGGCTTAATTTAGATTAGTAAAAGTTTAAATGGCTAGGAATGTGATTAAATTCATGTCATGCGGTTGGAACTTGATATTTTAACCCCTTCCACATACGAATCACAATAGCCAGTGAATGCCAAGTACAAACTGGAGCTAGTAACTTACTTTAGATTGTAGAATATAACCCTCCTTTCCTGCTATCAGAATTTAAACTGGACTTTACCATCAACATGTTAAGTTCATAAGCTCATAATTTGTAGGAGCAGAATTTGGCTATCTGGCCCATCACGTCTATTGAATCATGGTTGATCTATCTTTCACTCTCAACCCAATTTTCATGCCTTCTCCCCATACCCCTTGACACCTTTACTAATCAAGAACCTATCAATATAAATATCCTTAAAAATATTCATTGGCTTGGTCTCCACAGCCTTTTGTGGCAATGAATTCTACAGATTCACCACCCCTTGACTACAGAAAATCATTCTCATCTCATTTCTAAAAGTACATATTTTTATTGTAAGGCTATGGCCTCTGGTCTTAGACTCTCCCACTAGTGGAAATATCCTCGCCACACACACTCTATTCAGGCCTTTCACTATTCGGTAAATTTCAATTAGTCCCTCCTCATCCTTCTAAACTCTAGAGAGACAGTAGTCTCCAGTGCCGTCAAAGGCTCATTAAAAATATGAATAGCCAATATTTCACCGAATATAATAGTATATATTTTATTCAGCAACTCTGAATTATGTGGACATTAACTGAGAGAAGATGAATATCCAAAACGACTTTGCTTGTGGTAAGTTATCCTATGTCTATGTCTAAAGATCATCATTAAAAGCAACATTTTTGTAAAATGGCCGTAGAAGTTCTAAGATCTGTAACAGATGATCCTAGGCTCTGATGTTTAATTATATTTGAATTTGATTTTATTCCTATGGCTACTTTTCATTCTTCTGAACTTTTGAGTGGGACTTTTCAGACTTAAGAAGTAAACTTAAGCTATGCTGACCCCAATTATTTTCACATTGCGTGAAAACAAAATGGCCACTCAGAAATGAGTCTAATAACATGATCAGATACAAATCTACACATAATAAAAGATCTATATGTATCTTCTTGCCAGGGACTCAGAAGAGCAAGTTTAAAATAGTAATAGCAAAGAATTATAATAATAATATTAACAAAGCAGTTAGGTCTTGTAGAATTTTGGTTAAATCTGCTACTTTTTAGCATTCCAGCTTCCAAATAATCAAATTAAGGTTCTATTTGAAAGAATTCAATGGAATCCACTTGGTTCAAAATATCTTACATATGAGTAATCATTGAGGTAATAAATTCCAAATAAGGCAGATTGCAATACAAATTCAGACAATGAGAGAACTTTTGCATAAGATATAGGTTAAAGTTAAATAATAATACATTTCTGGCAATAGAAATGAATCTTAGATTTTTTCTACCTGCAATCCATTATCAGTGACTCCTGAGCAGTTTGCCACTGTGAGCTCCCTTATCTTATGATTGTTAGAAAGACCCGACAAACCCTGAAAACAAAAGAAATAGGAATTCAAAGACAGCATTTGTATAAGGAATCTTTGAGTTACATTTAGACTTTTGATTGGACAAAGGCGAATAGGAGAGTTTGGTATAAGATGAATGAACCATGAATGCTACCAGGAAATAAGCACAGACCCATTGATGTGTTTTTTATTATTGCAAACATGCTGATTCTTGAAGGATTAAAACAATTTTACAGACAATAGACAATAGGTGCAGGAGTAGGCCATCTGGCCCTTCGAGCCAGCACAGCCATTCACTGTAATCATGGCTGATCATCCATAATCAGTACCCCGTTCCTGCCTTCTTGCCATATCTCCTGACTCTGCTATCTTTAAGAGCCCTGTCCAACTCTCTCTTGAAAGCATCCAGAGAATTGGCCCCACTGCCTTCTGAGGCAGAGAATTCCACAGATTCACAACTCTCTGGGTGAAAACATTTTTCCTCATCTCCGTTCTAAATGGCCTACCCCTAATTCTTAAAGTGTGGACCCTGGTTCTGGACTTCCCCAACATCTGGAACATGTTTCCTGCCTCTAGCATGGCCAATCCCTTAATAATCATCATATGTTTCAATAAGATCCCCTTTCATCCTAAATTCCAGAGTTTACGAGCCCAGCCGCTCCATTCTATCAACACATCACAGTTGCGCCATCCCAGGAATTAACCTTGTGAACCCAAGCTGCACTCCCTCAACAGCAATAATGTCCTTCCTCAAATTTGTACACCTAAACTGCACAGAATACTCCAGGTGTGGGACCACTAGGGCCTGTACAACTGCAGGACCTATTTTCCACTTATTATGAAGGCAACATGCCATTAGCTTTCTTCACTGCCTGCTGTGCCTGTATGCTTACTTTCAGTGACTGATGAACAAGGACTCCCAGATCTTGTTGTACTTCCCCTTTACCCAACTTGACACCATTCAGATAATAATCTGCCTTCCTGTTTTTACCACCAAAGTGGATAACCTCACATTTATCCACATTAAACTGCATCTGCCATGCATCTGCCCACTCACCCAATCTGTCCAAGTCACCCTGCATCCACATATCATCCTCCTCACACTTCACACTGCCACCCAGCTTTGTGTCATCTGCAAATTTGCTAATGTTACTTTTAATCCCTTCATCTAAATCATTAATGTATATTGTAAATAGCTGCGGTCCCAACACCGAGCCTTGCGGTACCCCTCTAGTCACTGCCTACCATTCTGAAAGGGACCTGTTAATCCCTACTCTTTGTTTCCTGTCTGCTAACCAATTTTCTATCCATGTCTGTACCCTACCCCCAATACCATGTGTTCAAATTTTGCCCACTAATCTCTTACGTGGGACCTTGTCAAATGCTTTCTGAAAGTCCAGGTACACTACATCCACTGGCGCTTCCTTGTCCATTTTCCTAGTTACATCCTCAAAGAATTCCAGAAGATTAGTCAAGCATGATTTCCCTTTCCTAAATCCGTGCCGACTCGGACCGATCCTGTTATTGCTATCCAAATGTGCCGCTATTTCATCTTTTATAAAGATGAAAGAAAGGTATCTTTCTGCTCAGAAAGATACCAGGATGATGCTGAAGAACTGACAAGGCAATGTGGGTACAGTGTATGGACCATGCACTCTGGATAAACCTGATATATGGGTGATGCATGCTTACTTGTTGAAATTTAATGTTATATATTATTTCTATGGTTGTAAAATACTTATGTAACTTTGGAATACAGGGTTTACAGGCAAGATATTTTGTCTTGCAACATTTAAGGCAAATATTTGGAAACTGTTGTGGAAATTGTGATACATCCTGATAAGATGCTTTCTATGGTGCATCTGTAGAAAATGTTAAGAGTGGTTAGAGATATGCCAAATTTCCTCAGTTTATTGTAACATAATGGTGTGTTTTCTTGGCTTTATCGTCAATGTGGTTGGACCAGGACAAATTTTTGGTGATGTTTACACCCAGGAGCTTGAAGCTCTCGACCACTTTCACTTCACCACCATTGATGGTGAAGGAGGTGTCTCCTTAAGTCACTGTCTAGCTCCTTTGTCTTGCTGACATTGAGGGAGAACATTGTTTGAGAACCAACCCACTCAGTAATGTCATTCGTCAACCAGTAAATGGGATTTGAGCCAAATTAGGCTATACAGTTGTGAGAAAATAGGAAGTATGGTAAATGACTGAAATGCATCATTACAGGGCACTGGTATTGAGAATTATCCTGGAGGGTATTTTGTCACCTGTTCTTTCTAATTGTGGTCTATGGGTTAGGAAGTCTAGGATCCATTTGCAGAGGGGGGTGCTGATTCTTAAGTCCGGGAGTTTGAAGTTGTTGGTTGGGATGATGCAGCCATGATGGTGGATTTCAGAGCCACCAGATAGTAGTCATTAGGTACGCTACCTTGCTTTAGTGCTAGGATGATAGTTAGCTTCTTAAAACAGGTGGGAATCTCAAGATGAGTAGAGAAAGGTTAATAATGTCGGGAACGAGGAACTCTATCTCATTCATGCTTGATGTTCACCAATCTACAATGATAAGCTGGAATATTTGCCATTATGATTGTACATCCTTTGCTGCAGTTCCAGAAATATCCTGTTTATCAGTGCCTTCCTGACATAGATTTAGCATCTAGTGTGTTCTACAGCCTCCAATATGAAATCTCCTCTGTTCCTAATTTCACCACTTGCTCACTCAAATTGTGGGTGTTACCAGGTGAGTTATGAGTATTTGAACTGGTACATGGTCTGCATAAGTCCCATGACATTGCTCCTAGTGGAAATGACTTCCCACGGGAAGTTGTTTTGTAGGTTAGCACCTTTGGGACTCAAAGACATTCCAAGAGGTTTGAGAAATGATTTAGAGATATTAAAGTACCAAAGCTTTGATCATTATACACATGATCATGTTAACAAAAGTAACTAGTTATGCAGGTACTGCAGATAGTTAAGAAAGTGACTAGAAAGCTAATTCTGATATGGCCTCCTACAATAGCAATGTTACAAAATTTTGATATTTAAAAAATCGGCAATTTATCCCATCAGATAAAGCATAAAAATAAGTTTAATTTGACACCTAATTCACTTTCATATCTTCAGTATTAAAAAGGTTATGGCCATTTTCATACTCAGAAATTAGCATCTTGTTCCCTATTGCTTTTCCATTGACTTAACACAAAAGCTGTCATCAAGGACAGTCAAAAGCCCATAACTTCTTTAAAAATTAAGAGAACTGAATGTTTTTTTCAGTTATTATAGATTGAAGCTTTCTGAAACAAATATGAAACAATCTTACTTGGATGACCTGAAATTAAAGCATATAATTAGTTAGTTACCCAATTGTAACTAATTACAAAATTCAATTACTAGATCTAAACATCTATCCATTTCTTAAGAAAAGTTAACATTTTAAAAAACCTATGTGTCCAAATAACATTCACACAATAATTCACAATATAACATGATTTTAAAATCTCATTGTCATGAATTTATAGGCCAAATTGAAGGAAATTAGTGTTTAATTCCCGGAAATTAATGGCCATTTAAATCAACTTGCGAGTGGGTTTTTGTGGAAGGGATGGATTGGAACGTTGCGGTTTGCGGTGAATTTAACCCCCAGTCAGCAGGAAAAACACTGCCGATTCGTATATATTTTTTGTCACCTTTTCGCAACATGAAATTTTGATTAAAGGCTTCCTAAGAAGCATGGTTTTATGTAAAAATAAACTGTGTACCTTCTTTTGTCCCCTACGTAAGATCCGTCCCGTTGTCGGCATTAAAAGATGATTTTTAATTTACTCATGCTTTTAATTTTTCCAGCGCTAATTTTAATGAACTTAATAAAATGACAGTCAAAGCGATTTTTGTTCAGCAACTAAAAAGCCTGTTCAAAATTGATTTGAATAGTCTGAAGAAAAATAGTAAGATTAAACAAGAACTTACCAGTTTGAAGTTTGATCTTTATTTTATGAGGAGTCGAGTTGAGGGACTACGTGAAGAACCCTGTACAGCCGTTCGTGCGTCAATCTTCAAAGCAACGGTGTGAAATCACAGCAAATAATAACTGAAGTATAATATAAGATAAAGACTAGAACTACCAGATGAAATCTATGAGGGCTGGGAGCGGAGGGCACGTAGTCCCTCAACTCGACTCCTCATAAAATAAAGATCAAACTTCAAACTGGTAAGTTCTTGTTTAATCTTACTATTTTACTTCGGAGTCACGTGAGTGACTACGTGAAGACTTCAAAGCTCTGTGATTTCATGCCGTGTGAAACGAGTATACACAACCACAGCTGCTTCATTGACAAATGAAGGGAAAACATTCATAATGCATACAGTCATAACATAGATGTAAAACATGCTGATGCTGTTTAAATGAAACAATAATATTTCCATCTCTCACCCAGATGGAACATATAACCAGAACATAAATAGAGTTAACAATACTCCTGGTGCACCAATGGGTCATTACAGATGTTTGGAGATTCATTCGATGGACCATACTCCAGCCGCAACAATGCGACCCAGCGGAACATAAATACCCTTGCTGCTGATGTTGTAGCAGCCCTGGTGGAATGAGATCTGGAAACAGAATCCATTTGTACATAACATAACTCAGTTTTCCTCATCTGGAATGCCATGAACAATACGTTCTCCCAAATTCTTTGTGACTAACAACATTGCTAGTCCAGAACTCCAAGGTTCTTGATGACCTTGACATATGGTTGTATACATGTGTGCTTACCTTATCAAAGGTCCCCTGGTATGCCTGTGACTATTTTGAGACCTGACCCCCTTCTGGTCTGCTCAAGTCTTTATAACATATTATATATTATAATTTACAGACATTATCATCCTGTACCATCACAATTATTTAGCGACTGAACCTGCTGCACTAAACCAGAGCCAGAAGAATAACTACCTAATCCAGCCAAATTTAAGGATATAGTTGCTGCCTCCTGGTGAAATAGTGTTCACAAATATCAACATCGCATATGGCATTATACTGGTCCTGGGACCCATGTTGAAGATATCCTACCCCTTGATAACCGGTGTGGACCCGACAGAGTGAGTCTTGTTTGCTACAGCCAATTCAATGAGGAAGCTCATCGAGCCAATTAATGGCCGTATAACTCCATAAGTAACAGACAATCATTAAGCATGAACTTGAAACATTAGCAATCAATACCATTTTCCATGGAACATAAGCATAACAAACTCTTTCATCTCCTGGAAAAGAAATTCAGCCGTTTGGTGCTATGCAAACACTTTGAACACATAGAAGGATAGATGTAACAACCCAAACCTTAGGCAGTTTGTTAGACCTGCAGAACATAACTTTGAGTTTATCATGCAACATCTGATTTCCGAAACCTCAGGCTGAACAAGCAAATTCAAGTTTAAAATAACCAAAAAGGTTATATAATTATTTGCAACAAATCGGGAATCAATTTGCATAATCACACAATAGGAACTTAAAGCCTCTTAATGACTTTATTTGAAACCTTGATTGATGAGACAAAATGGAGGTAGCCATAAAAGACCCTCCTGCTCCTTTTGGCGAGAATGTATCTTTCACCACTGCTATGCCAAATATTTTGCAACCAGTGAAATAAACATGAAACCAACATACATATGTATACACATATACATATATTCATATTAGGTGTTCTATTGAACCAGAATTTCATAATACAGTGCAATTCAACACCAACTCTGTGTTCCCATTACCCACACTTGATGATTCTCCTGTGGCAACAAAACTATGTAACCATTCCAGTGATTCTTTAACCGATTACACCCTCGTGACTAACATATGCCATCATCACAATGCATCAACCTGAACATGAGCATGACAATATGCTTATTTGTCCAATCACTCTATAGCCCATACAATGCCCGTAGAGTCTATAAATAGTTGATACTAATAACAGAACTTTTTGGGCAAGTCATGCAAATCTGTTCCATCTCCAAACTCGAGATGATCTTTCAGCTACTTGGTAACTACCTTAAATAGCAACTGTGGCCCGATTTCCGAGCCAGTCTAGCAAGACAATCTTGGTCCTTATACTGAACCTGTCCACTCTAATCTGTTTGAAAACCAATATTGTACATTTTACATTTACCGTTCAAAGTAGCTGATAATGTCTCAATCATTTGTACTGTATAACTAAGTATACACCTACCAAACTGCAAGTGGTCCCTTAATTGTAGAGTAGCACAAGTCCAGTGCATGGAACCTCTGGCCAGGTTTCATGCTGCCAGCAACTTCAGTGAACCGCTACTGCCAAAAAAGACATGGGATGCATTGTTGCCAAAACTATGAAACCTTGCTTGTTCCAATAGCTTGTGCTTCGCCCTCCAGGTTACTCCTATGGAAAAGTCTTACCTGAATAGAAGATTCGGCAGCCAACTGTAATATCCCCCTGAAAGCGGTGTTCACTGCATATTGTGTTTGGGATGGTAACTTTCTTGCCAGGCCTAGACCTCTGGCACATGCCCCGATCTCTTGGGCATGCTCTATGGCTATACCCTCAGACTCGGCGTTAAACTATACCAATCCCACATGCTCACCTCTTACATGAGGGAGCCATAAAGCAGGCCTGCTACAAAGCCCTGCTGACACCATTTCCCATTTAGACCATTAGCACCAATTTGCAATAGAATAAAAGGTTTACCTAACAACTACTAGAGCAGTAATGAACACTGTTTGTCCATCATCGTGACATTATTAATTTCAGCTGGTGTTAACAATGACCTAGATGGCACTTACTAATTAACCATTTAACAAAATAACTGTTGCAGGTACTTACACACCTGAATTGCATCTATGCACTTAACAATTAATCCAACGACTATAACTGTTTTATACCAACAACTGTTACCAAAGTCTTATTGACTGCAATCTGTTGCCCAGGCCGGCATCATGGCCAATTGAATACCTAAAAGTAAATCCCAACATCCTACAAATCTATTTGATAGGACTTAATCTAACTGGATAGAGGAGCCCAATTTCTCAAATATAGTTTGAGACTAGACAGCGGATTTTAGCACAAGCGCTTTTAAAAACTGTGTATAGTTTACTTTGAATACTTTTGTCATCATTCTGTTATATTGCCTTAACCTAACAATGCCTCCTCATCCCCCATGATCACTGTGAATGGGAATACCCTACTAAACTGCTATTCCCATAAAGCAGCCCTAACAAGGTACCCCTGGTGCCCATGAAGCAGCCCCGAACAAAGTAGCTGCTGGCCCGGACTTTCCCATAGCCCAGTATTTGCCATAGATTTGGCATTCTCATCAAGCAGCCCTGAGCAAAGGTGCTGCTGGCATAACCTCTCCAATAGGCTAGCCTACCATAACTTGGCATTCCCTTAGAGCAGTCCTGAGCAAAGGTACTGCTGGCACCGCCTCTGCAATAGGCTAGCCTGCCATAGTTTGGTATCCCCATAAGCAGCCCTGAGCAAAGGTGCTGCTGGCACAGCCTCTCCAATAGGCTTGCCTGCCATAGCTTGGCATCCCCATTAGCAGTCCTAAACAAAGATACTGCTGACACAGCCTTTCCCATAGGCTGGCACTGCCATAACTTGACATTCCCATGAAGCAGCCCTTCCCAAAACCCAGTTTAACCATTTAAATTAATTTTAACCCCATGTCCTGGGGACTACTGCGGTCTAGAACCGCATATGCTTGAGTATCCCCTCCACCGGGAACCCAGGCAGACCGTTCAGGTCCGTTAAGCCCCATCCCCTAGGGACTACTGCGGTCTAAAACCGCACTATTCTCGGGTTTCCCCTACCCGGGAACCCAACCTGTGGAGTCACTGACCGCGTTATAAGTGACTCCGATCGCGAACCCGACTTTCCCAGCTCTCCGCTTCCGCGGTCGGACCAGGGTTTCCCCCCCCAAAGCCCTAGGCTGGTTCCCTCGTCGGTCATCGCGAGCATCCACTGCAAAAAACCCCGGAGGTTCCTGCAGGAGACCTAGAACAGGTAAGAAAAAATAACACTTACCTGCAACTTTTTTAGACTTACCATGGAGGAGCTGAGCTGCTCCACAGTCGCCTGCACGAAAAACGTCTGACGTAATGACGCACGAACGGCTGTACGGGGTTCTTCACGTAGTCACTCACGTGACTCCGAAGTAAAATCACATTTTAAACCCGCCCCACCCCCTCTCAAAGGCGCCAAAGTCGCGCACATGGGCAGTGGCAGAACTGCAGTGCCGCTAAAGGTACGCTTTGTAAGATACCTACCTATAATACATTTTCAATTTATTGAAAAGGTATTGTTTTCTTAATTTGTCACTTCAACAAAACATAACGCAACATATTGACCAAAAATATTTAAATGTTATCTCAATATATTTTATATTTATGTCTAATTTACTTTTCAAGTGGTTTTATGATACAAATTAAGTTCCAGCTTAACATTTAAACAAAGGGCTGATGGAAAGTAATTCATATTTTGTCTCATATCCTGTTATAGCTGAAATGAATAATTATAGAAGCAGATTTACTGGTCAGGAGAAATCTGCCACAACCATGCAAAATTCACAAAACTCAGCCATACCACAGGATAAACAAAGTTTCCAAAAGTAATATCTGTGGAATGCTTAAAATTAATGCCATTTGTACCCTGTTGCTCAATGGGTGGGTTTGGCAAAGAATAAAATTCTGAAAAAAATCAAAAGAAGCCTGATGACATGATGATAAAAACTGTTCGTAAGTCTAGTGGTACGTGCAGCCATGCTCCTGTATCGTCTGCCTGACGGTAACAAGGAGAACAGTCTGCGTGCTGTGTGGCTGTGGTCCTCGATAATGGTATGTGCCCTCCGCCTGAATGGCCGGGAGACAGTTGCCAGTGATGTGCTGTGCCGCCTTCACCACGCTCTGTAGTGATTTGTGGCTGTGGCCAGAACAGTCCCCATACCAGATTGTGATGCAGCCCATCAGCAGACTCTCGATGGTGCAACTGTAGAAGTTTGTGAGGATTCTGGCGTTCATGCCAAACTTCCTCAGTCTTCTCGGGCTTTCTTAGTTACTGTGTCCGTGTGCAGTCCAAGAGAGGTCCTCAGTGATGTGCACACCAAGGAACTTGAAGCTGCTGACCCTTTCAGCCTCAGCAATGTGGATGGAGAGGTGTCCATTCCCCTGCTCTCTCCTGTAGTCCACGATCATCTCTTTAGTTTAGTTGACATTGAGAAAGAGGTTATTTTCCTGGCACCAGCTGTTCAATGCATTTACCTCCTCTCGATAGGCCATCTCATTATTGTCTGTGATGAGGCCAAGGATGGTCGTGTCGTCAGCAAACTTTAAGATTATGTTGGAGCTCTGCAGTACAGACGTGAGTGAACAGAGAGTACTGGAGAGGACTGAGCACACAGCCCTGTGGTGCGCCTGTGTTGAGGATCAGTGAGGAAGAGGTGTGGCTGCCAATTCTAGCCACTTGGGGCCCGCCCGTCAGGAAGTCGAATATCCAGCCGCAGATGGAGGTCTCCAGTCCAAGATCAAGGAGCTTGGGGACGAGTTTTGAGGGAATGATAGTGTTGAATGCCGAGCTGTAGTCAATGAAGAGCATTCTCACATATGTATTCCCTTGGTCCAGGTGGGTGAGCGTAGTGTGAGTTGCCATGGCGATGGCATCGTCCGTGGCCCTGTTTGGTCTATACGCAAACTGAAGAGGGTCCAAGGTGTCAGGGAGAGAGGAGCAGATGTGAGTTTTGACTAGCCGCTCGAAGCACTTCATGAAGACTGGTGTCAGTGCGACAGGACGGTAGTGATTTAAACAGGAGATTAATAGTTTCTTTGGAACAGGAACAATGATGGATGCTTTGAAGGGAGTGGGAACCACTGACTGACTCAGGGAGAGGTTGTAGATGTTGGTGAACACCTCTGCCAGTTGGAATACCATCCAGCCCTGGAGTTTTGCGGTCATTGACCTTTTTGAAGGACCGCCTCACGACTGCCGTTTGTAGAGTCAGTGAGGTAGTCCCCTTGCACACCTGTGGACTCATGGTGGACGCTGTGTTGTCTGCATCGAACCGGGCATAGAAGGTGTTAAGCTCGTCCGGGAGCGAACTGGTAGGCTGGACAGTGCTCCTGTTTTTCCATGGTAGTGCCCAGAATTGCAAAAGGATGTGTACCATATAATAACATTTCCCTTAAGTAAAAGTTGTTTCATTATTCTTGGGACACAACATAAAATAGCATAGAAAATGTTGGAAATTGTTGCCATGAGTAGAGTTGCAGGAAAAATGTAGAGCAGTAGCTGGAAAATAGGATGCAGCAGAATTTGGGAGTAAGAATTATGCAAAATCAAGAGAATTTAAGGATTTTGAAGAATACTTGACTCCATGACATGGCTGTAGCTAGATTTTGATCTCCAGCTTTGAATATCAGTACCCCGCTGTGGTTCAAGATCCCCATTTCCTGCAATTAATGGTTATGTCCAAGTTCTTTTTTTATCCTTAAGTGATGATGAAAATTCAGTAAGGAACTTGAAGATTACTTCCAGCCGTGACCTAAAATGTGACATTTCTTACTGTGGATTGGTCAACCGGAGTTGACTCTTTGAGCTTTGGTCTTTGGGGAGGGAACAGTTTTGAGCTGAGGATCTGTTTTCTGTACAAGAAAGTAACAGATGTAAAAGGCAACACCAAGAAGTCATTAGGATTAGTCTGCCAAATTCTGGCTCCTCCATGCAAATTGGCCTGTGCTTAACTGCTCTAAAACTTCTGATAGTTTGGGTCACAGGAAATGTGATAAAGAATCATAAATTATATAGCACAAAAAGTTAGTTCTACAAAATAATTATCCAACTACACTGTACTGCTCTTACATGACAGGATGTTTGAGCTCAGACAAATCTTCTATTTTAGGCTTGATGTCACAATTTTTATAGATAAATACTATCCATTTAGTTGTTATTAACCTGTTCGTGTACATTGGTTCCTGTCAGGTCAATGTTGGTCAAAGCAACCAAGCTTCCGAGCCATTCAATCCCATTATCAGTTAAGTGAACACAGAAACGAATTCTCAGATGACTTAAACTGGAACACCTGAAAGAAAGAATCACATTGAAATGAATAAGTTTAGATATTAAAATGAATCTATCTTATTCTGTGATTTATGGTATTACTAATTTAACATAATCTAAAAACTAAACTTACTCCACCTATGTACCTCCCTGGATCCCATGCGATCTATCCTTCCAGAGCAGCCTACCGTGTGGAACCTATTGAAATGCCTTGCTGAAGTCCATTTTGACAATTTTTATGGCTTTGCCCTCGTCAATCTTTTTGGATACTTCTTCAAAAAGCTTCTTCAAAAAGCTCAATTTGTAATTCACTATCTCCCAGGTATAAAACCATACTGACTAACACTAATCAGCCCGTCTATCCAAATGCATACATATCTTATCCCTCAGAATCTTCTCCAGTAACTTGCCTACCACAGATGATGTTCTCACTGGTCTATAGTTCCCAGGGATTTTCCTTGCAGCACCTCTAAAATAAGGAACAACATTAGCCACCCTCCAGTCTTATAGCACCTCATCCGGGTCTAACTCTGATTCATATATCTATGCAGGGGCTCCTGCAATTTCTTCTCTAGCTTCCCAGATTGTGCTCAGATATATCTGATCAGGCCCTGGAGATTTATCTACCTTCATACACAGAGGTGAAATAGTCACTGAGGACCTTGCCCTTGCCCTGCGATGACCGCCTTGGTTTCTGAGGGGCCCTATTCTCTCTCCATTTATCCACTTTCCCTTACTGTACTTATAAAATCTCTGGAAATCTCTGTGGAAAGAGAAACAGAGTTAACATTTAAAGGCAAATCAGCCAAACTTGATATTCAGGATCCTAAACATTCATTCTTTCCACCATCAGTGCACATGGCTGCCATTAGTACCATCAATAAAATGCATTGCATTACTCTGACAGCACCTCCCAAATCTGCATTCTTTCCCACCACGAGGGACAAGAGTAGCAGGCAGCTGAGAACACCGCTAACTGCAGGGTTCCCTCTGCATCACACACAATCATGATTTGGATATGAATCACTAGACTTTTATTATTGCTGTCTAAATCTAGGTACTCCTCATTGAACCAACCACACTGTGGGGAATACCACAGGGTACCCAGACATGGCGCTGACGGATGCGAAGCCAAAGCAAAGAAGTGGAAGCCAAATAACCGAATGGAAACGAGGCCGAAACGTCAAATAGCCGAAAGCGTACGAAGCCGAAACGCCAACTAACCAAAAGGGTGGGACGCCTAAATGCAAACTAACCGAAAGGGCGGGACGCCTAAAAGATAACTAACTGAAAGGCTGTGTCGCCTAAATGCAAACTTACTGAATGGCTGTTCTGCCGAAACGCCATCTACCCAAAAGGCGGCTTCGCTTACAAGCTAACGAACTGAATGCCGCTCAACAGAAAAGTCAAATAACGGACATGATGTTGCTGGGGGGCGGGACTTGTCAGCGATTGGTCCAGACCCCCGCGTCCATCACATCACTGTGGAGGGATGAACATTGTCCCAAACCTCCGCTCCACCCGACTCACAGCCCATCATAATGCGGCCGCACGGGGGAGACGAGGCGGAGGATGGATGTGGGAGAGTGGGGGCTGTCCCGAGGAATGCGCACCTTCGGCCGCTTACAACTTGGTGCTTGGGTTCAGATTCCCCAATCACCTATGGCTTGTGTGGAAAAATGACCCCCACCCTCCCGCCGGTGGCCGAAGGAGCGAATCCCTTGGGACGGCCCCCACTCTCCCATGGTCACGGCTGCCTTTCGCCTCATCTCCCCCGTGCATCCGTACTGTAACGGGCTGTGGGTCGGGTGGAGCGGAGGTGTGGGACAGGCTGGTCCCTCCGCCCACCCAGAGTCACTGACCGCGAGGCACCACCATCGGACCCCAACCCCCCCCACACCAAGGTGGTTTCCCCCCCCCCTCCTCCTCCGACCCCCGGAACCTGACACCCACACCGGGTGATTCACCCCCAACCTGGCCACGGGGACAGACGGCTCGGGGCATAGTAAATCACTTTTAAAACATGGGGAGGGGATACACATTCCCTGGCGGGCCAATGACAAGTGTGCATGACAACGAACAATTTTATCTCCTCCCACTCGCTCCCCCCCCCCCCCCCCCTGAAAACAAGAAGCACGTTTTATTTATTACCATCTGGTTGCCTGCGGAATGCACACAGCAAGCTCCCACACACAAAACACCAGATAATCTGTAAACTGTTTTAACCGAAGATGGACACAAAAAGCTGGAGTAACTCAGCTGAACACGCAGCATCTCTGGAGAGAAGGAACGGGTGGCGTTTCGGGTCGCGACTCTTCAGACTCAGTCTTCAGGTCTGAAGAATGGTTTTGACACGAAACGTTCGGGTAGGTGGCATTTTGGCAGAGCGGCCATTCGGTAAGTTTGCTTTTAGGCGACGCAGCCTTTCGGTTAGTTGGCTTTTAGGCATCCTGCCCTTTCGGTCAGTTTGCATTTAGGCGTCCCACCCTTTCGTTTAGTTGCCATTTCGGCTTTGTACGCTTTCGGTTATTTGGTGTTTCGGCTTAGTTTCCATTCGTTTATTTGGCTTCCACTTCTTTGCTTCAGCTTCTGGTCCGTCGGCGCCTCGTCCGCACAGATGGATTACAATGGTTAAGGAAATCTGCTTATTACCACCTTCTTGAAGAAAATTAGGAATGGAAAAAAATAAAACTGGCCTTGTGAGTGCACCCAGATCCCAGAAAATGATTTTGAAGAATATAAAAAATTATTTTAAATGCAATGTATTTTTGAGCATTTTTGTGAGGGAATTACAGTCCACGTACATATTTTTTAAGTGCCTGTATTTATTAAGTAGCAATTAAAGCTTAGAATACTTTTTAACAATCTCATACAAGAAAGTTAATATTTACAAGGTACTTTAGAGTATGACTATTTAATAAATATTTTAAAAATCATTTCCACTTCTTAAAGTTTCTTAAAGCCGATTGAAGAAAATTGCAAAATAAAAGCAGCCTAAAAATGGTGAAGTAAATTGGTGATAGTAGCTTCAGGAGTTCCATGGTAAGCTGACTGAGTATGAAAATCTTGACATTGTTCTCAGATTCATGTTGTAATGATAATAAACATAAATATTTTCCTTCATTTAGACAGCAAATCCATAATAGGTCAAGTAATTATTATAATTTGATTATTGACTGGTTTCTAATGCTTTTATGAGAGAAAATTGAGACCGTGTAAATCATATATGTTAAATTATTAGTAGTTAACTTTCTTTGTAAATGGAAAGCTTGAGTTTCTTATTCATAAAATAATCAAAATATTTTTACATACCTCTGTATGATTTTCAGTATTGTTAAATCAGTAATTAAGATGCAGTTGCTGAGATTCAGTTCTCTTAGCTTTGAACCTGAATTTCCTTCCAAAAAGATTCGCACACCTGAATCAGTGATACTAGACACAAATTATATGTGTTATACGTCTACAGATATAGTTGCTCTTTTATTTAAGTAATATACAAAAAGCATACTTCTCCCATTGCTGTACATGCAAAACAAACTTTACAATAAAGAAATTTAAGACAGGAAGATCGGTCATGGACCTAGCACATTGATGCAATCATAAAGATTACATAGAAAATGGTTGAGATCTTGAACTCTCTGCCTGGGGACGTGATGGAGCCAGACACGATCATTAACTTTAAGAGACATTTGGACAGGTTTTTAAATAAGCAAGGCTTAGAAGAATATGGAAGTACTGCGAGCAAATAGGATGAGTGAAAATGAGCAAAAAGGTTGGCATGTACTTGTGCCAAAAGACCAGTTTCTGTTTTGTAAACATTATGATTCAATGATCCAATCCAGTCTGCAAGTCATTCATGGTGTCAGGCTTAGTGAGAACATCCTGAATACTGAATATCTGTAATGGATGCCTTAAAGGGTCTGGTCATTATGTGTTCATTTATTCTCAATTAGTAATCAATTCTGGTCAGGAGACAACCTTTGCAAGAATGCTAAGGGAAACAATGCTAGAATGGAGTCACTGGACAATCACCTAATCTTACTGAATCCCAGTTTGGATGACAACATTTATTTTTTCCTGGCTATCACATAGAAAAGTAGAGTAAGCTGCTCAAGTAGAAGACTGACGACCATAAAGGTTTTGGAGGACAGCTAGACCTGGCCAGCACCTTCCACTGGGTTTCATGATTGACTGCGTCAAAGAGCTTTGTCAAATCACCCTATGTACTGGTCCTGATTTTGTTCCCTACATTTTTTGTGTATTTTGCAGGCAACTTAAATCATGTCAGTTGACATGTGGCATGGTCTGAAACTGCACTGGGATTCCAATATGATTACAAGGCAAAATAATCACTGTTAAGAGTGTTTAAGTGAGAATTTGTCATGTATAGAAACATATAATGCCTTGGTAATTTCCACACTTTAACATCTCCTTTCTTCGTGACAATATTGGAATTTTACAAGCCAGTGCAGTCTGAATACTTGAAAAAAAAAACTTGAAAGAGTTTTTATACCAGCTCTTCACCACCAACCTTAAACATTTCAGCTGGTATGCAGTCATAAGGTCATAACGTCATAAGGAACAGGAGTAGAATTAGGCCATTCAGTCCATTAAGTCATTCAATCATGGCTGATATATCTCTCCCTCCTAACCCAATTCTCTTGCCTTCTCCCCAAAACATCTGATACCCGCACTAATCAAGAATCTATTCACAGTATCTCTGCTTTAAAAAAAATCCACTCACTTGGCCTCCACAACCTTCTGTGGCAAAGAATTCCAAAGATTCACCACCCTCTGACTAAAGACATTTATCTTCATCTCGTTCCTAAAAGAATGTCCTTTAATTCTGAGAAAATGACCTCCAGTCCTAGAATCTCCCACTAGTGGAAAAATATACTCCTCATCCGCTCTATCCAAGCCTTTCACCATTCTGTACGTTTCAATTAGGACCCCCCTCATTCTTCTAAACTCCAGCATGTACAGGCCCAGTGCCGACAAACGCTCATCATAGGTTAACCTACTCTTTCCTGCGATCATTCTTGTAAACCTCCTCTAGACCCTCTCCAGAGCCAGCACATCCTTCTTCAGATATGGTGCTCAAAATTGCTCACAATATTCCAAACGCGGCCTTGCCAGCACCTTTTAGAGCCTCAACATCACATCCCTGTTTTTGCTTACAAACCCTCTTGAAATAAATGTCAGCATTGAGTTTGTTTTCTTTTCTACCGATTCGACTTGCAGATTAACTTTTTGGGAATCCCGCACCAGCACTCCCAAGTCCCTTTACACTCCGATTTATAGATTCTCATCCTATTTAGAAAATAGTCTACGTCTTTATTCCGACTACCAAAATGTATGACACCACACTTTGCTACACTATATTCCATCTGCCACTTCACTGCCCACTCTCCCAACCTGTCCAAGCTCTTCTGCAGAGTCCCTGCTTTCTCTACACTACCTGCTCTTCAACCTATTTTCGTATCATCTGCAAACTTGGCCACAAAGTCTTCAATCTCCTCGTCCAAATTATTAATATACAATGTGAAGAGTAGCGGCCCAAGCACTGACCCTTGCGGAACTCCATTAGTCACTGGCAGCCAACCAGAAAATGTCCCCTTCATTGCCACTCTTTGTCTTCTGCCATCCAGCCAACCTGCTATCCGTGCTAGTATCTGCCCTTTGATACCATGGGCTCTCATCTTCCTAACCAGCCTAACATGTGGCACCTTATCGAATGCTTTCTGAAATCAAAAATCTATTAAACAACATCTACTGACTCACCTTTATCTGTCCTACTATATACTTCTTCAAAGAATTCCAACAAATTTGTCAAACAGAAATTTCACAAAGCCATGCTGACGTTGGCTATTTTATTCTGAACTTCTAAGTACTCCGTAACCGCATCCTTTATAATGGACTCTAAAATCTTACCAACCACCGAAGTCAGACTAACCGGCCTATAGCCTGCGCTCTACCTCCTCCTTCGACTCTGTCCAGGGACTCTGACAGTCCTTTCAGGTTAGGCAGAGGTTCATTTGCACTTCCTCCAACCACATCTACTGTATCTGTTGTTCAAGATGTGGACTCATTATACATCAGCGAGATCAAACGCAGTCTGGGCGATAGTTTCGCGGTACACCTTCGCTCCGCCCGCCTGATCCAACCTCCAGGTTGCTGGATACTTTCATTCTCCTTCCCATTCCTACATGGACCTTTCTGGCCTCAGTCTCCTCCATTGTCAGAGTGAGGCTAAACGCAAATTGGAGGAACAGCATCTCATATTTTGCTTAGGCAGCTTGCAGCCCAGTGGTATGAATATTGATTTCTCTCACTTTAGGTAGCCCCACCACTAGCTTCTAATTTCCACCCTACAAACAGCTTACATTGGCCTGTTTCCTTTATCATTGTTACTTTTTTGCATCTTTCATTCATTGTTCAATCCCTCTACATCATCGTCAACATCTCTTGTTTCCCTTATCCCTAACCAGTCAGAAGAAGGGTCTCGACCTGAAATGTCATCCATTCTGTCTAACCAGAGATGCTGCCTGTCCCTCTGAGTTGCTCCAGTTTTTGTATCTATCTATAGTTCCCACCATTCTGCCTCGCTCCATTTTTGTGCAACGGCGTAATATTGGGAATCTCCCAATCACACTGGTGATGGGGAAGATGCTGGAGTCAATTATCAATCATCTGATGCAAAAAAGTTATTCAACTCCTCTGCCATTTCTTTATTCCCCATTACCACTTCTCCTGCATCATTCTCCAGTGGTCCAAAGTCCACTCTTGCCTCTTTCTTGCTCTTTATATAACTGAAGAAACTCTTGCAATCCTCTTTTATATTATTGGCTAGCTTACCTTCATATTTCATCTTTTCTCCCCGTATTGTCTTTTTAGTTACCCTCTGTTGTTCTTTAAAACCTTCCCAATCCTCTGGCTTCCCACTAATCTTTGCTATGTTCTAATGCCTTCTCTTTTAGTTTTATACTGTCCTTGACTTCCCTTATCAGCCACGGTTGCCTCTTTCTCTCCCTAGAATCATTCTTCCCCTTTGAAATGAAAAGATCCTGCATCTTCCGGAGTGTTCCCAGAAATTCCTGCCATTGCTGTTCTATCGTCATCCCTGCTAGGGTCCATTTCCGGTCAACTTTGGCCAGCTCCTCCTTCATGCCTCTGTAGTCCCCTTTGCCCAGCTGCAATACTGACACATCCGATATCACCTTCTCCCTCTCAAATTGCAGATTGGTCACTGTCTCCTAATGGTTCCCTTACCTTGAGTTCCCTTATCAAATCCGGTTCATTACATAACACTAAATCCAAAATTGCCTTTTCCTTGGTAGGCTCTACTACAAGTGGCTCTAAGAATCCATCTCGGAGGTACTCTAGAAATTCCCTTTCTTGGGGACCAGTACCAACCTGATTTTCTCAGTCTGGCCCTGCAGCTTCTGGATGTTTGAAGGATTGTTTTTACGTTGGCAACTGACATGACAGTTGGCAACTTCATCATTCACGATTTGGAAATGTCTTGAAGTACTTCCACCATCTGATTTTGATTATTTGACTTCCTTTAAGAAGTACCGACCCATCTTTAACATGGGACCTGTATTAATCTCTTTCTCATTTGTTCCCACATCCTTACAATGTGAAAGCATGTTAGCTCACACAGCCTCCGCCCATGCATGACACATAGCTGGTCTAAAGTAAGATTCTCCTAGACTTGTAATAACTTTTATTCCATCTTCTTCAATAGTACTTCTAGATTAGATCTTAAAATTATGAATTCTTCAGTGCTCCCTTCTCAAATATACTTTGAAGCATCCATTTGTCATGTGGCTCCCTTATGATTAATCATGGTCTTCAACAGTTGTCGCAGAGATGGATATCCCAGCCTTGAAATCAGCAATGCTCCCCTGCTAATCCAAATGCAACGACAAACCACAGGAAATGTACTTCTGAGCTACCCTAAAGTAGTACATTTAGAGTTTGAGAAAGTCTAACCCACATTTTAACAAACAGTAAATACTATGGCTCCTGTCTAGATCTTTAACATAAACTTAATTTAAACACCATGAATGAAATAAATTTTGGAATAAAAAAAAGAATATAAAGTTATTGAAAATATCTAAAAAGTAATGCTTTATTCAAGATTATTACCTTATACAGTCTGACATATTCAACACAACAATGTCTTTCAGTGTCGATATGAATCTCAAGCTGTTGTCAGTTATCTTTGGACAGTCTGACACATGGATGTGTTTCAAATTTGGACAACTGGTGCCGAACATTTTGAAGCTTGTATCAGTTAAACGTTTATTACCTATTGTGGCAAAACATCAGTTATAGTCAAAGAATTTTGCTAGTTAAAGATGTAGCTTGTAAAAAAGTTTAATTTAATAAAGTACTCCATAATTTATCAAACCTTCAGTTTTAAATATGGTAAGCTTGTTTCCTTGGACTAGTGCTTTAACAGCTGAATCAGATATGTGTGGAGAGGCAAGAAGTGAAACTGTTGTGAGGTTAGAATAGTAACCAGCCATTGCCTATAAGGAAAAATAAAAATGGACTGCATTATTACTGAGCTTCATCATGTAAAAAGAAAAACCAAAAAAAATACAATATTGGAATATTAATCAAAATGCAAAACGTGCAGGTGACAAGATTGGAAAAAAATGAAAAATCTGTGGAGAGAGAAACAGAGAAAATGTTGTGGGACATGATAAAACAGTTGTCATAAAAGACAAGGAATTTGAAAAAAAAAGTTATTCCTGACTTACTTTTGAATGTTTTCTACCCTATTCAGTCTTAAATTATGTTTCTTCCATAAATAAGCAGCAAAACTGCAGATTTAAGGTACAGGACATAAAAACAGAGAATGCTTGAAATACTCAGCAGATCAAGTAGCACCTATGAAAAATGAAAGAGAATCATTCATGTTTGCAAATCATTTGTTAGAACATTATGATTCTATTAACTGCTTCTCTTTCAGATGCTGCTTTGATGTACTGAATGTTTCCAATTTCTTCTATTTTAATCAGAATGCCAGTACCTGCAGTTTTATTCATTGTTATTATGGCCTGCAACAGTTTTCTGCTCAGTGCATCTTCCTTAATCAAAAGTTGAAGAATGAAGGTAAGCTAGCCAAGAATATAATGGAGGATAGTAAAAGCTTCTTTAGGTATGTGAAGAGGAAAAAATTAGTTCAGACAAATGTGGGTCCCTTGAAGACAGAAACTGATTATTTTTTTATGAGCAACAAAGAAATGGCAGACTAAGGAAGACACAAACCACACCTGGAGTATTGTGTGCAGTTTTCGTCCCCTAATTTGAGGAAGGACATTCTTGCTATTGAGGGAGTGCAGCGTAGGTTTACATGGTTAATTCCCGGGATGGCGGGACAGACATATGCTCAGAGAATGGAGCAGCTGAGCTTGTACACTCTGGAGTAAGAATAAGGAGTAAGCCATTTAGAACAGAGACGATGAAACACTTTTTCTCACAGAGAGTGATGAGTCTGTGGAATTCTCTGCCTCAGAGGGCAGTGGAGGCAAGTTCTCAAGATGCTTTCAAGAGAGAGCTAGATAGGACTCTTAAAAATAGCGGAGTCAGGGGATATGGGGAGAAGGCAGGAACGGGGTACTGATTGGGGATGATCAGTCATGATCACATTGAATGGCGGTGCTGGCTCGATGGGCCAAATGGCCTATTCCTGCACCTATTGTCTATTGTCTATTGCCAAACAATCTCCCAGATGTACTAGGGGACAGAGGACCTAGGGTGATGGTGGAACTGAAGGAAATCCACATTAGTCAGGAAATGGGTAGACTGATGGGACTGAAGGCTGATAAATCCCCAGGGCCTGATGGTCTGCATCCCAGGATACTCAATGAGGTGGCTCTAGAAATCGTGGACGCATTGGTGATCATTTTCCAATGTTCTATAGATTCAGGATCAGTTCCTATGGTTTGGAGGGTAGCTAATGTTATCCCACTTTTCAGGAAAGGAGGGAGGGAGAAAGCATGGAATTATAGACCAGTTAGCCAGATACTGGTGATGGGGAAGATGCTGGAGTCAATTATCAAAGGCATTTGGATAGCAGTAACAGAATCGGTCCAAGTCAGCATAGATTTACAAAGAGAAATCATGCTTGACAAACCTTCTGAATTTTTTTGAAGATGTAACAAATAAACTGGACAAGGGAGAGCCAGTGAATGTAGTGTACCTGAACTTTCAGAAAGCCTTTGTTAAGGTCCCACAAAAGGAGATTAGTGGGCAAGATTGGTTAGAATGGATAGAAAATTGGTTGGGAGACAGGAAACAAAGAGTAGGGATTAACAGGTCCTTTTCAGAATGGCAGGCAGTGACTAATGGGGTGCCGCAAGGTTCAGTGCTGGGACCGCAGCTATTTACAATATACATTAATGATTTAGATGAACTAATTAAAAATAACATTAGCAAATTTGCAGATGACACAAAGCTGGGTGGTAGTGTGAACTGTGAAAAGGATACTATGAGGATGCAGAGTGATTTGGACAGGTTGGGTGAGTGGGCAGATGCATGGCAGATGCAGTTTAATGTGGATAAATGTGACATTATCCACTTTGGTGGCAAAATCAGGAAAGCAGATTATTATCTGAATGGTGTCAGGTTAGGAAAAGGGGCAGTACAACGAGACCTGCGTGTCCTAGTACATCAGTCACTGAAAGTTGGCATACAGGTATAATAGGCAGTGAAGAGAGCTTATGGCATGTCGGCCTTCATAAAGAGAGGAGTTGAGTCGAGGAGCAAAGAGGTCCTTCTGCAGTTGTACAGGGTCCTGGTGAAACCACAGCTGGAGTATTGTGTGCAGTTTTGGTCTGCTAATTTGAGAAAGGACATTCTTGCTATTGAGGGAGTGCAGCGTAGGTTCATGAGGTTAATTCCCGGGATACCGGGACTGTCATATGATGAAAGAATGGAGCAACTGGGCTTGTATTCACTGGAATCTAGATGGATGAGAGGGGATTTTATAGAAACATATAAAATTATTAAGGGATTGGACACACTAGATGCAGGAAACATGTTCCCGATGTTGAGGGAATCCAGAATCAGGGGCCACAGTTTAAGGATAAGAGGTAGGCCACAGAACTCAGATGGGGAAAAACCTTTTCACACAGGGAGTTGTGAATTTGTGGAATTCTCTGCCTCAGGCAGTGGAGGCTGATTCACTGGATGCGTTCAAAAGAGAGTTAGATAGAGCTTTTAGGGCTAGCGGAATCAAGGGGAATGGGGGGATGGCAGGAACGGGGTACCGATTTTGGATGATCAGCAATGATCACATTGAATGACGTTGCTGGCTCGAAGGGCTGAATGGCCTACTCATGCACCTATTGTCTATGTATCTATGTAAGTACTAGATAATCTGACCAATTAACATAATGAGTAATTGTTCAGATTTGCCTGTATTATTTATAGGTTTACGGTGAGAGATGGGTGGAACAGTGGCACAGCCTCACCACCAGAGTCTCAGGTTTGCTTCTGAGATTGGGTTGTTGTCTGGGTGGAGTTTTCACATTCTCCCTGTGACTGTGTGGGTTTCCTCCGGGTTTTCCGGTTTCCTCTCACATCCCAAAGACGTGCAGGTTTGTAAGTTGTGTAGGAAAGATCTGCAGATGCTGGTTTAAATCGAAGGTAGACACAAAATGCTGGAGCAACTCAGCGGGACAGGCAACATCTCTGGAGAGAAGGAATGGGTGACGTTTTAGGTCGAGATCCCTTTTCAGACTTAGTATCTCTAGACTTCATGTCTCGACCTGAAACGTCACCCATTCCTTCTCTCCAGAGATGCCTGTCCCGCTGAGTTAATCCAGCATTTTATGTCTACCTCAGGTTTGTAAGTTCATTGGCCTCTGTAAATTGCCCCTAGCGTATATGGAATAGATGAGACAGTGGGATAATATAGTGAGATAATAAAGAACTGTTGGACTCTGTAGGCCAAAATGCCTGTTTCCATTATGTTTTAAAGATGAAAGATTTAACAGGAACCTGAGGTACATATATACAACAAACTGCCAGAGGAGGTAGTTGAGGCAGGTACAATAACAACATTTAAAAGACATTTGAATGGGTATATGGATACAAAAGATTTAGATGGATATGGGTCAAACGTGGGGAAATGGGGCTGGCTTACATGGGCATCTTGGTAGGCATGGACATTTGGGCTGAAGAGCCTGTTTCCATGCTGTATGACAATGACTATGACTCATTTCCATTAATCCCATGCTGGTTTCATTAATACATGTACTTTTTATAGATGTTTTCTTATATCTGGTACTAAAATATATCTCAAAGTCTCAAATATATTCAATTAATTAAAGGGATTGTAGATGTAACTTTAGCTAAATCACATGCAAAGATCAATGGTTGAATCTGATTACTCAGAAAATATTGGAAATATTCAAAAAGTCAGACATCATCTGTGAGGAGGGAAATAGAATTAACATTTCAGCTTGATGACCTTTCAAGAAAACTGAGAAAAGTTATTGTTATAAAAACATTAACCTTGTTTCTCTCACCACTTTATCTGCTGAGTATTAACAACTTTTTAAATTTTATTTCAGCTTTCCATTATCTGCATTTTCCAGCTCTTGGGTTCATGCTTTTGAAACAGACAAAATATTTCAAAGCAATATTCCAATAAAAAAATAAAAATAAGAGGAGGCATAAAATAGTGAATTAACAATTTACTGTTATCATCATTTAGTTAATTAAATAATACTGCTCTTACTATGATGCAGGAGGTGGTAAGTGTAGCCATATCATTGATTACAAGGTGCTCAATTTCATTGCAGCCAATTCCTAATGACTTAAAACCTCTCACTGAGATCTGAAACAAAAAATGCATTAAACATGCATTAAAATGCATAACAAACCTAAGTTAATTTGAATACATTTGATCTGTGTATGTCAGTTGAAACAGCAATACATTTTTTAGGTTAACACTGCAATAAAAAGAGCTTGGTGTTTTCTAAGAACAGAGAAAATCTGAAGATTTGGAATGGCCTCTAGCAAGTTGAAATAACTTTTTCTACATGCATTTTAATCTGTCAATCATCAAATAATGGCTAAACCACACTCCGTTCGCAAAACCACACAGAATACCCAGAATACCCTTCTTCACAATCAATATCATCACAAATGTGATGGTAGGATACCCAGCCAAATTGGTGTTGTCCAAAGCTTCCTGAGATTAGCTTTATACAACTCGCACCAAGGAAGCTCCTGCAGAGAGGGCCAATCTGACTGATAACTTTAAAAGGTGTCAGTCAGATTAATAAATTGCCATGTTAGTGAACATACTATAAACAAATCTCATACCTCACAACTTCAATCTTGACCCCCCTCCCCCCCCCCCCCGTATGGTTCTATGCTGGCAAAATCTATTACTAGCAATGAATCAATTTCACTCACTAAACTCAGTAACATTGATGCAGAAAAATGCTGCAAAGACTGCCTTGCTAAGGCAGTAATGAATTAAAATATTATGCACAACACTATTTTTATTGCCTTATTTGAATAAGCCCTCCTATATTTGTATGGCAGCTTCCAGCACCTGGCGTAAGCATTACCATAAGTACTAAAAGTATTAGGAAAGCAGTGATACAAAGCCCACATTATTTTCCATCCTCGCCTACCCATAAAAATCAATATTTATTTAATAAATAATCTTGGTCTGGAAAAATGTAGTTAACATGTTTCTTAAAAAATCATTATATAGACAGGAGATATGGAATGTGTGAAGTTAGACTGTTAAAATGTAAATGACCATCTATAAGCTAAGTAAACAGGCTAGATCTGCAATGCTTTAGTCATGCTTAAGTGATTCTTCTTTTGGACAATTCTTGGTAGCATGTGAAAAATGAATTAAATTCCATCTGTTAACATTGGCTTTCGTGCTAAATATCATTGACAGAAGAATTTTATTCCCCAAATGAAAATAAGAATACACATATGCCCCAATAACAGAATACATTGTAGGTTTCATTTGAGATGCATCTACGAGCCAAATTGCTCCGACTGCTTAATTGATGCCAGGTTGTGTAGGTTGTGAGAGTTATCAGAGGAAATTGTAAAGGCAGCCATAGTAATGTGTATTTGTGCTAACCTGCAATAATCCTCATGGGTGGAAAGTCAGCTAAAACATGCAGGATAAGTAAATGTAATAATGCCCCATGTGTCATTCTCTGAGGTTTCTACCGCGTAGCTGATGAAGACACTGATAATAGCTTTGGATTGTAAGATCTGCAAAAGGAGCTTCAAACCATCTTCCGACTTCAGTAAAGCTTATAATCATACTTTACATTTATCGTCTGGAGCAGCAGCCAGATGGGTTTCAGCCCAATATGGAGCCTTAATAATCTTGATAATTCCAAGAATTTGCATGATTACTAGCCTTTAAATTTACACTATAACTTTTCAATCTCCTTATTCTTTCATTCACAAGCTTCTATGCACAGACATTGTTCATGATTGGAAATGTATCAGGATTTATCTATTTTCAAGTATATAGTATCCAAAAATGTCAATGTTTCACATTTGCATTTAACATCCATTCTCAAGTAGACAAAAATGCTGGAGAAACTCAGCGGGTGAAGCAGCATCTATGGAGCGAAGGAAATGGGCAATGTTTTTCGGGTTGAGACCCTTCTTCAGACACACACTCAATCCATTCTCAAGTATTCACGCATACCATAACCTGTGAATGACCATTAACTAATAACAAAACCGGTCAGGCGTAGTTCCGTAACATCAATGACTATTAAAACAAGTCAGAGGCCAGGTTTCTTGCAGTAGATAGCTCACCAAACTCCCTAAAATCTTGTTATGCTCCACACATGTTTGGATGGATGCTGTCCAATGACACTATCCAGGACAAACTAGTTCATTGGATCTGCGCCCCACCTACTAGCTGACATATTGTGGCTGCAATGCGTACCATCTGTAAGATTTACTGCAACTACAGTACTTATCATCACATCCAAATACAAGAAAGAAATGATGCTACATGGCAGCAAGTAACCAGCTAAGTCTCACACAAGACTTTTGCTACATGGACCTTTATCAATCAGAGTATGAGTATAGTTGGGAGGTCATGTTTCAGCTATATAAGACGTTGGTGAAGCCCCATTTCGGTATTGTGTTCAGTTCTGGGCACCATGTTACCGGAAAGATATTGTCAAGCTGGAAAGGATACAAAGAAGATTTACAAGGAGGTTGCCAGGACTCGAGGGCCTGAGCAATAGAGAGAGGTTGAGTAGGCTGCGTCTCTATTCCCTGGAGTGTAGGAGGATGAATCGAGATCTTATAGAGGTGTATAAAATCATGAGAGGAATAGATCGTGTAAACGCACAGAGTCTCTTGCCCAGAATTGAGGACCAGATGACATAGGTTTAAGGTAAAGGGGAAAAAATTCAATAGGAATCTGAGGGGGTAACATTTTCATACAAAGGTTGGGGTGTGAATGGAACAAGCTGCCAGAGGAGGTAGTTGAGGCAGGGCTATGGCAACATTTAAGAAACAATTAGACAGGTACATGGATAGGACAAATTTAAAGGGATATGGGCCAAAGGCAGGCAAGTAGGACTAGTGTAGTGGGCGGATATGCTGGGCGATGTGGGCAAGTTGGGCCGAAGGGCCTGTTTCCACGTTGTATGACACCATGACTGTGACCCTATGAGGTAAAATTTAGACTGCAGCTTGGTTAATGATGGAGTTTTGAGTAGAATACCTGAGGCTCACCCTTAGACAGACTCCAAACTTCAAACCAATTCTTGATCTACGGAGCGGTTCACTACCATCTCTTTAGTGTGGCTACAGATGATTAATAGATACCAGGATTGGTAGCAATGCCACAATTTAAGAATAAATAAAAAAATATCTTATCTGATAAGGCAGGTGCTGTGTTAATTTTTAAGAAAAGCAAAGACATCTGAGGCGATTTTGAAAAACAACTACCTGCAATTTCTAACAATTTAAACCTAAGAAAAAACAGCTAATGGGGAAAGACCCAGAGTCTCATCTAATCTGATCCTCAGAGATTAAAAAGTAAGTGTACAAGCTGTGCCTGGGTAACAGATTCTGTTTTTATAAACGTCAACATACTGATTTTGTTCATGTTGGGAAATCTGCAAAAATCACTTGATATAGTAACTATATCTCCATAGTTTTGTAATAAACTAGACGAAGTGGGACCCATTGAGCCCCGTTCCCTTAACACAATATTCCACCACTCACCCGTTCCCCCAACGCAACCTGTTCCCCCAACATAAAATTCCACCACTCACCCATAGCCCTCTAACTCTTACCCCTCTCATCCTCCCCTCCCCCACCCCCTCCCTCACCTCTCCGTCCACCTCTTGAAAAGAGCAATCTTTTATGTAAATGAGATTCGGGATCTCATTGTGACATCATAATCTGTTAACTGTCAGTGCATGCAAGTGAATTTTGTAAAAGTGGGGTTTTGTAAAGTTTAAAATGTGCCCCCAACGGAACCCGTTCCCCCAATGCAATATTTCACCACTCACCCATAGCCCCCAACAGTGCAGGCGCAGCACATTTCCCCTTATCCCCAGCACTCCCTACCCCTCCTCTTCACCCTCCTTCTTTCCCCTCTCCTCCTCCCCTCCCCCACTCCCTCCCTCACCTCTCTCTCCCTCTCCTTTCCACTACCCTTAGTCACTCCCTCCCTCCCTCCATAACCCCTCTCCCCGCCCTAACCCCCCCCCCGATGTCATTGTGTGTTGGAAGCTGCTGTGTTTTTTTAATTTTATGTATATGAGATCCCATTGTGACGTAATGGTGGAACACTGCTGTGTTTTTGGAAAATTGAGCTTTTTTTAATGTAAATGAGTTCCCATTGTGATGTCATTGTGGGGTGGAATGCTGCTGATGGGCAGTTTATGTAAATTAGATTCCATTGTGCCATCATACGCTGTTAACTGCTTGTGCAGATGAAATATTTTTGTCAAAGTGGAGTTTTGTAAAGTTTAAAATGTGAATAACTTGTAAAATATACCATCAATTTGAAAGAAATTTGATACACCACACACCAGGACAATGGTGAGTAAGGCGGGTCAGAAATTGTAGCGCTATCGTTTAGCATTTTGCCGTAATTTCAGGCAGACAGACAGACAGACATAGAAACAAGAGATAGATAGATAGATAGATAGATAGATAGATAGATAGATAGATAGAGAGATAGAGAGATAGAGAGATAGAGAGATAGAGAGATAGAGAGATAGATAGAAGGATGGATGGATGGATGGATGGATGGATGGATGGATAGATAGATGGCATAAGAAACACATAAGACTGATAAGGAAGAACACTACCAAAAATAGAACAAGAGAGGAAATTAGTTTGCAGGGATTAATATATGTATGTATGTCGGATTCCTATGCGTAGATGTCCTTAAACCAGGTGTTTGTAATCTGGGATAGACACAAAATGCTGAAGCAACTATGCAGGCCAGGCAGCATCTCTGGAGAAATATTTGAGGACAGCCTTTACTATTAAGAAAACACTGCTGAACCAAAGGTGCAGAGAAGTGGGGCAATACAACTGGAAACAACCAAAGAAGGCTAGCACGCTTCTACCAAAGAGGAAAACAAAGCACTGTCACAATCAAGAGTTGGAGGCACAGTGAGAATAAAGTCTATGTCACTTTGACCACAGACAAATTGCCAATATTACCCTGCTGCACAAGAAGGGAGCAAAGCCGAATAGTGGGAACGATAGGCCGGTTTGCCTGATTTCAGTGGTGGGTAAGATTTTAGAGCCCATTATAAAGGATGAGCTTGTGGAGTACTTGGAAGTTCATGCTAAAATAGGCCAGTCAGCATGGTTTTGTGAAAGGGAGATCTTATCTGACAAATCTGCTGGAATTCTTTGAAGAAGTAAATAGTAAGACAGACAAAGGATAGTCAGTGGACGTTGTTGACCTAGATGTTTAGAAAGCCTTTGATAAGATGCCACACATAGTGCTGCTAAGGAAGATGAGAGCCTATTGTATCAAAGGACAGATACTAGCATGGATAGCAGGTTGACTAGATGGCAGAAGGCAAATGATGCAAAGAGGTCCTTCTGCAGTTGTAGGAGCAAAGAGGTCCTTCTGCAGTTATACAGAGCCCGAGTGAGACCACACCTGGAGTATTGTGTGCAGTTTTGGTCCCCTAATTTGAGGAAGGACATTCTTTCTATTGAGGGAGTGCAGCGTAGGTTTACAAGGTTAATTCCCGGGATTTCGGGACTGTCATATGCTGAGAGAATGGAGCAGCTGGGCTTGTACACTCTGGAGTTTAGAAGGATGAGAGAAAATCTCATTGAAACATATAAGATTGTTAAGGGCTTGGACACACTAGAGGCAGGACACATGTTCCCGATGGTGTGGGAGGCCAGAACCAGGGTCCACAGTTTAAGAATAATTCTCTGCCTCAGAGGGCGGTGGAGGCAGGTTCTCTGGATGCTTTCAAGAGAGAGCTAGATAGGGCTCTTAAAAATAGCAGAGTCAGGGGATATGGGGAGAAGGCAGGAACGGGGTACTGATTGGGGATGATCAGCCGTGATCACATTGAATGGCGGTGCTGGTTCGAAGGGCCAAATGGCCCACTCCTGCACCTATTGTCTATTGTCTATTGTCTATTGTCTATTGTCAAAGAGTGGCCATAAAGGGACATTTTTCTGGTTGGCTGCCAGTGACTAGCTGAGTTCCGCAGGGGATGGTGCTGGGGCCGCTACTCTTCATGTTGTATATTAATGATTTGGATCAGAGGATTGAAGGCTCTGTGGCTAAGTTTGCGGATGATATGAAAATAGGTGGAAATGCAGAGAAGGCAGGGACTCTGCAGAAGGACTTGGACAGGTTTGAAGACTGGGCAGAGAGGTGGTAGATGGAATATAATATGGAGTGTGGACTCATGCATTTTCGTAGTCGGAATAAAGGAGTAGACTATTTTCTAAATGTGGAGAGATTCCAGAAATCGGAGGTACAAAGAGACTTGGGAGTGCTGATGCAGGATTCCCAAAAAGTTAATCTGCAAGTCAAATCAGTAGTAAAGAAGGCAAACGCAATGCTAGCATTTATTTAAAGACGGCTGAATACAAAAACAGGGATGGTTTTTAAGATAGCGGAGTGGTGGGGGTGAGGGATGGGGAAGGTAGAGGATGGGAGAGAAAATCTAGATAGGAGGAAGAAGGGGTTTAGGAGGAGTTTAACATAAGGAGGCTTTTGGAAGTGGCGGGGGAGAAGGGTAGTGGTAAAAAGGCCAGAGATTATTGAGAGAAATGGAGGAAGAAAGAAGGGGGAAGGTGAGAAGAAACAGTAAGGAAGATATGAAATTGGCAAAAAGAAAATAGGGAAAAATGGGGGAGAGGAAGAAGGAGCAGAAGGAAATGAGAAGAAAGAGGGGGGTGAGAACGATCGAACATATGGGCAAGAAAGTCAAAAATGGGTATTGGTTATAACTGTAAATGACCATGACGAATGTGATAAAATAAATGCATATCCCTTTAATAACTTCACTGATTCTTTTTTGACTGAGACAATTATATATTTTCTGAGCTGAGCTGAAAACCATTTGGAATTCTGCCAGAAGCCTGAGGGAGCAATCATTTTTGGCAGCTTGGGATTCTGTAACTCCACACTAGCTTCAATTCCCCTCCCCCTTCCTGCATTACTCAGTCTGCCGCTCAAGACTAGGATTGTTAACCACCATCGAAGAATATCGTTTCTTATAGCAGCAAAAAAGTTCTGTAGACTAACCTCAGTGCAGCCTGAAATGTCCAGATAAACAAGCCTGTGGCAGCCCTTCCCCGTGGCAAGGTAATTCAAACCTTTATTTGTGTATTTCTTTGCATATGCCAGGCTCAGATATTGCAGATTCAGACCAAATCTTGAAAGAGAAGAAAAACGTGGAAGACTTTCAGTTGTAATACTATCAAGATACTGAAAAGGAAAGCTAATTTGGACCTCTACCATGCAAAGTTTTCCTGCTGGAATTTAATGACCTGCAAGATTTGGCTGCATTAAATCAAAAACAAGACAGTGAAACATGCAGTTCTATTTCTAGTGTGGGTATTTTGAAGTTGTTAAGCTTACAATAAACAACTGTACAGTAGGTTTACAGATCTTTTTTTTCTGTTCTTTTCTATTAATTACTTGTTGAATGGCAGAGTAAGCTAAAGGCATGAAAAAAGTGCAAATGCAATCGATAACGTCTGTGCTGGAAGCTAGTTTTGGGCTAGTTTTAGTCTTGTTTCAACTGCACCAACCTCGTACTGCATTTGTCTTTAACAGAAGTCCAGAGCTTGCGCATCTGGAATGGAGCTGGTCTGTTAACTATTAAGCTCAATGCCAATGTTATTTATAGAATTTTCTTTACCTTTCCCTGCAGGAAAATCTTCCATGCAGAGTCTAATTGAAAATAAAATAAGTTCCTCAAATATTTTTAATGAAAATTAAAGCAGATTTATTTAAATTTAAAAACTGATGCAACCATTTTATAAAACAAAGTTTGTCAATATGACAAAGTCTGAAATAAATCTCTCTGAATGCATGTTCTTAAATCTGAAATCAAAACAAGTTTGTAATCCTACAACAAAAGCATTATATTTAAAGCTGGAAAGTCAACTCCAAGTACTATTCTCAATTGTCACGTAGTTTGACATTCTCCAAGTAACAAATTATAAAAATTCTCGCATTATATTCTTATGTAGTGTTTATTAAATCTTTGCTAGTATGAAGAAAAGCATCACAGCAGATTCCTTACTCAACATATAAAGGTACCTATTAATAGATCAACTAAACAGCTTTACTAACACCAGCTAATAATGATAATTAAAAAGAACAGAAGAAAATAGGACTAAAGTGAAGTGTGAATGAAAGTAGTGCAATCAGTCTATAAACTGGATAGACTTGTGTACTCCTGAAATACAAACTGAAAGATTAACAATCGAACAACTTACTTTGATAATGATCTAAGTGTAGCATCACCAATACTAGTGTAAGATATGTTCAGGTACATAAGCGATTTGCATACATCCACCAATACAGACACAAATTCATCCTAAATGAGGGGAAAATAAAATAGTTTAAAATATTAAAACTATTGAACAACTGTTCAACGTCTGTGTATTTTGGTGGCAAACAGGCTTATTGATCATTTCTAATTGTCAAGAAGATTTAGATCTGAGTGATAATGTGTCTATGTGCAGTCTATGTGATAAAGGTATTATCATTTACTTATTGGGTAGGAAGTCTCTGTTTATAACTCCAATGTTATAATGTTAGACAATGTTAGAAAACTAGTACATTTCCACACCAGGAGGATGTGCCATTTGAAAAACAAAATGAAGATTCTGGTGTTCCCTGGTATCTTTGTCCTTGTCCTAGGTGTTAGAAGCTGCAGGTTTGAGAGGTGCTATCAATAGCTACAGTTTGCTGGTAGTTGAGAGACTAAATGCTTAGATTGGTCAATGGGAAGCCAATTGATTTGGTTGCTTATGCATTTTTTGAATGTTTTAGGAATTGGACTCATCATGGCAAGTGAAGTTTATTTGTTTACACTTATGTCTTGAAGATAGTAAACAAGCTTAAGGAGGGGAAGGATGTGTGGGGATGGGTTCAGCAGTAAATCACTAAAAACCAGAAACATATTTGATAAATTTGAATCATAGTCATATATTGAAACTGGCCCTCTGGCCCAACTCATCCATGCTGACCAGGTTTAATAACTGCGCTAGTCGCATTGGCCAGCATTTGGCCCATATCCCCTAAACTCTTCCTATCCATGTACCTGACCAAATGCCTTTTAAATGTTGCATTTATACCTGCAACCACGACTTCTTCTGGCAGCTCATTCCAAGTGAACATCACTTGTGTGTGAAGGAATTGCCGCTCGGGTCACATTAAGTTTAATTATCTCGGCAAGAAATGTGCAGTAGTCACCACTGTCATAAACATACATATTTGCAACAGGTCAATTGGTGAGGACAAAGTCAAGTATGTTTATATGGGATGGGGGTGGGCGGTGGTCCTTGAAAACAGTCTATTTCTTGATTTTCTACAACACCAAATTGCATCACCTGCACATGTATTTTCACATTAATTCATTTTATTCTGTATCTTACATTTTTAGCTAGTGATTTTTGAATTCTGTAGGATGAATATCCAATACCAGATGCAACACAGAAGCATCTGCAGTACCTTCCTAAATGATTAGGGTTAGAACATAGAAAATAGGTGCAGGAGGAGGCATTCGGCCTTTGAGCCAGCACCGCCATTCATTGTGATCATGGCTGATCGTCCCCTGTAGGTCGGTTCAGAAACCAGATGGTTACAGGAAAATAGCTGTTTCTGAATATTGTGGTGTGACTTCTGTAACTTTCTGTACTTCCTACCGAATGGTAGCAGTGAGAAGAGGGCATGGCCTGGATGATGGGGATTCTTAATGATAGTGCTTTCAATGGGGGGGTGGGTTGGGGAGGGCTGTGTCTCTGAGGGCCTGAGATGCATTTATCACACCACAATACAAATTGCTTGTTTGCTTCTCTCACGATCTGCCAGATACTCTGAATGGCAACTTTCTGTTCTTCAAGATTTGGAAGATTCAGTCAATAATTGTATTATCGAACCATCACTAGTAACCAAGACTGGAGATGGCTAGGTGCAGATGGTGGAAAGAGATAAGGAAGGAAGTTGGGAAGTGAAATGTGGAATATATACAGGGATTAAGTATTAAAATGCGTTCACTCCCCTTATGTGTCTTTTCTTAAAAAGCGATGATACTTAGTTTAAAATAATTATTCCTCTCTTTTGGATAGGAAATTGCAAGTACTATTTCCAGGGCATAACAGTGTTTTAAAGTGTCTTAAGATGTTTCTAAGACTTTTCATGGATGATCCTAGGAACAAGAAATGATTGTAACATTACAGATTCTCTGTTACATTCATTTTGAACAGACATTGGCCTCATTCCCAGGTCCATATGTTTTGCTAACATCAAAGGGATGTCCAGTTTGTTGATGCCATTATGCTGTTGCCTTTATAAACAGCAGAAAAAATCTAGAAGATACTAGCACAGCAAATAGAGTTGCTGCTTCACAGCTGCAATGAGCTTGGTTCAATTCTGACCTCTGCTGCTGTTTGTGTGCAATTTGCACACTCTCTGGGTGCGTTTCCTTTGAGGTTTTTTTCATAAAGACATGCAAATTGGTAGTTTAATTGGCCACAGTGAAGGTGCGTGATAGAATCTGGGGAATCTGTTGGGAATTGGGAAAGAATATATTTGTGAATATATTAGGGAAATGAGATTGCTCTGTGAGCTGGCATAGATTCAATGAGCCAAAGTGTCCTCTTTCTATGTTGCAAGAATATATGGAATATTAAATATTTTTAATCATTGTAATATTAGCATTATTTATTTTCTCCAGAGTTATAAAATTGAGAATTTTTAGAATTGCCATCTTTAAGTAAATTAAGGTTTGATTGTTGAAACAAGGAATTGCAGATGCTAGTTTACAACAAAAAAAATGACACAAAGTGCCAGAATAACTCAATGGGTCAGATAACATCTTTGGAGAACATGGGATTCATAGGAACATCGTGGGAACATAGGACAAATCAAAATAGGACGTACATGGTAAACGGTAGGGAATTGAAGAATACAGTTGAACAGAGGGATCTGGGAATAACCGTGCATAGTTCCTTGAAGGTAGAATCTCATATAGATAGGGTGGTAAAGAAAGCTTTTGGTATGCTAGCCTTTATAAATCAGAGCATTGAGTATAGAAGCTGGGATGTAATGTTAAAATTGTACAAGACGTTGGTGAGACCAAATCTGGAGTATGGTGTACAATTTTGGTCGCCCAATTATAGGAAGGATGTCAACAAAATAGAGAGGGTACAGAGGAGATTTACTAGAATGTTGCCTGGGTTTCAACAGCTAAGTTACAGAGATAGGTTGAAAAAGTTAGGTCTTTATTCTCTGGAGCGCAGAAGGTTAAGGGGTGACTTGATAGAGGTCTTTAAAATGATGAGAGGGATAGACAGGGTTAATGTGGACAAGCTTTTCCCTTTGAGAATAGGGAAGATTCAAACAAGAGGACATGACTTTAGAATTAAGGGACAGAGGTTTAGGGGTAACATGAGGGGGAACTTCTTTACTCAGAGAGTGGTAGCGGTGTGGAATGAGCTTCCAGTGGAAGTGGTGGCGGCAGGTTCGTTGGTATCATTTAAAAATAAATTGGATAGGCATATGGATGAGAAGGGTATGGAGGGTTATGGTATGAGTGCAGGCAGGTGGGACTAAGGGAAAAAAGTTGTTCGGCACGGACTTGAAGGGCCGAGATGGCCTGTTTCCGTGCTGTAATTGTTATATGGTTATATGGATTGGTGATGTTTCGGACTGGCTGACTTTGTTGCAGTTGACAAACCTCGCTAATTGTAGTAAATATTTGCACCTGGCATCAATATACAAAACACTGAAAAGTTATACGATCAAGAAACATATCATGAGATGTAACAGCTGTTAAAGGGTTGTTAATTCATATTAAAATAATGCTGTGATTCAGGCAGTAAGCAGTTAGTTGCAGACAAAGAATGGATCAGAGTCTGTTGGGGCCCTGGGAAAGCATAAAGTCACTGATCTAACCCCTCCTCTGACACTCTCTCTCTCTCTCTCTCTCTCTCTCTCTCTCTCTCTCTCTCTCTTCTCTCTCGCTCTTCTCTCTTTTTCTCTCCTCCCTCCCCCCCTCTTTCTCTCTCGCACACACATGCTCTCATTCTTGCACACACACTTATGGGCATTGCTTGAAAGTTTACTAATCTTACAGGTGATTAAAATTAAATAAAATTGAAACTCTTAGTTACCCATTCCTAAAATGTGTCCTTATTTTGTAGCATTGCAGACTTTAAATCGTGTGCTATTGCATTTAGGAAAAAAATATCTAATGGCAGTATTCCATAACATTTAAAGATAAAACATAAAAGCTGTTTTATTTTTAAGAAAGCTGTTCATAGCTTCCTGCTTCCTCTCAGAGGACAAAGATTTCTAACTTCCTAAGTCATGTTTCTTCATATTCACCCTCAATAACCACTGTATTTTGCAGAATCAGCTTTATCTTGGAACCGCAACTTTATAGAACTTGCATGTTTCCGATAAGCATAACATCTGAGAGGGAGGCCAGAACAGGGATGATAATTCAAAAAGTCTTACAACCGGTTGTGCTTCATCAGTTCTTTAGAAGAATTATTTGAAATATTATTACGTTTAACAAGAGACCAAGACCCAGTGATGCTGTACCCCATTGTCCCACTCTGTGCCCATCTGTACGCTACTCCATTATCAGCATCAAACTTCTATCCTATTGTATGGCACCACAATGTTATACTATTTCAGACCTGAATCCACCAGTACTGTGGCAATACACTATACTATTGGGAATACAACTGAACATGGATATGGGATCGGGCTCAGAAGATTGAGCTGGGACCAAGATGATGCACCGTATCCCCTCCAGCCTTCTATCACCCATTTTCACCTCTCTTCCCCTCCCAGTTCCATTCAACTACCACACATACATTTCACCCACAGGCTCCCACCCCACCCCATCTGGTTATGGTTCCATCAGCCATTCACTTCTCCCCTAATGGTTCCCATTTATCACTTTCCTTATTTATCAGATTCCAGCAATGGTAGCCTTAGTTCCTGGTTATTACCTTCCAGCGGCGTCTCCACATTCCAACGTCTCTTTTTATCATTGGAGCGGTGGGATATACTCATTTTATAGGCATTCTGCACTTTGCAGTTGCCTCAACCACAATCATTCACAGAAATAAAATCCAAACGCAATGACAATGGCGCAGGAAATGAGGCTTCTCCATTTTAACTACAGTTCACAGTATTCTGAACAAGTAAACACATGGAGGCGGTGTGCTTAAAATTTCCTCCATTTATAAGATCTCGCCACTTCGTCTGGATGGGGGGGGGAGGGGGGGAGGGGGGAGAGAGAGTAGAGGGGAGAGAGGAGGGGGGGAGAGAGGAGGGTGGAGAGAGGAGGAAGGACAGAGGAGGGGGGTAGAGGGGAAGGGAGGGAAAGAGGGGAAGGGAGGTGAGGGGAGGAGGGAGAGGGGAAAGAGAGGGGAGGGGGGGAAGAGGAGGGGGGGAAGGAGGAGGGGAGCTGGGCCGGCGAGCGGGCTGCAGTCACAGAGGAGGGCTGATTCCCGAACGCTCCCGTTTGCGGCTGCAGGCTTCTGGGGGGGGGGGGGGCGGGGGGGAGTGGTTAGGGGGATGAGTGGTGCGGCTGGGCTTGTGAGAGGCCGGGCAGGAGAGGGGAGGGGGGGGAGGGGGGAGAGAGAAGGAGAGGGTGGACTTGAACTTGGCCAGCGGGGTGGGTGGCAAAGGACGCATGGAAAACAGTGCGCAGCGAGTGGAAAACAGTCACTCGCAGCGCAAGCAAGACGTCATCAGCTCATTTATTTTCAAAGGTATTTGAGATTTTCATAAATAACTCGCAAAATAAAGCATTAATTTTTCAGATAAGCCGATTTTTTACTCCTGGGAGTAAATCTCTACCGGAATATGTAAAGATGTTACCGTTAGCACATCGTTTCTTTGAGTAGATGTGATCACACACAAACAAATAAATACACACACACACCCACATCCACATCCAAAATTTGAGTTTTAATAGTTACTAGACCAAGTGGGACACGTTGGGTCCCATACCCTCAACATGCGGTTGCGAGTGGAGGGGGCGGCCTGCGGCGACACACACACACACACTAACCAACCTGTCGCGCACACACACACTAACCACTCCCCCCCACACACACACTATCTACCCTTATTGATATTATATTAATATTACTAATTCACTCCTTTTATCCCATGCCCCGCCCTAACCACTCATACACAGCCGCCAACATGCAGGCGCGACTAGAGAGGGAGGGGGATAGAGAGGGACACAGAGGCACAGAGAAGGACACAGAGGCAGAGAGAAGGACACAGAGGCAGAGAGGAACACAGAGGCACAGAGAGGGACACAGCAGCACAGAGACGGACAGAAGCACAGAGAGGGACACAGAGAGGGACACAGAGAGGGACACAGAGAGGGACACAGAGAGGGACACAGAGAGGAACACAGAGAGGAACACAGAGAGGGACACAGAAAGGGACACAGAGGCATAGAGAGAGGCACAGAGACGGACACAGAGGCACAGAGAGGGACACACTGGCAGGGCAGCTTGTTGCCTTTTGGAACTGGGGTTTCTGGGTGTCCGCTGCCTTTTGGAGCTGGGGTTTCCGATTTGCGGCGTCTTTTGAACGGACGGCCCTGATACTGTGAGCGGGCGGTCCTGATGCTGCGAGCGGGCGGATGGTCAAAAGCAGCGGAGGGCAGGCCGATCGTGGCTTCCGCGAGGGTAAGCCCACCCACCCGCGTGACAGATGATCGGGCGGGGGGAGACGGAGAGGAGGTCGTCCCCTGTGATGGCCAGAGATTGCCAGGTGGGATCAGGATCACCAGCGAGGAAAAGGCGTCACGATTCCCCGAGTTCCCTGCGATCGACAGAGGAATCGCAGGTCTCCATAGACAGCCTCTCCCAGAGGGACTAATGGCCGCCTGGGCCACCTTCCCATTGCGCTGGCCCGCACTCTCACCCGCGCCCACGCAGCGATAACGATAAGTCAATTTTTGATTTCACGGGGTAAATCTCTATTGGAATATGTAAAAATGTTACCATTAGTGCGTTGTTTCTTCGAGTAGATGTGATCGCACACAAACAAATTAACATGCACACACACACACACACACACACACACACACACACACACACACACACACACACACACACACACACACACACACACATCAAAGATCAGAGTTTTATAGTTATAAGGATAAGGATATGATATAGACTGGGATTGCCATGGTGCCAAGGGCTTAAATGGAGTATCGTTTATCAAAAATGTTCCAAAAAGTTTTCTTTGGCAATATGTAGAGACCCCTACAAGGGACAGGGCACAGCTTGGCCTACTCTTAAGGAAAGTGAGAGGGACAAGCGATTGAAGTGACGGTGGGCGTGCCTTTTGGGACCAGCGACCACAATGCCATTAGCCTTAGAATAGTTATGGATAAGGAAAGGGCATGCCCACAAATTAAAGTTTTGGATTGGGGCAAGGCCAACTTTGACGATGTTAGAAAGGAACTTGGTAAAGTTGATTGGAGTTGGATGTTTGCAACCAAAGGGACAATTGGAAAAGTGTGATAGTGATAGTTCAAGGTAAGCTGTTTTGGTAGGTTAAATCACATGAGCTCCAGGGAGAGGTAGCTAGCTAGATACGGAGTTGGCTTCATGGAAGGAATCAGAGGGTGATGGTGGCAAATGTTTTTTTCAGACTGAAAGCATGTGACTAGTGGTAAAGCCTCAGCGATTGGTGCTGGTCCCATTGTCTTTTGTGATTTATATTAATGATTTGGATGAGAATGTTGACGGCATGATTAGTAAGCTTAACGTTGACACTAAAACATCGTAGACAGTTTTGTTTAGCGATACAGCATGGAAACCAGCCTTTCAGCCTACCAAGTAAGGCAACAGCCCTACCTTTGCTCTACCGTGCCACCCAAACAATGAAGTGAAGGTGGTTATCAGATTGATCAGATGGGCAAGTTGGCTGAGGACTGGCTAATGGGGTTTAATGCAGATAAGTGCAAGTGTTACTTTTTGGGAAGTCAAACTAGGGCAGGATATTCACAGTGAGTGTAGGGCCCTGGGGTGCGTTATTGAGCAGACGGTGCTCAGAATGTAGGTACATGCTTCCAAGAGAGTGGCATCCTAGGTAGATAGGGTGATAAAGAAGGTTTTTGGTATATTGTCCATCATTAGTCAGGGTGTATTGTCCATCATTAGTCAGTTGAATATAGAACTTAGGACATTATGTTACAGTTGTACATAATGTTGGTGAGGTCACATCTTGAGTTCTGTAGAGACAAGGAACTGCAGATGCTGGTTTACAAAAAAACACACAAATGTTGGAGTAACAACAAGTCAGGCAGAGTTTCTGGAAAATATTGATAGGTGACGTTTTGGTTCAGGATCCTTTTCAGACTGGTTGTGGTGGTAGGGGAGGAAGCCAGAATAGAGGTGGAGGGTGAACAAAGCCTGACAAGTGATAGGTGGATATCGGTGAGGAGTGTTTTGATTGGCAGATGCTTGAACAAAGGCCAGAGATGAAAAGATAGTGAGATAAGGAAAGAAGAGGCATGAAATGGGACGGAATACAGGTGGAAGGGATTATGTGAAGGAAGAAGGGATAAATGTTGTGCTGAAGAATTTCATTGTCCTATCAGGGACACATGACAATAAACTCACTTGATCTTGAACTGAAATGGGTTCTTAGTTAGGTAAGGCATAGGAGAGCGGAGGGAGGAAAGGTGGGGGCAGGTTTATACGTTAGTTACCTAAAATTGGAGAAAGGTATGTTCGTACCTTTGGGTAGTAAGCTACCCAGCAGAATATGAGGGGCTGATCCACAAGTTCTCATGTGGCCTCACTCTGGCAATAAGGAATGACATGAAAGGCCAGTATGGGAATGGTAGAGCTAAAATGGTTAGCAAATGGCAGAATCAGCAGGCCTTGGCAGACCGAGTGCAAGTGTCGGTGAAACGGCGGCCAAGTCTATGCTTGGTCTTGCCTCTGTAAAGAAGGCTACATTATCAGCACCAAATGCAATCAATGAGGTTAGAGGAAGTGCATGTGAACCTCTCTCTCACCTGGAAGGGTTGCTGGGATCCCTGGGTAGATGTGAGGATGTATACAGATAAATGGCACATCTCCTTGTGGTTGTAAGAGAAAGTACTAGGGTGGGGTTGGTTTGGATGGGAATGAATGAATGAACCAAGGGGTTACAGAGGGAGTGGTCTCTGTGGAAAGTGAAAAGGGGTGGGGATAGGAAGATGTGTCTGGTGGTGGCAGAAATGTTAAAGAATTATGTGTTGGTTGTGGGGCGTAAGGTAAGGACCAACTCTATCCTTGTTTTGTCTGGAGGGAAGAGAAATGAGAACTGAACTTCGAGATACAAGGAGATGGTCCATACATCATGTGAGAGCTCCATCCACTACAGCAGGTGGTAAACATATTTACTACCGAAAGAGGACATCTCTGATGTTGCAAAGTGGAATGCCTCATCTTGGAAGCAGATGTGGTGGAGACAGAGAAATTGAGAGTAGGGACTGGCGTCTTTGCAAGAGGCAACATGAGAGCAGATGCAGTCATGTAACTGTGAGATTCAATGGGTTTATAGGAGATGTCAGTCGATAATCTGTCTCCTGTGTTGGAGACACACAGATCAAGAAAGGGGAGACAGGTGTTAGAGACATGAATTTGAGGGCAACATAGAAGTTAGTGGTAAATTTTATAAAATAAACTAATTCTATACGGGTGTGGGAGGCAGCCCCAATGCAAATTGATGCCACAAGGAAAAAGTTGGGGAATGATGTCAGTGTATGTTTGGAACAAGGAGTGTTCGACAGAACTAACAAAAAGGCAGATATAGCTGGGGCACATGCGAGTACCCATGACTCTACCTCTTTAACATGAAGCAAGTGAGGGGAGTCAAAGGAGAAGTTGCTGAGGGTTAAGACAAGTTCTGCCAAGTGAAGGAGACTATTAGTAGAGGGGAACTGATTGGGTCTCTGTTCAAGGATGAATCAGCAGGCACTAAGACCTTCCAAATGGGGAATGGAGGTGTAATGGGACTGGACATCCTTGGTAAAAATGAGGCAACTGGGTTCTAGGAATGGAAAGTTATTGAAGAATTGAAGAACGTGTGAGGTGTCTCGAATATAGGTCGGAAGGGACTGGACAAGGGGGAGAAGATAGAATTAAGCTATTTGGAGGAGTTATGTGGGGCAGAAGCAGGCATTAACCGTGAGCCTGCCAGGGCAGTCATATTTTATGAATTTTGGGGAGAAGATAACAGGCAGTACGAGGCTGTGGAACTATATGGTTGGAGGTTGAAGAAGGGAAATCACAAGACGTCTTGAGTTCAGTAACGGTCTGGGAGATGATGGCCTGCTGATGGCCCGGTCTCGGAGATACATACAAAAGACACTGGGACAGGTACATGGATAGGAAAAGTTTAGAGCGATATGAACCAAATGTGGGGAAATGGGACAAGCTCAGATAGGACATCTTGGTCGCCATAGACAATTGGGCCAAAGGGCCTGTTTCCATGCGGTGTGACTATAATTCTAACATACATTTGAGCAAGTTTTAAACTTACAGTTACTTTTTCACATTCAGATAAATTTAGGTCTTGCAAATTACGACAGCCAGCTGAAATAGAAATAAATAATAAATAACGATATTAAATACTGAGTTTTATATATTGTGGAAAATGTATTTACAATTGCATTTTGTATATATTATCAAATCTGGGTGATACAGTGGTGCAGCTTGTGGAGATGTCATCTTATGGCTGTAGAAACCTTGGTTCCATACTTACGTCAGATGCTGTCTGTATGGAGTTCGTATGTTCTCCTTGTGACTATGTAATTTACATTAGGCGATAAGTTAATTGGCCAATGTAAATTGCTGCAAATCTGTCTGTTAATCTAGGGGGGAGCAAATGTGGGGAAATAAAAAAAATCAGATTGGTGTAGGGTTGGTGTAAAGGGGTACTTGGTGCTCAGTGCTAACTCAGTGGCCTGCTGAGTATCAGTATGGCTCTATCTCTTCTCATATAAAAGCTGATCTCTTTTGGTATTACACATGGCATGGCAGAAGGTGAACTGATTATATTAAGGTCTGCAAGGACCTACAATTGATGACAAAATAAAATAAAATCCATTTGAATATTGTGGGAATTTCTACCTAGGGAATTTGGACTTAGTTCAATACACAATATGGTTTCAGCTAATATAGTAGCTATTGTGGACAAAAGTATCAGGTGCAAGTGAGATTAATTGAGATTAGATTAATATTGTCCTGGGTTTCTTGAGACCTGGGATCAAGAAATTAGTTAAATAGGAAAGCAGGAGTGTAGGAACCCTCCTGCTTCATTTTGCAGCTCCTGCACTGAGTAGAAATGATTCAGACAAAACTGGCAAGATGGCTTTCCCAATAAATATCTGAACTCTTACCCACTAATCTATCTTTAGTAAATTTGGAGTCTGAAACAAAGCGACAGAGCTCACCATTAAACACAAAAGCTACTAAAACGATCTGATAATCTCCATTGTTTAAATTCACTACTGCTAATATTGATGGCCTTCAACACAACTTTTGAGCATATAGCAAGAATGATGTCATCAAGTAAACAAAACATCAAAAATATCAACCAGTGTTATAATTATTTTATAGAGCACTAGACCAAGTGGGACCCATGGGGCCCCGTCCCCCAACACAATAATCCACCACTCACCTGTTCCCCCAACACAACCCGTTTTCACCACTCACCCATTTCCCCCAATGTAAACCGTTCCACCATGCAATATTCCACCACTCACCCACAGCCCCCATGGGAGGCCTGGTCCCCCAAAGCAACGTGTTCCCCAACGTAAGATTCCACCACTCACCCGTTGGGTCCCCCAAAGCAACCCGTTCCCCAACATGAAATACCACCACTCACCCGTTCCCCCAATGCAACTCGTTCCCCCAATGCAATATTCCGCCACTCACCCGTAGCCCCCAACTGTGCAGGTCGGCTCATCTCCCTCATTTTAAACTTTAAAAAAATGCAATTGCACTAAGATTTAATGTGATGTTGGTGCCACCGACAAGTCCATCTTTTGTTAACCAAATCTAATCATTAAACTTTGCCATGCAGGGTTAACCTGGCAGATTCTTTCCCTGAAGGACATTTGTTTTGAAGGACTCACTGTTCTGGGATAGCAACATTGCAGCCAGTAGGGCATTGTGATGTCATAGCTGGTAACTGCCTAATTGCTTGTGCAGATTTGAAGAAATCCTTCTCAAAGTGGGGTTTGTAAATTTTTGAATGTCACTTTAAAATTTTTTAATTTCCCCCACTGTGTCCCTCTCCTTATAACAATGTAAGAAAACTCTCATAACTTGATTGGCAGCTGAGATCTCATTGTGATGTCATTGTGGGCTGGCGGAATGTTCACGGCAGCGCATGTAAATTAGATCCCATTGTGATTGGAGGACTGTGAGATCCCATTGTGCCTCTTCACTGGAAGCTGCCAGAAACTTCTCCCTCTCACAGGCAGTTATTATTCTCAAAATTGGCTTATCTAAACCTTTATAACATCAAATATAACATATAATCTGAAGGAAATTTGATTAGATCGATGGCGGGGGAAAGCTGAGTAAGCTTCTGCAAATATTTTAGTGCTATTGTGTACTGTTTGGGAGAAAATATCATCACACAAGACACATAGAAACAAGACACGACTTTTAATAGTAAATAGATAGATTATATTAAATTGGAAACATGTGCATGTAGCTGATCAAGCCTAAAATGTTATCAAAGATAAAAAAATCTATAATAAATAATAATTTTAAATATTTCTATGTTAAGGGCACTCAGATGAAAGATTTCTGTTTAGAAGACTTTAAAAATTCAGTTACCCCTCACACATCGAAGCACTTTTTCAGCATTGTTAACAATGACAAAGATTGTAAATATCTGAATTTGTTAATCTACTGATTTCTAACATTTATGCCAGCGACAACTATAGACTAGCATACTCTATTGGAGAAGTGAAGAATCAACTACAGGAACATCTGAATTTCCAAGATTATTTGTGTGAGGCCCAGAAGTTGCTTTCTTCCATGTTAATAAGAAATGTTGATAATTTTATTGTTATCACGTGCTTCACATTTGCATGACATAATTCTCTGCTCCCTTTTGCCTCCTTTCAAACAAGAACATTGTCAGATGTTCAAATAATCTGTCACAAATCCTTAATGTTGCATAGCCCAATTTCTTTACCACAGTTATACAATAATGTGGAAAACTGGCTGAAAAATTATCAGTGCTCCCATAAGGACATTAATGGATCACAGTTTGACTTATTTAGGACCATTATATTGATTCATGTTACTGATCCACCACTCGAAATTTCAGCAGCATCTGAGGCCCATGATCTCTGGCCTCTCTGAATCAATATTACATATTGATAAAATGTTTCTACCTAATGCTGCACCAATGTACATTGTACAAAGAAAAAGTAGTCCACGACAGAGTCTGGATTGCCTGTGTAATTGTGGAATACTTGACACATATGCTCACTGTGTGCGAACCAGTCAATAAAGAGCTAGCCAGTGAATCCAATCTTCCAGCGCTTCATTGCTGTTCTTCAAGTGCACATCTAAGTACTCTCAGTCAGCAAATTCCAGCACATTCTACCCTCTTGTGAAATATATTTCATTTTCTCCCCTCTAATCCTTCTTCCAATTACTCTAAATTTACATCCGCTGGTTTACGATGAACCAAAGGAAAGAGATCAATCCTATTGCAGCATTTAGACACCCATAACTTTATGCACATCAATTATGTCTCATCCTTCTCCACTCTTCCCAATAAAATCTTAGCTTATCCAATATTTTTTCATAGATGCATTTTTCCAATAATGGGACCATTCTTGTAGATCTCAGCATCTTCTATCGGTAATGGGGTGACAGAACTCTATATAGTACTAGACTAAGTGAGACCCGTTGGTTCCCAGCATCACATGGGAGGGCTGGTCCCCCAACGCAATAGTCCACCTCTCCACCAATTCCAATATTGGTGGCCAGTGGGGGGGGGGGGGGCTTTCTGGAGTGCTAGTATGGGTGTTGTGGGCTGAAGGGACTGGTTTTCAGAGGGCTAGAATGGACATTGTGGGCCAAATGGATTATTGGGCTGGCGGCTCAGTCACTCAAACCTGTTGTAGTGGCAGCTCACTTACTCACGGCTGGTGGGCTGGCAATTGACTCACAGCTATTCCTTGAAATTCCATTTCAAGTAGGGTGCAAGGCCACTAAATTCAAGTGCAGTTTCTTACCACTTCAAGCAGAGTGCAAGGCCACCAAATTCAAGTGCAGTTTCATACCATTTCAGCAGGGTGCAAGGCCACTAAAGACAGCGAGTCATGACCTCTCCCTCCTCCATCTTGCAGAGACTTAGCCACGCCCACACTTCTGGGTTTTATAGTCCCTCCCCCCCTCCAACCAGAAGGAGCGTGGCCTTCATGGCATGATTGACAGGAGAGAGAGTCTCAACTTTTTTAAAACACTAATAACTCTTATTTTTCATCGATGGGAAGAATCCTCAGCACCAGATGAGCGGAGGGGGATTTAAGATGGCCAAAAATCACAGCCGTACAAGACAGTGTTTTTTCAAAAATCAAAATAAAGCGCAAACAGGAAGTGGTCAAGATTAGACTTTTAATTATCTAGAAGGCAAGGCAACTTTGAGAAAGGCAACACAGCTTTAGCATTTCCAAAACAAAGGCAACACAGCTTTAGCATTTCCAAACCAAAGGCAACACAGCTTTAGCATTTCCAAACCAAACGCAACACAGCTTTAGCATTTCCAAACCAAAGGCAGCACAGCTTTAGCATTTCCAAAGCAAAGGCAACACAGCATTAGCATTTCAAAACCAAGGTCAACACAGTTTTAGCATTTCCAAACTATATTTTCAAACCACATTAAGAGCACTGACAGGTCAGTAAAACCACACAGTTTAGTAGACATGTGTTCAGTGTTATTCACAGCTCAGACTGAGAGACGTGACCCTCTCGCTCCCCCATCTTGCCGAGACTGACTGAGGCACTCAACACTTGCGGATTTTATAGTCCCTCCGGAAGGGGCTTGGCCATGAGTAAGATGGCCAAAAATCATAGCCGTAAGTGGCAGTGTTTTTTCTAAAATCAATATACCGAATAGGAAGTGGTCAAGATCAGACTTTTCATAATATAGATTCTAAAATCAATAAAAAGCACAACCAGGAAGTGGTCAAGATTAGACTTTTAATTATACAGAAGGCAAGGCAACTTTAATTAGGCAAGGCAACTTTAATTAGGTGAGGCAACTTTAAGTAGGCATGGCAACTTTAATTAGGCAAGGCAACTTTAATTAGGCAACACAGCTTTAGCATTTCAAAACCAAAGGCAATACAGCTTTAGCATTTCAAAACCAAAGGCAATACAGCTTTAACATTTCCAAACCAAAGGCAACACAGCTTTAGCATTTCCAAACCAAAGGCAACACAGCTTTAGCATTTCCAAACCAAACGCAACACAGCTTTAGCATTTCCAGACCAAAGGCAACACAGCTTTAGCATTTCCAAACTATATTTTCAAACCACATTAAGGGCACTGACAGGTCAGTAAAACCACTCACATTTTAGTAGACATGTGTTCAGTGTTATTCACAGCTCAGACTGAGAGACGTGATCCTCTCACTCCCCCATATTGCAGAGACTGACTGAGGCACTCAAAACTTCCGGGTTTCATAGTCCCTCCGGAAGGGGCATGGCCTTCAGGAGAGAGAATCTCAACATTTTTTAAACACTAATAACTCTTTTATTTTTTCATCAATGGGAAAAATCCTCTTGTCCTGCGCAGCGGAGGGGGACTCTGAGTAAGATGGCCAAAAACCACAGACTTAAGTGGCAGCGTCTTTTCTAAAATCAATATACAGAACAGGAAGTGGTCAAGATCAGACTTTTAGTAATATAGACTACATCTATGGTATAACTAGTGTTGTATAGTTTTATATAACTTCCCTATGCTTAATCTGTGTCTCAGCAAATAAAACAAAGCACACAATGTGCCTATTTAACTTACTTATTAAACTGTCCTGCTATGGACAGGCTCTCCAAAGTTCCGAAATAAAATCTTCAACGCCTTGTATAACTGTAACATAATGTCCCGACTTCTACACTCAATCCCTTGACTGATTAAGTCCTGCATGCCAAAAACCTTATTCACTATTCAATCCATCTGACTTCACGCAGTGAATTATGACCGGCGCGGCCTGAATGGCCAAGGGACTTGCTAGCGCCCACCGGGGGCTCTAACATCAAGACCCGGAGCACGGCTTTGCATCGCCCGGCGCGGCCTGAATGGCCGCGGGACGTATTTACCATCGCCCGCTGGGGGCTTTGACTCTGACATTGGGAGGAGAATGGGGAGTGCAGGGGAGAGATAAGACTTTGCCTTCCATCACAGTGAGGAGGAGATTCACTGTGATGGATGTGTTAAAGAAGGAACTGCAGATGCTGGAGAATCGAGGGTTACACAAAAAGCTGGAGAAACTCAGCGGGTGCAGCAGCATCTAAGGAGCGAAGGAGATAGGCGACGTTTCGGGTCAAGACCCTTCTTCAGACTGGTCAGGGATCAGGGAAACGAGAGATATAGACAGTGATGTGGAGAGATAAAGAATAATGAATGAAAGATATGCAAAAAAGTATTGATGATAAAGGAAACAGTGCCATTGTAAGCTGTTTGTAGTGTGAAAATGAGAAGCTAGTGCGACTTGGGTGGGGGGGGGGGGGAGATGGAGAAGGAATGTCAGGGCCCGAGGGCTGAGGGAGAGGTGGGGAGGGGGAGGAGGCAGTCTGGGTTAACAGAATTGAGAAAATTCAATGTTTAAGCCCAGAGGATGCAGACTCCCCAAGCGGAATATGAGGTGCTGTTCCTCCAACTTGCGGTGTTGCTCACTCTGGCCGTGGAGGAGGCCCAGGACCGAGAGGTCGGATACGGAATGGGAGGGGGAGTTGAAGTGCTGAGCCGCCGGGAGGTCGGGTTGGTTATTGCGGACCGAGCGGAGGTATTCGGCGAAACGATCGCCCAGCCTCCGCTTGGTCCCACCGATGTAGATCATCTGGGATCTGGAGCAACGGATGCAGTAGATGAGGTTGGAGGAGGTGCAGGTGAACCTCTGTCGGACTTGGAAGGACTGCTTGGGTCCCTGAAAGGAGTGGATGTGGGAGGTGAAGGGACAAGTGTAGCATCTCTTGCGGTTGCAAGGGAAAACCGTGATCACTGTGATGGATGCTTGTGTAAATTGTGTTCTGTCTTGGTTCTTTTCTTGTTTGTATGACTGCAGAAACTAAATTTTGTTTGAACCTCAATAAATCAAGGTATTTGAGGATGACTTTGGTGGGGCAAGAGCAGGTAGAAGCAATGGATCTGTTGAGGCAGACCTGCGTGTGAATTTTAGAATGGAGATAGAAACGGGCACTGCCAGGTTGTGGCTGAAGGTTGAAGGCTGTGGAAGGGAGAAGCTTTTACTTTGAACAGCAAAGGAGTAAACCATTCCGACGTGTCTTATCAGCTGCAGTGTACTCACATTGTAAATGTGTAACTGAATGCTTTTGCCAGACTCAAAATATCAAAGTAATCAATTATCATTGTAGTTATTGAAATTGTAATGAATCACCTGTAGTGGCATACTTTTATATAATTCAAGAGATTACTCCCTCTAGCCACTGTAGCAATGTTACAAAATTTTGAGATTTTAAAAATCAAGTCTGCAATTTATCCCATCAGATAAAGCATAAAAAGAAGTTTAATTTGACACCTAATTCACTTTCATATCTTCAGTATTAAGAAAGTTATGGCCATTTTCATGCTTGGAAATTAGCATCTTGTTCCCCATTGCCTTTCAATTGACTTAACTCAAAAGCTGTGATCTGGAACAGTTAAAAGCCCATAACTTTCTTAAAAATTAAGAGAACTCAATTAAACTTTCAGTTATTATAGAATGAAGCATTCTGAAACAAATATGAAACAATCTTACTTGGATGACCTGAAATTAAAGCATATAATTAATTGGTTATCTAATTGTAGCTAATTACAAAATTCAATGAATAGATCTAAACATCTATCCATTTCTTAAGAAAAGATAAACTTTTTTTTAATTGCCTAAGTGTCCAAATAACATTCACACAATAATCCACAATATAACATAATTTTTAAATCTCATTTTCATGAATTTCTGGGCCAAATGGAAGGAATTTAGTGTTTGATTCCTGTAGATTAATGGCCATTTAAATCAACTAGCGAGTGGGTTTTAGTGGAATGCGGTGGATTGGAACGTTGCGGTTAGCGGTGAAGTCGGGAGGAAAAATACTGTTTGTTCATACATTTTTTTGGACCCCATTTCGCAACATGAAATTGTTATTAAAGCCTCCCGAAAAAACAACTTTTAATATAAAAATAAACTATTCACCTTTTTTTCTCCCCTACGCAAAATCCTTCCGGTTGTCGGTGATTTGAAGGTGATTTTTAAATTACTCTAGTTAATAAATAATTTAGAGTAATTTAAAAATACCTTCATTCATGAAATGTCGGAGCAATTTTTCTTCCGCAACGAAATCGCCCGACATAGATCGATTTTCCCTGCCTGTGGAAAAACGGCACTTTCAGCCCGCCCCCCTCTGAAAGGCGCCAAAGTCGCCCACACGGGGAGCGGCAGAACTGCAGCGCTGCTCAAGGTAAGCTTTGTAACATACCTACACTAAGTTGAACTACATGGTTAAGGAGAATGTTGTAATACGCATGTGAGCTCTCCGTGAGACCTTCAGAGCTTCTTCACAGATAAATCTTCCTAACACAGTCTTTAGATTAATAGTTTCATTATTGTTGAAAAAAAACAATAAGGTATACATCCAACCTTATACTCCGGCTCGTACACTTTAATCTTCGTCAAACTCCAGCAAATCGCTTAAATAGTAGAAAACTCCTCGTGTCTTGGTTAAACATCACATGGTCGAAGAGTTAGCCTTTCCCATGTGAGTGCAAAGCTAAACTAAAAACTAAGCTTCTGCGCAAGAAACCTAGCTTCAAACACGCCTTAGAATATGTAATAAATCTCACATACATAATAACGGGTAGACTAAAATTTAGAGATACATGCCATAATTAATGACACACAAAACAAGCCAAATGGCCACTACATCATCTGCAGACATTTTTTACCTTAAAAGTATAGAAGCTTGATGTACTCTGAATTTGGGAGATTCTATCAAGAGGATTTCCAAGAGAATGTCTGCTTCCCCTGATGAATAAAGACTTTTATATCAAACAACTTCAGCCTCCGAGTGGCTTAGCTCATGTCATAACAAGTACAATATAGGTTTCTCCCATTTTTCGCTATGCTTTGTTGAAAATATAATCCTTTCATCACTTTGTATGTTGTGTAATTTGTAATCTGAAGTATTTTGAAATAAAGTGATCTTCAATGTTGCATCTCTTGTAACCATATATTTCTTCTCCTTTTACAGATTGCCTTGTATGGAACAACTGGTTTAAACCCATCCAAGATCAAAATCAGTTAAGGCTATCTTCGGCTCACAAATTTAATTGAAATCATCTGCATTATCCAGTCATCACGATTACTGAGACCATCTTGATGTCAGGATGCACGTGGTTAGGATAATTACTTTGCTACTTCTTTGTAGAGCAGCTGAGTTCACAAAAAGAAGAAATGGCAGCCACGGAAACAGAATGAGGAACTGTGGTGAGAAATGCCGCAGAGGGAGGTCCAGTCCTACCAAAAGGTTTTCTCAGTTCCTTGATAGCATATGCAGTGAAAGTATGTATGAGAATGAGAAACTTCTGACTTGTCAAGATAAGCAACTGAATATAGTTCCTCCTAACTTGCCAGAGGATGTTATTCATTTACAGTTGGCAGGAAACAAAATTAAAAGTTTAAAGATGTCTACATTTTCAACATTAAAAAAATTGAAGAGCCTTGACTTGCAACGGAATTCTATAACAAACATTGAACCTGATACTTTTGAGGGGTTGGATAATCTAGAAACTCTATTGCTGCAACACAATCAATTAAAATTTATCTCAGAGGAAATCTTTATTCCTATACCTAAACTACAGTATTTGCGTATCTATGGCAACCCTTGGAATTGCAGTTGTGATCTAGAACAAGTGGTTAGAAAGCTCCAGATACCTGGACAACGAAATCTAGGCAATCTGGCAAAATGTAAAGCTCCACAAGGATTAGCTGGTTATAAGCTGAAGACGATCAATGTGAGCTTGCTCTGTTCTGACGATCGACATCCTGCACCATTCCAGAATTATCCTGATTCCACAAAATGCAGCATTTACCTTTTTCCAAAGTCAAGAATAGATTGTCAAAATAAAGGTTAGTATGACTTTCAAATTATAAATAGTATTACTCTGAGAAGTCAACTCTTCATTTATCACTCAGTAATAGCTTTACAATGCAAAGCAAACTGGCCCAACCGATCGTCCATCTCCCTTCATTAACAGATCCAACTGAAAGTGCTGAGTATCTGATGTGGGAGGGCCAACGCATGCAAAAGAAATTGGCTGGAGAAGAAGGCCATGGTTAAAGTAAGATTGGACTGTGGGAGCAATGCACTCTCTCTCCATAACCAGTAAAAATTTGGTCATCAAGCGTGAGGTGCTCTCAGTCTGCTGTACTTGGCACATTTGAGGCTTGTTTCCTGCTTCTCTGCCCTGGCAATCACAGGGGCCATCTTCCAGTTCACCTAGGGATCAAAGCTTGCGTGGGTCCAATAAGTCACAATGCACAAGTCTACAGACAATGGGGGCAAAACCATACCCAGCATTACTCTCATCCTGATGGTCACCATGTGTGACTGCACTGGGTTGTGTATAGAGCCAAAGCACGTGTACCCAGTGTTGCGATGGATGGATATGGCACCGCTGCCGTGCAATGTGTCTGTCAGCTGAACAATGCCATACTACCTGTTCTGCATGGAAAAGTTCTTCCAGACCAAGACCTTTAACCACAAGCCCACCATGCAGTGTTCAGCACCGAGCATCCAGTGGGTACTGTGGAACAAGGACTTGGTGGTTCCTGTAGGGCAGTTGCCTGAGCAGACTCCTTAGATTGTCTGTCGGTAAGTCTCATCAACAAGAACCTATACCTCACTTGGCAGGCGATGAGAAGTCCCTCCCTTTCATATCCAGTGTAATTTGAGTCTTAGTCCCAATATACACTGCCCTTGGGATGGCTATTATTGGAGAGAAGATGGTTGCAGATTGTGGATTTGTTAAGAGGGACTGGATACAAGGTTTATTTTTGAGTAGCCGCATAACAGAGGACTCTCTGATTTATGGGCTGTTCCCAGGGACACACTCAAAGTCAATCATTAGGTGCTGCTGGAAGACCATCATATTGGTGAAAGACACTCTTTTGTCTATCTGAAATTTGTTGGTCTTCCTGCATAGCAGATGTCCGTAAGGGAATAGTGCCGACTGATCTATTCCATTTGCAGGAGTATGTATTGAGAGATGCATTGAGCTTGGTGCCGTGAGGGAAATCACCCCTTTTAGTGGTAAGATGTAAAGAAAAAGGGATGTGCTAACACTACTATGTGTACACTAGCAATGTTAAATTTATAGACACACTATGAATGTATAAAGAGTTTTTCATAGTTTTTTCTTTTGTATATTTTTTCTGTTACAAATAAAGTCTATTTTTGAAATAAAACAAATGGAAGACCTCGCTGCCTTCCAGCATAATCACATGCAGAGAGATATTATTTATTTTAGACTTGTGGAAATGTCCCAAAACTAAGGTTGTTCTATTGTTTTAAGAATTCATCCAAAATTATCCATCAATGACAGGTTTATAAAATAAATAACCACAAAACAATGTCAAGTTAATTTAGGCAAGTTATTTGTCCAAATTTCATATATGGCATCAGTCCTAATTATATAGTACTTTGAACAGAATGGGGCTTAAACTTAATTATGTGGTTTTAATAGTATTGACAGTGATTAGAAAAAAATGAAATGAACTCTGCCTTCTATGGGGCAGCTGAGACCATGGGGAACAAGGCAAACAATTGTATATTTACTTAACGGACTGAAGGATTCTTACTGAGACAAATAATCTACTGAAGAGAGTATAAGCTAGGAGAAGGTAGATAAAAATGCCCGGAGAAACTCAGCGGGTGAGGCAGCATCTATGGAATGAAGGAATAGGTAATGTTTCGAGTCGAGACCCTTCTTCAGACTGATGTGGGGGGGGGGGGGGGGGGGGTGCAGGAAGAACAAAGGAGTCAGTGAGCTGTGGGAGAGCTGGGAAGGGGAGTGGAAGGAGGGAGAAAGCAAGGACTACCTGAAATTGGAGAAGTCATTGTTCATACCGCTGGGGTGTAAACGACCTAAGCAAAATATGAGGTGCCGCTCCTCCAATTTGCGGTGGGACTCATTCTGGCCATGGAGGAGATCCAGGACAGAAAGGTCGGATTCGGAATGGGAAGGGGAGTTGGTGCAGAGCCACCGGGAGATCAGGTTGCTTAATGCGAACTGTGCATAGATGTTGGGTGAAGCAATTGCCAAGCCTGCGCTTGGTCTCACCGATGTAGAGCAGTTGACACCTAGAACGGCGGATGCAATAGATGAGGTTTGAGGAGGTGCAGGTGAACCTCTGCCTCACCTGGAAAGACTGCTTGGGTACTTGGATGGAGTCAAGGGGGGAGGTAAAGCGATAAGTGTAACATTTCCTGCGGTTGCAAGGGAAAGTACCAGTGGATGGGGTGGTTTCGGTGGGAAGGGACAAATTGACCAGGGAGTTACGGAGGGAGCGGTCTCTGCGGAAAGCTGAAAGGGGAGGAGATGGGAAGATGCGGCCAGTGGTGGGACCGTTGGAGGTGGCGAAAATGTTGGAGGATAATATGTTGAGTCGAGGTATGTGGAAATAAGTTCGGTGGGACAAGCTAGATGGTTGCTCTCCTCCGTCGGGATCAGACTTTCCGCTTTCCGATTGGCGACATTGCCGCACTGCTGGGCTGCTGCTTGGGGCGGGGCTGCTTCGGGTCCCTCCGAAAGTCCGGTTGGAAACCTGCGCTGGCTATCCTCAGCTCTACTAAAGATGCGATGGCGCAGGAAGGGGCGGACCGTCGCGGGGAGTGACAAGGGAAGAGACTGATCTGCGTGGCGTTGGAAAGCAGGGGAAGAGATCGATCTGCGCACGCGCGTTTTAAAAGATTTTTAAACCTTGCTAACTTTTACGACATTTAACCAATTGGAACGAAACTTGGTGCAATCACAACGTAGGAGAATGGTGAGTGAACTGGCAAAAAATCATAGCGCTATCGCAAACCATTTTGGCGCAAATAGAATGACTGCCAAACCGGAAGATAACAAGTTCAGAGTTTTAGTTATGTATAGATATCCAGGGTTTATGCCTAGGATGAAAGAAAAGCTTGTTTCAATGGATCAGAAAGATCCAATTCTCTAAAGAGGCAGCTAAATTTCTGCCATCTTTCAATGCCAATATTCTGCCAATATTACCCCTCTGCACAAGAAGGGAGCAAAGCAGAATAGTTGGAACTCTAGGCCGGTTAGTCTGACTTCGGTGGTTGGTAAAATTTTAGAGTCCTTCATAAAGGATGAGGTTACGGAGTACATAAAAGTTCACGATAAAATAGGCAAAGTCAGCATGGCTTTGTGAAGGGGAGGTCTTGCACGATAAATTTGCTGGAATTCTTTGAAGAAGTAAATAGCAGGACAGACAGAGGAGAGTCAGTAGATGTTGTTTACCTAGATTTTCAGAAAGCCTTTGATAAGGTGCCACATGTGAGGCAGCTAAGGAAGATGAGAGCCCATGGTATCAAAGGGCAGATATCAGGTTTGCTGGATGCAATAAAGGGGGCAATAAAGGGGGCTTTTTCTGGTTGGCTGCCAGTGACTAGAGGAGTTCCGCAGGGGTTGGTGCTGGGGCCGCTACTCTTCACGTTGTATATTAATGATTTGGACAATGAGATTGAAGCCTTTTTGGCCAAGTTTGCGGATGATACGAACATAGGTGAAAGGGCAGGTAGTGTAGAGAAAGCATGGATTCTGCAGAAGAACTTGGACAAGTTGAGAGAGTGGGCAGTGAGTGTCAGATGGAATATAGTGTAGCAAAGTGTGGAGTCATATATTTTGGTTGTAGGAATAAATGTATAGACTATTTTCTAAATGGGGAGAGAATCCAGAAATTGGAGGTGCAAAGGGATTTGGGAGTGCTGGTGCAGAATTCCCAAAAAGTTAATCTGCAAGTCGAATCGGTAGTAAAGAATGCAAACTCAATGCAAGCATTTATTTCAAGAGGGCTTGTATCCAAAAACAGGGATGTAATGTTGAGGCTCTATAAGGCACTGGTAAGGCGCATTTGAAACATTGTGAGCAATTTTGGGCACCATATCTGAGGAAGGATGTGCTGGCTCTGGAGTAAACGGAGGTTTACAAAAATAATCCCAGGAATTAGTAAATTAACCTATGATGAGCGATTGTCAGCACTGGGCCTGTACTCGCTGGAATTTAGAAGAATGAGGGGGGATCTCATTGAAACATACAGAATAGTGAGAGGCTTGGATAGAGTGGATGTGGAGAGGATAGTTCCATTCATGGTAGAGTCTAGGATTGGAGGTCACAGCCTCAGAATTAAAAAACGTCCCTTTAGGAAGGAGATGAGGAGGAATTTATTTCGTTAGAGGGTGGTGAATCTGTGGAATTCTTTGCCACATAAGGCTGTGGAGGCCAATTCAGTGGATATTTTTAAGGCAGATATAGATAGTTTCTTGATTAGTATGGGTGTCAGAGGTTATGGTGAGAAGGCAGGAGAATGAGGTTAGGAGGGATAGATCAGCCATTGTTGAATGGCGGAGTAGACTTGAAGGGTCAAATGGCCTAATTCTACTCCTATCACTTATGACCTTCTGCATAACATCTGTAATTAACTGCCACAGCTAACTCAGTATTGCTTATTGCAGCCAAGTTCACTGAGCCCAAGTAAATTTGCAGCTAGCCAAAATTGCCGGAGAAACTCAGCGGGTGCAGCAACATCTATGGAGCGAAGAAAATAGCCAACCTTTCGGGCCGACACCCTTCTTCGTATTCCTTCTAAGTAAATTTGCCCCTGGTTCCTCCTGAATATCAAAACATTAATTAAGTTTGTGATTTTGTCTTCTCCCATAGTTCAAAATTAGTAATATCAATAATTTGTGAGGTTGGTTAAAGAACCAGAGTCCAGAGTGGTTCCAGTGGATTGGAAAATTACAAATGGTACTCTGCTGTTCAAGAAGGGAGCGAAGCAATAGAAGGGAAACTGATACCCTACCTTCAGTGGTTGGTAAGATTTTAGAATCCATTATAAAGGATGTGGTTTCCAATAGAAACACATGATAAAATAGGCCAAGGTCAGCAGGGTTTTGTGAAGGGTAGATCTTGCCCGTCAAATCTGTTGGAATTCACTATATTTTGTGTGAAGAAATTTCCCATCTCAGTCCTGAAAATCCAGCCTTCCATTTGTTGCCTGTGACTTCTGGGTTGTAGATACACCATGCAGGGAAAACATCGTCCTTATATCAAGCCCTGAAAATGGGTTTGAAACATCGCCTATCCGTGTTTTTCAGAAATGATGCCTGTTCTGTTGAGTTGCTCTAGCACTTTATTTTTTTTGTAAACCAGCATCTGCAATTCCTTGGGTCTACTTGTAAGACCTTTGTATGCTTCAATTAGATTAGCTCGAATCCTTTCAAAGGCAAGAAAGGAAAGGCCCAGCCAGCTTTATTTCACAACACAGTATAAATCCCCCATCCCATGTATCAATTTGGTGAACTTTTATTGTACTTCTTCGATTGCAATTATATTCTTCCTTGGGTGGAGAGACCGGACATAAATAAAGGCCAGGTGTGAACAAGTGCATCATTTTACACACAAACAGCATATTTTACTGCAAAATAATAATGTATAACATTATTTCTATATTGTAATGAATAGAATTCCAATTTTTGACACCAGAAAGAACTGATAAAGAACTGAAGATGAATTATTAGATAAGATGAATTATAAGATGAGTATAGGAAAAGGAATATTCTAGCTGAACAAATAGCCTGCTCCATCATTGCAAGTATCTTGATTCCATTAATCTGTCCTGGTTCCATAATGGTAAAACCATTGACGAGTAAAAAATGATCACGTTTTTAAGTGTTTTAATTGTTATCCAAATTGTTACTATATTTTATGTGAAGAGAGGTATTTTGATGTCATTCTTGAATAGCCTAAATGTCAAGGTACTGTATATGCCACTTTGCCTCCCCTTCCTAAGCAGAGGAAGGCAATTTCATCAACATCCGCATCAGCTTCAATCCTGCCCGCAAACTCACTTGGATCATCACTGACACTTCTCTCCCCTTTCTTGATCTTTATGTCTCTACCTCAGCTATCAGATCATCCACAGACCCATTGACTCCCGCATTACAACCCACTGACTCCACACCTACCATGACTATACCTACTCTCACCCAGATTCCTGCCATCCGCTTCTTGCAGTTTCTCCAACTCCTCCACATCTGGCAGCCAGACATTTAATACCTCAACCTTTCTTATCAGATTCCACCATGTGCAGCTCTTTGTCATCTCCACTTAACCACCTCAGCCTTTGTGACTATCTCCAACCTTCTCTCCTCCAACCTGACTCGGCCAATCAACCCCTCCTTATCTGGATCCACCAGTCACTGATCACCTCTCTGCCAGCTATCTACCCTCTATTTCAGTCTGGAAGAGGGGTCACACGCTGAAAAGTCAAATGTCTATTCTCCTCCATAGATCCTGACTAGCTGAGTTCCATCAGTAATTTACTTTTTGCATAATCATCTAGCATTTGTAGTTTCTTGTGTCTGCAGAGGAATTATAACTCTTCCAGCAACACTTTAAATTAATTTCATCCATCATCGCCAGATCTCTTGCTTCATTCATTCTATATTTTGCTCCAGCTGCAAACCTGTCTGTATGAATCAGTAAATAATTTTCTTTAATGATGAGATTTGTTTTAATAGGATTGAATGATAGATAATACGCTCAGCAGATGCAACATCTGTGAAGAGAAACAGAGTTAATGTTCCAAGCTACCATTCATCAAAACAAAAGAAGCGATCATTGACTTGAAATGTTAAAACAATTTCTATCATCTACTTAGTAATTCCAACATTTTCTGTTTTGTTTCACATTTTCAGCATTTGTAATATTTTGACGCATAGCCAGGCCAAGCAATTGAAGAAAAAAACAATGTCCGTATGCTTAAAACTAACAGGTCCACAAATGACAATGAATGATATAATTAGTTAATACAAATTTGTCATATACCTGACATACGTTGTTTGCTGTAATTTCAATAATGTCATAAGGAAGTTAAATTGGGCATGGCTAATATTTACATTTTTGCCAATACTGATTAGTATATTCATTTTTGATATTAAATAAATTTGTAAATGACTGAAGGCTATGGAAATGAGCTACAATAATGGGAAATGGCCATTCAATTTGTTACCAAAGAGGAATCAAGAGGCTGGCTAGTGCTGTGCATCCATTCATATTGGCTTATTCATCATCATCATCCGCCTCTAACATGAAACACACTAATTCTAATGCTATCAATCAAATGTTGTTGTTAATAGGACTGCTATTGAGTTTCAGTTCCTTACCAAATATAATTTTCCTGAATTTCAAGTGTTTAATTATGAAATATTGTCATTAACAGTCCTGTCATACACACTTAGTTACTGTTGAGTGATGCTCAGTTTAAATTCAGGATCCTAATTTCATTACATCCTTGGTTTAAACTTTGATAAGATAAGTGATCTCCAAATAAATAAAATATATACTGCTCTTCAAGAGTGTAACATTGCACTGTTTAGTTAATCCTAATGGCAATTATTGGTTGGAAGGACTGCCTCACAAGTTTAACCCGTTGGTCCCAACTCTGCTCCCCAAGTTCCATACACCCACCACCTTTTGTGTGAAAAAGTTACCCCTTGGATTCATATTAAATATTTTCCCCTTCACCTTGAACCTATGTCCTCTGGTCGTCGACTCCCCTATTCTGGGCAAGAGACTGTGCATCTGCCTGATCTCTTCCTAACATAATTTTGTACACCTCTATAAAATGACCCCACATCCTCCTGCGCTCCATGGAATAAAGGCCCAGCCTACTCAACCTCTCCCCCTATAGCTCACATCCTCCAGTCATCGCAACATCCATCCAAATCTTTTCTGAACCCTTTCAAGCTTGACAATATGTTTCCTATAACATGGTACCCAGAACTGAACACAATATTCCAAATGTGGTCTCATCAACGTCTTATACAACTGCAACATGATCTCTCCGCCAACGTCTAAACTCACTACTCTGACTGATGAAGGCCAAAGTGCCAAAAACCTTTTTGACCACCTTATCCACCTGCGACTCAACCTTCAAAGAACCATGCACCTGTACTCCTCGATCCCTCTGCTCAGCAAAACTACCCAAAGGCCTACCATTCATTGTGTAGGTCCTGCCCTAGTTCAATGTCCCAAAATGCAACACCTCACACTTCTCTGTATTAAATTCCATCAACCATTCATCTGCGCACCTGGCCAAACGATCCAGATCATGCTGCAATCTTTCACAACCATCTTCACTATCTGCAAAACCACTCACTTTTGTAACATCAGCAAACTTGCTAATCTTGCCCTGTATGTTCCCACCCATTGATGTAGATGAAAAACAGTAACAGGCCCAGCCCTAACCCTGAGGCACACCATTAGTCACAGGCCTCCAGTCTGAGAAGCAACCTTCCACCATCACCCTCTGCTTCCTTCCATGGAGCCAATTTGTTATCCATTCAGCTATCTCTCCTTAGATCCCATGTGATCAAACCTTCCAGAGCAGCCTACCATGCAGAACCTTGTCAAATGCCTTACTGAAATCCAGTGACCTTCTTGGTCACGTCTTAAAAAAAAATCGATCAGATATCTGAGACATGACATCCCACATACAAAACCATGCTGACTATCTCTAATCAGCCCTTGCCCATCCATATGCCTGTATAACCCATCGGTCAGAATACTCTAGTAACTTTCCAACTGCAGATGTTAAGCTCACCGGCCTACAGTTTTCAGTTTTTTCCCCGCAGACCTTCTCGAAAAGAGGCACATTTGCCACCCTCCATTCTTCCAGCATCTCTCCTGTATTTAAGGACGACTCTTAAATTTCAATCAGAGGTCCCGTAATTTCCTCTCTAATTTCCCGTAATATCCTCGGATATATCTGATCCGGCCCTGGAGATTTGTCTACCTACATACACGACAGTACCTTCAGTACTTCTTCAACGGCAACACTGACTGCTCTCAAGACACTTCCATAGACTGCCCCAAGTTCCTCCGTCCTACTGTCTCCTCTGTAAATACTGAGGGGAAATACTCATTGAGGACCTTGCCCATCTCCTATGGCTCCACACAGAGGTGACCACTTTGATTCCTGAGAGTTCCCACTCTCTCTCTAGTTACCCTTTTCTCCCTTAAGTATTAATAAAATCTTTTTGGATTGTCCTTAATGCTACCCGCCAGAGCTATCTCCGGGAGATAGGGATTAGAAGGGCAAAATGCCCTTCTAATCTCCTTTTTCAGTTTACTGATTAGTTCTCAAACTTCTCCAGGAATGCACTTTATCCCAGCTGCTTATACTAGGTATGTTACAAAACTTACCTTTAGCGGCGCTGCACTTCTGCCGCTCCCCGTGTGCGCGACTTTAGCGCCTGTCAGAGGGGGGCGGGCTTAAAGTGCCGATTTTCACCAGACCAGGATAATCGATGAATGTCGGGCGATTTAATTGCGGAAGAAAAATCGCTCCGACATTTCATCCATTAAGGTATTTTTAAATTACTCTAAGTTATTTGTTAACTAGAGTAATTTAAAAATCACCTTCAAAAGCCGTGACCGCAGACCACCGGAAGCATTTTCCGTAGGGGAGAAAAAAAGGTAAATACTTTATTTTTTTATTAAAAGTTGGTTTTTTGGGAGGCATAAATACTATTTTAATGTTGCGAAATGGGTTCCCCAAAAAATGTATGAACCCCCAGTATTTTCCCCCCCGACTTCACCGCTAACCGCAACGTTCCAATCCACCGCATTCCGCTAAAACCCACTCGCTAGTTGATTTAAATGGCCATTTATTTACAGGCAGTAAACACTAAATTCCTTCCATTTGGCCCAGAAATTCATGAAAATTAGATTTAAAAATTATGTTATATTGTGGATTATTGTGTGAATGTTATTTGGACACTTAGGCAATTAAAAAAAAGTTTATCTTTTCTTAAGAAATTGATAGATGTTTAGATCTACTCATTGAATTTTGTAATTAGCTACAATTAGATAACTAACTAATTATATACTTTAATTTCAGGTAATCCAAGTAAGATTGTTTAATATTTGTTTCAGAATGCTTCAATCTATAATGACTGAAAATTTCATTGAGTTCTCTTAATTTTTAATAAAGTTATGGGCTTTTAATTTTTCCAGATCACAGCTTTTGAGTTAAGTCAATTGAAAGGCAATGGGAAGCAAGATACTCATTTCCGAGCATGAAAATGGCCATAACCTTCTTAATACTGAAGATATGAAAGTAAATTAGGTGTCAAATTAAACTTCTTGTTATGCTTTACCTGATGGGATAAATTACAGACTTGATTTTTAAAATCTCAAAATTTTGTAACATTGCTACTTATACCTGTCCCATGCATCCTTCTTGTTTTTGACCAATTCCTCACTTTTCCTCATCAGCCAAGCTTCCTTACGTTTGCCTGCTTTGCCGTTCACTCTAACGGGGACGCACATATCCTGAGCTTTTGTCTACACACTTTTGAAAACATCCCACTTGGCCAATGTTCCTTTCCTCTCAAATAAACTGCTCCAGTCAACTTGAGCGAGACCTTCACTCATACCCTCAATGTTGGCCTTACCCCAGTTGAGCATTTTAACACATGGACCCTCTCCTTCACTATCCATGACTATTTTAAACCTAATCGAACTGTGGACACTGGTCCTGAAAGGCTTCTCCACAAACACTTGATTAACTTGCCTTTCCCAATTTCCCAATACTAGATCCAGTGTTGCCATCTCACATTTGGGGACCTCCACATACTGCTTAAGAAAACTCTCCTGAATACTTTTGAGGAATTGCACCCCATTTAAACCCTTCGCGCTATGATTTTGCCAGTCTATATTGGGAAAGTTAAAATCCCTGGCCACAACCTAATTTGGCCTGCAGCTGTCTGCAATCCTCTGGTATATTTGTTCTTCTAATTCCCATTGACAATTCGGGGGCCTATAGTAAACCCCCAACAAGGAGACTATCCCTTTCTTGTTCCTCAGCTCCACCCATATAGCCTCATTAGATGAACCGTCTGTAATGTCACCTCTGATCACTGCCGTGACATCCTCCTTAACCAACAATGCAACCCCACTCCCCATCTTTTTCCCTCACCCTTGTCTCTCCTAGAGCTCCTGTACCCTGGAACATTCCCTTTACCAGGTTTCAGTCATGGCTACAACGTCCCATTCGCTCGAACCTATCCATGCCCTAAGCTCATCTGCCTTACCCGTCAGGTCACTTGCATTAAAATACGTGCAGTTTAAACCAACTCTCCTTCCTCGTTCTCCACCTTTTACCTGCCTATTCTGTCCACTAACCTTTCCCACACCATCCTCCATACCAACTTCTAGCCTCTCACGTGCCTCTGTCCTGTACAAGATCCCACCCTCCTGCCAATCTAGTTTAAACCTCCTCGTGTAGCGTTAGCAACCTGTCTGCTAGGATGTTGGTCCTCCTCCAGTTAAAATTTTGTACTGATCACCCCTGCCCCAGAGGAGATCCCAATGATCCAGAAATCTAAATCCTGCCCCCTGCACCAACTCCTCAGCCACACATTCATTTCCCCTGTCTTCCTGTTCTTACCTTCACTAGCACAAGGTACTGGAGGCAATCCTGAGATCAGCACCCTGCAGGTCCTGCTTTTCAGTCTTCTACCCAATTTCGTAAACTCGTGTTGCAGAACCTCCTTCCTCTTTCTACCTATGTCGTTCGTGCCAACATGCACAACAAACTCCTGCTGCTCCACCTCACTCTTGAGGTTGCCGTGCAGCCGCTCTGAGACATCCTGGTCCCTGGCACCAGGGAGGCAACACACCATCCTGGAGTCTCGCCTGATGCCATGAACAGACTTGGAATTGCAGCCCTGGCTGCCACTCAATCTTGTTGTGTCATCTGCTCCGACAGCTGCCAAGAAGGTGTACCTGTTTTTAATAGGTACAGCCACCGGGGGCTCCTGCACTCCATGTTTACTTCTCTTCCTCGTTGACAACCTTACCTCACTGTAGGTCTTTTCCAGGAAACTCTCGGTTTCCTGGGTGGTCCTGAGGTAATCGAGCTGCTGTATGAATCTCTATTAAAAAATAACAGTGTCATTCATATATTCTTTTCATAGAGCCTAATTATGGTGTAGAATTCCAGCCATTTCTTTCTTTTTGCTACGTTGCATTTGCATAAAATGTCTACTATTAGTAGCAGCACCAGAGATGAAGACACATATTGGGTTACAGAATCAATGGCGAGGGTGTAGGTTTGTAAAACTTATCAGAATGGCAGGAAAGATTCTTAACCACTGAACTGTGGTTAATTGGTTTGAGAATTCAAAGGTTAGTCAATGTTTTTGAACATTAGCAAATTGCAAAGCTTCATTGAGCATATTATCAAGATAGAATACTCCATAAAGAACAATATTTAATTAATTAATTATTGGTCTTGAGTTATTTACTGTGGAGTTGTCATGACAACCCATGAACAGCACTATTCATATTAAACATAACATTATGAAGCCTGCAAATATGGAATGGCAGTCTAATAAATAAAAGTAGATTTCATCTCATACCAGCAAAATAAACAATAGACAATAAACAATAGGTGCAAGAGTAGGCCATTTGGCCCTTCGAACCAGCACCGCAAATCATAAGAGGTATGCGTTGACAGAATTTTTTTAGGAATAGATGATTTTTATACAGAAGAAAATAACCTGCATTTACTCACCAACCTCCATCATATCAATGCGTCTCAAATTGTTCAAATGCCAATTACTTAATTTTCAAATTAAATCACTATCATAACTGCAGGTATCAAATTGTGCTGAGCAGGATCAATGACAGCATTGAGATAAATAATGACTTTAGTAAAGTACTGGACCTTTGCCAGGCTACTATAATCCTTCCCTGCTTTCTTTTAAAACTTTAATATCCATCAGAATGTAGAGTTGATGTCATCTCATTTAAAGAAACTGCCTAGATACTTTGCCACCATTCATTGTGTGATTAATTTTCAATTAAAAATCAGTCATAAAGGAAAATTGGGCATTTACAGTAAATTGTGCTGGTTTTCTTTCCCATTATTGTGCATATCTGACATGCTAACACAGAGACTGGAATTAAATCAGGATGCCAGTTCTTAGATTCTCGTTCATTGAAGTGTGGTCCATGAATAATGCGTCCATTATGCCCGGCTTGATTCAGAAGCCGGTCATTTTAATACTCGCAAGGCTTGCTTTTGCATTGCCGTAAGAGAATCAACCTGGGCAGGTTCTAGCCCATGAAGTTGGTGGTACGTCCAAGACAGCTAGATTCCCACTAAGTAATACACTTTATTTGGCTATGCCTCAGGCACACAAGCACCACCAGTTGAGAATCTCATCTCCCTGCTCCTTCACTCCTGCTTCCAATAAATTAACCATACCCTCAACCATGATCAACCATGATCTATCTATTTGATAGTTCCCTACAATTAACCCTACGCAGATCTCTGGACACCAACACTGCTATTTTCAGAATGTTGACATCCTTTTGACCTCCTAACGCAAACCTATAATCTAAACTTGCTTTTGGAAGAGGAGGGGTCAATTAGACAGCTTGCATGGCTTTATCTGCAACGGGTCATCTTAAGAACTTGATTGAGTTTTTTGTGGAGGAAACAAAGGTGATCAATGAGGGTAGGGCAGTGGATGAAAATCCCTTATGATAGGCTGATCCAGAAGATTGAATGTCTCGTGGATGGCTCGTGGGTGTGTATCTTCTAATCCACGATCATCAATTGAAGTGACTGTTGAGGGCTAAACCCTTGAGATGTCGTTACTGCACATAGGATCCACAGTGACTTGGTTGTTTGGAATCAGAACTGGCTTACTCATAGAAGGCAGATGGTTGTGGTGGAATGGTGTTATTCTGACTAGAGGTCTGTAACTAATGGAGTTCTGCAGGGATCTGTGCTAGCACCGCTGTTTCTAATGTATATACAGTAGATGACATGGACAAAAATGTGGAAGCATGATTAGTAAGTTTACAGATGACGCCAAAATTGGTGGAGTAACTCAACTGGTCAGGCACCAACTTTGGAGTACATTGATAAGTTAATGTTTTGCATTGAGACCCTTCTTCAAACTGATTGTTTTTGGGGATAGAAAGCTGGAAAATAAGTGGGGACAGGACCAAGCCTGGCAAGTGATAGGTGGATACATGGTCTCCCAAAACAGATGGTTAATAGATAAAATATTTTTCTATGCAACATAACAGCACTAAAATACACACTCTATGTCTCTAAATCAGGATTTGAATCCATAATATCTATATAATTAAAAGTCTCATCTTGACCACTTCTTGTCTGCGCTGTATATTGATTTTAGAAAAAACGCTATCATATATTGCTATGATTTTTGGCCATCTTACTCACATTCCGCCTCCGCTGAGCAGGCCCGAGGACGTTTCACAAAGATGAAAAATAAAAAAGTTATGAGTGTTTAAAAAACCTTGAGATCCTCTCGCCTGTCAATCACCGTGATGAAGGTAACGCCCCTTCCGGAGGGTGGGGGGGTGGGCAGGACCATAAAGCCCCGGTTGCCTGGACGTGACTCAGTCACTCTGCAAGATCGTGAAGGAGAGGCCACGACTCTCATTCTAAGCTGTGAATCAACTGAACTGTCAGTCTGCAATGTACTTGCAATAAATGATTTGTTAGCCCTTAATGAAAATGCCATGAGTTGTTTGGCCTGCTGCCCTGCCTGTGCTTGAAACTGCAATGCTTTATTAGGTCCAACTGTGTTTGGAAGGAATAAATGTTTTATTAGGTCCGACTGTTTGGTTCAAAAGTCCCGCTCATTTTGTGACTTCCGCTTAGTGGACAGGTCGCGCTGATTGCGTAATTTCCGGTGAGTGCAGAGGTTGTGCTGATTGCGTAATTTCAAGTAAATGCAGACGTCACGTTGATTGTGGAAGTGCCGCTGACTGCAGAAGCCCCAAAGTGGAGAGGCCGAGGTCAGCCGTTTGAGTATTCAAGAAAGTTTACTGCCATATATATGGTGTGTGAGTCAATGAGTGTGTGTGTATGTTTGTGAGTGTATGTGTATGTATGTGTGTGTGTGCATGTGTTTGTGAGTGTATGTGAGTGAGTGAGCAAGTGTGTGTGTGTGAGTGTGTGGTCTCAGTGACTGAGCTGCTAGCCTAAGAATCCATTCAGCCCTCCATGCCCATACTAGCCCTCTGGAAACCAGTCCTTTCAGCCCACAACACCATGCTAGCGCTCCAGAACACCCCCCCCCCCCCCCCCACCACCACAGGCCAGCAATATTGGAATTGGTGGAGAAGTGGAATATTGCATTGGGGGACCAGCATTCTCGTGTGAAGCTGGGACCCAACGGATCCCACTTAGTCTAGTATTGATTTAAAATTGAAGTGGCCACTATTGAGCACACAAAAATAGCTTACTAAGACTGAGCCACTCAGTAACTCCTGTGAAGACATGCTTGGTAAACGGGTTAGCAAAAGTGTATCTGAGTTTTTGTTAAAAATATCTGCATATAATAAAGTAGATGGCTATCAACATTTACATCAGCCAGCGCAATGGCAGCTTTCATCAATAAATAAATTGATATCGTCTACCATATTACCATTGCACAAAATAGACAACAAAGGTACTGCCAGCAAGAAGTTACCCATTATGAGAAAATTGGGCCAAATTATAAATAACAAACATAGCAGAGTGGCAAGCAGTATTTGGCAAGTGCAATCTTCTCATAAAATCATGAGTATTTCATTTAACCAACTATTCTGCATGTCATTCCCTGTGATGCCCTACAGCGCAAAATATGTTCTGCAAACTTTGGCTGCACAAATACCAAAACAGCACCTATACAGAACACTGGGATTACATAAAAACAGGAAAATAGGTACAGGAGTAGGCCATTCAGCCCTTCGAGCCTGCACCGCCATTCAATATGATCATGGCTGATCATCCAACTCAGTATCCCGTACCTGCCTTCTCTCCATACCCTCTGATCCCCTTAGCCACAAGGGCCACATCTAACTCCCTCTTAAATATAGCCAATGAACTGGCCTCAACTACCCTCTGTGGCAGAGAGTTCCAGAGACTCACCACTCTCCGTGTGAAAAAAGTTTTTCTCATCTCGGTCTTAAAGGATTTCCGCCTTATCCTTCAGCTGTGACCCCTCGTCCTGGACTTCCCCAACATCGGGAACAATCTTCCTGCATCTAGCCTGTCCAACCCCTTAAGAATTTTGTAAGTTTCTATAAGATCCCCTCTCAATCTCCTAAATTCTAGAGAGTATGAACCGAGGTTGAGAGGTTGAGAGGTTACACAGTAGAGAAAGGTTGGACTGAAGACAAAATGAAGTATATGACTTTCTAGGAGAACAAATATCATCTATACTATTATTAAAACCCTAATCTTGACCACTTCCGGTTTGCTTTTTTAAAAATGTGCACAAAAATGGTACCCTTTATTGCTAGGATTTTTTCACCATCTTACTCACCGTTCTCTGCTCCAAGCGCACCAGGTTTTGTCCCGATCGGTGGAATTATACAAAAGATATGAAGGTTTATAAAAAATCGTGAGATTAGCGGATTTGTCTTCTCACCTGTCAGTCACCATGAAGGTAACGCCCCTTCCAGCACCCGCTGGGGATTAAAAGCCCGGAGGCAGGGCTGAGTCCACAAGTAGTCTTGATTGAGTCTGCAGGAGTGGAGTCGGTGACGCCTTTGTGTGGAGTCCTCCCCCCTTCCCCCACCCCCCCCCCCCACACCACCCCACCCCCTCACACCACCCCACCCCCTGACACCACCCCACCCCATGCCCAGCACACTACCCCAACCCCCCCGAACACCACCCCATCCCCCCACAACACCCCACCCCCTCCACCCATACCACCCACTTCCTCCCCCACACCACCCCTCGCCCCCTACCCACATCCCCCTCCCCCACACAACCTCTTCCCCCACACTCCCCTCTCCCACACCCCCCCTCCCTTCCTCCACACCCCCCCTTCCCCACACCACCCCCTCCCCCACACCACCCCCTTCTACCACACCACCCCCCTCCCCCACACGCCCCCTCCCCCACACCACCCTCCCCCAACCCCACCCCCTCCCCCACACCAGCCCCACCCCCACACCCCCCCCCCCCTTGATCCTGGATCTATTTTATCAATTTTTTGGTTCTCTTCTTCTCTGATTTGTCTTTCTCCGTTCTTTTTTACCCATCCATTCTCCTTTCCACCCTATCACCTGATTTCCCATTCCTTAAACCCTTTTAAATGCACTCTTGCCTTCCGATCCCATCTGTGGTGTTTTCATCTCTAATGCTATTTTCTTTTTAGAATTCTACCTTAACATTATTTTTATTCTTTCCACAGAGTTGACCAAAGTTCCCACAGATATACCTGCTGACGTTCTGGAAATTGATCTTTCCAGAAATAAATTCAAACAACTGAGTGCCAAAAATTTCATGAAATTTCAGGAATTAGAAACATTAAATCTCAGCAACAATGCATTAACATATATACATTCTGGTAAGAATATTCCTAAGTAAATGCAATTGTTAATATGCTGTTTAGAAAAAATGAACTATGAGACTGCAATTAAATTTTCTTTGGAGTATAAAAGTGTAAAAAATATTCCAAATAGTGTCCATTTATGTAATGCCAAGAATGCATCGTATCACCTTTGATAAATTTTGAAAAATGTCTGTTACCCAAACATGTTGTCCCATTCTGACAAACTTTGTCCCATTTCATGACAATTTTGAAAAGTGACATCACCTTTCAGTTTGATGAAGCTGTAGAAATTAAATTTTTAAAGAATCATATGAAATAGTTCCAAAGAAAACATCATTGTGTTTCTTTTTTCAATTTCAGCTGCATTTGTTGGTCTTCTCCGCCTGAAGGAGCTGGATCTATCTCAAAATTATTTATACAGCTTTCAATATGGCGTCTTGGAGCATCTCTATTTTATAGAGAACATAGTTCTTACTGGAAATCCATGGAAGTGTGATTATCAAATCCACTACTTGGCCTACTGGTTGCAAGTTCACTACACAGTAGAGTTTGAAGGCCTTGAATGTAAAGAGCCTAGTGAATATGAGGGCTGGACTGTACAGAAGTATGTCAAAAAATATTATGAAGGTTGTCCCAAGGAAAAAGCAGTATCACATTTTGATCCTTATGAATCTGCTGAGTTAGAAGAAAAAGAAACTAGAAGAATACCTTGACTTGTTAAAATTTTACATATTTCACATTTTTCCTTTAAATATGACATAAAGTAAGTATATAGCCAAATTTCATACAGGCATTACATATGTCAAAATCACTTTGTCCTAACCAGTATGTTTTATATTATAACATTATAGAAAATGATCAAATTACACTCATTCCAACGTTCAGGAATCTCTGCAAGCTTTTTGTAACACAGCTGCATTACATTAGTACCAAGACAAATTATAACTATATCTTATCATAAGCTGCATTTTTATGAAACCTTGTAATGTATCTTAGTAATCATTTAGAAAGCAGAACATCTATTGCAGTTATAAATAAAGAATATGCCAGCAAAGCGCATTAGGCTTTCTAGCCAATGAGAACCTTTAATTGCTCTTTAGTTTGTGATGTCATGTGATTGTACCAAGCATTGAGAAGTTTTACGTTGTTTTTTTTGTATATCCACATAAAGAAACCGTAGATAATGTCATTAAATTGTTATACAGTTATTGATCGTCAGATCTCTAGATTCATTTTATGTGTTTGACAATCTTTGTCCCAGTTTTGTCTGAAATGAAACAAGTATTTAACCATAAACATTACTTTTGAAATAGCAACTGAAAATCTGTAAGTTATAGAATGTTTCCATTGCTAATGGACATGACAGTGTCTACTACTATTTTAACTGAAATTATATTCAATCCAAGCTCTCCAGCATCACCAAATCAATACTAGATATTTTGCAGATACTTGTTCAGCACATTCCAACCAATCAACTGGTCCACAGCGTTCAATGCACTCCATCTCAAATATACATGTACAATGCCCTCCACAATGTTTGGGGCAAAGACCCATATATTTATTTTCTTCTGTACTCCACAATTTGAGATTTGTTGTAGGAAAAAATCACATGTGGTTAAAGTGCACATTGTCAGATTTTATTAAAGGCCATTTTTATAGATTTTGGTTTTACCATGTAGAAATTACCTTGGTCTCCCTTTTCAGGACACCATAATGTTTGGGCTACATGGCTTCACAGGTGTTGCAATTGCTCAGGTGTGTTTAATGGCCTCCTTAAGCGAGCTCTCAGCACCTAACCTTTCCTCAAGTCTTTCCATCACCTTTGGAAACTTGTATTGTTGTTTATCAAAATGAGGACCAAAGTTGTGCCAATGAAAGTCAAATAAGCCATTATGAGACTGAGAAACAACAACAAAACTGTTCGAGACATCAGCCAAATCTTAGCCTTATTAAAATCAACTGTTTGGAAAATCATTAAGAAGAAGGAGCTTAAGCAAAGGGACTGGCAGGCCAAGGAAGACCTCCACAGCTGATGATAAAATAATTCTCTCTATAATAAAGTAAATCTCCCCAAACACCTGTCCGTCAGATCAGAAACACTCTTCAGGAGACAGGTGTGGATTCGCCAATGACCATTGTCCGCAGAAGACTTCATGAACAGAAATACAGAGGCTACACTGCAAGGTGTAAACCACTGTTAACCACAAAAATAGGATGGCCAGGTTACAGGTTGCCAAGAAATACTTAAAAGAGCAACCACAGTTCGGGATAAAGGTCTGGTGGACAGATGAGATGAAGATTAACATATCAGAGTGATGGCAAGAGTAAAGAATGGAGAGAAGGAACTGCCTAAGATCCAAAGCATACCACCGCATCTGTGAAACACGGTGGTGGGGTGTTATGGCCTGGGCGTGTATGACTGCTGAAGGTACTGGCTCAATTATCTTAATTGATGATACAACTGCTGATGGTAGTAGCATAATGAATTCTGAAGTGTATAGACACATCCTATCTGCTCAAGTTCAAACAAATGCCTCAAAACTCTTTGGCTGATGGTTCATTCTACGGTAAGACAATGATCCCAAACATACTGCTAAAGCAACAAAGGAGTTTTTCAAAGCCAAAAAATTGTAAATTCTTGAGTAGCCAAGTCAATCACCCGATTTGAACCCAATTGAGCATGCCTTTTATATGGTGAAAAGAAAACTGAAGGTGACTAGCTCCCAAGACAAGCATAAGCTAAAGATGGCTGCAATACATTGTCATCGTGGCGAATCCTCGATGGTCTATGTTCTGTTGTTTTTATAGACTCTCAGGTGGCTTATGAGTCCAATCCTGGCTTTGAAAGTTCTTCGACATTCAGGACAAGTAATTCCAGATGGCAGATCAGGCTTTGGTTGTTGCTGTCTCGCTTTCCGTTTTCTTCTCTTTTCTTCTAATTCTGCACATCTCTTGGCCTCTTTTACGTTTGCCTTTTTTAAGCTGGGAGTAGACTGCTTTGGTAGACACTCGTCTTCCATCAGAACAACATGACCGACCCATCTTAGTTGGTTCATGATGACGAAGGCTTCGATGCTAGATGTTTTCGCTTCATTCAGCACGCTGATCTTGGTTCTTCTGTCTTCCCAACTGATATTTAAGCTGCTTCGAAGACATAGTTGATGGAACTTTTTAAGTGTTTTCAGATGGCATCGGTATGGTGTCCAGGTTTCGGATGCATACAGGAGCGTTGGAATTACCACTGCCTTGTACACTAACATTTTGGTGTCTGTCACGATTTTGAAAGACTCTCGTTCAAAGACGTCCAAAAGCTGATCCAGCACACTTAAGATGATGTTGGATCTCGTCATCAGGGTTGACATTATAGGAGAGGTGATTTCCAAGGAACGGAAAGTGATCCACATTTTTCAAGGTTGTTTCACCAAGTTGAATTGACGGTTCTTTCCGATTTGTCTCAGTTGGTGATGATTGCTAGATAACCTGAGTCTTCTTGGAGTTGATAGTAAGTCCAATTTCCATGTAAGCATTGTTGAAGGCAGTCAGGATCTGTTGCAGATCATTTTATGAGAGAGCTGCAACACAGTTGTCGTCTGCGTATTGGAGTATTGGAACTCAATGAGGGAGCTCATAGTTGTCATCGTTTTGGACGAGCCAGGCAAGATTGAAATGTCTGCCATCTGTTCTGTAAACAATTTTGATTCCTGGGGGTAAGTTGTCCTGGATGATATGGATGATTGTCGCAAAGAAGATGGTGAACAGTTTGGGGCAATCACGCATCCCTGTTTCACTCCTGATCTGACTTGAAATGGCTCACAGTTGTTGTTGCTGTCCATGACTGTGGCAAACATGTCAATGTGGAGGAGTCTCAGGATTCGAATGGCATTCAAAGGTGGTTAGGACGTCCCATAACAGTTCCCTTTGTACCGAGTCGAAGGCCTTAGTGAGGTCAATGAATGCAATGTATAAAGCTTGAAGTTGTTCACAACATTTTTCTTATAGGTAACGCATTGTGAAGATCATGTTCCACGTGATGGTCTAAAACTGGCTTGTGTCTCTGGAAGGATCTTCTCGGCTAAAGGCTTGAGGCGGTTGTTCATGATGCAGGCGGGGACTTTGCCTGCTGTTGCTAATAGGAAAATTCCATGATAGTTTCCCCAGTCAGATCGATCGCCTTTCCTTTTGTAGATGGTACCAATTGCATAGTTTCTAAAGTCTCTTGGTATGTCGTCATTTATCCAAATCTTGTTGAGAAGTTGATGCAGTTGGTAATGGGGCAGTTTACCTCCAATTTTGTAGACTTCGGCTGGTATTCCATCGAGTCCAGCTGCCTTCTTGTTTGGCAAGGTTTTGATAGCTTCTTTGACATCTTCAAGTGATGGTATTTTGCTTAGGGAGTCATCAACAGGCTGCTTTGAAATGCTGTTGATCACATTCCTGTCAAATTAGGTGGTTTGATTTAGAAGATCTTCAAAATGCTCCCTCCATCTAGAATTGATGTGAGCATTGCTCCTCCAGATGGTTGACCCATCTTTGCTTTTGAGAGGGGCTTGGCCGTGAGTGGATGGACCAAAAATGGCTTTGGTGCGTTGAAAAAGCCTTGTGTGTCATTGGTGTCTGCTCGTTGTTGGATTTCCTGAGCTTTCTCCCTCCACCATTGGTTTTTCAGGTTTCGGGTGTTCTTCAGGACTGCAGCCTTGCATTCCTCATAGCACTTCCTTTTGGTAGTGACTGTTGATCATTTTGTAAGGTGATAAAAGCTTTTCTCTTTTCATCAATGAGTTGTTGGAGCTGTTTGTCATTATTGTCGAACCAATCCTGATTTTTTTTTTAACTTGAGCCCAATAGTTTCTTTGCAGGAGGCAATGATGGCATTCTTCAATAGATTCCAATGTTCTTCAACAGACAGTGGGATTCGTTGAGGCAGTTGTTCTTGAGGTTTTTGTTGGAACTTCTGTACATGGTTGATGTCTTGAAGGAAGTCAACATTGAATTTCGTGATGGTGTTCTGGTTTTCATGTTTCCTTTTGGGCCGAATCTTCATTCTCATGGTGGACGAGATGAGACGCTGGTCTGTCCAGCACTCGTCGGCACCTGTTACAGCTCTTGTTTTCAGTACACCTTGTTGGTCATGGGATCATACGATTATGTAGTCGATGAGGTGCCAGTGTTTGGAACGTGGATGTTGCCAGGAGACTTTGTGCCTGTTTTTCTGGCGAAATAAGGTGTTTGTAATCAGCAGGTTGTGCTCAGCACATTTGGTGAGGAGGAGTTTCCATTTGCATTGACCTTGCCAACTTCCTTGCCGATTGTTCTGGTCCAGAGCCTGTGATCTTTCCCCACTCTGGCATTGAAGTCTCCTAAGAGAATGATCTTGTCGTCGATGGGAACAGAGGAAAGAAAGTCATCAAGTTGGACATAGAAGTTCTCCTTTAGTTCGTCTTCAGTATCCAGAGTTGGAGCATAGACGCTGATGATGGTGTTGTATTGGTTCTTGATGAGCTGGATTCGTAGAGTCATAAGACGTTTGTTGATTCCCAGTGGTCGCTCTGTCAGCTTCTGAAGTAGGCTGTTTCAGATGGCAAAACCTACTCCGTGAATCCTCGGTTGTTTAGGATCAAAACCTTTCCAGAATAAGGTATATTGACCTTGTTCTTCCTTTAGTTGCCCTTCTCCAGCTCTGCGGGTCTCACTCAGAGCAATGATGTCAAAGCTGAAATTTCGGAGTTCCCAAGCAACAAAGGCGGTTCTTCTCTCTGGTCGGTCTGAGTTTGGGTTGTCCATCAGAGTTCATATATTCCAAGTTCCGAGTTTCATAGTTTCCCTTCTTGATGGTTTTCGATCGCATGATGGTGATCCCACTGGATGCGACTTTCCACACAGGACAAGGCAAAGCAGACTGTTTTAAGGGCACCTTTTCTAGCCCCTTCCCAGTTCAGGGTGAGCAGAGTGGATCCGAAATCGGGCTGTTCAGACATGAATACTGCTACCGAACAACTTTCTTGCTTCTGTCCATTCACCGCTTCCGTGCCGGTTCTTGACTAGGAGATGCCAGCCATCACGTGGCCTGCTCCCATCGCCCTTCCCCGATCATCCGCCTTCACAGCCGTTGAGTTCAGGATAAGTCCGCCTAGTCCGCCGTTGAGGTCTTGCAAGTTGGATCGCTCTTAGTCTGCACCCTCATCCTCGAACTTACTGCCATGGGTGGCCCTACCAGAAGCTGGTGCTTTCGGAATCTCAAGGAGATGCTAGCCTCTTCACCATGACAAGGTAAACGATCCAAAGGCGCCCAGCAACTGGTGATGTCCATGAATCGCAGACGTCAAGCAGTCATTGCATGCAAAGGATATGCAACAAAATACTAAACATGACTACTTTCATTTACATGTTTCATTTACATTTGTTGTGTTCCAAACATTATGGTGCCCTTAAATGGGGGGACTATAAACACTGCTGTAATTTCTACAAGGTGAAACCAAAATGTATAAAAATGGCCTTTATTAAAATCTGACAATGTACACTTGAACCTCATGTGATTTTTTTTCTATTACAAATCTGAAATTATGGAGTACAGAGGCAAATAAATAAATGATGGGTCTTTGTCCCAAACATTATGGATACCACTGTACATAGTTTTTGAATGATATTCCCTGTAAATATATATTAGGAGTAACTTCTATTCATTTTACTTGAGAAAAATAAAGCAGTGAATAAAAACTATTGTGTACCTACCGTGCGGTTCTTGCTTGCTTCCTATTTTCTACTATGTGGCTTCCATGTGTTAATGTTAGCATTGATTTGTTTATGGTGATTTTTTGTATTATTTTCGATTTTTTATCCCTTTGGCCATTAGGCCAATTTAGGCATGCCATTTAATTTAATGTGTTATTTGGATTCTCATTTTATTTACTTTTCTAAAACTTTGATGTCAATTGTATAACGGGCATTCAGTTCTTGGTCACGTAATAATTCCACTTCTGTTTTTTAGTTCTAACCACTGAATGTAATCTGAAAACTGCACTTCGCATTAATGCAGAAGGAAAGCTAGTATTCCTAATTTGCATTTTTTTTAATGCAATTTTTTTGTCGTCATTATTTTTCCTCCAAATATCGCCAGAGGTTTTCTAAATATTGAAGGTTATTTTCCACTATTTTTCTATGCCAACTGTAGTAGAGACAGATGATAAAACTGGAAGGATTCCAAGTAGAGGCTAAGAATGTTCAGTCAATATGAAGGAACAGAACTTGTCCCTATTCCTGAAGAAAGTTTTCATAAATATTTAGTTTTGAAATGGTGAGGTAATCAATGCCACAGATCCAGTCTAGTGACATGTATAGTAGATTTATGGGTGTTTATGGAATACCTTTATTGAAGAAGTCCAGTAGCCAATAATCATCCATAATTTCACTTTATAATGTCTGGTTGTCAAAAACTAACAGCAATACATTAACAGCTAGATTAAATCAAATAATTTAGGAGCGACACACGGTGGTGCAACAGTAGGGTTGCTACCTTACAGCACTTGCACCGCCAGAAATCTGGGATCGATCCCGACTACACATGCCATCTGCATAGAGTTTGTACATTCTCACCATAACCACGTGGGTTTTCTCCAAGATATTCGATTTCCTCCCACACTCCAAAGACGTACAAGTTTGTAGGTTAATTGGCTTGGTATAAGTGTAAAATGTCCCTTGTGTGTGTTAATGTGCAGGGATCGCTGGTCGGTGCAGATTCGGTGGGCCGAAAGACCTGTTTCCACACTGTATCTCTAAAACTAAACATGATCTACTCAAGTTCTGTTGAACGGTACGCAACTTGAAACATTAACTGGTTCTCTTCCACAGATATGGTCACAAAACTGCTGAGTATTTCTAGCATTTTCTGTTTTAAATTTAGATTTCCAGAATCTGCAGGTTTTCATTTCAGGGTTTATTTAAGGATTTATTTAAGAATTTCAGGATTTATTGAAGATTTATTTAAATCACACGACAAATGGCACACAAAGGTATAATTCAGGATATGATCCATTGAAATAGAAGCCAGAAGCAACTGAAGTGGCATTTGGATATTCACGCAAGCTCAGGAATCCAAACATACAAAAAACACCCCAATTAATGATGTTGGTATGGAGGGGACGCGAAGGAGTCCAGCTAAAAACGAATTGGACATGAGTTGCGTGCACTAGACGTGTTTATTCTCTCCAATACAGCTCCCTACTCCTGTTAGGTCAGGGGCGTTGCCCGGCCTTAAATACCAACTCAGGTACCGACCCCGGGCCTAGGGCCTCCTACACCAAAACGCTGCCCACCAGATCCGATGGTTCCTTGTGCCGGGTTGCCACCAGGTGCCGCCACATGATCCCCCCCCCCCCCAGAACCAGGGGCACCGAACCGGACGGGGCGCCGAACGAGGCGGCCCAAACTCGTAGATACAATCCCACGCTCTGGGAGCTTGCTCGGTTCGGAAGAATCCCCGGGAGCTCGGGACGGCGGACGCCCGCGACGGGGCGGTTGAGCCACATGGTCTGGCTTGCTCAGGTCCAAGAAGGCCATTTTCAAACGAGCCACAGACACAGTTTCACGCTCCCATGTCTAAATCAAATGTAGTAGGCCCATGTCGCAGGACACGAAAGGAACCTTCATATGGGCACTACAAGGGCAACCTGTGGTAGTCACGGTGAAGAAAAATATACGGGCAGCCCATCAGCGGCAGTGGGAAGGGGCACTCCATGATGCTACGTTGGGATAGGAGACAGGGAGCCGACCCTCTCCTGCAAGCACTGATGGCGAGGGTACCTGGGACCCATCAGCAGCAGGGACAAACTCCCCGGGACGGTGAGCGGAGCGCCGTATACCAACCCCGCGGAGGACGATGACAGATCTTCCTTGGGGGTGGTTCCCAATGCCCAACAAGACCCATGGCAACTCGCCCATCCACCCAGGGCCCGTGAGACGAGCCTTCAGGGCGGCCTTCAGACAGCGGTGGAACAGCTCTACCAACCCATTTGACTGGGGATGGTACGCTGTTGAGCGGTGGCTCTGCGTCCCCAACAGGCGGGCCATGGCGGACTGCAGTTCAGACGTGAACTGGATGCCTCGGTCGGACGTGATGTGAAGTGGAACCCCAAAGCGGGCAATCCAAGTTGCCACGAGGGCACGACTGAATTGAAGTGTCCGTGAGCAGAATGGCCTCCGGTCACCGCGCAAAACAGTCAACCACCGTAAGCAGGTGTGAAACACCCTGGGACGGAGACAGTGGCCCCACGATGTCCACGTGGATGTGATCAAACCGCCGGCGTGGCACTGCAAATTCTTGAATGGGCAACCGGATGTGTCGATGCACCTTTGATGTCTGGCACAGGATGCACGCCCAGACCCAGCGAGCGACCTGCTTCCAAAGTCCATGCCATATAAACCTTGCGGCCACCATAGCAACCGTGGCCCGGATGGATGGGTGGGCCTGCCCAAGGATCACCTCAGAACGCGTCGACGCTAGGCCGCCGGAAGGATAGGCCTCGGCTGACCCGTGAATACTTCACAGAGGATGGAACCTGAGGGACCCAATGGCATGTCCTCAAGCACCAAGCCAGAGATCGCGGTGCAGGTTGCGATCTCCACCTTGGTGGCGGCGCAGCTGGCCAGTTTCTCATCGTCTGCCAGCTGGGCCGCCACCAAGGTGGAGTAATCTATTCTCGAGGACGTGTTAAGCGCGGCTGCAATTGCCAGACTGAACGAAGTATCCGCCACGAGGTTGCATTTCCCGGCGATGTGTTGAACGTCCATTGTATACTCCGAAATAGCCACCAGCTGGCACTGCTGACGAGCGGACCAAGGATCCGAAACCTTCGCAAAAGCAAACATGAGGGTCCGTGAAGGCTACAAAGGAACGGCCCTCAAGGAAGTGCCGCATTGCGAGGTGTAAGGCGAGCAACTCCCGGTCGAAAGCACACTAGCGCTGCGGAGGTGACAGCTAAAGGCGGCGAGTGGCCACCAACGGTCATTAACAGACTGTTGCAAAACGCCACCGACCGCAGAGTCCAAGGCATCCACTCTAAGGGCTGTGGGGGTGACGACCGACGGATGCACGAGCATAGTCGCCCGAGCAAAGGCCTCCATAGCCCCTTCAAACGCTGCCTCTGCCCTCTCTCTGCCTCTGTTTCTGCCCTCTTTCTGCCTCTGTCTCTGCCCTCTCTGTCTCTGCCCTCTCTGTCTCTGCCCTCTCTGTCTCTACCCTCTCTGTTTCTTGCCTCTCTGCCACTGCCCTCTCTCTGTCTCTGCCCTCTCTCTGCCTCTGCCCTCTCTCTGCCTCTGTCTCTGCCCTCTCTCTGCCTCTGTCTGCCCTCCCTCTGCCTCTGTCTTCCCTCCCTCTGCCTCTGTCTGCCCTCCCTCTGCCTCTACCCTCTCTCTGCCTCTGTCTCTGCCCGCTCTCTCTCTCTGCCCTCTCGCTCTCTCCCTCTCTCTGTCCTCTTTCTGCCTCTGCCCTCTCTCTGCCTCTGCCCTCTCTCTGCCTCTGCCCTCGATCTGTCTCGGCCCCCCTCTCTCTGTCTCTGCCCTCTCTCTCTGTCTCTGCCCTCTCTCTCTGTCTCTGCCCTCTCTGTCTGCCCACGCTCTCTGTCTGCCCTCACTCTCTCTCTGCCCTCTCTCTCTGCCCCCCCTCTCTCTCTCTCTCTCTCTGCCCCCTCTCTCTACCCGCCCCCCTCTCCCTCTAGCCATGCCTGCGAGTTAGGGGCTATGCATGAGTGGATATGGCAGGTGATCGGGTAAAAGGAGTGAATTAATAATATTAATATAACCATATAAACCATATAACCATATAACAATTACAGCACGGAATCAGGCCTTCTCGGCCCTTCCAGACCGTGCCGACCATTTATTTTCCCCTAGTCCCATCTACTTGCACTCAGACCATACCCCTCCATTCCCTTCCCGTCCATATACCTATCCACTTTACTTTTAAATGTTAAAATCGATCCTGCCTCCACCACTTCTGCTGGAAGATCATTCCACACAGCCACCACTCTCTGAGTAAAGAAGTTCCCCCTCATGTTACCCCTAAACTTCTTCCCTTAATTCTCATGTCATGCCCTCTTGTTTGAATCTTCCCTACCCTCAATGGGAAAAGCTTATCCACGTCAACTCTGTCTATCCCTTTCATCATTTTAAAGACCTCAGTCAAGTCCCCCCTTAACCTTCTGCGCTCCATAGAATAAAGACCTAACTTGTTCAACCTTTCTATGTAACTTAGTTGCTGGAACCCAGGCAACATTCTAGTAAATCTCCTCTGTACTCTCTCTATTTTGTTGACATCCTTCCTATAATTAGGCGACCAAAATTGTACATACTCCAGAATTGGTCTCACCAATGCCTTGTACAATTTTAACATTACTTCCCTACTCCTATATTCAATGCTCTGATTTATAAAGGCCAGCACACCAAAAGCTTTCTTTACCACCTAATCTACATGCGATTCCACCTTCAGGGAACTATGCACAGTTATTCCTAGATCCCTCTGTTCCACAGCAGTCCTCAATTCCCTACCATTTACCATGTAGTCCTATTTTGATTTGTTCTGCCAAGATGTGGCACCTCACACTTATCAGCATTAAACTCCATCTGCCATCTTTCAGCCCACTCTTCCAAATGTCCCAAATCTCTCTGTAGACTTTGAAAACCTACTTCATTATCCACAGCACCACCTATCTTAGTATTATCTGCATACTTACTTATCCAATTTTCCACCCCATCATCTAGATCATTGATGTACATGACAAACAACTGTGGACCCAATACAGATCCCTGAGGCACCCCACTGGTCACCAGCTTCCACCCTGACAAACAGCCATCCACCATTACTCTCTGGCATCTCCCATTCAGCCACTGTTGAATCCATCTTGCTACTCCGCCATTAACACCCAAATATTGAACCTTCTTAACCAACCTTCCATGGGGAACCTTGTCAAAGGCCTTACTGAAATCCATATAGACAACATCCACTGCTTTACCTTCATCAATTTCCCTAGTAACCTCGTCAAAAAATTCAAGAAGGTTTGTCAAACATGACCTTCCAGGCCCAAATCCATGTTGACTGTTCTTGATCAGCCCCAGTTTATCCAGATGCTTATATATATTATCTCTAAGTATCCTTTCCATTAATTTGCCCACCACTGACGTCAAACTAACAGGTCTATAATTGCTAGGTTTATTCATTTAAACTTTTTTAAACAATGGAACAACATGCGCAGTAAGCCGGCACTATTCCAGTTTCTAATGACATTTGAAATATTTCTGTCATAGCCCCTGCTATGTCTACACTAACTTCCCTCAATGTCCTAGGGAATATCCTGTCAGAACCTGGAGACTTATCCACTTTTATATTTTCAAAAGTGTCAGTATTTCCTCCTCTTTTAATCTCATAGTTTCCATAGCTACTTTTTTCCCTTACCTCTCAGAGTTCAATATCCTTCTCTTTGGTGAATACCAAAGAAAATAAATTGTTCAATATCTCCCCCATCTCTTTTGGCTCTGCAGATAGCTGTCCATTCTGGCTCTCTAATGGTCCAATTTTATCCCTCGTTATCCTTTTGCTATTAGTATAGCTGTAGAAACCCTTTGGATTTACTTTCACCTTTCCAAAGCCAAAGCAACCTTATATCTTCTTTATGCTATTCTTATTTCTTTCTTAAGATTCTTTTTACATTCTTTATACTCATCTAGCACCTAATTTACTCCATGCCTCCTATAATTATTGTAGATATCTCTCTTTTTTCGAACCAAGTGTCCAATTTCCCTTGAAAACCATGGCTCTTTCCGAATTTTACCATTTCCTTTCAACCGAACAGGGACATAAAGATTCTGTACTCTTACAATTTCCCCTTTAAATGTCCTCCATTTCTCTTCTACATCCTTCCCATAAAACAAAATGTCCCAATTCACTCCTTTTAAATCATTATGCATTCCCACAGAGTTAGCCTTTCTCCAATCAAAAATCTCAACCCTAGGTCCAGTTCTGACTCTCTCCATAATTATATTGAAACTAATGGTATTGTGATCACTGGTCCCGAAGTGCTCACCAACGCATACCCCCGTCACCTGACCTGCCTCATTTCCTAACAGGAGGTCCAGCACTGCCCCTTCTCTGGTCGATACCTCTATGTATTGCTGCAAAAAACTATCCTGCACACATTTAACAAACTCCAAACCGTCCATGCCATTTACAGAATGTGTTTCCCAGTCTATTTTTGGAAAATTGAAATCTCCCACAATCACTACCTTGTGCTTACTACTAATATCTGCTATCTCCTTACAAATTAGCTCTTCCAAGTCTCGCTCCCCATTTGGCAGTCTATAATACACCCCTAAAAGTGTTGCTACATCGTTCCCACTTCTCAGTTCCACCCAAATAGCCTCCCTAGACGAGCCTGATTAATAGATTAATCCTGCCAAAGCACTGCTGTAATATCTTCTCTGACAAGCAATGCAACCCCTCCACCTCTGGTCCCTCCAATTCTATCACACCTGAAGCAACGAAATCCTGGAATATTTAGTTTCCAATCACAACCCTCCCGCAACCATGTTTCACTGATTGCCACAACATCATATTTCCAGGTGTCAATCTAGGCTCTAAGTTCATCCACCTTTCTTACAATGCTCCTAGCATTAAAATATACACATTTTAGAAACCCACCATCCCTTATTCTCTGTTTATTATCTTTTTCCTCTTTCTCGCCTACATTTTGGGTCCGAGTGCTTACCTTCTCTGCCTCTTGCCCCTCAACCTGTTCCCTAGCCCCCACTACCCGAGTCCCTCCCCCCAGCCTTTCTAGTTTAAAGTCTCCTTTGCAAATCTCCCCGGCAGGATATTGGTTCCCCTCGGGTTCAAGTGCAACCCGTCCTTTTTATACAGATCATGCCTTCCCCAAAAGAGGTCCCAGTGATCAAGAAACTTGAATCCCTGCCCACTGCACCAGTCCCTCAACCACGCATTTATCCTCCACCTCATTCCATTTCCACTCTCACTGTCACGTGGCACAGGTAGACATCATGAAATTGTTACTCTTTTGGTCTTTATCAAGGAGGGTGGTTAGTGTGTGTGGGGGGTGGTTAGTGTGTGTGGGGGGTGGTTAGTGTGTGTGTGTGAGGGGGGGTGTGCTTGGTGTGTGTGTGATGCCGCAGGCTAATTGGGGGCAATGCATGAGTGGATAGGGCAGGGGAAATGGAGCAAATGAATAATATTAATATAATATCTATGTGTGGGGGGGGGTTAGTGTGTGTGTGGGGGGGGGGTGGTTAGTGTGTTTAGGTGATGCCGCAGGCCAAGCCCCCCTCCCCCCCCCACAACTGCGCGTTAAGGGGACGGGACCCAACGGGTCCCACCTTTGTTCTCAACATTCTAAATTTCCATGTGCATGCAGGGTTATGGTGGCTATCTTTTTAATCTCGTAAATTTGTATCTTCTTCCAAAACATTTGGCCACAGCCTTCACATTTTCACACATGCTACTGACATTTTTCGCCCCGGTGGGATAAACATCTTCCCGTCGCATTCCAACTTATATTTCAAAAGTATTTTAAGTTTTAATCGTTTATTTAAAAAAATTAATTGCTTTTCAGTGAGAGACTCTTGCAGCACTTTCCATTGAAGATGTCACAGCGCCGTCTCACAGATGTCCAATCACAATGGATCTCATTTACATATGACGTCACAATGGGACAGGGGTGGGAGATTGCAACATTCACATGTTTCCACAAATGCAATCAACCTGGCGTGCACAATCAAATAAGATCAAATAGTTGTCCACCCCCTTCCTCTATACCCCCTCTCTACCCCCTCCCTATCTACCCCCTCCCTCTCTACCCCCTCCCTCTCTACCCCCTCCCTCTTCACCTGCTCCCCATCCTCCCTTCCTACCCCTCCCCCTCCCTCGCTGCTCCCTCACCCTCCCTCTCTACCCCCTCCCTCTGTACCCCCTCTCTCTCTGCCCCCCCTCCCTCACTTCCCCCTCCCTCACTGCCCCCCTCCCTCACTGCCCCCCCTCCCTCACTGCCTCTGTCCCTCTCTGCCCCCCTCCCTCTCTGCCCCCTCTCCCTCTCTATTCCCCCCTAACTCTCTAGGGAGTGGTGAGCATTGGGACCTATGGGTGAGTGGTGGAGCCATGCGTTTGGGGACCAGCCCTCCCCTGTGACGCCGTGCCCCCATCATGCCTCAATCTCTACCCCCTCCCCCTCCCCCTCTCTCTACCCTCCCTCTCTACCCCCTCACCCCATCCCTCTCTACCCCCTCCCCCTCCCTCTCTACCCCTCTCACTGTCTAACCACACCTGCACAGTTGGGAGCAATGCATGAGTGAATAGGGCAGGGGAAATGGAGCAAAAGAACAATATTAATATAATATCTGGGGGGGGTTAGTGTGTGTGTGTGTGGGGGGGTGGTTAGTGTGTTTATGTGATGCCGCAGGCCACCCCCCCTCCCCCCCCACAACTGCGCTTTGAGGGGATGGGACCCAACGGGACCCAATGGGTCCCACTTGGTCTAGTATTATACTAAAACTCTTCGCTTTGTTCTCAACATTCTAAATTCCCATGTGCATGCAGGGTTATGTTCGCTTTCTTTTAAATTCCTTAATTTGTATCTTCTTCCAAAACGTTTGGCCACAGCCTTCATATTTTCACACATGCTACTGACATTTTTTCCCTCGGCGGGATAAACATCTTCCCGTCACATTCCAACCTATATTTCCAAAGTTTTAATCGTTTATTTTTTTAAATTAACTGCTTTTCAATAGGAGACTTGCAGCACTTTCCATTGATGATGTCACAGTGCCATCTCACAGACGTTCAATCACAATGGATGTCATTTACATATGACATCACAATGGGCCAATGGTGGTAGATTGCAACCTTCATATGTTTCCATGAATGCAATCAACCTGGCGTACACAATCTAATAAGATCAAATTGTCCCCCTCCCTCTCAGCTAGTCAGCACCGCGCAGATTGGTCTCTTCTCCTGTCACTCCCCGGGACGGTTCGCTCCTTCCTGGTCATCGCGTCTTTACTAGAGCTAAGGATGGCCGGCGCAGGTCTCCAACCGGACACAATTTTCAGAGGGACCGGAAGTGGCGCGGAGTCGGAGATGTCACCGATGTCGCCAAACAGAAAGCGGAAACTCTGATCCCGGTGGAGGAGAACTACCAGCGACCAGTCCCCATCGCACTGCCAGCTCCAGCTGCTTCCCCCCTCTGGTCCCCCTCGCTGGCTCCTGCCCCCTCCTCATGACACCGCCCTCTCCCCATGGCTCTTCCCCAGTCTTTTCTCCGAGCTCTCTCCCTCCCTCCCACACATACCCTCCCCCCACAACCCCCTCCCCCGACACCCATCTTCCCCCACACCCCTCCCCCCACAACCGCCCCCCACCCCCACAACCCCTGCTGTCTACACACCCTTTCCCATCCACACATCCCTGTCCCCACCCACACACATCCCTCCCACCCACACACCCCTCCCCGCCCACACACATCCCTCCCGCCCACACACACCCCCATCCCTCCCACATACCCTCCTCCCTCCACCCCACTGCCATTACACACCCCTCCCCTACATCCCCTCCCCCTCCCACATCCCTCTCCCTCCTCCACATCCCACACCCCTCCTCCCCCTCTCCCACACCACTCCCTTCCACACACATCCCTTCCACACCCCTCCCACCCACACTCACCCCTCCCCTCCCACCTTACACCTCCCTTCCCCACGCCCCCTCCCCCCACACTACCCCTCTCTCCTACACCCCTCCCACCCACACTCACCCCTTCCCTCCCACCTTACACCTCCCTCCCCCTGCTCCCCTCCCACCACATACACCCCCGCCACACACCCACCTTCCCACCTTGTGGAATTCTGTGCCACAAAGGGCAGTGGAGGCCAAATCACTGGATAGATTTAAGAGAGAGTTTGCCCCTGCCCCACTTAGGAAACCTGAACATAACCACTGGAGACTTTGTGCCCCACCCAAGGTTTCCGTGCGGTTCCCAGAGGTTCCCGGAGGTCTTTGTCCGTCACATGTTTTCCTTTCGGAACATATTTTTTTCTGTCCGTCCTTACCCAAACTGATTTATGAGTATTTCCAGACCCATAGCCATATGATTGATTTTTAAAAGTCCTTCTTTCAAAGACTGTCACTTTGCCTGATGATCTTCACATTCCATATCCAAATTGCACATTATATAACAATCATTGGAAAAATTATTGGAAAAATACAGAAATGAGGAGGAAGTCAGCTAAGGGTCTCTGGAAGAATTTCATCCCTTTTATTTGAGTTTTGATTTCACTTGAAAACCTAGATTCACAATGTTCACTTGTGACCCTGAACTTCTGGTAAATTCCGGTATTTTTTATTATTTCAGATTTCGCAGTTCCACATATTATTTTGTTCTTTTCTCTCTCTCTCTAATTATCTTCATTGATCTAGTAACTAGAAAGCACCAAAGGTTTTGTGTCACATAGGCATCCTTAGTCATCAGAGATATTCCCCATGTTCTCTTCACCATTTTTCTTTACAACTAAGAATGAAGCTGGTTTTTTTCATGTCTCTAGTTCTGATTAGGGTTCATTGACTTAAAATGTTAACTTTGCTTCCCTCTCCGCAGACGTTGCTTAACCTAAGTATTTTCAGCATTTTCTGTTTTTCTTTCGGGATTTCCGAAATTTGTAAATTTTTAATTGAGCACATTTCAACATCATGGAAGAGATTTTTCGATACAGTAAGTCCTTCAATCATGTGTATTTACATTTACCTTTTAAAACTGACATTACTGAAACAGATTATTTGATCTGCATTACATTTCTTACTATGGGGTTTTGCCATAAACATATTGGTTGGTTGTTGCATTTTCTACATTACACGATGCAGAGTGCTTTGGAGGATTTGAAAGATGCTGCAACAATGCAAGGCTTTCTTGAAACAAAATATATTACATCCATAAAGAAAAAAATATATGCAAAGATGAAAACTGCTAAATATACTCACTAATTCCTTTGAAGGTGGCCCGACCGATGTTGTTGCATCCCCGGAGACTCAAATGAACGACACTAGAACGGTAGCTCCGCAAAATATTTGCTACATCATCGTCTTTAATCAGTGTTTTTACTGGATAAAAGTTAATCTGGAATGTAAGGTTTCAAAATTAAGGCACAATATCATGTTTTATAGCTATACAAATAATAAACATTTTACACTAAAAACTATCAGTAGAATCTTTTATGCCAAATTACACCAAATTAATTCAAAATAATTTGCTTCATTTTTAAAAATTCTTTGCCCTAGAAATTGAAATGCTCCATAATATGCATGTCATATGGTCATTGTTCAGTGCCCACCATTACAAACCAGAGCCCCCAAAGTTTTAGTGAATTTCGCTTTTGGGGTAGTCATGACGATCAGAGTCAGAGGGGATAGATAAGCTGAGTTGGGGTAGGAGTGAAGAAGGTCACTGATCAGGATCAGAAACATTGGGAGTTTAGCAATCAGATTTGGGGTCTGTGGGTGTGGAATCAATGACAAAGATTAGAGCCACAGTTGGTAGTTAGGATCGAGCTGCTACCCGGCCCCTTGAGGGAAATTGCTCAAAAATACAGAACATTGAACAGTGCAGCACAGGAACAGACACTTCAGACCATGATGTGCTGACCATTATGCTAAGCTAACCAATCCCACATGCCAGCACATGCTCTGCATTCTTTAATTCCCTGCTTGTTTTAAATGCCTTTTAAAAGTTGCAATCAAATCTGCTCTACCACCAGTAAGCCTAACATCTTTGTTAGGACAAGGGTTCTGAGGGGTAAGAATTACATGGATTTGGATAGACAGGGGTTGATTAGGAATAGTCAGCATGATTTTATAACTAGGAGATCATGTCTCACAAATTTGATTGAGTTTTTTGAATTAGTACCCAAAGAGATTGATGAGGGCAGTGCTAGTTGTCCACATAGACTTTGGCATGGCCTTTAATTGCGCATGGAAGGCTGCTCCGGAAAGTTAGATGGCACTGGATCCAGGAACAGCTAGCTAAATGGATACTGAAATGGCTTCAAGGTAGGAAGCAGAGGATGGCGTCGGAAGGTTGGTTTTTTGGACTGGACGTCAGATCGGTGCTGGTGCCTATTGCTATTTGTCAATTGTATCAGCAATTTGGAAAAGAATACACAAGGCAAGTAAGTTTGAAAATGACACTAAAATAAATGGTATTGTAGTTAGCAAAGTTGGTTGTCAAGAATTAAAGCAGAATCTTGATGAGCTGGACAAGTGGGTCAATGAAAAGCTAGTATTCTCTAATTTAAGAAACATCCCGGTGAACCTCTGTTACACACTCTCCAAAACCTCATATCTGAAGTGGCGACCAGACTGCACAGAATATTCCAAATGTGGTCTGATTAAAGTATTATACAGCTGCAACATTACTTCTTGACTGTCATTTTTAGTTCCCTGACCAACGAGGGCATGCATGACGTATATGTACACCTTCTTTACCACCCTACACACTTGTGTTGCCACTTTCAGGGAGCTTTGGTCTTGAAGTCCTAGATGCCTCTGCACATCAATGCACCTAAGGATACTGCTATTTATTGTATGCTTTTCATTTGCATATGACCTCCCAAAAGGCACCACTTCATACTTGACTAGGTTAAACACTATCCGCCATTTCTCTGCCTAAAGTTCGAAGTAATGTATGTTGTGCTATATCCTTTTATTACATTCCTCACTATGCACAAACTCCATCAATTTTTATGTTGTCTGCAAACTTACTAGTCAGACGAACCAACATTTTCATCTCTATTATTTATATATATTACAAGCAATATTCCCAATATTGATCCGTGTAGAACACCACTGACCACAGACTTCTGTTCAAAGAAACACATCTCTATTGCTATCTTCTAACTTCTTTGACTAAACCAATTTCATATACATTTTGCCAATTAACCATGGATTGCCTGTGTCTGAATCTGCTGGACCAGTTTACCATGAGGGACTTTGTCAAATGGAGTTCCAGAAAACAGCTCAAACTAATAAGGCTGGTGGAATTTGAGATTAGTTAGAGCAGGTTTTCATGGGATGAAGGAGAGGATACAAAGATCAAGATGTAACTGTTATGTGCATGGTGGCCCTCCAATCTTAATGAAAAGTTGAAAGCTACCATCTTTTAAATCTGAAGTAATAGCTCTATCGCTGCTATAAATAACTAGTAACTTCCCAAAAGTAACATCTCTGAAGAAGGGTCTCGACCCGAAACGTCACCCAGTCCTTCGCTCCATAGATGCTGCCTCACATGCTGAGTTTCCCCAAGCATTCTTGACTACTTTCACTGATACAAATGTAATGTTTGTAGTAGCTTTAAGGATGATTTACATCTTTACATCCAGGTTTCAGGAGTTTAAAACTTACTGAGGTGTGAAAATATGAAACAGATAACCAAATAGCCACAAACCAAAAATCAATGCAATTGCTAATTCATATTGCACATTTCATACTATTACACAGTCAAAACTACCCTCCTGGAATTTCTTTTCCCCTAAGGAATTTTGGTGTATTAACTGACAAGTTGAAAATATCCTCTAAGTATTTTATTAAGTGAATTTGGGTTAGTGTAAGTTCCAACTGAATCTGAGATGTAGTGCATTGCCAAGGCTTCAGGATATTGGATGTCACAGCTACTGGGGCTCCAGGTGTCATGCAATTGTAAACTCATAGGATCCAAATGACCTGACCCTCCAATGTTCCCCAAACCTGATTTTGTTGCCCATATAATACTGCTAATGAGGAAAGGCTTGCACCTTCCTGGGAGTTAGAAAAGTATTTTGATAATTTCATTGAAACCTAAAAGATACTTTGGAGTTCCAATGTTGCATTTGGAGGAGATTTATAAAATAATTACATTCCTGAAAACTGTATTGCTAAGTGAAAATAGGAAATCAAAAGTAATTTTGCATTTGCTGCAATGTAAAATAAATCTGGTTGAGTTTCACAGGTCACCACAGGTGTCTGAAATAACAAAATATCATTTTATTAACTACTAAATGTCATATTATAATATAGATACATAATTAACTGATTAGGATATTCATTGTGTTAACAAAAAGATAGAAAATCATAAAGAACATTATCAGGGTGGATCTAGAGAGGATATTTCCTTCTGTGGGAGAACCAAGAATCTTATCTGCCTGAACACAATCCATATTCCTCAATTCCCTGCACATCCATGTTCCTATCCAAAAGTCTCCGTGTATATGCAGGGACTGGAGGAATATTTCAAAAATGAATTAGATGCTCACTGCTTAATGTAAAGGTCATCAACAAATTTATGTAACAAGATTATTTTCAAAAGCAGGCTGTTACACTCACCTAATGTTTGAAATTATTATATATTACTAGACCAAGTGCAGACCCGTTGGGTCTGCTCCCCCAACGCAAGATTCCACCACTCACCCGTTCCCCCAATGCAAACCGTTACACCACTGCAATATTGCACAACTCACACATAGCCCCCAATTGAGCATGCACGGCTCATTTCTCCTCATCCCCGGCACTCCCTCCTCCTCCATCCTCCCTCTTCAATCCCTAGTGGGGGAGGGGGGTAGAGAGGGAGGGATGGTAGAGAGGTAGAGGGGTAGAGAGGGAGGGGAATGAGGTAGATAGGGAGGGGAATGAGGTAGATAGGGAGGGGGTTATAGAGGGAGAGGGTAGAGAGGGGGGGAGGGAGTAGAGAGGGAGGGGAGCAGAGAGGGAGGGTAGAGGGATGGGAGGGGGATAGGGACAGAGAGCATGGGGGGTAGAGAGAGAGAAAGGGAGGAGGTAGAGGGAGAGGGAGGGGGGTAGAATGGGGGGAGGGTAGAGAGAGAGAGAGGGACAGGGCGAGGGAGGGAGAGGGGTGGAGAGAGAGGAGGGTAGAGAGGGAGGGGGCAGAGAGGGTGGGAGTGAAGGTAGATAGGGAGGGGGCATCTCCCTCCTCCACGCCTCCCCATCTTCCTCCTCCACCTCCCCCCATCTCCATCTACCACCCCACTCCCCACCCAATCTCACTCCTCCTCATTATCCTCATCCTCCTCCCCATCAGCTCAGCTGCTGCCTGGGCTGTAGTGCAGGCTACGATTTCATCTCCGGGCTTGTCCCTGACTACGGACCCAGGCACGTCCTTGGTTCCAGCGGCGGCTTCCTTTTCCAGCTCAAGCACAAGGCTCGGCTCCAGCCAGGGCCCACTGCATCACCCTCGCCGCCGGGCATCCGCAGCCGCCGCCGCATGAGCACTGGAGTGTCCCTCCCTCCTGGAGTGTCCCGTCCTGCCTTGCGAGTGCATTGTGACGTCACTTGGGTTTTTTTTCCGAAATGGGTGAGTTTTCAGGTTTTTTTTTTAACTGTAAACAATTAAAAAGTTCGTAAATATAGGTGGGAATGCAACGGAAAGATGTTTATCGCCTCGATGGGAAAATGTGAGTAGTTTGGAAGAAAATAGGAAAATTAACCAGATGCACGCAGCCACAAACAAGACAGAGAGTTTTAGTATTATAGAGATCATATTATGCAAATAGTACCAATCTTACCAATCAGTTAACATAATGTTTACAAGTTTATGAATGATTTTTTCTATTCCACAAGAATGTTATTTTGGAACTGAGTAGGAAAATATCTCAGGTTTGATCTAATACAGGTTTGATCGGAAAAATTAGCAATCTACCAAAAACTATGACATTAAAATTAATGAATAAAACTATCTCAGAGGTAGATATGTTGTGTCTTAAAATAATCGGGTTTATCTGTTTTCTGTGCCCTTGGCATCACCTGCGTTATGCCTTTTTTCCAAAGATATTCTTTCTTTGTATCTAGAACATAATTTGCTTGTTGAACTGAACTAAAAACGAACATCTCTTGTTCATTTCTTCCCACTTTTTAACCATAGTGGTCCTTTATATATATGATCTAACCTGCAAATTACAAGTTGTATCACTTCTAAAACAGATATTCCAACTGACGTATCAGGAGCCTTCTTAAGATATCAGCAATTGGACCAAGGAATATAATACAGTTTAAGTGCCAGTTTCTAATTTAGGTTGCCGTTATTATATCAATGCTGAATGAAGAAGTTATATTTGGTCTTGCCAACATAGCAATGTTCATTGTTCATTAATTTCCTTGAGTCTGATCTGCCATTCTCTTAGCTGGTCTGAATCTCAAATTGCTTTACCCAATAACCTGAAGATTGAGTGGGGACTTGATAGAAGCATATAAAATGATGAGAGGCAAAGATAGGGTAGGTAGTGAGAACCTTTTTCTCCACGGTGATGGAATGTCCAACATTATAGGGCATAGCTGTAAGGTGAGAGGGGGAAAGTTTAATCGAGATATGCAGTGCAAGTTTTTTTTAGAGAGTAGTGGGGGCATGGAACACATTGCCAGGGGTGGTTGTGGATATTGTAGTGGTGTCTCATAAGTTTTCGGATAGGCACATGGAAGTGCAGGGGATAGCAGGCAGATGAGATCAGTTTAATTTGGCATAATGTTCAACACAAACATTATGGGTCGAAGGGCCCAATTCTGTCCTGTACTATCCTATGTTCTAACTTTATATGAAAAATCCATCAGTCTCAAGGCAGTAACCTCTAACTGCGTAAACATCTAAAGTACATGAACATTCTGATATATGTGATAGAATACTTTATAAATATAAGTTTATTCTTATTTCAGTAATCATATCAGTTCTTGATCACTAAACAAACCTTGCTCCAGAGGGAACTTGACTGTGTAATCACCTTCCAGGACTGACAAACTTGTGCACATCTTATGAGCTCCCTAACACCAAGATAACCAAAAATCTGAGGTAAAAATAATATTTAGAAAGTTGTTATTTACACATATCTTCAGCACAATATTCTGTTCATTGCATTTGACATTTTATCATATTTTCCATAAATTAATTCAATATTGCTAAACTTCAGATATGACTTCAACTCCAGTCTGAAGAAGGGTCTCGACCCGAAACGTCGCCTATCTCCTTCACTCCTTAGATGCTGCTGCACCCGCTGAGTTTCTCCAGCTTTTTGTGTAACCCTCAGATATGACTTGTCAGCAAATTGTAGATGGAGTCGATAGTGGGAAGGCTGGATTCCATGATGTTCTGGGCTGCATCCATAACTCTCTGCAATTTCTTGCAGTCTTTGGCAGAGTAGGTTGTTATGGATCCTGATAAGATGCTTTCCACAGTGCATTTGTAGAAACTGGTAAGAGTCATTGTGGGCATACCAAATTTCCTTAGTTTTCTGAGGACGTTGATATGTTAATCTGTTTTCTTGGCTGCAGCATCAATATGGTTGGATCAGGACAAAATGTTACTTTACCCATTTCTGATATAAGATAGTTAATATAGTGAAACAGGTCTATTTTTAGATGAACCAACCAAAAGCATTTATTTCAATGCCTCTCCTTCCCATTTTCTTCCATTCGAAATGGCACTGCTCCCTTAATCCCCATACGCAGAGATAGCTTATTTGTTAATGCATAAGTCTCATGGTCATCAGACCTTTCCCTGTATCACATTATCAGTTATCAAAGAAAAGCATCATTAGCCTTAAGCTTAAAACATATATGTAGCGATGTTACAAAACCTACCTTCAGCGGCGCTGCAGTTCTGCCACTGGCCGTGTGTACGACTTTGGCGCCTTTGAGGGGAGGGGGGCGGGATTAAAATGCAGGTTTGTATCGCTTGTAGGAGAGGGATTTCCTCGGGCTGCTAGTCGATGAAGAAAAATCGATCGGACTTCCGTTCCCGGTTTTTTAAATTAAAAAATCGCTGGACAATTTAATAGTTGGATTAAAGTAAAAAATGACTTTGAACGCCCTGAAAGCCTACAATGTGACGGATCGTAATATCAGGACAAAACAAAAGGTAAGTCGTTTATTTCACGTATATAATCTTGCTTCTTGGGGTGGCTTTAATCTAATTTTACGACGCGAAAATGTTATTTAGGCCCCATACGAACCGGCAGTGTCTTTGCCTGGGGTTAAAATTCACGGCAACGGCAATGTTCCAATCAATCACATTCCAGAAACATCCACTTGCAAGATGATTTAAATCCTCATTTGTTTTGGACAATCATGTCATAAGAGCATCTAAATTGTCTATATTTTATGTTATTGTCTATCCAAAGTCAATATTTTTATACTAAATATCCACAACAGTTTTAGCCACATGTATTGTGCAAAAAATAATAATTTTGATTATATTGAGAGTGGATGTGTCTAGATTAATTTATGGGGATTAAACATTAAATTCCTTCCATCTGGCAGATAAATTCATGCCAGTGAGATTTAAAAATCATGTTATATTGTGAACTCTTGTGTAAATGGGATTAGTTTGTTATTTGGATACTTAGGCTATTTAAAAAATATATCCTTTTCTTAAGATTTGAATAGATGTTTAGGTCTAGTAATTGAATTTAGATGAATTTAATTGATTAGATGAATTTAATTGATTTGATGAAACTGATTAATATGATTTTTTTGTTGGGTATTTACTATTTGATTTAGCATTTAACTTTACCATTTCTACCTTTTTTCTAAAACTGCAAATAATAACTTATTTCTGTTCCTGTTCAGTGCTTTTTTTCCTTTACATTTTAAACAGATATCTCCAAAGAAGAAATGCAAAATTGTCAATCCAAATGCCCAGCAAAAGAGACTGATTTAGACAGCATTCGCAGAGATTATCCGAATTTGGACTACTCCAAATATGATGATCTACAGGACATTCTTAATGGGAATGTAGTGGGCAGAAAGGCATGCCATGCGTGGTTTGAAGAGCAAAAACTTGTAGTTTACAATGCCAAAATTGAAAAGTTGAGGGAAAACAAGGTGTACAGAGTTGCTTATTGGTTATAATCTGAGGAGTATGATGATGCCACTGATTATGATATGCCAATGTTCCAGCTAGCAACTGATTTTCTCCATAAAGAGTTGGTCTATTGCTAGAAATTGTAATTTATTTACCTATCTGTTACGGACTTACAGCATATAATACAATAATATTAAAGTTCTGAGAATATCACATTTTTGAATTTCCAAGGCGGTCTGGGTGTTTATTACTATTTCTGTCACAACAGTCAATTTTGTAATTAGCTACAATTAGGTAACTAACTAATTATATGCTTTAATTTCAGGTCATCCAAGTAAGATGTTTTATATTTGTTTCAGAATGCTTCAATCTATAATAACTGAAAATTTCATTCAGTCCTCTTAATTTTTAAGAAAGTTGGCTTTTGACTGTCCTCGATCACAGCTTTTGTGTTAAGTCAATGGGAAAGCAATAGGGAACAAGATGCTAATTTCCGAGAATGAAAATGGCCATAGCTTTTTTAATACTGAAGATATGAAAGTGAATTAGGTGTCAAATTAAGCTTGTTTTTATGCTTTATCTGATGGGATTAAATTGCAGACAATTTTGTAACATTGCTAATATATGCTTTTACTTTCACTCTGAGTTAATCATGTAGTTCATAAATTACAATTACTTGGATTCTACCGCAATCGGAAGTATATTTTTTGCAATTGAGGCAAATGGAAAGATATTTTATTCCCTAGCAATATAAGCAAGAAGGCACAAAAAAATTGCATCTACTGTATGTCCATCAGAATTTTACAAGGTAGATAGAATGATAGAATGATAGTTTCCACTTGAAATTCCTAATGATATCAAAACTAATGTTTGAATTTCCAAAATATGTCAAATTTCCTAACCATTTTTCCAGAAGATACTGGATTTAAATTAAACAAAATAGAAATATATCCAACCTTCAGTGATATTGCCCAAGGAAAGGTGGAAATATGATCTTTCTCATCTTTTGGTGCCAGCAATAAAATGTCACTCTCGAGTTCCAATTCCCCTCGCTCCAGTCGCTATAAACAGAAACAAGATTTTTTTAAATTAATATTTTGGCAGTCAGAATTGCTTTGAAAAAATAGTGAAATGCCTTCCTAAACCACTACAGTCCTTCTGTTACAATGCTGTGGGTGGAGTTCCAGTATTGAAACCCAGCAATGAAGAAGGAATGACGATACACGCCGAGTCCTCCTTATTCATGAGAGCTCTTACACATTGCAAAAAAAATATTGATATCACCAATAACTTTGCTATTGGCTATATTTAAGAGGGAGTTAGATGTGGCCCTTGTGGCTAAGGGGATCAGAGGGTATGGAGAGAAGGCAGGTACGGGATACTGAGTTGGATGATCAGCCATGATCATATTGAATGGCGGTGCAGGCTCGAAGGGCCGAATGGCCTACTCCTGCACCTAATTTCTTTGTTTCTATGTTTCTAACTTGCCCACACTGGCCAACATGTCCCAGCTACACTAGTCCCACCTGCCTGCTTTTGGCCCATGTTTCTCCAAACCTGTCCTATCAATGTACCTGTCTGTTTCTTAAAAATTGGATAATCCCTGCCTCAACTACCTCCTCTGGCGGTTTGTTCCATACACCTACCACCCTTTGTGTGAAAATGTTACCCCTCAGATTCCTATTAAATCTTTTCCCCTTCACTTTAAACCTATGTCCTTTGGTCCTCAATTCAACTACTCTGGGCAAAAGACTGTGCGTCTACCTGATCTATTCCTCTCATGATTTTATACACCTCTATAACAGGTCCAAGGAATAAGAGTCCAGCCTACTCAACCTCTCACTATAGCTCAGACCCTCTAGTCCTGGCAACGTCCTCGTAACTTTTCTCTGTACCCTCTCCAGCTTGACAAAATCTTTCCGGTAACATGGTGCCCAGAACTGAACACAATACACTGGACTCAGCTCTAGCTGCTCATTTGGCTCACAATCTGACCCCAATGTTGCCCTCGGGTCAGTAAGAACCGAGATCCCCCAGATCATCAAGAGAGCAAAGCGGGCCTACTCGCAGAAAATCACAGGCAACTTCTGTGACACCAGGGACAGCAGATGTATGTGGCAAGGTATCCAGTCCTTCGCGGACTATAAAGGAGCATCATATTCCAACAACAGCGATGGCTCTCTTCCGGACAAGCTAAATTACTTTTATGCGCGCTTTGAGGCGCTTAACACCACGCCTGGGAGGAACTCCACCCCTACCCCCGAGGAGCAGATAATAATCCTGGATGTGGGGAGCCCTAACCAGGATCGACCAACAGAAAGCCCCAGGACCAGACAACACACCTGGTCAAGGTGGTGTGCTCGAGAAATGTGCTACCCAGCAGGCGGATGTCCTCACAGACATTTTCAACATCTCCTCCCCCCTCCCACACCCCTCCTGCCCACACACACACCTCCCCCCCACCCCATACCCCCCGCCACACACTCCCCTCCCCCACACCCCCCTTCCCCCACACCACCCTCTCCCTCCCTCCTACACCTCCCCGTCCACACACCCCTCCTCCCCTCCCACCCCACACACCCCTGCCACACACCCCCCTTCCCCTCCTCCCCTCCCACACATGAGGGGGAGGGGCTGCTCGGGGATGAGGGGTAATGAGCCACGCCTGCACAGTTAGGGGCTATGGGTGAGTGGTGGAATATTGCATGGGGGAAGGGGTTGCATTGAGGGAACGGTGAGTGATGGAATTTTGCGTTGGGAAATGGGTTGCGTTAGGGGACCAGGCCTCCCATGTGACAGGGACCCAATGGGTTCCACTTAGTCTAGTTATTACCTCAAAGTACTCTCGGGTAGCTTTTGCCTCTTTTGTCACAGCAAGCCACTCTCTTAAAATGAGCCTGGCCTGACGTTGATTGTTGACCTTGCGTATATGCTCCATTGCCACTAGAAAAAAATTAGAATAAGTGAGGCTGAATATGTGCTGACTTCATATTTTAATGCAAGATAAAATATATGATTCAAAACATATAAAAGTAAAGTTTCTGGTGGTCCAAAAGTTAAAACAACCATCACAGAAGAAGGTTAGTGTTTGGGCTTAAGAGACATTTGGAGATTGCTAATACAAGGATGGATAATGGTCAATGAAGTTCTCCAAGAATGTTATGAAAATATAAACAAGGATATTGATAATAACTCAATTATAGAGTGAATCTCCAAGATTGATTGATCACAGGATTCTGAGTAAGGAATTGTTTTGAGAAGCCATTGGTACCAATTTAAACCCTGTGAAATAAGCATAACTGTGACCTAAAACCAGGCAATACTCCAATGTAACAACCTCTCAGTGTTACTTGGCAGTAGCCATGAATTGTGAATCACTAAGACCCAAGATGTCATACGTCAAATAAATTAGGAAATGATGAGATGGCTGCAACGGGATAAGGAACAAGAGTACATTCTGTGACATTGCTATTAACATGTGGACCTCATTGGCAGGCACAGGGGCTAGCCCTTACTCTGGTAATATGAGATAATTAGAGCGTAGATTAAGTCAGAAAAATATCTGAATACCGAGAGCTAGTCAGTTGTCCCATGTAGAGAGCAAGGTCCTCATCCAAACTACCAGAAGCAATTAGTTCCACATTCCTTTGTATTTTACTGGGTTTGTACCAATAACTAGGATACTACATGACTGGTGAAGAGGAAGCCAATAGTACCGAAATAAATGAAGATGAAGGAAATTGGTCGGACATGGTCTGGACTACAAAGTTGGTACGATCACGTTGGAGGAAAACAGAAGGAACAGAGTGAGACAGGTTCTGGAAATAAGATTTAACACCTTACAGCATGAATACTTGGGACCAACACTTGCAATAAGAGATCCTAAGCCTGGGATTTAGAGAATACTGTGTACCACAAATCCAAGTCTGATCCAATTTGTGTCCTGACAAGTGATATTATTGTGAACGCGAGTGAGTGCTTGTACTTTATCTTTGCAATTAAGAATTTGAATAAAGATAAGCACACCATTCATCAGATGTTACCTCACATAGAAACACAGAAGCATAGAAACTAGGTGCAGGAGTAGGCCATTCGGCCTTTCGAGCCAGCACCACCATTCAATGGCTGATCATCCAAAATCTGTGTTCAAGAAAGAACTGCAGATGCTGGAAAATCGAAGGTAGAGAAAAATGCTGGAGAAACTCAGCGGTGCGGCAGCATCTATGGAGCATCATCTATGGAGCACAATGGTCTATGGATCAGTCTGAAGAAGGGTTTCGGCCCGAAACGTTGCCTATGTCCTTCGCTCCATAGATGCTGCCGCACCTGCTGAGTTTCTCCAGCATTTTTGTCTATATCCAAAATCTGTACTCCGTTCCGGCCTTTTCCCCATAGCCCTTGATTCCCTGGCCCTAAGAGCTAAATCTATCTTTCTCATGAAAACCTCCACGGCCTTCTGTGGCAGAGAATTCCACAAATTCACAACGCTCTGGGTGAAAATGATTTTCTTCATCACAGTCCTAAATGGACGTCCCCTTATTCTTCAACTGTGACCCCCTGGTTCTGGACTCCCCACAAAATCAGGAACATTTTTCCTGCATCTACCGTGTCCAATCCTCTAAGATCCCCTCTCATCCTTCCAAATTCCAGCTAATATAAGCCCAGTCGACCCATTCTTTCATAATACGTCAGTCCCGCCATCCCGGGAATTAATCTGGTGAACCTATGCTGCACTCCCTCAATAATGTCCTTCCTCAAAGCAGGAGACCAAAATTGCGCACAATACTCCAGGTGCAGTCTCACCAGGGCCCTGTGCAACTGTAGAAGAACCTCCTTGCTCCTAAACTCAAATCCTTTTGCAATGAAGGCCAACATGCCATTGGCTTTCTTCATTGTCTGCAATCGTATGCGGACGTGGCGCCGATGGACGAGAGGCCGAACCGAAGACGTCAAAGCCAAAGAACGTAATGGAAATTAGGCCGAAAACGACAATAAACCAAAAGAGTCCGAAGATGAAACGCCTACTAACCGAAAGGATGGGACGACTAAATGCAAACTAACCGAAAGGGCGGGACGCCTAAAACCCAAGGAACTGAAAAGCTGCGACACCTAAAAGCAAATACCGAATGGCCGCTCTGTCGAAATGCCACCTACCCGAAAGGCAGCGTCGCCTGCAGGCCAAAGGACCGACTGCCACTCAACAGAAAAGTCCAATAACGGACTTGACGTTGCCGGGGGGTGGGACTTGTCAGCAATTGATCCAGACCCCCACGTCCATCACATCACTGTGAAGGGATGAACATTGTCCCACACCTCCGCTCCACCCGACCCGCAGCCCGCGGAGGGTGGCCGTGGGAGAGTTGGGGCTGTTCCAAGCGATGCACACCTTCGGCCGCTTTCAACTAGGTGCTTGGGTTCAGATTGCCCAGTCACCTATGGCTTGTGTTGGAAAATGACCCCCACGCTCCCGTCTCCCCTTCTCTCTCCCCGCTTCTCTGTGTCGCTGTGTGGAGTCGGGAAAGTGCTGTGTGGTGCCACGTCTGGTGGCCGCTGAATGGAGTCCCACCACACCTTCCCCCTCCCCCTCCCCCATTTCCCCTCCTCCCCACACACACCCCCTTCCCCTTCCCATCCTCCCCCTCCTCCCCCTCCTCCCCCTCCTCCCCACACACCCCTCTCCCCCCACACACCCGCACCCCTCTTTACCCCTCCCCCGTTCCACCCCCTCCCCCCACCCCCCACACTGAATGGTCCTGGTATCCACAGCACCAAAGAGCCTTTGATATCCTCAAGTTGCAGCTGGCCAGCGCACCTACCCTCGCCTACTTCGCTTTAGAGTTGCCAGTGACACTCACGTGTGATGCGTTCCAGTACGGACTTGGCTAGCCACAGACCACCACCAATGGCAACTTAAAGCATATGCTTCCCGCACACGGACCAGCACTGAACAACGTTACGCCGAAATTGAAAAAGAGTTACTTGCAGTGGTTTTCGCCTGCACAAAATTCAAAGACTTTATTTTTGGGAAATCTGTGACTATAGAAACAGACCACCAGCCGCTGGTCACTATCTTGGATAAACCCATCCATGCCGCATCGGCTTGCCTGCAACGGATGATGATGCAGCTGCAGCGTTTCGATTTCAACATTGTCTACAAAAACCGAAAGGACATGCACATAGCTGACACGCTATCAAGGCCCCATCAAAACCAGCGAACAACAGCCCTCTGAACAGTTCTCAGTAATGAAGGTATTGTATGTTTCCACTGATTGCCTAAGCTGCCTGGCAGGACACACGGCTGCTGACGAGACTTTACAATTGCTGTCTGCAGTCATCCAGTGCGGCTGGCTGGATAAACAACACAGCACTCCGCTTGCAATCCGTCCATACTTCCTGGTTCGCGACGAACTGGTGCTACAGGACGGGATTATAGTCAAGGGTCACAAAGCAATTGTCTCAGCCATTGTCTGGGACACGTACTACGATGCCATCCACAGGGGCCACCCTGGTTTGGAGGTAACCTTACAATAGGCACAGAGCATGTTTTACTGGCCTGGCATAACCAAGTACATACGTGACAAAACTGAGGTCTGCGCCATCTGTAAAAGCCTAACGCCACACCAGCAGAAGCAGCCCTTACTGTCGCACCCGGTTCCTCCTCCACCATGGTCCACAGTAGCCACTGACATATTCAAATGGCATCGGAAACACTAACTGGTTCTCGACGACTCATATTTGGCCTGGTTCAAAATTGACTTACTCCAAACCATCACATCAGAAATAGTCATCCAGAAGTTGCAACGCCATTTCTCCGTGCATGGTTCTCCTGCACGCCTCCTATCTGACAGCGGCAGTCAGTTCACCAGACAGCTATTCAGAAACTTCGCTCAACAATGGGACTTTCGACATATCACCAGCAGCCCTGAATTTCCGCAGTCCAACGGACTGGCCGAACGGATTGGCCGAAGTGCAAAACAACTAATGGAGCGCTCTTATCTTGCAAAATCTGACGTCTACCTGGCCGTGCTCAATTTAAGGAACATTGCCCGCGATCCCATACTGGGTTCTCCAGCCCAACGACTGATGTCTCGCTAAACCCGTGCTGCTTTGCCCGTATCCCAGCACCTTTTGCAGCCACAGGTCCGTTCACCTCCAATGGTCCAGAAACAACTACAAATGAAGCGTGATGCACAAAAACGATCTTTTGACAAGTCCAGCAAACCACTTAAACCTCTCTCCAGTGGACACATTGTTCGCCTCCAGACCAACAAGGGCTATGGCTGACTGGGTCACATCCACAGCCTGGCTAAAGAACCGCACACTTACCTGGTAAGTGCGGACGACGGCATTCACAGACGCAACCGTCAACATCTTCTTCCTGCGAAGGAATCATGTCCTGCTGCTCCTTTTCCAGAGGTCTCACGTTTTATATACCCTCCCACTGCCAAGCCGACTGCTCAACAACCAGAGAGTGTGTCCCCCTTTGGCCTCTCCACGGCGTTCAGCTCCCAGCTCGCCTATTTCACCATCTCCACTTGGCGGGTCTCCGTTGCTGTCCCCGGTCACTTCCCTGGTCACTTCACAGGTGAAAGTAGGAGACGCGGATTTATACCGCACACGCGCTGGACGGGTCAGCAGGCCACCCCTTAGATTCAGAGATTTTGTGTAACCATCCTTTCTTCCCCATATGCGTTATTAGCGTTTCAGCTACTGTATTATTTAGCCACCCCGTATCGATGCGTTATTTTGTTTCTACAAGGAAAGATGTCGATTGGTTACTTCTTACTAACCAATTGTAGTGCTTGTTAGTAGAAGCTCCGCCTACAATGCGATTTATATTATCAGAAGTCTGCTTAAGTAATTAGTCTGAGCAGCTGCTAGTTACTGTAACATAATTGCAGATGAATGCTGTGAGTGAACTTTAATAAACATGTGTTGTACCATGACGCGTGCACGACTCGACTAATTACAGTAAACAAGTCTTTTGACCCACCTTATCCATACAAACCGAGTTGACATTTAGGGTTATTTACATTTGGGATTTGGCTCATTGTCCTCTAAATATTTCCTATCCATATATCTGTCTAAATGTCTTTTGAAATTTGTTATTGTATCCTTTCTATATCTTTCTCAGGCAGCTCATTTCACATATAGACTATACTCTGATTTTACCCCTGATATCACCCTTAAACCTCTCCCCTCTCACCTTAAGCCTGTGCATTTTAGCTTTAGAACCCTCTACTTTGGAAAAAAGACTGCGAGCATTGACCCGTGCCCCTCGTGATTTTGTATACTCTAATTGGTCACCCTTTAGTTTCCAAAGTTATAAAAAGAAATGGGTCTAGCCCATCCAACCTATAACTCAAAAACTTGCACTTTGCACTTTTTCCAAACTAATAACATCCTTCCAAAAGCTGAGCAACCAGAACTGCACACAGTACACCGACTGATGTCTTAGCAACAACTTGTACATCTGCATCAGGATGTCCCGACTTTTGTGCTCAACACCCTTCCGAACAACGGTGTGTGCCAAATACCTTCTTCACCACCCTTGATACCTGCAAATTTACTAAGAATATTAGCTACCTTGTCATCCAAGTGTTAGACGTAAATAACAAACAATAGTGGACCCAGCACCGATCCCTGCAACAGTCCACTGGGCACAGGCCTCTAAACATCATTAGCAATGGTGCAAAGCCAGGCAGACTGTTCCTAATCAGTCCATGCCTATTCAAATAAACAACGGTAAATCCTGTCCCTCAAGAATCCCCTCCAACAACCTGTCAGTGATGGAAGGCATGTGAATTCCAGACCTCCCTTCTTATAAAACAGTATATTTCCACCTTCCAGTCCTCTAAAACTCCATTAGTTAAAGACTAGACTGTGGGGGGGTCCCTGTCACACAGGAGGCTTGGTTCCCCAACGCAATATTCCACTACTCATCCATAGCCCCCAACTGCACAGGCGCAGCTTATTGCCCCTCATCCCTAGCACTCTCTCCCCCCTCCTCCTCCCTTCTCCAATCCCTCCCTCACCTCTCTCTCCCTCTCCTTTCCCCTAACCTCAGGCACTCCCTCCCTCCATAAATCCTCTCCCCTCCCTTCCCCCTCCTATCCCTCTATCCCCCACCTCCCCCACACCTCACCTCCCCCTATCCCCCCCACTATCCCTCCTCACCTCCTGCATTGGCCTCCTCTCCCTCTATTCCCCACTCCCCATATCCTCCAAGCCATCCCTCCTCTACTCCTCCCTCCTCTCCCTCTATTCCCCACTGTCTCTCCTCACCTCCTTCCTCTTCTTTTCCCTCTACTCCTACCCTCCCCAATCCCTCCCTCACCTCTCCTTTCCCCCACCCTCAGTCACTCCCTCCATAACTCCTCTCCCCTCCTCTCCCTCTATCCCCTCTCGTCCCCCACTCTCCCTCCCCAGGATCTCGTGGTTGCCGCTCCTCCCTTCTTGTTTGCCCCAGAGGAGCATCAGCCATCCGCGCCCTTAGAGCCAGGTCTCCGATCGGCCCGGAAGCACCAGCAGCTACAGCCGCGCTGGTGTGTGGGCGGGGGATGTGGGGGGGGGGGGGGAGTGAGCTTGGAGAACAGACGGGGTAAGAGCCATGGGGGAGAGGTGGGTATCACAGGGAAAGGAGGCAGGAGTTAGCAAGGGGGATCAGAGGGGAAGGGGCTGGAGCAGCGGGGCGTTGAGATGGCGGTGCGCTTGGGACTCACATATGATGCTGGACGCTCTCCTCCACCGGGATGAGACTCTCCGCTTTCCGTTTGGCGACATCTCCGCCCCCGGGCCAGGCCAGGCCGAGCCGCTTCCGGTCCCTCCGAAAATTGTGTCCGGTTGTGTCTCCACACACTCACGGACCGTCCCACGGAGTGACAGGAGAAGAGACCAATCTGCGCAGCGATGAGTGGCAGGAGAGGAAATCGATCTGCGCACGAGCGGTATTTACGATTTTTAAACCTCTCTAACTTTTACAATATACTACCGATCGGAACAAAACTTGTTGCACTCACAGCACAGGAGAACAGCGAGTGAGCTGACAAAAAAATCGTAGCATTATCACGTACCGTTTTTGTGCAAATTGTAAAACAGCGCAAACCGGTAGAGCACAAGATCAGAGTTTTAGTTATGCATAGATGTTGCAAATATCTCTGCTAGGACCTCCACATTTTCCTTGCTAGCTCCGCACATGACACAAGGAGGCAATTGATCAGGCCTTATACAGTTATTCATCTTAATATACTTTAAAACTGCCAATACTGCCTCATTGGTAATTCATATATAATCTAAGATATGTATTCCAATGGCTTCCTTAGCTTCCATGATCTTCTCTTCTTCCTCTGAGTCAGAACTGATTTGTTTGAATGTTTACCCTTCTTTATTAAATCCTCTAAATAAATGCCAGTGGCTTTTGTCATCAACACATCATCATCAGTTTGTCGTTTTTTTAAATATCTGTGGGATGTACTAAATGTTGTCTGCAGTTTCAAACTTGGAAGCTCTGTTTTGATGAATTCCCATTTTCTCTCCTGGAATATATTTGGGTGGTGTACATTCACTCGTATTTAAATATTTCTTACAGGTAACTTATAGTTTTACTTTACAATTTTTAATTTCATTGTTTTCATTCTCTCATATTCACCAGAGTATTGGATGGCACCTGCAGCTGGTGTTGGATAATGAAGAGAAGTAGAATTGCAACTAGAAAAAAGTATTTCAGATTTTCCTGATCTTACATTGCAGCTCTTTAAACCAAATACTTAATTTGCATCAAAAATACTTTTCAATTAAGGGCTTACTTAGAAAGTTGAACTAACTACACAGGAAACTCTTAACAAAAATACAACGATATATAAAGTGTATTAATTTCAATTCTCTGTCATATAAAATACAATTCAACTCACGGGCTTGTTGTTTTCTTTTTATTTGCATCCACTTTGTCCACGCATAAAATCCCAATGTTAATTTATGCCGTACATAATGAGTATCAGCCTTGATCACATCTTGTGCCTGTTCAATCTGATCTCTTTTTTTATTTCCGATATACTTCATCCATTCACTGAAATAAAAGAGGTGGTAATTTTCAAAATAATCTCATTGTTCTAATATTGCAACAAATAATACAACATCAGGTGCAGTATACTTTTCAATTAATATTATGCAGAATCAGTTACTTTGCTTTAACACAGTAGTTCTTTTCTTTTCAACCAAGCCCCTTCAAAAAATCTCACTGGCTTTGATTTAGGTTTAGGTTTATTATTGTCATGTGTCCCGAGGTACAGTGAAGAGCTTTGTTTTTCATGCTATGCAAACAAATCAGATATACTATCTATACTATTACTAAAACTCTCATCTTGACCACTTCCAGTCTGCTTTGTAAATAAATTTGGCAACAACGCTGCCCCATATCGCTAGGATTTTTTTGCCATCTTACTCACCTCTGCTCCAAGCACCCCAAGTTTTGTTCCGATTGGACGGTGTGTGTGTGTGTGTGTGTGTGTGTGTGATGGAGGGTTTGTGTGTGTGATAGAGGGTGTGTGTATGTGTGATGGTGTGTGTGTGTGTGTGTGTGTGTGTGATGGAGAGTGTGTGTATGATGGAGGATGTGTGTGTAATGGAGGTTGTGTGTGTGCGATGGAGGGTGTGTGTGTGTGTGATGGAGGGTGTGCGTGTGTGTGATGAAGGATGTGTGTGTGTGATGGTGGGTGTTTGTTATGTGTAATGGATGAGTACAGCAGCCGTGAATGATTGAACTGTGAATCCACCAGCCGTGAATGATTGAACTGTGAATCCACCAGCCGTGAATGAATGAACTGTGAGTCCACCAGCCGTGAGTGAGTGAACTGTGAGTCCACCAGCAGTGAGTGAGTGAACTGTGAGTCCACCAGCCGTGAACGAGTGAAGTGTGAGTCCACCAGCAGTGAGTGACTGAACTGTGAGTCCACCAGCCGTGTGACTGAACTGTGTGTCCAAGAATCCATTTGGCCCACAATGTCCATACTAGCCCTCTGGAAACCAGTCCCTTCGGCCCATAACACCCATACTACCGCTCCAGAAAGCCCCCACTGCCCACCAATATTGGAATTGTGTGGAGAGGTGGAATATTGTGTTGGGGGTTCAGCCCTCCCATGTGAGAATGGGACCCAATGGGTCACACTTAGTCTAGTCTATAAATAAAATCAAGTCAAAGTCAGGTACAATAGATAGAGCAAAGGGGGAGGTACAGAATGCAGAATATAGTTCTCAACATTGCAGTGCATCAGTTCTATAAAAAGTCCAATGTTCACAATCGGTAAGTACCCTAGCTTATGGAAGGACCATTCAGAAGCCAGATAACAGAGAGGAAGTAGCCGATCCTGAGTCTGGTGGTGCGTACTTTCAAGCTTGTGTACCCTCCGCCATACAGGAGCAGGGAGAAGAAGGGATGACAGAGGTGGGACAAGTATTTTCGGAGCAGTGTGAAGTGTATTGTAGATGGAGTCATTGTAGGCTCTGCTTGATGGACTGGGCTACATCTACAACTCTTCCAATTTCTCGGGGACTTGGCAGAGCTGTTCCCAAACCAAGCTGTGATACAACCCAACAGTACACTTTCTATGGTGCATCTGCAGAAGTTTGCATCAATGTGATATCTTACTACTTATGGCCATATATTTACTTAAGTTTTTATAGATATGTGAAGAGAAAAAGGTTAGTTAAAACAAACGTAGGTCCCTTGCAGTCAGAAACTGGTGAATTAATCATGGGGAGCAAGGACATGGCAGACCAATTGAATAACTACTTTGGTTCTGTTTTCACTAAGGAAGACATAAATAATCTGCCGGAAATAATAGGGGACCGGGGGTCAAATGAGATGGAGGAACTGAATGAAATCCAGGTTAGCCGGGAAGTGGTGTTAGGTAAATTGAATGGATTAAAGGCCGATAAATCCCCAGGGCCAGAAAGGCTGCATCCCAGAGTAGTTAAGGAAGTAGCCCCAGAAATAGTGGATGCATTAGTGATAATTTTTCAAAACTCTTTAGATTCTGGAGTAGTTCCTGAGGATTGGAGGGTAGCTAGTGTAACCCCACTTTTTAAAAAGGGAGGGAGAGAGAAAACGGGGAATTACAGACCAGTTAGTCTAACATCGGTAGTGGGGAAAATGCTAGAGTCAGTTATTAAAGATGGGATAGCAGCACATTTGGAAAGTGGTGAAATCATTGGACAAAGTCAGCATGGATTTATGAAAGGTAAATCATGTCTGACGAATCTTATAGAATTTTTCGAGGATGTAACTAGTAGAGTGAATAAGGGAGATCCTGTGGATGTGTTATATCTGGACTTTCAGAAGGCTTTCGACAAGGTCCCACATAAGAGATTAGCATACAAACTTAAAGCACACGGTATTGGGGGTTCAGTATTGATGTGGATAGAGAACTGGCTGGCAGACAGGAAGCAAAGAGTAGGAGTAAACGGGTCATTTTCAGAATGGCAGGCAGTGACTAGTGGGGTACCGCAAGGCTCAGTGCTGGGACCCCAGCTATTTACAATATATATTAATGATCTGGATGAGGGAATTGAATGCAATATCTCCAAGTTTGCGGATGACACGAAGCTGGGGGGCAGTGTTAGCTGTGAGGAGGATGCTAGGAGGCTGCAAGGTGACTTGGATAGGTTGGGTGAGTGGGCAAATGCATGGCAGATGCAGTATAATGTGGATAAATGTGAGGTTATCCACTTTGGCGGCAAAAACAGGAGGGTAGGCTATTATCTGAATGGTGGCCGATTAGGGAAAGGGGAGATGCAAGGAGACCTGGGTGTCATGGTACACCAGTCATTGAAAGTAGGCATGCAGGTGCAGCAGGCTGTGAAGAAAGCGAATGGTATGTTGGCATTCATAGCAAAAGGATTTGAGTACAAGAGCAGGGAGGTTCTACTGCAGTTGTACAGGGTTTTGGTGCGGCCACACCTGGAGTATTGCGTAGAGTTTTGGTCTCCTAATCTGAGGAAAGATATTCTTGCCATAGAGGGAGTACAGAGAAGGTTCACCAGACTGATTCCTGGGATGGCAGGACTTCTATATGAAGAAAGACTGGATAGACTCTGCTTGTACTCGCTTGAATTTAGGAGATTGCGGGGGGATCTTATAGAGACTTACAAAATTCTTAAGGGGTGGACAGGCTAGACGCAGGAAGATTGTTCCCGATGCTGGGGAACTCCAGAACAAGGGGTCACAGTTTAAGGATAAAAGGGAAGTCTTTTAGGACCGAGATGAGAAGATCATTTTTCACACAGAGAGTGGTGAGTCTGTGGAATTCTCTGCCACAGAAGGTAGTTGAGGCCAGTTCATTGGCTATATTTAAGAGGGAGTTAGATGTGGCCCTTTTAAAAATGTAGCCAGAACAACATACTGAGTTGGATGATCAGCCATGATCATATTGAATGGCGGTGCAGGCTCGAAGGGCCAAATGGCCTACTCCTGCACCTATTTTCTATGATTCTATGGATTCTATGATTAAAGCACAATCAATGTGTTCTGTAATGGACAGCATCACGAAACAAAAGATGTAATGTATTCCTCTTCTCCTATAGTGCATTTATACCTACTGTATAAGCAGAGTAAAACTCTATTAAACCACTATCTGATTATTTGCAAAACCCAACTGGTTCAGCAACTGGCTCACTGGGTGTGGTTCCCTCACTCCCATTAAACACACCAACATTCGTTCCCTATGCTCTTTTTAACTCAATGGGATCTTCATTCTAAGGCTCCTATTAAACTCATCAGGGCCCACATTCCTCACATTCTCTTTATACTCATCGGGGCCCCAATTTCCATTCTTCCTTTAAACTCACTTGAATCTAATTTAATAATAGGCATTGAGTCATGCAGCACATAAAATAACCCTTCAGCCCACCACATCTATTCTGATCTTTTGCCACTCTACATTATAATCCTATTTGCCTGTATTAGGACCATTTCCTTCTATGCCTTGCCTATTGAAGCGTCCGTCTAAATGCCTTCCAAACTTAGTAATTGTATCTGATTCTACCACCTTCTCTGGCAATGAATTCCAGATATCAACCGCTCAGTATATAAAAAACTTAGCCCTCAAATGAACTTTAAAACTCTTTCACTTAAAACTATGCTTTTCTGTTTATGTTACAATACCATAGGGGTAAGACTTTGACAATCTACCTTAACCATGCCAATCATACTATGGGAGAGGGGGCGCTGTCCTGTACGGCTTGCCAGTCCTGCAGCTGTCCGTTTTTTCACTTATTTTCTTTATTTTTAGTACGTTAAAAGTGTTAGTTGGGGGTCTAATATTTTTATGTGTGGGGGCGAAGGGGGAAACTGCTTTCTCAAGTCCCTACTTGGTCGGAGAGGCGGCTTTCCTCGAGCAGCAACTTCTACTCGTCCTCGCGGCCCACCAGCGGGGTCTGGAGCGATGTTTTCCTGAGGAGACCTGGCCAGAACCTCGGCTTCGGAGGCGGCGTAGTGCTGGAGCGCTACCGCGGAGCAGAGCGGGCGATGCCTTGCCTGGGACGCCGCGCTGGAACTCCGGTATGTTGCGACCGCCGATAAAAACATTGCGGAGCTGCGGGTCTGTGGAGCGGCCAGCAGCGGGCGGCGGCGCTGAGCTTTACATTTGCGGAGCCCAGGATCTCTCGCTGAGATCGGCAGTGTGTGGAGCTCCGTTCAACACGGCCTGTTGGATTGGAAGCTGCGGTCTCCGGTAAGGTGGCGGCTGTTCCAAGCACCCCAGGCCGCTGAGAGGGTCTACCGACGCCGGAGTACCATCACCCGGTGAGAACAGCCGGGAACATGGGGCTTCCGTAGCAGCGATTGTGGAGGCCACAATAGGCCCGACTACTTTGGGTGGACATGGGGATGGGGACTGGACTTTGTGCCTTCCCCCCACAGTGGGAACCATTGTGGGGTGATGTTTTTATGTTTTATGTTAAATTTCTTTAATGCTATGTTGTATTTTTATTAGTGTGCTGCAAGGACATCTGAATTTCCCCTGAATAAGGAGATTAATAACGTATTTGTTATGTTATGTTATGTTATGTTATATTATTATATATTTCTATCTGGTCATCCCTCAGCTTCCATCACTCCAGAGAAAGTAAGACCAGTTTAACTAATCTCTCACCTGAATCACATCTTCATATCATATCCTCTACGCTCCTGCCAGCACCAAATACGTCTTTCTTATAATATGATAACCTGAACAATACTCCATGTGTAGCCTAACCATTTTTTGTAAAGCATTGGGCAGCAGATGGGAAAAATGGTGCTTGATATAGATGCTAATGTAAGTAAGTTCAGTAGAGAAGACAGGCAGGGGCAAGTCCAGGAGTGAGGATTGTCTCATAGATAAAACAATAATTGTTTTAAAGCAAAAAACCTGACGGGTAAGTCAGATTAACTCAGGATGCGGATTGGTACATAGGATATGTACTTCGGTCTGAAGAAGGATCTCGTCACCTATTCCTTTTCTCTAGAGTTGCTGTCTGACCCGCTGAGTTACTCAAGTTTTTTGTGTCTACCTTCGGTTTAAAGCAGCATCTGCAGTTCCTTCCCACACACAACCTACAAACCTGTACTTCTTTGGAGATATCTCTAAGAATAATAGGATTGTAATGATAGGTGATTTTAACTTCCCTCATATTGAGTAGGAATCCATGTAATGGGCTTCTTAAAGTTTTAAGAAATGAAAAAATATATATCGAGAGCCCAAGAGAGGATGCAACGCTAGACCAACTAGAGAACAAGGTAAGGCAGATAACAGAAGTTTCAGTAGGGGAACACTTTGTTTTCAGTGATCATATTTCTAATCATTTTTAAATATTAATAAAAGGTACGATTGGTCCACAAGATAAGTTCCTAAATTGAGCTAATGACAATTTTCATGACATTAGTCATGAATTAAAAAAAGATGATTAGAAGATCAGGTGAAGAGATGCCTGGCTCATGGAAAGCTTTTAAAGGTGAGATTGGGTGTGTTCAGAAGTAGCATGTTCCCGTTAGAGTAAAGGGCAAAGCCGGAAGATTTAGGGAACCCTGAATGAGGAGGGATATGGAGGCTCAAGACAGAAAAAGAAGGAGGCATATGTCAGGGATAGGCAGCTGGAATAAAGCAAATTCCTTGAGGAATATAAGAAATGTAGAAGTACACTTAAGAAGGAAATTATGCCGGCAACAAGAGGACCAATATGGTTGTCTGTGAGGCAAACGTCAGGAGACAGGCCAGATGTTAAACGAGTATTTCCCATCTGTATTTACTGAGGAGAAAATCATGGAAGCAAAATAATATTGGAAAATGTGTAATGATGTGTTGGGTAGTATCTGAATTACCAAGGAAGAGGTGCTAACATTCTTAAAAAATATTAAGGTGGATAAATCTCCCGGACCAGACAAGTCATAAAGTCATAGAAACAGGCCCTTTAGTCCAACTTGTCCATACAAACCATGTTGGCATTCTGGGCTAGCCCAATTTGCTAGCATTTTGCCAAAGCCTTCTTATCCATATATACATATATGTCATATGAAAGTCATAACTGTATCTGCTTCTATAGCTTCCTCGGGCAGCTTGCACCAGATATCGAATACCCATTGAGTGAAAATGCTATACCTAAGGTCCCTGTTAAATCTCTATCCTCTCACTTTAACCATATACCCTCTAGTTTTAGAATCCACCACTCTTGGAAAAAGACTGAATATTCTTTTTATCCGTGCTCCTCGTAATTATATATACTTCAATAAAGTCACCATTTGGCCTCCTATGCTCCAAAGAAAATGTCTTAGGCTATCCATATTCTCCCCTATAACTCAAAACTGCAAGTCCAGATAACATTCTGGTGAATCTCCTCTGCACTTCCAAACATATGACATCCTTCCTATACCTGCACAATACTCCGAGTGTGGTCTCACCAATGACTTGTACCAATGACTTACATCATGATGTCCCAACATAAGACAAGCATGCCGAATGCCTTCTTCACCACTCTTTTCATCTGAACCACCACTTTCAAGGAACCGTGCACCTATAATTTTAGACCGTTCTATAATACTCTCCCACGGCTCTACCATTTACAGCGAGAGCTCTTCCTTTGCTTAATGTACCAAAATGCAACATCTCAAACTTGTCAGCTTTACATTTCATTACCCATTCCTTGACTCACTTTCAAAACTGATCTAAATTCTATTGTAAACTTATATGTCCCTCTACACTGCCAACGATTCAACCAACTTTGGTGTCATCTACAAATTAATTACATTGTCATCCAAATCATTGATGTAGATAAAAAATACAGTGGACCCACCACTAACCACTGCAGTGGACCACTGGTCACAAGCCTCCAATCAGGAAAGTAAAGGCCCTGTCCCACTTACGTGTCCTTGGCACGCAAATTACACGACCTCGTCACCGCGTTGAGGCGCACGGGCATCGTGTGGCTGCGCGGGGCCGGTCCCACTGAGAAGCATGGAGGGGGTATGGATTTGTGCGCCGTATCGCGCGCTGCTCCAAAATTTTGTGGGGAACGGAATCTTCGAGCGCCATCGGTCTGTCGCGTAATTGACGGCCAAAATGGAACAGGCCCAAGACCCTGGCGCGACGCAACAACTCACCTCCAACAGCAGCAGAAGCAGGCAAACGATCGCCAAGCTCGGCCTGGGGCTCACGGCCGTTGTGGTCCGGATCCATCCCCACTTCTATTCCCAGAGCGGGGTCAAGAAAATTGAAGATAGACACAAAATACTGGAGTAACTCAGCGGGACCGGCAGCATCTCTGGAGAGAAGGAATGGATGACGTTTCGGGTGAAGACCCTTCTTTCAGACTGAAGAAGGGTCTCGACCCGAAACGTCACCCATTGCTTCTCTCCAGAGATGCTGCCGGTCCTGCTGAGTTACTCCAGTATTTTGTGTCCATCTTCAAATGACGTCACGCGTTCCAGATGGCTGTGCGGGCGCATGAAGACGCGCGCGACCTTCGTAGGACTGTCGCGCCTCAACGAGATCACGAGATCACGTAATTAGCATGCCAAGGACACGTAAGTGGGACAGGGGCTTAATGCTCTGCAACCACCCTCAACTCCTTCCACCAAGTCAAATTTAAATCCATTTGGCTAACTCACTTGGGATTCCTTGTCACCCTACCTTCCAGACTAACAAAGGACTTGTTAAAGTTCATATGGACAATGTTCACTTCTTGCCCTCATTAATTTTCTTGGTAACATCTTCAAAAAACACCGTCATATTTGCATACCCGAGGCCTTGCTATCTCTAATCAGTCCTTGCCCACCCAAAGGCTGATAGATCCTGTCCCTCAGAATCCCCTCCGAGGATGTTCCCACCAGTGATGTCAGGCTTACCACCCTATTGGTGTCTGGCATGTCTTTGCCGCCTTTCTTAAATAACTGCCTTTCTTAAATAGCCACCCTCCCGTCTTCTGATATTTCATCTTTAGCTAAAGATGATGCATATATAACAGCAAGGGCCTCCACAATTTCTCCCATAGCTTCCCACAAGGTCTGCAGATACACACCAAGTGACACATAAAACAGAGTATCATATCCATAATGTCAAACATATGCCTTACAGTAAATTAATCGTCTATTCTCTTTATAGACAAATTGTAAAACTTTGTGATTAAGGGATTATACCAACTGACAATTTCCTAAAAAAAATAAAAATTAAAAGTCAAGCTTCATTATTTATCTATTTTTACAAAATAGCTCTGAAAAATGTACTCACGAAAAGTACTTCTTCAGTAAAGAGTTCAAATGGAACCGATATGCTTTCTCATTCATTTCTGGATGTAGCTGCAAAAAGTATACAAGAGGTAAATAATTAATATTTTCCTTCTGGTCTAAAAAATATTTAAAAAATAAGACCAATTTGTTGAAATTCATCATTGGTCATTGTAGTATAATGGCCAGCTTTGTCTTGTACTTCGCTTCTAAAATTCCAGCCTGCTGACTTCATGTAGTAATAGAGGAATGCTTATAACAAATTGCTAACAGAAAACAAGAACCATTTTAACTCTTGCATCTCATTCACGTAACACTAGCCCAAACTTGATCAAAGTGACATAAAAATTGTATTAGTTAGAAACTGGAAGCAATCAACACCTGAATGAATTTCTGAAAGAGGGGGTCATACACTGAATATAAAAATATACATTTCACAATGATTTTACTTGAAATTTTGAAGATCAGAAAGTTATCTGTTCTATGAGATGACCTGAGGAAAATCCAAACAAGGAAAGGCCCAAGGATTCCTTGTGTGTTCTATGTGCCGCTCATGTTCCTTTTAGGCCACAATTTTTTTTAAATTAAAATTTCTTGAGAGGGCCTATCTTTTTGAGCTACCTTTCCACAGTCAAATGGTATATTACAGCCTTAGGGTAAACTAAAGTTGCGATCCCCGCTATCGTACAATAGGTTTTGCATGTCAGTAAGGTCCTCAACACTTGAGACAAGGGCTTTGGATGTGCTTGAAACATGCTTATTAAAATAACTCAGGCATGGGATTAATAGGAAGCAAGGGAATTTCAAATCGCTATGACATTAACTTTCCCTCTCCCACCGCTGATTTCAATCTTATTTGGTGTGGATAAAACAATTCAGGAAAAGCTACATAAGATACAGTATTAACAACACATCACACTGAGCTTTAAATTAGAGTACATTACAGTAAACCCTCAGACCACGGTGGGGGGGAGGGGGCGGGATGGTGCCCATGAGGGTTTACCGTAAATTTCCCACAATTAAGATTGGTTGAAAGGACTGAGTAAAAGCCTAATGCAATGAACCGAAGAAAGAGAGGCAAAAAATATAAATGGAGCAGCACAAAGGATAGGGGAGGACAGTGAGGAAGCTAAAGATGGAACAAAAAGGTTCGGCAGGGATGCAACATAATTTATGTTTAATTAATACATATAAATGATCAAGCAAAAATAGAACTGTAACCGGCAAGTGTTGTATCAATCTAAAATTTTCACAGATGAGATATTGAAATACAATGACATATAACTTAAATTCTGATAAACTCAAAGCTAGATTTAGAGTAAATTAGAAATACTCATTTGACATTTACCCTGCCATAGGCTTTATCTAACTTTAGGAAATAGAAAATTGAAATCAGCTTACCACCAGACCTGCTTCCAGATCAAAGAGATAGCTTAAATAACTGCCTATCATTTTTGTCATACTTTGTCGGAAATCATCTGTGACAAACATGTCCCTGCATGAGGAAGGAGTAAAATATTGAAAATATACTAAACAGAACAATAGACCACCAAAAATAAAAGATGCTTGAAGATGCCAAACTGTGTAAAATTGATCGATATAAAGTCAAATAATTCAGTAGCAAAATTGTTTTCATATATTTTTATCCACTTTTTTCTGCTTAGTGTGCTCTCGTGGCTAATAAGGATACTGTAAATAAGCAATTTACAAACTCTAAAAGTGTTCAACACATTTTAATGATAGCACAAGGTATTACATACATCCTCAAATACTGGCTACATTCTTCTAGTGAACCGTATCCAGGAAGGGGAAGGCGTTATGATTGATGTTAACTAGGCGGGGTTAATGGTACTGAGGTAACTATGTTATTGGTTGCATGCAAAACCATCTACATCCTTCCCCTTAGAAAATTTAAAAGAAACAGACCGTTGTCACTACAACAGAATTAAACAGAATTAAACAGAATCGCCATAACGAACAGGTGGCTTGCTGATCCGGCCCGAGCGCGTACGAATGCCTCCCCCTTCCCCCGGAGGAGCAGAAAAAACAGGGGGACCCGAGACAGCAGGGGAACCAGGGAAGGGCGGTGGGGTTGGAGGAACAGGAGAGGGAGAACCGCGACCGCCAACAGGTGACCCGCGCAGAGGGGAACCGGGCGCTCGATATGGGGACCGAGGCATGCAGGGAACGCTGGCTGGGACAGGAGCCGGCTGCTGGTATGAGAGCGGCGGGGCATAGGGGCCCGGGGCCTGCGGCTTCGGCTCATTAACCGCAAGCAGGTGTTGTCGGCTTCTACGGTAGATGGTTCCCTCATAGTCGACCAGATACGAACGAGGTGAGTCGGCCACCCCAACCACAGTAGCCAGATGGGAGTGACCACTGGCGGTTTGCAATCGAACAACCTGTCCAGGCAACAGAGGATCGAGCGGTCTGCACGACCGATCGTGGGAACGCCGCTGGCTGTCATGTTTCTCTTGAATGCGCCTCTGCACAGAGGCAGGCTCCAGCACCCGAGGTTTCAGCTGGCGCTGGGCAATCGGGATGGTAGATCTGGTTGTTCTGGACATCAGACGCTGAGCAGGGGACCCCATGGCCGGATCTCTGGAAACATTCCTGAGGTTCAGGAGATCCAAATACAAATCAGAGTTAGACAGTCTCGCTTGTTCCATCAGAAGCTTGGCGCTGCGGACGGCCCGTTCAGCAAGGCCGTTGCTCTGTGGGTACTCCGGGCTGCTGGTGAAATGCACAAAATTCCATTTGTCAGCAAAACTTTTGAACTCACGGCTGGTAAACTGCCTGCCATTGTCAGTCTGCAGCCTGACAGGGGACCCAAACGTGGAGAAGTGTTTCCGCAGCTTCCGGATCACCATCTCCGACGTGAGGGATGTCAGCAAATCCACCTCGAACCAGTTTGAGTACGAGTCGACCAGGACAAGGTAGTGGTTACCACGCCACTCGAAGATGTCGGCAGCCAGCGAGGACCAGGCCAAGGCAGGAGCGGGCTGTTGCAGCAGGGGCTGTCGCTGCTGATGTGGAGCAAGACTGTTGCACGTGGAGCAGGCAGAAACACGGTCTCGAATATATTTGGCCATTCCAGGCCAGTAGAATTGGCACTGAGCGTGGGCGAGTGTTGCATCGACCCCGGGGTGTCCGCTGTGGGCTGCGCAGTAGTAAGAATCGAACAGGGAGGACGGGACCACCACTTTATGTCCCTTAACGATAACGCCATTCTGGAGCACCAGTTCGTCACGGACCAGGAAGAAGGGCTGTGTTTCAGTCGGTGCAGCGGAGCGCTTTGTTGGCCACCCTGATTTAATCACAGACGCAAGCCGTTGCAAAACTGGATCGGCAGCGGTGTGCTCGGCCAAAAGCTGCAGCTGCTTGGTGGGAATAAAATTGACGCCCAGTACGAGCAAGTCCTCTGTTTCGTAGGGGTGGCGAGCACAGGAGGCCCGCGGGGCGCGTGATAACGTGTCCGCGATGTGCATCTCGGTGCCTTTCTTGTAGACGATGTCGAAATCAAAGCGCTGGAGCTGCAGCATCATACGCTGCAGCCTGGCAGGGGCAGCATGAATCGGCTTGTTCAGGATTGTCACCAGTGGCTGGTGGTCGGTTTCGACTGTAAATCTGCTGCCAAACAGGAAGTCTCTGAACTTGGAGCAGGCAAACACCACCGCAAGCAGCTCCTTCTCGATCTGAGCGTACCGCTGCTCGGTGTCCGTCATGGTGCGGGAGGCATAGGAGACAGGATGTAACGATCCATCGACAGATTGGAGGCATGCCGCGCCCAGGCCGAACTTAGAAGCGTCACATGTGACGGTGATGGGGCGACTCGCATCAAAAAATCGCAACGTCGGAGTGTTAATCAGTTTCGACTTGAGACAGTCAAACGCCTGCTGGTGCTGTGGGAGCCAGACCCAGGCGATATCCTTTTTTGTCAGCTGCCGCAGGGGAGCACTCAGCTCACTGAGATGTGGTACAAACTTCCCAAGGTAGTTCACCATGCCCAAGAAACGTTGTAGACCTGGCACGTCGGTGGGGGCTGCCATCTCAGAGATGGCCGCTGCCTTCAAAGGGTCGGGTTTTAGTCCGTTAGAGGTGAAAACGTGTCCAACATACGTGACTTCTGAGACACGAAACCGGCACTTCTTTGGGTTCAGCTTCAGGTTGGCCTTTCGCGCCCGATCCAGGACGCGGCGGAGGTTCCGGTCATGTTCGGCAATGTCCTTTCCATAGACTAAGATGTCATCCACGATGATGGCACATGGCAGGCCCGAGAATATCTGCTCCATCGTTCGCTGGAACACCTCACTAGCGGAATTGATGCCGAATGGCATTCGCAGGAATTTGAATCTGCCGAATGGTGTGGCGAAGGTTGTCAGGTCGGAAGATGCTTTGTCCAACGGGATCTGCCAGAACGAGTTCTTAGCGTCTAGGACCGAAAAGACGGTGGCTTGCCCGACCTGAGCCGCCACGTCCTCAACAGACCGCATGGGGTAGTGTGGTCGCCTGATGGCAAGGTTTAAGTCCTTGGGGTTGATACACACACGTATTTCATTCTTGTCTTTCTTTATCGTGGCAACCATGGTGGAGACCCAATCGGTGGGCTCGCTGACCGCTTCTAGCACCCCCTTGTCGACCATGTTGTTAAGCATCGCCTCGACCCTGTCTTTCATGGCGTGGGACACCCTGTGAGGTGCGCGGACCACGGGTTGTACATTTGGGTCAATGGAAATATGGTATGTCAGTGGTAACTTTCCCAGGTCATCGTTGAACAGGTCCTGGTATTCTGCAATCGGGTTAAATGACAGTTGCACTTTGTGGACCGTGTGGTCGAAGGACACCAGGCCAAGATCTTGGCACGCACGGTTTCCCAGCAGGGTAACACAGTCAGAGTTCAAAACATAAAAAATCAAGTTTCTCGTGGCCTTCTGTAGCCTGCAAGTTAAAGTGGCCCTCCCCACAGGCCTGAGAATTTCTCCACCATAGGCGTGTAGAGTAGCATTGTCAGCGACCAAGGCCTCATTAGTCCTTATCTTGTTGAAAAGATTTATTGACAAAACATTGACCTTTGCCCCAGTATCTAACTTCGCAAGGAAGGTTACATTGTTGACAGTCACAGACACGGAGGGATCAAGACGTTGGCCAGGTGCCTGGAGGAGGGTAAACACATTCGAATCCTCGGGAGAATTAATTGGATCTGCATCATAGGATTCAGCAACATCGGGCTGTGGGTTGGAACAGCTATCAGATTGTTTAAGCATGTTTAGACTGGGTCTGGAAATCTGTACCTGTCTCCCACGAGAACGGAATAAGCGGCAGGCAGAAACGAAATGATTCAGTTTGTTACAAAAATTACAAGCCTTGCCAGAGGCAGGGCACGTCGACCGTCTGTGGTGCATGTAGTTACAGTTAGGGCACCTTTTTGGGGGCACATCAGCAGGACCAGGGTTGGCACGCGGCAGAAAAGCATTGTTTCCCCTCTGAGGCAGGGCTCTACTAAATCCAGCCTGGTGAACAGACTTATCTCCCAAGTCCCGGTGATCATCTGGCAATACAACGACCTCAGACAATCTGCAGGCATGCATGGCTATTTCTAACGTTAGATCCGGATCCCTAAGAAGCTCACATCGCAGCTTCTGGTCACGCATGCCAGTTACTAAAATGTCTCTAGTGAGCTGGTCTGTCATGTCACCGAAACGGCACCGCTGGGCGAGATAACGCAAATCGGCAATAAAACATTCAACAGGTTCCTCCGGCAGCTGTCTCCTTGTAAAGAACCGTGCCCTCTCTAGAATGCGGTTCGAGGGCAGGTCACAAATCTCCCTGAACTTACGTAGCAGGCAAGCAGGGTCACTGGCAGATTCTGCAGGGGTAACCACCACGTTGTTGTCGTCCAGGACCGCTGGAGCATAGACGAAAGTTCTGGCTCTCTTCATGGCATCAGGTCCGACAAGGTTAAGTAGGAGGGAGGCTTTGAGGGAGTCAGGATCATTGCGGTGAGCGACGTTGACAAAGTGGGTGAAATCAATTTCAAACGTAGCCCAGCGCTCAGAAATATCAGCATCAAAGACAAGCTGCGCGGGCTTTCTGCACGAGGATGCCATGGTCAGAGAGATAAAGCACAAAAGGCACAAATCAAATAAAAGAAATAAAACCCGATGGACAGGTAGGCGCAAGTATCTCCCAGCTCCGACACCATGTAAATAAGCAATTTACAAACTCTAAAAGTGTTCAACACATTTTAATGATAGCACAAGGTATTACATACATCCTCAAATACTGGCTACATTCTTCTAGTGAACCGTATCCAGGAAGGGGAAGGCGTTATGATTGATGTTAACTAGGCGGGGTTAATGGTACTGAGGTAACTATGTTATTGGTTGCATGCAAAACCATCTACAGATACCATAATCCAAAACATAATTTTCTCTAAGCCCTACCACTTCAGACCCTGTGAGCCTTGGGAAAACCTATAATGCTGTCAAATCAGCACACCTGCTCAATCTCTGCTGAAAATCACTTATCTTTGAGTACAGACCATCAACTTCTTGATGTCAAAATGAAGAGCAAATGGTGGAAAATGGCATAGATCTTGAGGGCAGGAAGTTGAGGGTGATAATGACAAACTTGGCATCCATGGGTACATCTACCAAGAACAAATATGGGGATTGAACTATATCTGTAGAAGGTTGCAAATTACCCTGGATGACTTGGTCTCCAAAGGCATTAATTAAAAAAAAAAATTAAGGTAGAAATACAATTCCCTATAAATTCTAAAAAAGGCAAACATGAGCCTCTGCATCCTCCGTCTCGGAGTTCTCAGTCATATCTGCACTGCCTCTGACACCCATCAGAAACCACCAGCTCATGCAGAATACCCAGTGGAGACCTCACAAAAAAGAGTTTTAAATTTGAAAATGGCAATAGAATCCACCTAAACCTTTGTCATTAATGTCAGCAGAATTTAGAATCAGTTTTGTTTGAAGGCTGCAGAAGTTTGTGCAAAATGTGTGAATGGCCCTTTAATTCACGCTGCTGTATAGACAAATGTAGTTTCGCCCTACATCTGATTCAATATGGAGCAATATGACCTATTTTTTTCTGATAACTTGAACAGTGACTGACATCATCATATACAAAATCTACACATAAAACAGATTATTTGCAGATGTGAGTAGAAAGGAAATGCTTGGTTTAATATTTTAAAAGTCATTTCAAACCGTTTAATTGCATATAGTATAAAATGATAGGACAACATGTGGCACCGAGAAACCCAGCACTTATGCAATCTGTAAACTATTGAAAGATTTATCCACTTAATGGCATTGAATAACAAATCTTTCATGGATAGTCTGGACCTACTAAACTGATTTTCAGTTATGGTTTAGCATTGGCCAAATTTACTGATTTGTCGCTATTCAGCCTTCAATGACTATTAGGCCACTTGCATCTGGTGTCATTTGATAATATCATAGCTAATGTTTTACTTCAGGAGCTACTTTCTTGTACTATCCTTAGGTCCCTTGAAAACCTTTCCCCTTGAATCAAATAACTTTCTCACATGTTCTTACATTCAAAAACACAAGTTATTTGAGACATAAATGAAATGTGGGAGAAAAATGATGTAATGTGAATCAGGATCTCTAAACTTTTATCATTGGGGAAAACATCATGACAAGTTATGAAATGCTGTGGATTAATTGATAGGGTTTAATTTTTATGGTTATGAAACATCCCTATTAAGAACAAAAAAGAAAATTGGAGCAGCAGCGGACTCCGCTGACAACTGCTCCCAAGCGAAATATGATACTTGCAGGCTTCTTCCCAATCTTATTCAATGTGGAGGAGCACTGATTCATCAGCTAAGAGAGGATGATAATGGTAATCGAGATAACATTTTCTAGCCACATTGGATAGCAAATTTATTTTATTCCTCCTCGTTTAAGACTTTCAGACTTTTGGTCTGAGTAACGGTATGGTAATCGGTGTTAACATCATCATATCTGTGAAAAATGTCTCTTTCTCTACATGTTAGTACCATTTAACTGACATATACCTGAATATTTATAGTCAACAAACACATTGAATTAGACAATATTAAGTCTTCTATCTGAAAATGTTTGGAATATACATAGGAAACATTGATTGCAGTCAAATTAAGCATAAAGTTATTTAGTTTCAATGTCCATGATTTGTAATGTATATGTTATTAATCTTAATAAAATAACTCACCAGCTCAAATCCAAATGACCTCCCTTTGTCCTGTAACAAAAATAGGAAGCAAAATGTAATGTTATTGTTTAAAGTAAAATATGTATCCAAATAAATTGTGACAGCCATTTCTTCTTGATTTTGTGATATTTTACATTCCAAGCAGGCATTCCACGGCATTATTTTGTTGGCATCATGCAAAAAAGTTAATATCTAATTACTTTCGAAGTTACTTTCTAAGTGACTTTCAAAGTTACTTTCAAGTGCCCTAAGATCAAAGGCTCCCTAGAATTATCGCTGACCACAACAATTGACATAGTTGAGTGAATTAACAATCCAAGCCCAAAATATCTTCAATTAGTGGAATGGTGCAGTGCTCCAAGCAATAAACATGTGAATGTTTGAAGAAAACTGGAATTCCAAATTTGATTTTATACTTACAAAAGCAAAGATTGAATTTTTCGATTTTGTAGTTCTTTAATTTTCTCTTCCAAAAATATTAATGGATCATCAGGACACTGAACAAATAATCCTGAAAGCAATGCCTATCAGAAAATAAAACTTGATTATTGCAAGATCTGTAAAATTAATGTACTACAATGTAATCAAATCTGGAATGTCATTTGTTAAATAAATCCTTATGGCTTATAACACCCCAAGGAAAGTTTAGCAATGCGTACAAATCCAAATGTTTAATAACTGCATAATTGCTGTATGAAATTTGGTATAATTCACATTGTTCTTAAGCACAATGTTGAAAAGATTTGTTACTTTTGGAATTGATAAAGAATGATACATTTTGATTTAAAAATAGGAGCGACTGGATATAACGAATGTTAATTGTTTTCAGGGGAAGCAATAAACTAAACTAACCTAAAATTGCATAGGTCCATGACAATTATAGGCAAGTATAACAGCCACTCATAACTTGAAATAAAACTAGCTAAATATAGAAAATGATAATGTAATGTATTACACGTATCTCCAAACTATCCAGACTCCTAACAATAAATAATTACTTTAATGGTATACTTGAAATAGATGCTTAAAATCATGTTACAATTTTCTGTGCATTATATTCAAATACTAAACATCATAAAATAAACATAATTTCTAAGTCACTGACAAGTACATGTATATAAGGATTTTATTAATTATCCATTATGGATGATAACAAAGGGATTTTAATGTACTTCTTGATCTGCTGTGACTGAGCTGCACATGCGAGCTATATAAACCCCACCATTGAGAGGTGAAGTTACTTTTGTTTGAGAGATAAGGCATATAAAGCATCACACTCTGAAATCTTAGTGTTAAAATGTACCATACTGCAGAATACATCTTTGCTGCAAACTTTTGAATAAATTAATAAAGTTCAAAGAAGAAAACCAAAGGTATATATGTAACAAAAACAGAAAAGCTTGAAATTGCTCAGCAAGTCAGAAAATACTTGTGGAGAGAGTAATAAAATGAATAGTCAGGATGTTGGATTTACCATTAGCAACTGCTCTCATTACATTATGAAACTAAAAGCAAGTCCAGGAATATGTACATATATAGTTAAATGCAAAAGTATAAATATTACTATTAATGTTTCTCTGTCCTTAATGAGGTGGTCTGCTTCCTTGTCTTTTCCAGCATACTTAACAGATAAGTACACATATTATTTAGAAACTATTCATAAAGTAAAATATTATTTAAGCCCGATAAAAGATATCCATTTGTTCCTACTGGATGTGAAACATTTCACTGCAAATATCTCACACTCACAAACAGTAATAGATCAGATATTTTAGATCCTAAAGGATTGGCTTGTACATTGGAACTGATTAAAGGATTGGCCATGGTAGACTAAAGAGGTTTTGTCACATTTAAAGGATTGGACACAGCAGACTATAAAGTTTTTGTCACCAATGTGTATTGGAAAGACAAGGTGTCTTGAAAAGAAGTGTATTGAAAAGACAAAAGTGCTGTTTAAAGTAATGTTTAAGAAGGAACTGCAGATGCTGGAAAATCGAAGGTAGACAAAAATGCTGGAGAAACTCAGCGGGTGAGGCAGCATCTATGGAGCGAAGGAAATATGCAAGGTATCTTTTGAAGAAGGGTTTAGTCCTGAAACGTTGCCTATTTCCTTCGCTTCATAGATGCTGCCTTCCCGCTGAGTTTCTCCAGCACTTTTGGCTCCCTTCAATTTTCCAGCATCTGCAGTTCCTTCTTAAACAATGTATTGAAAAGACAATGTGTCTTGAGGAGACAACCTGACCTTCATATTGTGTTCCCTATAATTTACAATGTCACTCAGACTTGGCACCGAGCCATTCTTTTGTTCTACTAGTCTATGCTTTTGTAGAAGAACGACTCCATTTTAGATTTGACTGTTAGATTTGACTATTAACTTTTTCATTCCCCCCTTTTTATCAAATGTGATAACATTCACAGTCCTCGGTAGGTACACACAATGGTCGCAAGTATTAGAGCAATGATTAGCAGAATGATAGAGCCATAATGTATCACAGTACCCCAAAGTCCACCAAACCAAAGGTATGGCTACCAGTTCAATAGTACCCCAAAGTCCATCAAACCAATGGTATTGCAACCAGTTCTCACTCTCTTCATTGACAGCCATCCAGAAGAATAAGTTACCAGTTAAGAAGTGCAATATTAAGGATGCGAAGAATCAATCTGTACAAAAACGTGGCTGGAAACCAGTCAAACTTGGAAAGGGAAGTTTTCCCCACTGTGTTTCGATGTTAGTATAAGGGGTGCTGTGCTGATTACAGAGGAGTTGACGGACTTCAGAAACACATAAAAGAGCAACATGAAGATGTGCGTGAAAGACCTTGCCCCCACCCAGGAGGAAACAAGGAGTTTCTGATTGATCACTACCAGCAGTGCCATGTAAAGCTGATCCATACAGAAGAAAGAACATCTTTACAGATCAGGAGGAAGTGCAAAGCCTTTGGTCACAACTTCGGAAAGACAAACCACACTTGATCAACAATCTTGAAGCATTTTGAGCTCTATCCTATGACCAAAGGTCTAGGAGAGAAGCTGAACATTTTGAAACAGATGGACATCTTGAAAGAGATTATGCATAACCCTATCCAGGAAGACAATGACTCAAACCTGGTGGGTAATCAGTGTGAAGACAATCAGGACACTGATGAGGATGGTAATGATGGCGTTTCTAATGAGGACAATTGCACAAGGACGTCGGTTAGCAGGCAATGGGGCGGAACATGATGAATAGAGGGTGCAACTGAGGATAGAGTGCGGTGATTGGAGGAGGGAGACATGCCCAGGTCATAGGGTCACAAAGACAGCCCTGGACACAGACCTGTGCCTCCTCCGCAGCCAGGATCGATCCTGGCCGGCTCTCCGGCGCAGTAATTGCTGCTGAACCGCCACTGGACCATCGCTGTCCCCACCCGAATGTCCCCCCCATCCCCATAGCGTCTAGATCAAGGTGATGAACCCCGCCACAGGATAAGAGGGGGGAGCACCTGACCTGTGCAACGATCTACGGGGAGACTGGCAACACCCTCGGACAGGTGCGAACTTATGGCACAACCCCAATGTCGGCTGAAAGGATTACACCGCCTACAGGTGGCACCTGATCCATTGACCGTAAACAAGCTTCATCAGGGTGGTTGTCAATGAAGAGAGTGAGAACTGGTTGCAATACCATTGGTTTGATGGACTTTGGGGTACTATTGAACTGGTAGCCATACCTTTGGTTTGGTGGACTTTGGAGACTGTGATACATTATGGCTCTATCATTCTGTTATCACATTTGATAAAAAGGAGAGAATTAAAGAGCTAATAGTTAAATCTAATAGTCAAATCTAAAATGGAGTCGTTCTTCTACAAAAGCATGGACTAGTAAAACAAATGAATGGCTCGGTGCCAAGTCTGAATTACATTGTAAATGATATGGAATACAATATGGAGGACGGGTTGTCAATAAAGACATTAAGATGGCAGCCTGCAGTAATAACATGTGCTTCTTTTCAAGGGCATAACGAAGCCAATAAAGAAAAAAATTGCTGACGCGCCAGAGATAAGTAATAACTTGTTATTGGATGAGCTTGATTTGGACACAGCTTTTCTCATATTCTGAAAGGTTGCAGTATCTTGCAGTCATGCCATATTCAGACTTGATAGGAGTGTTTTACTGATAAGAAAAATGTATAATTGTGCTAACTGTCCTTTCTTCTGTGAGTGGGAGCCCGAAAGCACTGAGCAACGTTTGTGCTAATTGTAGATCGCCACTCTCATCTGACGAATCAAGTAGATTCAAGATTGACGAATCAAGATTGGCATGGTTTTACCTTTAACAGTTTTTGTTGCTATCTGCTTTTAAGAAACAAACTCTGCCGCACACCCCACCCCACCCCACCCAATGGCCGCTGTCCAACCCCCCCAGCGCCGGGAAAAGCCAAGCATCAGCCATCAACGAACAAACACGCAAAAAGCTGCAGCAACTCAGCGACAGGCAGCATCCCTGGAGAAAAGAAATGGGTGAATTTTCGGGTCGAGACTCTTCTCCAGAGATATTGCCTGACCCGCCGATCCACCGCAGCAACCTGTGTGCATCCCTGCCGATGACCGCCGCTCGGCCCCCGCCAGCACCGAGGAGACCAACCAACAGCCACTGGACAATGCGAGAGGCGCAGCCGACAGTCCCCCGGCCCTCTGGGGAACAGTCTCCCCGGGAGCCAGAGCAAAGCCGATCGCCTCCCCCCCCCCCCAGGAGGGGATGGGGATGGCCCAGCAACAACTCAACAGACGCCGGAGCCCAACCCCGACCACGGACAAAACGCAGGCCTTCACACAACGCAGCACCACAGCTGCCAAAAATGTTTATAGCGAGTGACCTATGACCTGGGCATGCACAGTTGGAATACAGAACTCGCTTATTACAACTAAACTGTTTCAATACTTAGAGTACCATGATAGCTTTGTAAGTTTATTTTAGTACTCTTCAACTTGCATTTATACAGCACTTTGACATAATAAAAACATCGCACAGCCTTTTACAGGATCATTTAAACAGAATTCAATGTATGCAGATATTCTAGGACAGGTAAATCAAAAATGATCGAATCAATTGATTTTTAAAAGTACTGTAGAGGAGGTGAGAGAGAATTAGAGAAAGAATTCCATAATCCATGGTACTGTTATCTGGTCCTGTGTGGCCCCACCAATGTGGAACAGTTATAATTAAGGATTTGAGATCCCACTTATGCAATATCAAAATTTATACAAAGGATTATAGCTTACAGTGATTATCATAGTTAACACACACATACAAAGATAAACGTTACAGCACTCTGCATCCCTACAAAAACCTTCCGAGTGTTTCCCAATCAGAAACCTTGGATCAACTTTGAGATCCGCACTCTTCTGAAGACCAGACACCGGGCATTCATGTCTGATGATACAGTGGTCTATAAGAAGTCCAGATACGACCTTGGTAAGGCCATCAAAAAGGCCAAAAGGGACTTCTTCTCCAAGCTGGAGGATGAGACAGATGCTCGGCAGCTGTGGCGGGGCCTGAATGCAATCACCTCCTACAAGGCGAAATCAGGAGGCAGCTCGAATGTCAGCGAAACATCACTCCCTGATGAGCTCAATGCGTTTTACGCACGTTTTGATAGGGAGAACACCGATGTGCCTTCCCGATCCCCCATCCGCTGTGATGGTATATCAGTCTCAGTCACAGAGGCCGACGTCAGGAAATCCTTCAGAGCGGTGAACCCTCAAAATGCGCCTGGACCTGATGGTATACCCGGTCGTGTTCTAAAAACCTGTGTGGACCAACTGGCTGGAGCTTTTACGGATATTTTCAACCTCTCACTTCAGAGGTCTGAGGTTCCCACGTGCTTCAAAAAGGCATCAATTATACCAGTGCCCAAGAAGAGCAAGGTGACGTGCCTCAATGACTATCGACCTGCGGCACTAACGCCTGTGGTGATGAAGTGCTTCGGTAGGTTGATCATGGCACAAATTAACTCCTACCTCGCCAAAAACCTGGACCCACTGCAGTTCGCTTACCGCCACAACAGATCAACGGGGGATGCGATCTCGCTGGCTTTCCACTCCACTCTGGACCACATGGACAACAAAAACTCATATGTCAGGCTGTTTTTCATCGATTACAGCGCGGCATTTAATACTATCATCCCCTCCAAGCTGGTTACCAAACTCGCAGAACTGGGTCTCTGCGCATCCCTCTGCAATTGGATCATCGACATCCTCATTCACAGACCACAGTCTGTTCGTATTGGTGGAAATGTGTCAGACTAGATAACAATCAGCACGGGAGCACCGCAAGGCTGCGTGCTCAGCCCCCTGCTGTACTCTCTCTATACTCATGACTGCGTAGCCGGTCACAGTGCGAACTTCATCGTCAAGTTCGCTGACGTCACCACTGTTGCGGGACGTATCACTGATGGGGATGAGTCGGAGTATAGAAGAGAGATCAAGCAACTGTCCATATGGTGCCAGCACAATAACCTGGCCCTCAACACCAGCAAAACCAAGGAACTGATTGTGGACTTTGGAAGGATTAGGATGGGGACCCACAGTCCCGTTTATATCAACGGGTCGATGGTTGAAAGGGTCAAGACCTTCAAATTCCTGGGCGTGCGCATCTCTGAAGATCTCTCCTGGTCCGAGAACACTGATGCAAATATCAAGAAAGCTCACCAGCACCTTTACTTCCTGAGAAGATTACGGAGAGTCGGTTTGTCAAGGAGGACACTCTCTAACTTCTATAGGTGCACGGTAGAGAGTTTGCTGACCGGTTGCATCGTGGCTTGGTTCGGCAACTTGAACGCCCTGGAGAGGAAAAGACTACAAAAAGTAGTAAGCACTGCCCAGTCCATCATCGGCTCTGACCTTCCTTCCATCGAGGGGATTTACCGCAGTCGCTGCCTCAAAAAAGCTGGCAGTATCATCAAAGACCCACACCATCCTGGCCACACACTCATCTCTCTGCTACCTTCAGATAGAAGGTACAGGAGCCTGAAGACTGCAACGACCAGGTTCAGGAATAGTTACTTCCCCGCAGCCATCAGGCTATTAAACCTGGCTCGGACAAAACTCTGATAACCTATAACCCATTATCTGTTATTGGCACTTAATTAGTTTATTTTTTCATGTGTGTATATATATGGTATATGGACACACTGATCTGTTTTGTAGTAAATGCCTTCTATGTTCTGTGTGCTGATGCAAAGCAAGAATTTCATTGTCCTATCAGGGACACATGACAATAAACTCACTTGAACTTGAACTTGATTGCTTATTTGGTATTGCTAAATTCTAGAACTAAGGTTCCATCTAGTGGTCAAAAAAGTTGTATATTGGTAATAATAAGGATGCAGCTTCTCAGGAACAGAACCATTTCTCAGCAACTAAAGGCCCTGTCTCACGGTGCGAGTTGACACACGAGTGACCCAGAGTGACAGACTCGTGGTTGTGTACGATATTCCAAGTTGATGTGCAAGTGTTTGTGGCGAGTTCCCACGGGTATAGTAATCTGCGATGTTCCGAGATCGTCTCCAGAGTTACCAAGTTCCCCTCCCGTTTGCTCTTGAGTTACCAAGTTCCTCTCCCGCTCAGGGCGTGTGTTGTTGCTGCAGTCCGGGATTCGCATTTAAAGCACCCGGTTATCTTCAGCAGTTCAGGCGAGGACAGGTTTGGGGGGAGGGGGGGCGAGGGATGGTGGAATTGGGAGAAGGCAAAGACTATGGGTGGGGAGGAGTGAGAGGGGGGGCTAGGAACGGCATCTGCGAAACGGGTAGTCAACCTTTAGGGTCCCGGCCCGAAACATCCCTATAGATTTTATGATTTCCCTCTAAAGACGCAGTCTCCCGTGGTTTGTTTGCACAACTCTCTTCCCTCTCTCTCCCAACATTGGGGGGGGGGGACGACGACGACAAGATAGTTTAAACGGACCTTACCCCCACTTCATGCTTCTGTTGCGCATAATTCAGCAGTAAAACTTCTCTTCCCCTTACCCAGCGACGCCCGATTCCTCGCACCCCCACAAGTTCACATCGACGAGGGAAGAATGAGCGGGGAGTCTGAAGAAGGGTCCCGACCCGAAACATCACCCATTCCTTCTCTCCAGATGCGATGCCTGTCCCGCTGAGTTACTCCAGCATGTTTGTGTCTATCGTCGGTGTAAACCAGCATCTGCAGTTCCTTCCTACAAACGGACAGTGAAGTGCCTCGGCCAAATTAGGAACATTAGGATTCTCTGATGTGAAGATAGTCTGGTTTGCGTTTCTTACACTTGATCATATCCGAAACTAAAGTATAGATAGACACAAAATGCTGGAGTAACTCAGTGGGACTGGCAGCATCTCTGGAGAGAAGGAATGGGTGGCGTTTTGGGTAAGTCTGAAGAAGGGTCTCGATTCCATTCCTTCTCTCCAGAGATGCTGCCTGGTCCGCTGAGTTACTCCAGCATTTTGTGTCTATTAAAGAGTTCCCACGGTAGACGCACGGATCACTAAAGTTAACGCACGGGCCACTACGATATTACAACGAGTTTAAATGTTTCAATTTTAAACTTGACCACGAAATTTGACTCGTGGAAAAAATCAAACATGTTTGACTTTTTTCACGAGTTCACAAGTTTCACGGGTACCTGCCGTTAGCGCCACGAGTGGACAAGTTGATCGCGCGAGTTCCGACGTTCCCGCTACGTTGGCTGTACGTGATCGCCACGAGTGAAAACTCGGGGTCACTCGTGGGCCAACTCGCACCGTGAGACAGGGGTTTAAGGATAACAGATGTTCATTTTCTGCAAGTCAAACAAAACTGCTGTAAAAACTCAGCAGGTGAGGCAGCATCTATGGAGTGAAGGAAATTGGTGACGTTTCAGGTCGAGACCCTTCCTCAGACTGATTTTCTGTAATATATTTTTATGTCCAAGTCTGTAGATCCAGCATGCTGGATAGGCAAATCTCTGAACAATTATATATTATTCAATTTAATGTTCTAGCATACTTTTAATTCACTTTCTAAAGTTACATTATGATAGGAAGAATGAGAAGAAGCTATATGAACTGGCCCGACATCCATAATTCTGAAAGGGGTACAAGAGCAGAGAGAACTTAGAGTATTCATTGAAAGTGAAGGGGGTGAATGTGGAGCAGAAGCAGCTGAATTGCTTTTCAATACAGCTTGGACTCAACCGCCTCCATTAATGCTACTATAATTCTACGAGCACTATTTGGAATTAACATATTTCAACATAATTTATCATGAAATTAGTTTTCTCTTGCAAAGCTACCCAATTATCTTTTCAATGGGTAATAATTTATCATTAACAGACCAATCACATCTCAAGATATGGTCCAAATTTGGCTAATTTTCAAATGGCCTTGTTGATCGAACATATGTTGGGCAGTATGTAAAATACTGAAATCCATTTCTGGGGAAAGCTAACCAGCACAGAGAGGATGAATGTCAGGTCAGTCCACTGTCTACTATCCAGCGCATGCTGAATATTGCATAAGAAAAGGAAGTCTGTTTACAGATATGTAAACCATTGGGCCACCATTGGAGAATCATGTATTGTTATGCTGTACGGCAAGGATGGTCACCAGCGTATATGCCAGAGGTCACATCGACTTTAAACACATCGACTTTAAGATACTTCTATTTAGTTTACTTAGTGAGCAATCACACTTACCACACCCTTCCCCCATTTACTGCAGTGATGATTTCCCAATCAATATTACCCTGTTGAGCATGGAACTCTTTCCAGAAATGATTCGATGGCCAATGATTGATTGATACTTTATTAACATGTGACATGTCACCGTGAAATTCTTTGTTTTGCATACCATTCACAAAGTATGCAGAGTTGCCACGTAAAGGATGTTGACAAAGTTACAAAGTATTCACTGTAGTTCCCAATGCTCCCTCTTTGTTCACAGTTCACCCCCCCCCCCCCTTGCGGGATCCCTCTTCAATCTCAGTGCCTCCCCCAATCCCTCATTGTTTTCAGCGGACCCCCACTGTTCCAGGCGACCCCAATGATGGGTCCCTCTGATCTTGACGGCATATCCTCAACCGATTTCCTTCGGCAACCACTGCAGGCCCGTCCAACCTCCGGCACGCACCGTAGGCCACCCGGCACAGGACCCTCTCTTGGACGGCTCCTCGGTGCTCACCGGGAGCTTCCGACGGCCCTCCTCGCTCTCCAATGGCCTTCCTTGCTCGTTAATAGACAATAGACAATAGGTGCAGGAGTAGGCCATTCGGCACTTCGAGCCAGCACCACCATTCAATGTGATCATGGCTGAGCATCCACAATCAGTACCCCGTTTTGCCTTCTCCCCATATCCCCTGACTCCGCTATCTTTAAGAGCCCTATCAAGCTCCCTCTTGAAAGTATCCAGAGAACCGGCCATCACCACCCGCTGAGGCTGAGAATTCCACAGACACACAACGCTCTGTGTGAAAAAGTGTTTCTTTGTCTCCATTCTAAATGTCTTACCCCTTATTCTTAATAATAACAATAATAATGAATTTATTTGTATATCGAAATAGGTTTTGAGTCGTGACTTAGAGGAGTCGATGATGGGGGCAGTTCTGATGAGGAGCGAGATGCAATTCCACAGTCTAGGTGCTGCAACCGCGAAAGCGCAGTCTTAAACTGTGGCCCCTGGTTCTGGACTTCCCCAACAACGGGAACATGATTCCTGCCTCTAGCATGTCCAAACCCTTAATAATCTTATATGTTTCAATAAGATCCCCTCTCATCCTAAATTCAAGAGTATACAAGCCCAGCCGCTCCATTCTCTCAGCATATGACAGTCCCGCCATCCTGGGACCTGGTAAACCTACGCTGCACTCCCTCAATAGCAAGAATGCCCTTCCTCAAATTAGGGGACGAAAACTGCACACAATACTCCAGGTGTGGTCTCACTAGGGCTTTGTACAACTGCAGAAGGATCTCTTTGCTCCTATATTCGATTCCTCTTGTTATAAAGGCCAACATGCCATTCACTTTCTTCACTGCCTACTGTACCTACATGCTTACTTTCATTGACTGATGAACAAGGACCCCCAGATACCTTTGTAATTCCCCTTTTCCTAACTTGACACCGTTTAGATAATAATCTGTCTTCCTGTTTTTGCTACCAAAGTGGATAACCTCACATTTCTCCACAATAAACTGCATCTGCCTGGTATCTGCCCACTCACACAACCTGTCCAAGCGACCTTGCATTCCCATAGCATCCTCCTCATAGTTCACACTGCCACCCAGCTTTGTGTCATCTGCAAATTTGCTAATGTTTCTTTGAATCCCTTCATCTAAATCATTGATGTATATTGTAAATAACTGCAGTCCCAGCACGTTAATCCCTACTCTTTGTTTCCTGTCTGCCAACCTACCCCCAGTACCATGTGCCCTAATTTTGCCCACTAATCTACTATGTGGGACCTTATAGGAGCGGAAAGCACAAAAGGAATGAGTGTAATAAGATGTAGACTAAAGTTGTTAGGATAACCCTTACTTTAAATACTGGCACTTATGGACATAGAAACATAGAAAATAGGTGCAGGAGGAGGCCATTCGGCCCTTCGAACCAGCACCGCCATTCATTGTGATCATGGCTGATCGTCCCCTATCAATAACCCGTGCCTGTCTTTTCCCCATATCCCTTGACTCCACTAGTCCCTAGAGCTCTATCTGACTCTCTCTTAAATCCACCCAGTGACTTGGCCTTCACTGCCATCTGTGGCAGGGAATTCCATAAATTCACAACTCTCTGGGTGAAAATGTTTTTTCTCACCTCATTCTTAAATGACCTCTCCTTTATTCTAAGACTGTGGCCCCTGGTTCTGGACTCGCCCCACATTGGGAACATTTTTCCTGCATCTAGCTTATTCAGTCCTTTTATAATTTTATATGTTTCTATGTTATTTTATATATATCCCCCTCATCCTTCTAAACTCCAGTGTATACAAGCCTAGTCTTTTCAATCTTTCCTCGACGGTCCCGCCATCCCAGGGATCAATCTCGTGAGCCTACGCTGCACCTAGGCTGCACTGCCTCAATCACAAGGATGTCCTTCCTCAAATTAGGAGACCAAAACTGTACACAATAAAGAAGAAAGGAAGAAAACCAAATGGAAATATCTATCAACATCTAAAAAAAGAAAAAAAATCAATATTCAATCTCAAGGGCTACAAAGTGCCCAGATGGAAGAAGAAGAGCTGCACCCTGACCTGACTTTTGAACACCATAGGATATCAAAGAGAGAGAGAGCAGTATGAGAAGGCTGAAAAATTAAAGTAAGAATCAACTTGAAAATTACTTTGCAGTCTAAATGGAGATGTGTTCTGCAAAATAGTGCTTAATTTGCATTTAGTTTTTTTCCAATGAAGGATAAACCACATTCTGTACTGTAGTGTACTAAATTGGCAGAAATGCAAATTGTTGCTTTGTTTGAAAGAACTGTTGTGTTCCTGGATAGTGGGAATGTAGTATATAAAAGGGTACCCCTAGCTGCCTACAATATATGAGAATGTAGAGATATGTCAACCAGGGAATAGTGGAGAAAACAGTCCCTTTGGAATAAACTTATTGATGCCCCTCATGATTTTATACACCTGGAGTGTATGAGATTGACACTCAAACTCATACACTCCAGGGGAAAAGGAGTGTATCCAGCCTATCCAGCCTCTCCTTATAACTCAAACCTTCCAAACCTGGTGACATCCTCATAAATCCTTGAATATATTTAATGTATGGCCTCCACTGGATTCTGTAGCAAATTTAACAGATTCACCACCCTCTGGATGCTGGGCATTTCAACTATTGGCAACATTTCTGATTATCTAATTTGTCTAGTTCTATTATATTTAATCTCAATCTTTTCTACCCATGTGCCTATCTGAATGTCTTTAAAATGTTGTTTTGTACCTGCTTCAACTATTTCCTCTGACAGCTCGTTCTATAAACCCAAACTCTCAGTGACAAAAGTTGGCCCTTGAGTTCGTACCAAATCTCTCTCCTTAAATTGGTGAAGGTTTCCCTTCTACCCTGGGAAAAATACTCTGTGTATTCACTCTATCAATTCTCATTATTTCATACCCCTGTTTAAGACCTCCCATCAGTCTTTTGCATTCCAACCCAACCTTTCCATTGCAGCTCAGGTGCTCAAGTCTTGTCAACATTTTCATAAATCTTCCCTGCACTCTTTCCACCTTAATGGCATCTTTCCTATAGCAAGGTGGCAAAAACAGAATATAATATTCCAAGCTCTTCTTTCAAATTAAGGGAATGCAAGGCCACTGTTATTCACCGTCATCTCGCTCTCCTCCAAAAGGGCCAGTCATAGTCATCTAATAGTCATGCCATTCAGCTGGAAAGAGTGCATAGTCATCCGGTCTGATGCTTTCTCTTTGTTCCCCTTTATCCAGGGAACAAAGAGAATATACAGATCGTCCCTGTTAAAGCATTTAAAAAAATACTATTCAAAATTTAACTGCTGCTAATTAAACTTTTAACTTTGAGTAAACCCCTTCCAATAAGCAAGTTTGGTATTCCGAAAAACGCAAGGAATCATGGGATTTGTCAGGGGTCACTCGCGATAAATATTCTCGGCGACTGTGCTGCTGCTTGTGTTCAGACCTGTGTTTCGTCCGTGATCTGAGTCGGGCCTGGGTTTCCGGCGTTCCAGGCGCTATTGAGTTGCTGCTGGGCCGTCCGCATCCCCTCCTGGGTGTCCCGTCCCTGTCCGGGGGGGGCGGATATGTCCAGGCGGCCCTGGACTGGCGGGGTGCCAGCCCATTGCAGCGGGGGCCCGGGCTTCCAGCTGGCACGGAGGGGAGGTGCTGGCTCTGGCTCGGCTCCACCTGTCCCGCCAGATAAACTGGCGGCCCTGGCTGGCGGAGTGCCGTCCCGTTGCAGAGGCGGCCTGGGTTTGCAGCCAGTGCGGAGAAGAAGCGCTAACTCAACTGCTCTGGGCCGGTGTCCCGTTGGTCCAAGGCTGTCGGTTAGCCTGGCGGGACAGGCAGAGTTGGGCTGGAGTTGTCGCTTCTGCTCCGCGCTGGCTGTGGGCCTGGGCCACCACTGCGGCGGGCTGGTGTCCCGTCGGTCCAGGGCTGTCGGTTGGCCTGGCGGGACGGGTAGAGTGGAGGTGGAGTTGGCGCTTTTTCTCTGCAGTGGTTGTGAGCCTGAGACGCCGCTGCAATGGGCCGGTATCCCGTCGGTCTGGGGCTGTCGGTTGGCCCGGCGTGACAGGCAGAGTTGCGCTGGAATTGGCGCTTCTTTTCCGCGGTGTCCTGGTTGCGGATGCATGCAGTGGCGCAGCTGCCGAGAGTGTTTATCGCGAGTGACCTATGACCTGGGCATGCGCAGTCAGAATACTGAACTCGCTTATTATTGGACATTTCAATCTACTTATTGAGATAGTGCTGCCCATTGCCAGAGGTCCTGTCGTTCAGACCTGTCCTCCTGTGTAAATGAAAATCTAGAACCGAAACGTCACCCACTCCTTTTCTCCATAGATGCTGCCTCACCCGCTGAGTTTCTCCAAGATGTTTTGTCTACTTTCGATTTTTCCAGCATCTGCAGTTCCTTATTAAGCATCGAGTCACTTGCGCTTTGCTGTCTGTTGGAGTTTACATTTTGCTTCCCTACCCCTCTGTTAAGCACTGACGAGGATGCAAGACATGAAAAATACTCTAAGCAAATCTTCTTTATGTCTGCGACGAATTTAAGTTATAATTAAATGTATTATTAAATAATAACGGAATGACATGTTGCTGCCGCGGTATGATTTAAAAGTTTCGTTAAACGAGTTCTACGTGCTCTGCGGTAATTTGGGTTATTTGCTGACCCTTCCTATACTGCACTCCAAATGAAACAATATCTTCAAAACAAGTATCGAAAGGCCGTGTTCAGAATTGTTTTTCTTTTCAAAAAGCGGTTGAATTACCTCATAGATCTGTGAGATTGAGTGAGATTTGATGTACTGTTTCAGCTCAGCATCTGCGTGCGACATTAAGGCCATGGCTGCAGTCGTGTGGAAGCCGCCAGGGAACGCGCTCGCTGGTGTTTGCTATCGCCATGGTAACGCGCTTTGAAAGGCAGGGGACCAACCGCCACTACAAGGCCGCGAAGGATTCCCAACCGGTCACCAGGGACTGCGCATCAATGCCCATAGGCGAGCCAGGGAATTGCTCCCTTTGCCTTTCGGAAATGAATTATATAAGAATATTATTAATTGCACGCACTATCGATCTACAAACACGGCAATGTAAAAAGAAGGGTCTCGACCCGAAACGTCACCCATTCCTTCTCTCCAGAGATGCTGCCTGTCCGGCTGAGTTACTCCAGCACTTTATGTATAAGAATTACAAAGCCGAAATACTGTAAATTATTGAAATCTGAAATAGTAAACAGAAAGTGCTCAAACACATGTTGTTAAGTTGGAAAAAGTGCAGGGAAGATTTACGAGGATGATGCCAAATCTTGAGACCCTGAGCTGAAGGGAGAAGGCTAGGCAGGCGAGGACTTTATTCCTTGAAGTGCAGGAGGCAGAGGGGTGATCTTGTAGAGGTGCATAAAATCATGAGGGAAATAGATAGGGTGAATGCACTGTCTTTTAGCCATAGTAAGTGAATCAAGAACCAGAAGACATGGGTTTAGACAATAAACAATAGAAGACCTATTGTCTATTGTCTATTGTTTCAGGTGATAGGGAAATTATGTAATAGGAACCAGAGGGGCAACTTTATGGAACGAGCTGCCAGAGAAGGTAATAAGAAGGAACTGCAGATGTTGGTTTATACCAAAGATGGACACAAAGTGGTGAAGTAACACAGTGGGTCACGCAGCATCTCTGGAGAAAATAGCTAGAGATACTGCCTGACCTGCTGATGTAAAACAGCACTTTGTGCCTATATTTGCCAGAAGAGATACTTGAGGCAGGAACTATAATTACATTTTAAAGTGCTATGGATAGATAAGGTTCAGAAGGATATGGGCCACATGCGGCGGGCGGGACTATTGTAGATTTGGCATCTTGGTCGGCAAGCGCAAGTTGGACCAAAGGGCCTGTGTCCCTACTGTATGACTATGACTCTTTTAACAACATGATGGACGTAATGTACAAATGCTGTGTGGCGGTCATATCGTTTGGTCAGAAACTGAATACTGGTTTGAAATCTGTGACTTACTATTTTCAGTGGAAAAACAACGTTTTGGAGGAATTCAATGGAGGGAAATGGACAGACGGCATTTCGGGTCCCTTCACACTTTCAATTTTGCTCCACAGATGTTTATTGTGATAATATTGGCATATTCAGGCTCATTGGTTAAATCATCAAATTTTGATGTGTGAGGGCCCAGAAAAATAATTTTTTTTTTGCACTTTTTTAAATGTATTGAACTTATTCTTTTACGTGTGTTTATTATATTATATATTGAGTACAGTACTTTGTTTATAGAGCTGCCGTGCTGCTGCAAGTAAGAATGCCATTGTTCCATTTCGTATATGACTAAAAGACTCTTAAACCTCGGGTTTGCTTTCAGTCGGCCCAGGATTTCCACGCATGCTGGAAGCCGGGATGCCGCAGCTTTTCGTGTTACTGAGGAAATGCGCTCCTCTGGTGCATTGACCAGTTTTTGTTTGGCGTTCGATCGCAATTTAGTTACAGGGATCGAAGTAAATGGGCGCTGTGGTCAGGGATAAATGGCCTCTGAGGTTTGCAATGGGCCTGTTGGCGGGGTTTGGTGGCCTGTACGCCCTGTACAGCTTGGCAAAGCGGTGGCAGCAGCAGCAGGAAGACCGAGACGTTGGTTGCTGTCAGTCCAAGACGCAAAATTTACTCCGACGAGCGATCGACTTGGGCGTCAAGAGCCAAGAAACTGAGGACTGTCATCAGGGTAAATACAACGTAGAATGAACCGTGGAGAGGGATCGTTTACTCCCGTCAACACAGCCTTTCCGGAGGATAATGAAGCATTATTTCATCCCGTTAAAGCTCGTTTAAAGAAAGGGCGGTCTGAATGTAATTCATCCACAACCACATTTACATCTGTTGTATTTAACAATTACATTCCCAATCAGATTAATTTTAGATAATTTACAGGTTAGTTTGGAGGCAAAAGCAGCATATGTTGCCTATTCTTAGTTGACCCCTAGGATACTCGGAGGGCAGTTAAGAATTCACCACGTTGTTGGGGCTCTGGAGTCACATGGTACTATTACTGGTTATGTAAATTATACCAGTTTTAAATTTCAGATTTGCATTTTCAACCATCCAAGTGAATTTGAAGGGTTAAAAAAATAACAGAAAAAAGGAGTAGCATAAACTAAATTGTTTTTGTGGTCGATTGGAAATGAAAGCAGCAGGCTGTCCTGGGTGCCAGAATTAAGGCACCAAAACATGAAATTCAGATTTCAATAGTATCCTATATATAGAAAAGCCATATAGAAAAAAACAAGTAGGGTTGATGTCACAATCCAAAATACACAAGAAAGAAGTTTTGCATTGTTATAAAAGTGCCGAGAGAAATAGATGCAAAAAGATTTAGGCCAGAAAATCCAGAGGATAAGATCAAACCTCATTTGCTATTCACAGGGTTCCTGCAAATGTGAGAGGATTGTGTGAATATTAAGGGGAAGAGGTAAAGGGGAGAGGAAAACACAGAAGAAGAATTCGGAGAAGATGGGAGTGAGCGATTAATGTATGAGTCAACACACCCTATATAGGCAGCTGACCTTTTTATGAATTCAATGAGTATAGGAAGAGATCTGGAATTTGGAATACACTGCCTGCACATATGATAAATATGTGGCAGAGAAAAAACTGCATGGGTCTGATAACGGGCGACTGGGTGGAACTAGAGAGTTACTCTGGTAGAAATGTAATGGGTACAATGGGCTGAATGCCCTCTTCTAATGTTGAAGAAGGAACTGCAGATGCTGGAAAATCGAAGGTAGACAAAAATGCTGGAGAAACTCAGTGGGTGAGGCAGCATCTATGGAGCGAAGGAAATAGGCGACGTTTCGGGTCGAGACCCTTCTTCAGACTGATGTGAGGGTGGGGGGGGGGCGGGAAGAAGAAAGGGATAAGCGGAGACAGAGGGCTGAGGGAGAGAGCTGGGAAGGGGGAGAAAGCATTGTCTCCTCCCCTTCCCAGCTCTTCCCAGCAAAAAGCTTGAGAATGTAACGGAAAAAGACTGCTCATTGCGTTTATTTGTAGACAAATATCCTCTAATGGCAGTGGAAGAACGCTAATGCCCTTAGATGCTTATTTACAACCTTTGGGAAGATGGAATGCTTTGAAACAATGGCTTGCGTAGTCAACTGCTTTTGATATTTCTCAAAAAATAAAATACTTTTTATTTAACACTGATGAAAACAGTCATTTTTAATTTTCTTTCAAGATTATGCCAAGTGAGAAAATACTCCAAATGTATGTATAAAAGCTATACAAATAGAACACATTCAAGTTTCAACTTAAATAAAGTTTGGAAAATGTGAAGTCAAGGCAATGCTAGAAGTATAAGAGCAAAATAACAAGCCTTGCACAACTTGCTACATTTCCTGAATCGCTGGGATATTATAATAGCCCTGTCCCACGGTACGAGTTCATTCCAAGAGCTCTCCCGAGTTTAAAAAAAATCAAACTTGGGGTCAGCACGAGAATGAACGTAGCGGGTACGTCGAGCTCGGGGACGTCTCTTAGTGGCTCGTAACGCTAATGGCAGGTTCTCAGGAAGACTCGCTAACGGCAGGTAAGCACGGGAAGATTTTTCAACATGTTGAAAAATGTCCACGAGAGTCCCAAGTACCGCCGAGTGGCCATTACCGTAAATCTCCGAGTTCGAATCAGGGCAAACTCGGGAGAGCTCTTGGAATGAACTCGTACCGTGGGACATGGGTTTAACAGAGGAAAAGAGTCCTGTAAAAAAAATGTGATTCGATCTATCAGTAGTAAGTCAAGGAGGTCATTATTGCTGATTCTGAACATCCCTTGATTAGTATAGAAGCTGAATCTAAATTAGTACATGGGGCACAAATACATTTTTGGCTTATACATTTTTGGCTTATGTCTATATAGAACTTCCATTCTATATAGACATGAATGTCTCATGCAGAGGAAGTCCTGTACTATTTCTTCCATCGTATTCAGCTAACTCTGTTTGAATCGAATGACAAATGCTAATTTCTGAAATGACCTTGCAATATTTTACCAGTACAAAGCCTGAAAATAGCTTTAATTTTCTCTGCGAAGAATTGAATTTATTTTAGCATTCAAATAATGAGGAAAATGTTGCACATTTCTCAGGCGGCTTTTGTAGAGAAAGGAACAGTTAGTGTCTCAGGTTGATGACCTTTCATCAAAGATCTTGATTCTCTTCAGCACATTGGGCCAAATTTTACTTTGATATGACATCGAACAAAATCTGCTGTTGATAGGACTTGCAGTTATGCATTTGCATTTTTAACGTTTTCCAACATTGACATTCACCACCTGCGTAAATGGGGGAAGCCACAACGTACCATCCTTACTATCCAAAATGAAGAATTGTCACATTAACAGCACAAGAATTAAAACTGAAATGTTAATTTATGCGGATGAATTCAAAGTTAAATCAGGTGCTGAAAAAACATGATGGTTTAAATGATATGAAAATAAAAACAACAAAATGTTACATTTTTAAACCCCTATAAAAATTAAAACCTAAGAATCCGGGACACCTATGATTCCAATAGATGTTTCAATGCCATTAACACCTCATGCAATGTAAAGAGAGAGTAGGCACAAAAATATATCTCAAAAGACCAGACTACTCAGATCATCAATTGTGCATGCTTAGATTATTTCCCAATAATGTTCCTTAGATATTGGTTTGTGTAAAATGGTAAGAGTTTATCTGTGTTCGGGTTTGGAACATCTATTTCCTGAAATTCAAGTTTGTAATTTATTCTGTCCCATTATTTTTCTGCATGGGTAGAAATGGTGTGAACAGTGGCTTAAGTACTCATACGGCAATTTTTCCACCATTATTGATTATAATATGCTGGGATTGTGATAATTACCTCTATTTTTCAGGGAGGACATAATTTAAACCGTAATATCGCGATGCAGTGCTAGAACTACTGATATACCATTAATGCATTACAAGATTTCAATTCATTTTGGGACAATATTACATTTTTTTAAAACAGCAAGAGAGCAGACTCTTTGCTAAATCCATTCACATGCCCTTTCATATTTTCCTATTCCAGGTGAATAAATAATCAGAAATTTTACCAGTTAAATGTAGTAGATTACACAAAGTAATAGGTAATTTAGGTCAATACTTTCATAATACATCTACTCCAAATGTATTTGTGTTAGGTATCAGCTGCTTTGGCTTTTTTTTTTAAACCTTCATCAACATTTTGCAAAAGCCTTTTATAAATACAGGAAGGGTAATTGTTTACTGGCATTAAAAGATAACAAGGTACGTTTTTTTTAATCTTTCACACTAAAACCCATAATGGTTATTTTCTTTCTTAGGGCATGTACTTGTAAATCCTCATGATGGTCTGGAACAGCAGCATCTTCAAGTGATTTTGGACCTTCTTAGGCAGACCTCTGATACTTCCATTCGAGAAGATGTTCTCGTGACTATTGGTAATAGTGCTGCATTCACTGTTAATCAGGTAAGTCTGATTCCATTAAAAGTGAAAAAATCTTGGGGATTAGTTCTGATTGCTAAGAAAAAAAATTCAAGAACAATATTATTACAATGATACAATTGTGTAATCTGGTACTGTACATGATAAAACTCCAACAATTCACAATCTGATTGTTTGGAAATTGCTGAGCATCTGTCTCATGTCGGTCCTGTTTCGGACACCATCTTTAATTTCACCAAGCACAGTTTTCTGCATACCTTTAAATTCAGTGGAGACCTGTTTTGCTTGCTCCCATTATCAATCTCACAGGATTCTTTTTCCCTCGTTGCTTTTAAACTCACCAGATGCAGTGGAAAATTATTTTTTCTCCCGTGTGATATCTTAAAAAAAAAAGTAAATTGTTTGGGGTATTAATGTGATTAACATCTAAACATCTCGAAAACATGCCAGAATGGCACACGCATGTCCCGAGGGTGCCAGATTATCAGAATTTAACTATACCTGGTTTGGAGATCTATTACATCTGCTCAGTTACAATAAACAATATTTTTTTGAGATGATATGATATGAATTTCAGATATGTATTAGAAAATCTAACAAAGAATTCTTAAATGAGCTCCTCTTTTGTTTTAAGGATCTCATTCGCAACCTCGGTGGTCTCAATGTCATTGCAAATTGCTTGTTAGATGAAGTCACGTCAGTCAAAGTTAAGGCATTGAATGCTCTGACAAATCTTTCCCTTAATGTTGCCAATCAGGAAGAACTGAAGGTAAAGGAACTTTACTGTATTTCTGATGGTAAAAGCTATTTTACTATGTTGTAGCTCTCAATTTGTGTATTGTTTAGTAACCCACTAATCATTGAGGTTAATAGAGGTTGTTGTATACCTAGCCATTAAATTTCAATTGAAGTACAACCATTTTGTTTACAGGAAATGGGTAGTAATTTGCATGCAAGGTACTACAAATTAGTTATATATTTTATTAGATCAAGTGGAACCTGTTCGGCCCTGTCCCCCAACTCGAGGGGGGGGGGCGTCACATGGGAGGGCTGGTCCCCAGACGGTGCGTCGGCGCTCACCCCGGAGACAAGCGCTCCCCGGAACCAATCACCCAACGTAACCCATTCGCCCAACGCAATATAGCACCACTCACCCATAAACCCCAACTGCACAGGCGCAGCTCATTTCCGCTCAACCCCAACACTCCCTCCCCCTCCTCTTTTCTCCCACCTCCACTGCCTCATTCACCTCTCCCTCCCCTACCCTCAGTCACTCTCCATAACTCCTCTCCCCTCCCTATCACCCCGACTCATTGGGCCCTATTTCCCCAACGCAATATTCCACCACTCACCCATTTCCCCAACGCAACCCGTTCCCCCAATGCAATCAGTCCTTCCCACGTGGGGTTGGGGGGGGGGCAGTCGGCACTTCCAGGAGCCAATTAATGTACAATCTCTACTTTTGGGTCGGCGCTGGCACTTCCTTGAGCCAATCAATCCTTCCCATGTTTGGGGGGGGGGGGGGGGTCAGTCGGCGCTTCCTGGAGCCGATGAATGGACTCGAGTTTTGGGTTGGCGTCGCCGCTCCCTGGAAGCAATTAATCCTTCCCACGTGGGGGGGAGGGCAGTCGGCGTTTCCCGGAGGTCAATGAATGAACTCGACTTTTGGGTTGGCGTCGGTGCTCCCTTGAGCCAATCAATCCTTCTGACATGGGGGGGGGGGGGGGGGTCAAAAATCTCACTCTCTCCTTACTCCCCTTGAAGATGCTGATCCCATTGTCTCTGTCACCTCTCCCTCCGTCCCCTTTTTCCTACCCTCATTCACTCCCTCCCTCACCTCTCCCTTTTCACACTCCCCCATTAAATAATATTTAATGTTTAAATAACATTTATTTTCCTCCCATCCCCCAAACCATCAACTCTCATAGCTTGTGTATTGGCAGCAGAGATCACATTGTGATGTCATTTTTTGGTTTTCGGAATCTTCATGGAAGCTTGTTAAATGAGATCCTATTGTGAATGGATGACTGTGAGATGCTATTGTGACATCATCACTGGAAGCTGCTAGAAAGTTTCACTCTCACCGGCAATTATTATTTTCAAAGTTGGCTTTTTTAAAAACTTTAAATATCAATAACGTGACATATACATCAAATGTGAAGAAACTTGTTACTAACGACCACGGGATAATGCAAAAATGTTTGCACTATTGCGTACCATTTTGGCGTAGTTCCTTGATCTCACAGACAGATAGACAAACAAGATGACACTTTCCGTATAATATAGAAAATCTGCTTTTGATGATGTTGGCTGAATGTGGCCAAATACCGGAAGAAATCACAGTTTGTTTTGAAAATGTGCCATTTGAGCCTGTAATATAAGCTATGAAAAACAGGATCTTCAACCATGCATACTCCTTAGTAATATACTGAATTTGTAAACTGAAACACTGCGATTAGCTCACACTGGGGATTGAACCGATGTCTAATGGAGTTAAACTGAGAGTAACTTCAAAATATTGTATACCTGTGTATAGGGGCTTAAAAAGTGTTCTACCTCTGTTCTTTGGTTGTATGCCCCCATAATTAATTTGAGGATTGTGCCACCACAATTGACAGATTGTATGGGGAATAAAAATAAAAGGAAGAGTCTACATAAGCAATTGAATAATACATTCAAATCTAGATTGCCTATATTGATGAAGCTGCATTAAATATGACATTTAGATCATCAATACTATGCATACATTTTACTAAAGGAGAATAAGGGGTATGGAATTTTTAACCCAATTAAATTAGCATAAGGTGTTTCACAGGAACATTATTAAACAAAAGTTGACATAACCAAACAAAATAACTGGAGAGAAGAGGAATAATGTAAGAAGGCAATCCAAATACAGGAAGGCAATCCAAGTTCAGGCATCTGCAGCTGAAGATCAAGTAACCAACAGTCCCTAGTTGGACAGGATATTCTATTTTTAAAAGGAAAACTGACAACACCTCACAGGATCACCAAGGGTATGCATTTTACTGTATGATTTTCAAGGCATCTGATGTACAAATATCAATTTCCAAGTCGGGAATCACGACAGTCAGCAGGGAACAATGTTGACTTGCACAAATTATTGCAAACTCATTTCTCAGCAGAGACTTCCTGGAGTTCCTCACAATGTGACACAAATAAGGCTGGTGCCCAACATATCCAGTCCTAATCCAGCCAGTTGTCACAGTTCTTTAAGACTGACATTTTAAAACTGTTACAGGCAGGAGAGTAGGAGGAGAGGAGGGATATGGTAAAAGAGGGGAGGCAGGTAGTGAATCAGAGACAATAGAGGTAACTGGAGGTGCAAAAGAAATAGAAGGTATCAAGAGAGGAAGATGTAAGCATGGAGGTGTGAGGGAGCAGTGAACGGTGTATATAAGTATTGAAATGCAAGAGGAGGAGTGGATGGAGGAGGGTTGGAGGACTGGTGTAGGTGAAGGACTGGAGGCTGGAGAAAGAAGGAGCAGGTTCTCATTAGACTTACATTAGAAGGGACAATCTGAAAAATTAGCTGCCTCAATAAATTTAAATTTACCGGTGGGATTGATTCTACCAATGGAAACTTTAGTAGATCACAAATGGGAATCCTCTCCAGTGAAGCAAAACAAGAGAGAGTGCAGAAAATGATAAGCCGGAGTCTCATGTCAGTGATAGGAAGCTGATGGAGAGGAGTCTTTGAGATAGAATTTACTCGCATCTGGAAGAGAATGGGTTAATTAGAAACAATCAGCATTGCTATGTATGTGGCAGGCCGTCTTACTAACTAGATCGAGGTTTTTAAGGACTTGACGAAGATGATCAATGAGGGTGCAGCGGTTGATGTTGTCGACATGGATTTGTGTATGGCATCTGATAATATTCCCCCATGTAGGCTGATCCAGAGGATTAAGATGCAAGGGATTAACACTGGCTTAGACACAAAAAGCTGGAGTAACTCAGCAGGACAGGCAGCATCTCTGGAGAGAAGAAATGGGTAACGTTTCAGGTCAAGACCGTTCTTCAGACTGGTTAGGGATAAGGTAAATGAGAGATATAGATGGTGATGTTGGAGAGATAAAGAACAATGAATGAAAGATATGCAAAAAAGTAATTATTATAAAGGAGGCAGGCCATTGTACGCTGTTTGCAGAGTGAAAATGAGAAGCTAGTGCAACTTGGGTGGGGGAGAGATAGAGAAAAATTTCAGCCACCTCCACAAGCCACATTTTCCCATCTCCACCCCTTTCCACCTTCCGCAGAGACTGTTCCCTCCACAACTCCCTGGTTAACTCATCCCTCCCCACCCAAACCACACCCTCCCCAGGTTCATCCTCATCTATTGTACCCGTTGTTCAAGATGTGGACTCTTATACATTGGCAGGACCAAATGCAGACTGGGCGATCGTTTCGCGGAACACCTCCTCGACCCGCGTGAACTAAGCTAATCTCCCGGTTGCTGGACACTTTAACTCTCCTTCCCATTCCTACGCAGACGTTTCTGTTCTCGGTCTCCTCCATTGTCAGTGACGCTAAACGCAAATTGGAGGAACAGCATCTCATATTTCGCTAGGGCAGCTTACAGCCCAGTGGTACGAATATTAATTTATTTCACTTCAGGTAGCCCCGGCATTCTCTCTCTCTCTCTCCCTATCTCTCCCCCACCCAAGTCGCACTAGCTTCCCACTTTCACCCTACAAACAGCTTACAATGGCCTGTTACCTTTATCAATGTTACTTTTTTGCATATCTTTCATTCGTTGTTTATCTCTCCACATCACCGGCTATATCTCTTGTTTCCCTTATCCCTAACCAGCCTGAAGGGTCTCGACCCGAAACGTCAAACATTCCTTCTCTCCAGAGATGCTGCCTGACTTGCTGAGTTACTCCAGCTTTTTGTGTCTATCTTTGGTTTAAACCAGCATCTGCAGTTCTTTCTTACACAAACTATCCCCTCCCCAGGTACCTTCTTACTCATTAACAATGGCTTCAATGGTTTGGATTCATAACTAGCTTACTGATAGAAGACAGAGTGGTGTGTTATGACTTGGATGTAAATGTAGATGGGTTTGCAGATGACATAAGGATTGCTGAGGTCACGAAGTGCAAGGAAGACTGTCAAAGTATATGGTAGGATATCGACCAGCTACAGGAATGGGCAGAGAAATGGCAGATGAAGTTTAATCGCAGAGCATGAGGTGCTGCATTTTGAGAGGTTGAATGTAAGGGGAAAATATACATTAATTGCAAGAGCCTTAATAGCATTGATGTTCAGAGGGATCTTGGGGTCTATTGCATTTGGAGCTTTTTGTGTAGTTCTGGTCACCACAGGAAGGATAGGGCGGCTTTTGAAAGGCACAGAGGGGGTTTACCAGAATGATGCCTGAATTAGAGGGTTTAGTTTAGAGATATAGTGTGGAAACAGTTCCTTTGGCCCACTGAGTCCACATCGACCATCAATCACCCAGGGTTGGGCACTGAAAAAAAGGCAGTAAGAAAAGAAGGGTTACCTAAAATTGAATAATTCAATGTTCATACTGTTGGGTTATAAGCTTCCCAAGCAGAATATGAGGTACTATTCCTCCAGTTTGCATGTGGCCTCCATCTGGCACAAGAAGAGGCCCAGGACGGAAGTTCAGTATCAGAATGAGAAGGAGAGATCCAGCATTCCCTGAGCATGCATGTTTGGCACCTACTCTACGCTTGGTCTCATCAATGTAAAGGAGGCCACATTTGGAGCATCGAATGCAGTAGGTCAGGTTAGAGGAGGTACATGTGCATGCCTCACCTGGAAGGGGGTACTGAGATCCCTGGATATATGTGAAGGAGGAGGTATCGGGACAGGTGTATTCACCGGCGTTGCTGGGAAATGTACTGGACAGGAGGGGCAGTTTGGGAGGGAAGGGATGAGTGAACCAAGGAGTTGGGGAGAGTGGTTTCTACAGGAAGTGGAAAGGCGTGGAAATGGGAAGATGTGATTTGTGGTAAGATCACGTTAAAGGTGGAAATGTCAGAGATTGATGTGTTGGATACAGAGGCTGGTATGGTGAAAGATAATGACCAGGCCCTTGTTCAGTCTGGGGTTAAGGGGGGTGGGGGGGGGGTGGGAGCAGAGGTATGAAACAGAGAGGAGACACAGGTGAGGGATCCATAATCTTCAACAGCATGGGTTTATTAAAAAAAAAGGTCTTATCAGATACCCTAGAGTGGAAAGCCTCACCTTGGGACCTGAGATGGAGAAATTGAGAGTAGGAGATGGCGTCTTTGCAAGAGGCTGGGGGGGGGTCCAAAAAACTGTCAAAAGACCATTTGAGATTTGAAAGTAAGATTTTAAGAATTTTTAAACTGAGGTGCTGGGAGACCATGAATCAACTCAGCATTGGAGTGCTGGGTGAATATTTTTTGTGTAATTAAAGTGACGAGCAGCAGAGTTTTGGACAAGTTCAACTTTTTAAAAATTGGCAATATCAATCTTGATGGGAGTATAAACATTTTGCTAGGAATGGAGATACTAGTTGATGATGCAAATGTAGTCCAGCTGTGTAAGAAATAGGAACAGTAAGCCACTTCCTGCTCTGCCATTCATTAAGATTATGGCTGATATTCTATACCTATGCTATTTACTGCTCTATCTCTTTATGCTATGATTATTTTAATATCCAGAAAGGTATTGGTCTTTATTTTGAACTAATTGTCTGATGCTCTACAGCCCGCTGGGGTAGACATTTCCAAAGATTCATCTGTCACTGAAATGTTTCCTGATTTCAGTATCCTACTTCTTGTTCAGAGACTGTGACTCCTGGTTGTAGAACTCAGTTAAGGAAAAATTCCTCCATCCATCCTGTTAAGCCCTAAAATAATGTTGTAAAAATTCAATGAGATTTCCAGTCAGTCTCCTAAATTCTTAAGAACACTACTCATTTAATCTCACCTCATGCAGCAAATCTGCCATACCTGGAACCAGACACATGAATCCTCGCTGCACTCCCTCTATGACAAATAAATCATTTTTTACAATTATAAGACGTTTTTCTCCTATACTCAAATACTGTTGTAATAAACACAAATCCAGTCCTTGTTAATGACCTGAGGCACCTGCAATGTGAATTCAGTGAATTTCACAACAGTACTTTTGAAAATTAACATTACTCACTCTCTAAAATACTGTTTGGTCCACCAAAGAGGATAATTTCACATTTTCCATTCAATTCCTGTTAATTGACTCAGCTGGTCTCTAATCCTTGAAGCTGCTTCACACCTTCCTCATTACTCACAATCCTATCCAGTTTTGGAAATATGCCATTTGGACCCGTCACCCAAATTGTGGACACAGACGGTTGGGGATCCAAGCACTGATCCATGCGGTACCCTACGCATTGCCAACCCAAGAATGATCCTATACATTTCTCATTCTTTGCTTTTTGTCCAATAATCAATAAGCGAGTTCAGTATTCGGAATCATGGGATTTGTCAAAGGTCACAAGCGATAAAAACTCTCGGCAGCCGTGCCTCGGCATGGACACTGACCTGCGCCTCATTTGCAGCTAGGACCGAACCCAGTCGCTGCCGAAACGCCACTGGACCATCCCCGTACCCTCCCGAGTGTCCCCCCAGCCCCATCCGGGGACAGCCAGAGATGTTGTGAGTCATACGGGAGCGGCGACCCCAGGCCCACAGCCAGTGCAGAGAAGCAGCGCTAAATCCAGCTCAACTCTGCGTGTCTTGCCAGGTTAACCTACCTACCTGCCCTGCCTAGACTTACGAAAACGACGGCCCAGGCCCACAGCCAGCACGGAGAAGCAGCGCTAAATCCAGCTCGACTCTGCCTGTCTCGCCGGGGTCGGGCGTGGGGTCTACGGCGCTGCGGGCGCTGTTGAATTGCTGCTGGGCCATCCTGGTCCCCTCCCGTGTGTCCCGTCCCTGTCTGGAGGCGGCCGGAGGTGTCGGGCGGGGCTTGCAGCCTGCGTTGGGGGGGAGGCGCTGGTTCCAATTCTGCTCTGCTCTGGGGACCGTCGGCTGCACTTCTCTCCTTGTCCAGTGGCTGTCGGAGCCGGCGGGGGCCGAGCGCCTCATCGGCGGGGATGCACACGGGGTGCTTCGGCGGGTCAGGCAATATCTCTGGAGGAGGGATTCGACCTGAAACATTTCCCGTTCCTTTTCTCAAGGATGCTGCCTATCCTGCTGAATTGCTGCAGCACTGTGTGTGTGTATCCCTGTTGATGTTCACCCTAACAAAATAATTTCCATCACCTCCAGTTCTTCCCCTTCTTGGCAGCTGAAACTGGGTTTAATTTGGGACTTTGTATAATTCTGACAAAATCTCTGTCCATCTGGTTGTGGGCCCTGTTGAACATTTCCAACATTTAGTTTGAATATAAATCAAGTAATTACTCTTGTTGATGAATGTTGCTATTAGCAACTTGATTGCCTAATTAAAAAGGAACTGAAACATGGAAGCACACAATAAAGGAAGGTCAGTAATCCATGGTCTAACTGGATTTCCAGCTTTTCTGACTCCACATAACATGCCTGACCTTTTTTTATTGCGATTTTCTCTCACAAGCACTTTTCTACCATCATAAAAGTTGATTTGTTTGATCACGAACCACTTGGCATTGATCACTTTAAACATATAGATCAGACATGTTATGTGGAAATGATACAACAAAAAGCATTTACTGTTTAGTTGTTTTAACTTTGTTAAAACCAAGCAGCACAAGATAAAATTGCGTTTACTTTCGGTCATCAAAAAAAACTTTATCTTAACTAGACAAAGTAATTTGTATGTTATTGTGTTTGTATCCATGGCAACGTGATTATCAAATACAGTTGTTGAGTGGAGCCAGCTCCTAGCTAAATCATTAATTTTAAAAGTGCTTATGTGAATTACCAATATGCTTACCATCATTGTTTTTGCTCTCTGAGCTGATTCGGAACAATTTTAAAGGCGATTTCTTCAACATCCATTTTCATCTTTAATCTCAAAGTGATAGTAAATCACAGAGAAATTAAGTTCAATTTTTTTTGCCATTGTATAATAATGGCTGGCTCTTCAATTCTCAAGATTTAATTTATTTTATGTTGAGGAGTCACTTGCTTATACCACATTGGTTGTTAGGTTATTTAAGTCCAAGTGCTATTGACCCAAGTATGAGATATTTTAATTTGCAGCCTACTTACCAAGTTGGAAGATTTTGATACAGTATGTCCCAGTTTGTAGCTGTTTCTCAAGGCATGATAGCTTAGGCTAACTTTATGTTTTGCTGCCTGCTATTTGCAATTGAATGTTTCCCAAATTCGTAATACCAGAAGGAGCGAAACCCCTCCTAAGAATTACCCAAGGTTTCCTTAATCACCTTATGTGTCACGAAAAATGTTACACATAAGGTGATTAAGGAAACCTTGGGTAATTCTTAGGAGGGGTTTCGCTCCTTCTGGTATACTACATTTGTCTCAATTTGGATCCACATGTAGAATTTGCCTATGAGTTAAATGAGTCCACTTTCAGCAGTTATGAATGCTACAATTTGAGAACAGAACATGAGACGGTATGTTATTCAGATTATGTTTTGATTGTTTAAATAACAGCCCAATTTGAAAGGAATCATATTTATATTATAACTGAACCTCAGAGGTTCAATACTTTTATGTTGTATTTATTGTTTATTGGATAATGGATAACTTTGCTATTTCCTCCTAAACCCTTCATGTAGAGGGTTGTGAATCTGGAATTTACTTACCCTAGAGGGCTGTGGTGACTTAAGACACTCAGTAAAGTCAAGTTAGTAATCAGGTTTTGAATGATAAGAAAATCAAGGTTTATGTGGTTATTGAGGGAAAGTGATTCTGGTGAGATTGGTCATAATTTTATCAAATGATGGACCTAAAAGCCCAATTCAACTATTGTTTCAGTAAAGCATTTAATAAAATCCCCCATGGTTGGCAGACAAGAAGATTAAGATGCACAGGCTTAACAGTGATTTGGTCGTATGGATTATTACAAGTGGGATGTGGTGGATGACCTGCAACCAGTGGAAATCCACGGGAATCTATGTTTTTTTTAATATATATAAATGACTTGGACGCAAATGTCTGAAGAAGTCAGAAAAGTCTGAAAAAGGGTCTCGACCCAAAAAGTCACCCATTCCTTCTCTCCAGAGATGCTGCCTATCCCGCTGAGTTATTCCAGCATTTTGTGTCTATGGACGAAAATGTAGATGGATTGGTTAGTAAGTTTGCAGATGACACCAAGATTGCTGTGGGAGTGAACTCTGAGGAAGGCTCTCATACTAGAATTATCGATCAACTATAGAAATGTGTGGAGAAAGGACAGATTCATTTGTTTAAGAAAGAACTGCAGATGATGGAAAAATCAAAGGTAGACAAAAATGCTGGAGAAACTCAGCAGGTGAGGCAGTATCTATGGAGCGAAGGAATAGGGGACGTTTCCGGTTGAGACCCTTCTTCAGACTGATGTAGGGGTGGGGGTGGCAGAGACAGTAGGCTGTGGGAGAGTTGGGAAGGGGAGAAGGAGGAGGGAGAAAACAAGGACGACCTGAAATTGGAAAAGTCAATGTTCATACCGCTGGGGTGTAAACTACCCAAGCATAATATGCGGTGCTGCTCCTCCAATTTGCGGTGGGACTCACTCTGGCCATGGAGGAGGCCCAGGACAGAAAGATTGGATTCTGAATGGGAGGGGGAGTTGAAGTGCTGAGCTGAGCTGGGTGATCAGGTTGGTTAATGCGAACGGTGCGGAGGTGTTGGGCAAAGCGATCGCCAAGCCTGCGCTTTGTCTCACTGATGTAGAGCAGTTGACACCTAGACAAATGATGCAATAGATGAGGTTGGAGGAGGTGCAGGTGAACCTCTGGCTCACCTGGAAAGCCTGCTTGGGTCCTTGGATGGAGTCGAGGGGGTGGGGGGGGGGGGGGGGTAAAGTGACAAATGTAGCATTTCCTGCGGTTGCGGGGGTGGTTTAGGTGGGAAGGGACGAATTGACCAAGGAGTTATGGAGGGAGTGGTCTCTACGGAAAGCTGAAAGGGGAGGCGATGGGAAGATGTGGCCAGTGGTGAGATCCCGTTGGAGGTGGCGAAAATGTCGGAGGATTATCTGTTGTATGTGACGGCTGGTAGGGTGGAAGGTGAGGACAAGGGGGACTCAGTCCTTGTTACGAGTGGAGGGGGGGGGGGGGGAGAGTGAGAGCGGAACTACGAGATATAGAGGAGACCTTGGTGAGAGCCTCATCTATAGTCGAAGAGGGGAACCTCATTCTTGAGATGTCCTCAAGAATGAGGACATCTCTTATGCCCTGGTTTGGAACACCTTATCCTGGGAGCTATGCGGCGTAGACGGAGGAATTGGGAATAGGGGATAAAGTCCTTACAAGAAGCAGGGTGGGATGAAGTGGAGTCCAGATGGCCATGGGAGTCAGTGGGTTTGTAGTAGATGTCAGTCAGGAGTCCGTTATGTTAGCCTAACAGTAGTCTGATAGTTTAATTTGAGTAAGTGTGAGGTGTTGGACTTTGGGAAGTCGAATGTAAGAGGCAAAATACAATTAAGGCAAGAGCCTTAATTGGAATACCGATAGATCGGGGTCCCAAGTCTATAACTCCCTGAAAGTGGTAATGCGAGTAGATAGAATAGCAAAAATGTCATATATTTTCATGGGGACACAAGGAACTGTATATGCTGGCTTACCAAAGACACAAAGTGCTAGAGTATCTCAATGGGTCAGACAGCATCTCTGGGGAACATGGATAGGTGCTTTTCAGGTTGGTACCCCTCTTCGTACAAGTGGGTGCAGGGTAATGCCTGGCAATTGATAGGCGGATACAGGCAAGGGAGATTTTTGATTAATAAATGGTTGGGGGGCCAGAGATGAAGATACAAAACATGTGAGACAAGGATAGAAGACCTGCATATTGTGAGGCCAGAGGAAGGAATATAGGTGGAAGGTGACAGGGAGGGTGAAGCGGAGAAATTAGTGTGTTACAGAAAAGGGGGAAAACGTGGGAGGGGGATTGTTGAAACTGAAATTTGAGAATGCAATGCTCATACCATTCCGATTTAGAGTTACTCAAGTAGAATATGAGGTGCTGTTCCTCCAGTTTGCGTGTGGCCTCATTCTGGCAATGGAGGAGGCCCTGGACTGAAAGGTCAGTATGGGAATGGGAAGGTAAGCAGGAAATTAAGGTTAAATGGTTATCAACCAAGAGATCCAGCAGGCCTTGGCAGACAGAGTGCAGGTGTTCAACAAAGTGGTTGTGATGTCTACGCTTGGTCTTGCCAATGTACAGGAGCCCACATCGGGAACACCAGATGCAGTAGATGAGGTTGGAGGAGGTGAATGTAACTATGTCACCAATAAGAACTACTGGGGTCCCAGGAGAGCGTAGACAATCAGAAACATTTTCCCCGGATGGAAAACTTATAAGAGTTTGTCTTATTATCATGTTCGGCACAGATATCTTCTTCTTTTGTCGTATGGCGTCCACAGCCTAAAGTTGTTGGACAACTTGTTCTATTTAATCTTCCGTTTGTGCACGTTGAGTTGATTGCATTAGTCGAAACAGAGCGGACCACGTGAAGGTTGCAATCTTCCACCCCGGCAAAAAGACTATTTCTCTCTTGTACTGATCTATGTTCAGTTGAATTAAATAGCAGATAATGTCTTAAATATATTAAAAAACATGTTTATTACAGACTTGGATCCCTCGAATTTTGAAGATGCAAGAAGCTGCTACATTAAACTCTGAGTTGCAAGTCGCTGGCCTCAGAATGCTGACTAATATCAGTGTTGTCAGTACTCATCACCATTTGATGATCAACTACATTCCTCACTTCCTTAAGCTCTTAGTAGAAGGAACTGAAAATGTAAAGGTAAGACTTGCTGATTGGACAGCTTGAATTTTATTATGTACTAGACCAGGTGCGGATCCGTCCCCCAAGGCAATATTCCACCACTGACCCATAGCCCGCAATTGCACAGGTGCGTCTGATGGGTTCCCACTGTGACGCCAGAGATCCCCGTTGTGATGCGAGTCACGGCAAACCTCCCCCAACTGCGCAGGTGCGGCCGGCAAGTGGGAGCACTACTGTGTCGTTTTTAAAGTTTAAAATGGCAATAACTTATAAAATATAAGATCAATATGAACGCACCTCACTCTCCCTCTTAAATCCCCTATTCCCTTCCTCCATTATCCTGCCTCTCTCCACCAACCCTCTGCTTCCTCCCCTTACTCCTCCCCCCTTTTCCCCCTCCTCTCCTCCATTACCTCACCATCCCTCTTCCTACCTCTATCCTCCATACCCCCTCATCCCCAGCACTCCCTCCCTTCCTTTTCTTTCTCCTCTCTTCCTCCCCTCCCCACTCTCCTTTCCCCTACCCTCAGTCACTCCTTCTCTCCCTCTATAACACCTCTCCCCTCCCTACCCCTCTTTCCCTCTATTCCCCTGCTCACCACATTCTCAATAAAAATCATGTTTTTTCTTTAAAATAACCTAAACATAATGTTAGCTATTAATGAAAACGAAAGAATTTGGTTAAAACTGAGTTTTTTTGGAATAAAATCAATGTCTGAAAATCGCGATTTTTTAATGTAAATGAAATTCGGGATCCCATTGTGACGTTGAACATGGCTGACGGGCAGGGCAAGTGGAAAAGTGGTTTTGTAAAGTGTTTTTTTGTAAAGTTTAAAATGTCAATAACCTGTAAAATATACCATAAATCTGAACTAAACTTGGCTAATGCACACCCCAGGACAATGGTGAGTAAGGTGGGCCAAAAATTGTAGCGCTATCATGTACCGTTTTTGCGGAGTTTCTGAAAATCGCGCATACACACACAAACAGACGCATGAACAAGATGAGAGTTTTAGATAGACTAGACTAAGTGAGTCCCTGCATCACACGGGAGGGCTGGTCCCACAATGCAATAATCCACCTCACCACCAATTCCAATATTGGTGGCCAGTGGCGGGGGGGGCGGGGGGGGTTCTACAGCGCTAATATGGGTGTTATGACCTGAAAGGACTGGTTTCCAGAGGGCTATTATGGACATTGTGGGCCAAATGGATTCTTGGGTTGGCGGCTTAGTCACTCAAGCCTGTTGGGCTGGCAGCTCACTCACTTGCGGCTGGCGGTTGACTCACGGCTATTCCTTGAAATTAGATTTCAAGCAGGGTGCAAGGCCATCAAATTCAAGTGCAGTTTCTTACCACTTCAAGCAGGGTGCAAGGCCACCAAATTCAAGTGTAGTTTCATACCATTTCAAGCAAGGCCACTAAAGACAGTGGGTCATGACCTCTCCCTCCTCCATCTTGCAGAGACTGAGCCACACCCACACTTCTTGGTTTTAAAGTCCTTCCCCCACTCACCAGAAGGGGCATTGCCTTCATGGTGTGATTGAGAGGAGAGAGAATCTCAACATTTTTTAAACACTACTAACTTTTATTTTTCATCGATGGGAAAAATTCTCGGCACCTGATGAGCAGAGGGGGACTGAGTAAGATGCCCAAAAATCACATCAGTATGTGGTAGCGTTTTTTCTAAAATCAATATAAAGCGCAAACAGGAAGTGGTCAAGATTAGACTTTTAATTATATAGAAGGCATGGCAACTTTAATTAGGCAAGGCAACTTTAATTTGGCAACACAGATCTAGCATTTCCAAACCAAAGGCAACACAGCTTTAGCATTTCCAAACTATATTTTCAATCCACATTAAAGGCACTGACAGGTCAGTAAAACCAATCACAGTTTAGTAGACACGTGTTCAGTGTTATTCACAGCTCAGACTGAGAGACGTGACCTTCTCGCTCCCCCATCTTGCAGAGACTGACTGAGGCACTCAACGCTTCCGGGTTTTATAGTCCCTCTGGAAGGGACGTGGCCTTCGGGTGAGAGAATCTCAACATTTTTTAAACAGGACAATCCTCTTGGCCTGCGCAGTGGAGAGGGACTCTGAGTAAGATGGGCAAAAAATCACAGCCGTTTGTTCTAAAATCAATCTACAGAACAACAGGAAGTGGTCAAGATCAGACTTTTGAAATGAAGCACAGCAAATGGTTGGTGGTGGTTGGTTTAAAATGGCAAATGATTAAAAGTTTAAACTTGACAACGCTACCACGTACGGCTGTGATTTTTGCCATCTTACATAGTCCCCCTCCGCTCATCAGAGGTGCAGAGAATTCTTCCCATCAACTGCCACCCCACCAGCCGTGAGTGAGCTGCCAGCACATCAGGCTTGTGTGACTGAGCTGCCTCCCCAAGAATTCATTTGGCCCACAATGTCCATTCTCTGGAAACCAGTCCCTTCAGCCCACAACACCATCCAGAAAGCCCCCCCCCCCCCCCAGCCACCAATATTGGAATTGGTGGAGAGGTGGAATATTGTGCTGGGGGACCAGCCCTCCCGTGTGAACGTGGGACCCAACGGGGGGGGGGGGGGGGGGGGGGGAGAAGAGAGAGAGAGAGAGAGAGAGGGAAAGGGAACCATAGTTATAGTAAATGGGAAAAACATACAACGGAGGCCCTGCATGCGGAATTTTGTCGGAACATCCTCCGTATCCAAAGGAAAACACCAACAAACGCATGTAGAGCGGAATTAGGCAGATACCCACTGATAATAAATATCCAGCAAAGAGCACTAAATTTTGGGAATCAAAAAGAGAGAGATTTTTTCCCCTGAGAATGCATCATATCTATATATAATATAAAAAAATATATAGATATGATGCATTCTAAGCGAAAACAATACATTTAACTTAAATAAGAGATTTAGGGAGATGAATGCCACATTGAGGTTACTTGGACATACAATTTAAACAAAATGTGATTTTCCAGGTATCTTGCTGTATGTTTAGCTTGAGTCCTACTATCTTCAGATTCTACACAATAAGATGCTTATCATTTCAGTTTTCCCATCCAAGTGTTAAGGGATTGATTATTCTATGCAGATCCTTCATTGAAGAAGAGCCAATATTTTGCTTGGACACCTTTGAGTGCACTTGTATCTGAGAAATTATGGTGATTTGAATTGCGCATGACAGATTGTTTAATCTATGTTCTATTCTATTGTAGTTCTTGTCAGATCTGAAATAAGAGCAGTTCTAACGTAAGACAGGTCTTTCCTTCATGTAATAAAGTAACCTTGCAAAGATTGTGAGGGCCTGGAATTGGTGCTGCATTGATACATACTAAAAAATATAATTATAAGGATTGAAATATAATTTTATTTTGTTCATTCAAGGCTTTATCTTCTAAATGTTAGTTTTTTTATCCGCTTACTGCCGATATGTGAAATTAGTTTATCTCACTTAATTTGAAGCTATATGAAGGGGGTAAGCAGACCGTTTATGATATTCCTCCCACTTTGAATAGATTGCATGCAGTTTCTGTAAAGTGTCTTGAATGGCAAGTTGAACACAGTCTGTGGGAGGAAACTGGAGATCTCAGAGAAAACCCACACAGGTCACGGGTGAGAATGTACAAACTCCATACAGACAAGCACCCACAGTCAGGATCGAATCGGGTCTCCAGTGCTGTAAGGCAGTAGCTCTATCTCTGTGCCACCCAAATGATAGACAAAGAGACTAGCACAATTAAGGCAGATAAGAGGAACAGTTTGTCTAATCCATCTTTTTTTATAAAAACAGGTTCAGGCATTGAAAATCCTGGTAAATTTGTCTACAGATCCAGAGTTAACCCATGACCTTCTATGTGCTCAGGTAAGCTATGAACTGATGCTATTTATTTTGACCACATATTTAATAATACCCAATGATACCAATGTAACACTTTATTCAGAACAGTATTCATTTGTACTGCCCAGTTTTGAATGTTTTAAATTTTGCTGGCAAGAAGTTAAAGGTGATCAGAAATCTACATATCACATTCTAAGATGCCAACACAACAGATTACGTTGAAGTGTAAACTCTCTTGTGTGGTGCAAAGACTGTTCGATTTGTGACTTACATGTGCTGCTACAATTTTCATACCGGAGTCGGAGATTATGCTGATGTCGCCAAACGGAAAGCAGAGCTTTTGAACGTGGCAGAGAAAGACCAGCAAACAGCGCCCGCTGCGAGTCCCCATCGCACCGTCAATTCCAGCCACTACTCCTCTGGTCCCTCTCGCTGGCTCCTTCTCCCTCCCCGTGATGCCCCCCTCACTGGCTTCTCCCCCTACCCATGATGTCCCCCTCGCTGGCTTCTCTCCCCTACCCATGATGCCCCCTCTCCACCATGGCTCTTCCCCCCGTCTTTTCTCCGAACTCACTCTCCCCCCTGCCCACACATCCTTCCCCCAAGCCCCCAGCACCCACACATACTCACCCCTCCCCCACAACCCCTCTGACCACGCACCCCCCCCCCCCCGTTCACATCCCTCCTCCCCCCCCGACCCCATATTGCACCTCCCCCCCACCTCCACAAATGAAAAGGAGGGGGAGGGACTGCTCGGGGATGAGGGGAAATGAGCCGCGCCTGTGCAGTTAGGGACTATGGGTTGGAACATTGCGTTGGGGGAACGGGTTGCGTTGTGGGACCAGGCCTCCTGTGTGACTGGGGCCAAACGGGTCCCACTTAGTCCAGTACTTATTATCTCGTGTGTGTGTGTGTGTGTGTGTGTGTGTGTGTGTGTGTGTGTGTGTGTGTGTGTGTGTGTGTGTGTGTGTGTGTGTGGTTGTCTTTACATCTTCGCAAAATGACTTTTACAAGTAACGATGACATTTTTACATATTCCAGTTGACTTTTTTCACGTCGAGGCCGGGATCACCTTATCTGAATATTTAATGCTTTATTTCTCGACTCGTCACTGATTAAAAGTCTAGAAAAGTCAATAGACTTTGAAATTAAAACCACTAATTTCAACTGATGACATCACAATGGCTCAGCTAGCAGAGACAAGCCTCAATGAAGATTTCATCCTATATTTGACACGTTATTCGCGATTAAAGCTTTAAAAATGGCAACTTTCACAAGATTCTTAAATATTCTGGTTCCCATTTTTCACCTTGAGGCAGAGATAACTTTCACTGAGCATTTTATGCTTTATTTCTCGACTTATTACTGATTAATTACCTTGAATTTCAAACCGACCAGCTTCAAATGATGACGTCTTTGAATTTCAAACCGACCAGCTTCAACTGATGACGTCACAATGGCTCAACTAGCAGGGAGACGGCAAATTGCTATTACAACACACAGGGCAGGTGCAATTGAAATCTTTTGACGTTACAATGACTCGACTACCAACCTTGACGTGGAGGAGAGGTTTGTGTACTCCAGTGATCCTGAGAGCTATGTCTGGTGGGGTTTTATATCCCTGGCAGGTTCACCCAAACCGGGCAGGTCTCAGGTGAGGAGGCAGACAAAGCAGTCCCTGGTCGTCCAGGTTTGGGGTTGGGCGTGGGGTTAACTACCCCACCATGGAAAAAAGTGTGAGTTACAGAAACAGTGACGAATGAAAACCAAATGACATGCTTGGTTGAAGAAAGTGCCCCAGCGATGGGGAACATGATGCTTCCCAGCCAAACCCGTAAGGGCACTGAAAAGCTAACGCACCTACTGACGCCAAAGAAATCCATCCTTGTGAGAACATGGAACATCCGAACCATGTTCCAGGCTGGCAAGGCTGCCACAATTGCCAACAAAATGGTGTGCTACAATCTCTTAGTCCTGGGCTTGGCTGAAACAAAATGGACACAGTCAGGGGAGATCAAATTGGTCAGCGGGCAGTCCATTATATAATCCGGGCGGAAGAGGAGGGAACGAAGCAATGTGGACCTGTGGAAAAGAGCAAGCCAGGATTCCATTGACTTACAATTCGAGTTGGATTGGACACACCCTTGGGAAACCTGCCACAAACATCACCCGGCAAGCCCTGAAATGGAACCCCCAAGGAAAAAGGAAAAGAGGTCGCCCCAGGAACAGCTGGAGAGGCCTGGGGAGATCTCGAAAGAACTGCCAACAACTGAGTGAGGTGGAGGACATTTGTCAACGGCCTATGCTCCCTAGAAAAGCAAAGGGCTTAAGAAGAAGAAGAAGAAGAATGGCTCGACTAGCAGGGGGAGGGTGAATTGCTATTGCAACATGCAGGGCAAGTGGAATTGGATTTTTTTTAAAGATCACTGCTGAGCAAGGCGAGGGGAGTGTTGGAATCGTACGTTCGGGAACGGCTTGAGTTGGAGGACCATGCCTCCCGCGGGGGTTATGGGTAGGGAACGGGTGCGTTGGGGAACAGACCCAACAGGTTATTTTGCTGTGATTTGAGAGCATTAAACATCTTAGTGCAGGACATTAACACTATTATTCATTGTTAAACTATTCAGATTCAGCAAACGGTAGATTTTCCTTCCTTAAATGTATAATATCAAATGCTTCCACATTTATAGTAATCTTGCATAGCTGTAACCTCTCAACCAAGCCTTTAAAAAAAATTACCATTGCAAAACATGTTGCTGTGTCCATAAAGAAGGAGATAGTAAGGAATGTACATCCAAGTGCACTGACAGGGAACTGGAACATTTATCAGAGGAAACCCGTGGAAGAGGTCCTGTGTGGCCTGGGTGGGGATATGTAGACTATTCGGAGCAAATTTCACAGTGAAACTGTTTCTAGCACCAATGAAAATCACAGAAAAAAGTCAAGGGTCAAAATTCCAGCTGGGCACTCGGAGATTTGGAAGTGGGTACATTTTTGCATTTCCTTAGATTAGCCCTATTTTCAATTATGCAACATTAAGAACATATTTTCAACATTATAAGAATGCTTGTCTTGTCTTTGCCGTTTTGTACAACCAGGAAATCAATGGTGTCTATTAGCACTTGCAACAGGAAGAGTTGTGAGAGCCTTTAAACAGAGTGGGATGAAATAATTTCAATTGAGCCACCAAGATATAGGAGACATAAATAACCATATATTTCAATTAAAATTTCAGGGAATTTAAAAAAAACAAAATTTCATTACCCATGAGAAAATCTTGGATGAGATGAAGGAACAATAATTAAGCTATAATAAATCGTGTAGATAAAATGTATTGAAAGATTAAACATTGTTTGCATGGATATATCTGGACTGAAATTGGAAGATTGGATAAGGTTGAATTATAAATGGAAGTTGGTTTGAAAATATGAAGATGGGGAAAAATAGAAAAGAGAATAATACTTTGGGGATTAGCTAAAACGTAAAGATAGTCAGGAAATAAGCAATAAGCCCACACTGGTGTTCTGGCTACCACTGAATCTCATGATCATTTACATTATGAAAAGGTCAGACTTCTTAATAAGTTTTGTTTGCATTTTAGATGTTTGTTTTCAAATTTGAGACACGTTATGAATGTTGCTTTAGATGCCATGATTTGGACAACAACATTAAATGGAGTGTTGCTGGGGTTTAACGTCAACTAAAAGGCAGTGGCACAACAAACAGATGCCCAAATTTCATGATCCTTGCAGTATTGTTTTTTTCTCATCAATTTGCTTATAAGAGTAGCATTCAAAATAATTTAAAAGACATATTCCCAATATATTTTACCAACGACATAATTTCTAATAAATTGTTAATATAAACTATTTTTTAATATAAACCTAGTTCATGATTCCAATTGCGTATGACATGGTTCTAGTTGAATTGGGTTGGATGCTGAAGGTTCCTTTAAATTATTCCAACTAAATATTCTATGCATAGCCTTCAGAATATACAGTACAGTTGTTTTGTGTGAGATTACCAGTTATTATTGTCCACAAGAAATTGCTGAAAAAACTCTACTTTGGGACAGCTACAGTTGCTCAAGAACACATATCCGTAATAGAAATGACAAAAACAATGATTGAGTGTTTTTAATTTAACAACCCTTCTTATTTGTTTGTGAACCTTAATTGGACATTGTATTTTTATACTTTACTCTTGATTACAGGCATTGATTGCACTATAAAATATTAATGTTCAAATATACATAAGGATTGTAACATATTGCCACTTTGCAATTATTCTTTGTTCAAAGGAATAACCATTTAATTGAGATATAAATAAAAATAATTGCAGGAGGAAATATTCAGAGATGTCCAGTGTACACTTGGATGAGTATACCCCTGGTTAAATCTAGGTTTAATCTAAAACCCAATTTAATACTGTCATTTATAAGGCTTTTTTTTTTGTTCCAGGTGCCACCATTGCTCCTTTTGTTTGACAACACCATAAGCAAAGAATTTCTTATACGAATGCTTGTATTCATTGCAATTCTAAAGGAAAATATGAACTTGTTGCACAACTCTGTTCAGTATGAATATAAAGTAGAATCACTTCATTCTGTAATATTTGGGAATTCATCACAATTTTTTCAGAAAATTGCATCACTTATGTTATACCAAGATCCTGAAGTGAGACAACATATGGCCAGAATTATAGTCTAAGACCAAATGCTCTTTGATATTTTTTATTCCCAACTAATCCTGTTTTGTTCACTATATAATGTAAATGTATTGACGAGAATAAATCCGCAATTATAATAGTAATTTAACATCATATTAAATGCATTGTGTATATATCATTGGTAATGTTGAAAGGAGACTCATTCCAATACTCATTAAATATCTTTATGCTAATGCTGATTTTGTTGTAATTGTGCTATTTATAGAGATGGTAATTAAATCTTCTAAATCAATCTTACCTTGGGCATTAGTCCAAAAAGAGTGTTGAGAACATAATCCAGTCTAAAAAAGGTATGGTGGCTAGTCAGCATTTCTGAAGTATTTTGAAAAATCACTGTAAATTGATGTGATGTGATACTGCTGCCTCTTTTTGAATACTTAAGTTGTGATACTTCTATTTGTTTAATATGGAATGTTTGAAAAATGGATAAATTGTAACTTGAAAAGATATGCAAGTTAAAAACACTTCCCCATATAGTTACACAAAAATAGATAATAGGTTTAATCATTTTCTCCAGGGAAAGACTGGAGGAAGGAAATAGAAATGGTAAATATTTACATATTTTGACATTAGATACCATTGGGAGGGTACACACCATTGGGATATACTTGAGCAGACACCAGCTGCATTTAGATTGGGATACTAATGTCAATGGAACAGCAGATTATTTTGTTTTAAAAACTTAACTTGCATTATGTGGACACTCTTTTTTTCATTTGAACAAGCAGCAATTATTGCTATTGTAGATTTATGTTTATTCTGCATTGAATAATAGTTAAGTTTTTCTTCTTGATTGCCTATTCTTGTTGAAGACAGCAGAATGAACTCCAATAGAAATCTAGCCACTTTGTACCAATGCAAAGAAATAAATTGTAATCAGAATCAGAGAATCACTTTTAATTTTTATCTGAACAATGTATCTGGGAGATTGACTTATTTTTCTAAATCTTACATTTTATCACATATTTACATGTATTAACATTTTACATTTCGATCTAATATTTTATGAAAACTGAAATAGGCTCCACATGAGTACCGATGCACAGATTTAATCAACAAAGGCAATAGATTTTAACATAGGAAAATAAATCAAAGGTGTGGGTACTACTATTTTTAAAGTGACCTGCCCACCACTAGAGTTGAATGGAAACAGTTCAAATATCTCATAACAAAAAAACAAATTGCTAGAGGAACTTAGCAGGCGAGGAAGTGAAAGTGAGGAATAGTCAATGTTTCTCTACATCAGTTTATAGTTTGTTCCAGTTACCAGCATCTGCAATCTCTTGTGCTTCCAAAAATAAAATATTTCCTGAGTGGAGAACTGTTATTTGTAAAATAGCCAGGAATGCAAAGTAGAGGGTTAATTAATATATGAGAGTCACCATTACAGGAAAGTATATTTGAAACAGTTGCGTAGAAGATTATAAACACCTGGGTAATGTTATTTCTGCCTTCAATCCTGGATTCTACTCTGGTTCTGCAACATATTTTAGCTTCACAATACAAACTAATCTCATAGTTCAGGCCCATAGGACCATTCACTCTGGAAAGAAACACGGATATCTATGTGCACCACCAGGCACCAGTGCATCGGTGGTGTTGATTCAAAAGGCACATGGCTTAAGGTCAACCTTCCATTTAAAAATCAAGATCACAACACAAGTTGTATTGAGATAACCGCTTATATACAGTATTTAATTACTGTAATGTTTTTAACATACTCAAAATACACATTTAACTGTGCAATCTTGAATTATTTTGGCAAACGGGCAAGTATCAGGTGCAGTATATCTGGAATAGAGGACAACCACGGATTCCCTTAAGGCAACTGACACTTGCAAAATCCATAAAGCTCCTATCAATAAAATGCTATGTGATGGCTATTTGATAAAATAAACATTATACAGGCTTTGATTAACTAACACAAAGCTGAAAATATTGTTTAATGGTTTTAATTATGTAATTATGTTTTTACTTGTGTAGAAACAGTTTTCTGATGTTCAAAGCTTTAACTGATGGATTAATGCGAGTGGGGAGAAAGCAAGGGTACGCAATGTTTATATTTAGAGCACATTAAGTAGGATGAATAAAATGTAACATTTAATAAACTAATAGTACTTCAATGAATGATCAACCCAAAATTAAAGACAATGATCGTCAGATGTATCAGATACAACCTGTTTTGTGTGAAACAACCACACATTGTTTATCATTGAAAAGCTTTGTTCTCACTCAAATGTGTTGATTCTCCATGATTCAAAACAAAGAAATCCTCCGATTTCAATCCATATCTTTCCCGAGCTTCTTCAAGTTTTCTCCGTGGTTCTAGGTAGTACTGGAATAGAAATTATTTAAGGATTTATATTACTGTTTTTAAATTTAAAAAAATATAAATATTTTATCCTTTTAGTATAATAAAATACTGCATTACTAATAAGTTACAAGCATATCTGTACAATTTTGTTTTTTCTCAGCTGACTTTTCCTGTTTAAGGAACTGCCATTATTGGGTCCATTTTATTACCGAATTTGTGAGCCTTGAAGGGATTTGCAGCAGCATTCCTGTGACAAATGAGAGTATGTTCTTAGGCTAACCTAGAGACATTAGCTTACAGATTTTATTCTCAATGAGAAAGTAACCAGTTTTCACACTCTGATACCAATTTTTGCTTTTGGCCATGAAATAAATTATTATGGTTTTACACGTTGTGTTTTTGCTTTGTTAGAATTATTTGAAGTCACTAAATATAACTACCAAAAAATATTCCATCAAACCTGAGTGCTATTTTCACAATACAAAGCATTTCACAATGTTAGCAACAAGTACAATCGGTGTTGCAAAACTTCTAGCTGGCAAGACCTCAGGAACTTGAAAATACATTTTCAACATTTGATAATCTTAAATATAATAAAGAAAAACACCTAACTTTCTCCTGAATGATTCATGACGAGCAAACAAGGACAACGCAAACTCAATGCTAGCATTTATTTTGAGAGGGCTTATATACAAAAACAGAGATGTAATGCTGAGGCTCCATATTGAGCAGGTCAGGCTGCATTTGGAATATTGAGAGCAATTTTGGGCACCTGCTGGCTCTGGAGAGGGACAAGAGGAGGTTTACAAGAATGATCCCAGGAATGAGTAGGTTAACATGTGATGGGCATTTGATGCCACGGCCTGTACTCACTGGAGTTTAGAAGAATGTTGGGGGGGACCTCATTGAAACATACAGAATAGAAAGGCTTGGATAGAGTGGAGGTGGAGAGGATGTTTCCACTAGTGGGAGAGTCTAGGACTAGTGCTCATAGCCTCAGAATTAGAGGACGTTCTTTCAGAAAGCTGTGGAGGCAAAGTTAGTGGATATTTTTAAGTCAGAGACAGATAGATTCTTGATTAGTACGTGTCAGAAGTTAGATTCAAGATTCAAGAGAGTTTATTGTCATGAGTCCCTGATAGGACAATGAAATTCTTGCTTTGCTTCAGCACAACATAGTAGGCATGACTACAGAACAGATCAGTGTGCCCATATACCACTATATAAATATATACACATATGAATAAATAAACTGATAAAGTGCAAATAAACAGATAATGGGCTATTAATGTTCAGAGTTTTGTCTGAGCCAAGTTTAATAGCCTGATGGCTGTGGGGAAGTAGCTTTTCCTGAACCTGGTCGTTGCAGTCTTCAGGCTCCTGTACCTTTTACCTGAAGGTAGTGGGGAGATGAGTGTGTGGCCAGGATGGTGTGGGTCCTTGAAGATGCTGCCAGGCTTTTTGAGGCAGCGACTGCGGTAAATCCCCTTGATTGAGGGGAGATCAGAGCCAATGATGGACTGAGCAGTGTTTACTACTTTTTGTAGTCTTTTCCGCTCCAGGGCGCTGAAGTTGCCAAACCAAGCCACGATGCAACTGGTCAGCATGCTCTCTACCGTGCACCTGTGGAAGTTTGAGAGAGTCCCCCTTGACAAACCGACTCTCTGTAATCTTCTCAGGAAGTAGAGGCGCTGATGAGCTTTCTTAATAATTGCATCAGTGTTCTCGAACCAGGAAAGATCTTCAGAGATGTGCACACCCAGGAATTTAAAGCTCTTGACCCTTTCAACCATCGACTCGTTGATATAAACGGGACTGTGGGTTCCCATCCTACTCCTTCCAAAGTCCACAATCAATTCCTTGGTTTTGCTGGTGTTGAGGGCCAGGTTATTGTGCTGGCACCATATGGACAGTCGCTTGATCTCTCTTCTATACTCCGACTCATCCTCATCAGTGATACATCCCACAACAGTGTCGTCGTCAGCAAACTTGATGATGGAGTTCGCACTATGGCCACACAGTCATGAGTATAGAGTGGGGAGAAGTTATGGTGAGAAGGCAGTAGAATGGGGTTAGGAGGGAGATGGATCAGCTATGATTGAATGGCAGAGTAGCCTTGATTGGCCAAATGGCCTAATTCTGCTCCTATCACTTATGATCTTATGAAAACGGATGATAGGTATCAAACCAGACAATTAACTCCTCCTTTTCCAAAGGTTCTGCCTGATCTGCTGAGCATTTCCAACCGGTCACATTTTTTCTCAAATTCGAGCATCTGCGGTATTAAAAATTGAGTGTCCATAAGCGGTGCTGACAAAGCCCTCCTCTTTCTCCTAAAAAATACATTGCGAGAGTCCCTTTGGAAATTCCATTCATGATATTAATCAGATTTAAGAACACAGAACAGTTCAACAGGAACGAGCCCTTCGGCCAACAATGTTGCCAAGTTATACAGCTCATCTGCCTTACATAATCCATATCTCTCTATTCCCTGTGCCTATCGGACGGCCTCGTAAACGCCACCATCATATCTGCCTCCACCATCACCCCAGGCAATGTATTCCAGGCCTCCACTACTCTGTTCAAAAATCTTGCCCTGCACATCCCCTTTCAACTTTCCTCCAAGTCTATCTAACCTCTCCCTGTAGCCGACACCCTCTAATCCAGGCATCATTCTGGTCAACCTTCTCTGCACCATCTCCTCCATTTTACACAGTGGCCTTTAATACTTAGAGGCTTCCCAAGTTAAGGAAGATGCGACATGGAAATCTTCCATATGTGTTTAAAGAATTTATCAAGATACGAAAGTTACAGAAATGAAAACTGGTATTCATTAACTACTGATAAAGTAGATGTTCCATTAGTTTAATTATGTGTAGTGCTCGCCTGGGTGAACATAAAAGATAGTAAAAGAATGGCAGTACATTTATACAGAACTATACGATGTGAGTAGCTCTATAGTCTAACAAATGGATACTATTCAACAATATGGGATGCTTATATTCTGATAATAGTTCCAGTTACCAATCCTATTTAATTAGATTTTTGTGAAATTTGGTTTTGTGCGTGAATCATTGGATGGGCTTGTAGAAATCTATCACATTCATATTAATAGCAAGTCCACTTTTAATGTATTAAAAAACAAATCTTCAGTTGCTCCATATACCCAGGGGTGTTTCACATCATTATAGTATGAAAGACAGCTTGGCTGCAGGATAGATAAAACAAAGCCCTTCTGTCCACATCCCAATTGGCACCAAAGTTTCTCTTGCCAATCACGTGCACTTGCAGATCGGCACTGACATGGGGGGAAATTTTGGTTTGCCTAGAGTTCTCAGAAATTGAATAGTTATGTAACTTGGGGACCATGTAGTTGCTGTAGCTACTATTGAGAGAGTATTTTAATTCCAAAACCTTTAAGGCGAAGACACAGCTGCTGCAGTCTCTATCGGCAGTTGCTGCTCGAGAGTGTGGCAGGTTGCATTTTAGTGCATCAAAATAATTTAAGTTGGGTGGGGGGAGGCAGGGTTATTTGGCGATTTTTATTTTGTTTTTAAATATGTATATTTAACAATGCTTGTGGGTCCTTAATTGCAGATTGGGCCAAAATACAGCACCAATCGATTGCATCCAAAATACACAAAATCCTGCAACAGTTTGCTATGCTATGACATCTATCATAAACCTGACTCCCACGAGACTATGCTTCTTCCAACCCTGCTTCCTGCAAAGACTCTATCCCCAAACTCCCAATTCATGCATCTCATCCGCATCTGCATCCAAGATGAGGTGTTCCATACCAGGACATCCAAGATGTCCTCATTCTTTAGGGAATTCAAGTTCCCCTCTTCCATCATGGATGAGGCCCTCACAAGTGTCTCCTCGGTACCCCACCGCTCCACTCTTGCTCCCCCTCCCTCTAGTCACAACATGGACAGAGTTCCCCTAGTCCTTACCTTTCATCAGCCGTCGCATACAACACATAATCCTCCAACATTTTCGCCACCTCCAACGGGATCCCAAAACTAGTCACATCTTCCTATCTCCACCCCTTTTCGCCTGCCGCAGAGACCATTCCCTCCGCAACACCCTGGTTAACCCACCCCTTCCCACCCAAACCACCCCCTCCCCAGGTACCTTCCCCTGCAACTGCTGGTAATGCAACACTAGTCCCTTTTCCTCCTCAACTTTGTACAGGGTCCCCAACAGTCCTCTCAGGTCAGGCATAGGTTCAAACGCACCTCCTCCAATCTCATCTACTGTATCCGTTGTTCAAGGTGCGGACTCTTATACATCGGTGAAACCAAATGTAGACTGAGCGATCGTTTAGCTGAACACCTTCGCTCAGACCATCTGGACCTACCTGAACTCTCGGTTGCCAAATACTTTGATTCCCCCATCCCCACATTAACCTTTCTGTCCTAGGCCTGCTTCATTGTGAGAGTGAGTCCAAACGCAAATTACAGGAACACCACCTCATATTTTGCTTGGGCAGCTTACAACCCAGTGGTATGAATGTTAATTTATTTAGCTTCAAATAACCTTTGCATTCCCCCCCCCCCCTCCCTCCGCCATCCCTTCCCCGCCGAAGTCATACCGGCTGCAAAGTTGTCTGGTTGAATCTCATTGTTTATACTTGTTCTCACCTAGCACGCAGCTAACAATGGGCAGTTTCCTTTATCATCGTTACTTTTTTGCATATCTTTCATTTGTTTTAAATCTTTCTACATCACCGTCTATATCTCTCGCTTCCATTTCCCCGACTCTGTCTGAAGAAGGGTCTCGACCTGAAACATCACCTGTTCCTTTTTCCAGAGATGCTGTCTGACCTGCTGAGTTACTCCAGCTTTTTGTGTCTCTCTAATAGTTGGCTTTGTTGGTTCTATGAAGTACTTATACCTAATTCACACATTACTGATTAGTTAAAAAGGTTCATATTTCAATTACTCAAATGCTTTAAAAAGAACATGGAAAATGTTGATGTTATTGATATCAATAATGAGTTAAAGGAGAAAAAGCTTAAAGAAGAAAAGGTGAAAATTGATAGCAAGTTTTGAAAGTCCTAAAAGGCATACATGAGAATATTTTACTTATGTCAAAAACACATTTCACCCGAGGGTTTTCAAAATAATTCTGGATTACCACTCTGGTGCCTGGGTAAAAGTGCTGTGCGTCACGGAATCAACACCATGGAAACACCTCCTTCAGCCAACCAAGTCTTTACCAAACACCCATTTATACCAATCCCTTTTATTTTCCACAAATTCTGATCAACTCCTCACATATTTTACTATTTACTTACATTTTGATGTCCATATACAGTGGCCAATTATCTACTAGTCCACATCTTTGGGATGTGGCAGAAACCGTTGCACCACATGTGGTCAAAGGGAAAACATGCAGACTCCACTAAAACAGCACCAGAGGAGTAAAGCTGGTGCTGTAAACAACCCTCTACTAGTTCTAGCATTGTGTTGTCCATACACAAGTGACCTTAGAGCTACCCTGAGGGGCTTTAAACTAAAGTAAATAGCATTTATAATCTTATGTGTAACTGTTCAAGAAACTGCCAAAACTTCATTTATAGACTATGGACATCAGTAAAATTTATTGTCTATATAAACCCGCTAAGAAACACCAAAATTCTGACTGAAACAATGACAATCATCAGTCTCTGCAGGATGCCCGATGTAACTTACTACTTTGTAAGTGTCCACAATTGTTACAAAGTCACCTTTGGAACTTCATTTAAGGCAATGATATGTAACACCTTTTTTCACAGTAACTCTTCCAATGCCCACTCATCTGAAACAGACCTACAACACAGCAGTATGTTCTCGTATAAGCCTCTTGGAATTTCCAAAGCTTGCTGTCACTTTTTTTTGCCTATGATTAAGGGTAAACATTGCCATTAACTTTTAGTTTCAACCCAAAATAAATCCTCGATATAGTCACATGTAGTTCAAATTGCCTAATTACAACCTATTGAATATGAGTAAATTATAGACATCCAGATGATTATTTTAAGGCATAAACCAGAGACAGCTTGAAATAGCTATTTATGAAGTAGTAATAACCATAAATTAGGTCCAGAGTCAAATTCCATAACATGCACGTGCCCTAGTTTATAAAAAAAAATAAACAGCATAGTTTCCATATGTATTGAATTACTGCACTACATCTACTAAGAACTATATTAAAAAAATGTTATGGTGCATAATGTTTTGTTGGGCAATAGCCAAAGCCAAGTGATCCCACAATGAATGGATAAGATCAAAGGTCTGCAGTCGTTCCTGTCACAACTATTACGATGGACAATTTAACAATGACATGAGAAGAAAGAGGCTCCAAAAGTATCCAATCCTCAATAATGGCAGGCTCCAGCATGTAAGTGCTACAAACTTGCATGCTGGACTACTGTAGCAATTATATTCTGCAGTTTCTGTTATTGTCACGAATCAGATGGCAGCCCCCATTGTTATCATCCCTTTCCCGCCTCACCAGAAACTCAATTCCTCTGTTCTCTCCATAGCTGCTGCCTGACCCACTGAGTTTCTCCGGTAGCTGGTTCTAAAGTTGAGAATCTGCAGTCTTTTGTGTCTTGGTCACTTCATCTACACATCCTCCTAAGAGCCCCACCGGGGCAGCATAGAGGCGCAGCTGTAGAGTTGCTGCCTTACAGCGCCAGAGACCTGGGTTTAATCCTGACTACTGTTGCTGAATAGAGTTTGTACGTTCTCCTCGTGGCAACGTGGGTTTTCCCCAGGGGCTCCTGCTTCCTCCCACATTCCAAAGACATACAGGTTTGTAAGTTAATTGGCTGTAGTAAAAATTGTAAATTGGCCCTAGTCGATAGGGATCACTGGTTGGCGTGGACTCGGTAGCCTGAAGGGCGTTTCCGCATTGTATCCTTAAACTAAACTAAAAAATCTCAGAAGCCAATCTTTAGCCAATTCAATTTGCCCATGTGATTTAAGGAAATCACTGAACACTGGGTACAGCAAAGGACTCAGCTGCAGACAAAATCCCAACTGAGCTCCACAAAGCTGTTCTTGAATCAATACAACACTGGTATCCATCTAATTGGGGAAATTGCCTAGATATGCCCATTCAAAACAGGATAAGTCAAATCCAGCAAATTAATTACCCAATCACTCTACTCAATCGACAAAGTGTAAAATGCCTAGTTTGTGTTTTACCAGAACGACGTGGCTCCAGATTTCATCACAGCCCAAGGACCAGAAAGCTGAATTCCAAAGATAAGGTTGAGAGAGAACGCCTTTGACCAATGTACCATTAGATGATGTGACATTAAGGAGATTAAGCTGAAGTTAATGGGCAAGAAGGAAAACATCTCAATGGCTAGTCATACTTCACACAATGAAAGCTGATGGAGATTGGTGGCAGAGGAGTTCCTCAGGACAATTTACCAATTTATCAATAACCATCCTTTCATTAGTGGGTACACAAAAGGCTGGAGAAACTCAACAGGTGCAGCAGCATCTAAGGAGCGAAGGAGATAGGCGACGTTTCGGGTCGAGACCCTTCTATTAGTGGGATGTTCACTGGTGACACAATGTAATCATTATTCCTTAGAAAAATGAAGTAGTCCATACACTGACCTAGAGAATACCAACGCATTTGTGTCACCAAAGTGCCAGGCATTAACCATGTCCAACAAGAGAGTATCTAGTCTTCTGTCCATGATATTCAATGGCATTACTTTGTTCTAGTTTACCATTATCAATAGCCCAGAGGTCAGCTTGTTCAGATCAGCCACATAAATACACGTAATAACTCATCTCCTGAGATCGCAGAACCTTTCCTTCACTTAAAAAGGCACAAGTCAGGAATGTCATGAAATTCTTTCCTTTTGCAGTCATGAATCAGGACAAGGCAGCCTACTTGACAGGCAACCTATTCCCCATCTCATTTCCTCCAGTATGTCAAGTCTTTTACTTTTCAAGTAAACTATTTATTGTCACATGCAGTACAGTTAGGTACAGGGTACAATGCAAATATTGCAGATAGATGGACTCAGATAACATACAAATCCAAAAATTATACGCAAATTGTCTAAAATAGCAACAACGACAAAAAATGTTTTAAACGTTAGTGCAAAAACACAATTAGAAAACAAGTCCATGGTAATGTAAATGGAGGTTTATAGTGTTCTGTTTCTCAGGTAGGATTGAGGTTAACAGGCCCTTCGGCCAACAATGTCCGTGCCGAACATGATGGCAAGACCATCTGCCAGCACATAATCCATATCCCTTCATTCCCTGCATATCCATATGCCTATCCAAAAGTGATTTAAATGACAGAATTTAGCTCAATAAATTATCTTAATACAAATTTAAATGTTTCCTCTCTGAAGCCAACATTGATCCATCAAAAAATTGGAAGGAATCAAAAGAAATAAGCAAATAAGAAATTGTGAGAAAATAAACATATTTTCTCACAACACGGAAGGTCACTGCCCACAGAATCTACGCTAGCTCTCGGGGCTGTCCTGTCAATTGTACATCATCCCCTTTTTTCCCCCGTAACGCTTTGCTTTCTCGCGTGTTCATAACCTCCCATCTGATTCTCCTATCACCTAATATCCTTCGTGAAATTTACAGTAGCTAATGAGCCCACCAGCCCCATTCAATTTATATGGCATTTGATTCATGCTAAAAAGATGGCTCATTATTCATGAGCAAATTTGCAAAGAAAGTGGCACTACAATGCTGTAAATCCAGCACTGCGAGTTAATGCCCGAGCACTCCAATTATTCAGCAGCAGATAAAATCATCATATTTTAAAATCTTTAATTCAACAGAAATAATTAATTTTATGGTAAATACAACATTGTGCAATATAGATTAATTAAGTTATCTAGCAGAAAAACAGGCCCTTCGTCCCAACTCATCCATTTTGCCACTCTGAGCTAGTCCCATTTGCCTGCATTTCTCTAACCGACAGCTTGTTTCACGAGCCTGTGGTCCCTCAGGTCCCCTTTAAATTATTCCCTCTCATCTAAAATCTAGCCCCAAAATTTAGATTCCCATATCCCAGAAAAAAGACTGTGACCATCACATTCGTGATTATATATACCTCCATATGGTCACCCCTCAGCCTCCCTTGCTCCAGAGAAAGAAGCTCCAACCTATCCATTCTCTCCTTATAGTTCATTCTCTCTAGATGCGGTAACATCTTTGTGTTCTATATTGGTGCAGGAGACAGCACCAATGCAGGCATCAATTTACCAAGGGGGCTATATGTGGCAGAATTGTGATACATTGTATCACAAGTTTATATGTATCATTGCCAACAAAGACAGCCGCAGCTGGGGCCCATGCAAGAAATAATCGGCACTCATTCGATCTGCAGAAAATGCTAGGAAGTCAAAGAGAAGTTGTTGAGGATAAGGACAGGTTCTGCCAAGCAGATATGAATGTTAGTGGAGGGACTGGTTCTGCATATTAGCACTAATTCCGGTAAAATAAAGTAGCCCTGTTAACAAACCGCCAAATTAGCATCACACAAATGAGTCCACAACAAGATGATCCGGCAAATTTGGCTCAAAGACTAAACGTTGCTGTGTAATTAATATTCGGCCAGAGAAAAGGAGAATCGTAGAAAATTGTTCAGTAACGTTGAGCCAAAAACTCTATCCCAGACCAATTAAGTGCTCAAATTACCAAAAGATAGCCTGTAAATTTAATTTGTGGTCTCTTTATCAGAGACCTTCTGTGAACGTTGTTTGAAGGAGTGTGGTAAAAGACAGCTCAACCCACCCTGATCACTGACACTGGATAGCATAGTAATTCATTGTTTTGCTCATTTGTGCGCTCAATTTACTTCTTGGCATAACATCACCGAACATTTTTTAATGATTTTCTTTTTGTATTTCACATGTTTACACTAATTGCTTACCCAACTCTTTCTTGTAGGCGTACATTTAGCTCTGCACAGCAATAAAATTAACATCAAAATCTCCAATAAACTATTGCTAAACTCGAATAAAGTCCAAAAGTTAGCAATATGCCCAAATATGTAATTCTAACAACACAAACAAAAAAATGCATTTTTAAGCTCTCAATAAAACTTTAGGATGGCCCCATATAAACTGGTAAACGCTCACCCTTCCCGCCAGGCATTCCTCAACCTTGTAACCTCCTCTCTATGTCTGCCTTTAAACAATTTGGGCCCTGAACAATACAAGACTCATCAATCCTCCGTAAACTAAATTAATTATCTCATCGTAGATGTGCATCATTTACACTGGCAGAATACTTGGAATGGTTACATAAGTAATAAACTGCTTGAAAAAACCTACAGACAAGAGGAGAGGAGTTTCTAATTAATTTCCAGGCCAACCTTTCGATTGCAGTAGTGGTCATGTTGTCAATGACTTTCACTTATGCTACTGTGGTCAATACAGAAGAGTAACAGAGATCTACGGAAATTATAAACGAACTGAAGCTGGTTGAAAACAGGGGCTTACAAAATAACTCAATATTTATATTAAGCGTGAATAATAAAAGAGTAGATGAAAGGATGTATGGTTAGAAAAGATTACATGCATTAAATATAGAATTTGTCAAGAGAAAAGAAGTTAAACTGGGTGGGGTTGGGGGAAATGGAAAGCTCTTACAAGGAACAAAATTAATATTATCATAAAATACCCAGAAATAATGAGGAAATATTAGGCAAGCTTAATTAAAGGGATGACAAACAAGTTATTTGATAAAATTGATTAATTAATTAAAATACAGCCAATTGATTTCATTTAAGTAATTTTGAGTAAAGTTGTTGAAATCTCAGCCAATGTATTCTCACTATTTCTTCTTACAACATCAGTCACTTCACTCTCCTAAAATATGTGATCTTGCAAAATATAATAAAACTGAATTTACTAAACCAATTTTATTATTTTTTTTAAATACATACACATTCCCTAGAGCTTTCTAAAGTTGGGGGTGTGGTGTAGAGACAAGTCATAAGTATTAAATAGATGTCTCATAGCCAATTTTTTACTCCTTTGGGTGGGACAGAGTCAAAGTCGATTGGCTACCTACTGATTAAAATAAACCAACTATTTCAATTACTGTGCTGAAAAGAAGCTTCATATGAGCTGAAAATGGCTTTAAATCCACAAGATCTATTTAAATAGAAACCTAAACATTTGAAAACAGGTAATTTTCCTAGCGTTAATTATTATGTTGGACATTCATAGACATATTTTAAATAAGCAGGTAATGGATAAGAATATACCATAAATAAACAAGATTATGATTCCATTATTACATAAACTGACAGACATGTGATTTTAAACTGCAGCATGTAAAAAGTGGAGTGTAAAGTCAAGCTCACACAGATGGAGTCCACCAGCAGGTCACAATCTCTGTTGAAGCACTCAGGGCTGGACTTGCACTTTCTACTAACTAAAAGTCACTTCCTGAGATTTCTGTTCTATTCGGTTGGCAAGTCCAAAGTCACATTTTCCCTCTTTCGAGCAACTATAATTTACATATAAAAGTACCTTCAAAAGCATATCACAAAATTAGGATTAATCAAACAGAAGGAGATAATGGGTCAGATGACCAAAGAGTTACCTTTTAAGGATCAATAGACACTAGATGCAGGAGTAGGCCATTCGCCCCTTCAATCCAGCACTGCCATTCAATGTGATCATGGCTGATCATCCCCAATCAGTACCCGTTCCTGCCTTCTCCCGATATCCCCAACTCCACTATCTTTAAGAGCCCTATCTAGCTTTCTCTTGAAAGTATCCAGAGAACTGGCCTCCACCACCCTCCGAGGCAGAGAATTCCATAGACTCACAACTCTCTGTGAGAAAAAGTGTTTCTTCGTCTCAGTTCTAAATGGCTTACCCCTTTTTCTTAAACTGTGGCCCCTGTTTCTGGACTCCCCCAACATTGGGAACATGTTTCCTGCTTCTACCATGTCCAAACACTTAACAATCTTATATGTTTCAATAAGATTCCCTCTCATCCTTCTAAACTCCAGAGTGTACAAGCCCAGCCGCTCCATTCTGTCAGCATATGTCAGTCCCGCCATCACTTTAAAGAAGGAGAAAGTCAGTGAGATGAGGAAGTAATGCCAAAGTTGAGAGTGAAGACACAGCCATCCATGTAAGGGTGATTCAAATCAGGGATGTGCAATGTAACAGTACAGGTTTTATAAGATTGTAGAGCTGGAGGATGCTACAGAGATATGGAACGCCAAGATCATGGAGGAATAATCCAAGGCGTCAAGCCTTTCCCAATCTTATTTGTCTATACAACTTTTTAGTATAAAAGCAGAAAATACCAAAAATATTCATCAGGTCAGGTAGCATTTGTGAAATGAGAAACTAAGTCAATGTGTTCTCCTCTGCAGTGGAGAAACCAAGTGACGACCTTCATTCAGTCCACAAAGATGACTTTGAGCTCCCAGTTGAATTCTTCATCTTACTCTCACTCTGACCTAACTGTCTGTGACCTCCTACATTATTATACTGATGTCCAACATAAGTTTGAGGAATGAGGACCTCATCTTCCACCTGGGCATTTTGCAACTTTCCAAATTCATATTCCCAATTTTGAAAAAGTATCTTCAACCTGAAATGTTACATGTTGTACTTTTTCCACAGATACAGCCAATCAACTGTATTCTTCCAGCATTTCCCGTTTTTAATTCAGATTTCCAGTATCTAAACTTTGCTTTCTGGTATCTGATATCTGTTTAAAGTTCAGTCTAGTTTGATCTCATCTGCAAATGTTAGAGAATTTTATCTCTATCCCCTCATGTAAGCAAAATGGATGCCACTGTCATTCACATTAACATCTGCTACAACTGAATTAATAAGAGTTTGAAGCACATCCCATATGGAAGAAAATTAAAATAAAATATGAAGAGAAAACAAATATGATGTACGATTGAGTGGAAATGTATCATTTGCACCTGAAGCTGATGAACAATGGCTGTTGTGCAACTTGCTGTTCTCCCCACATTGGTCATTCTTTACCAAGCTAGTTTCAATAGCAAGGGTCTGAAATTATTTGGTTTTCCCGGGAATCTCATTCCATTTCTCCAGCAGATCCCCCAGGAAGCCCTCCACCTACACCCTATAAAAGACATGCACCAATAGGGAGCTGGCCCAAGACCAGGACTCACACAGTCAATAATTTGTACAATGCCTGGGCCTCACTGGGAACCTGTTAGTGCAGTGGTGTCTGCTAGACCCATTAACCTCAGAACCACCAGTTGCCAAAAGAGCCAAGAAAATAGTAGCCAGATTGGCTGATTTGATTATTTGGATTAACAGCATGTGTCAAATAGGGGAACAATCAGTCATATAGATGTTCCCTATAGAAAACGGCCTTTGGCCCCCTAAATCTATGCTGCCCACCATGCCCATCTATATTACTCCCACGTGCCTGCATTAATTTCATACACCTCTGTGCCCTGCTCATTCAAGTACCATTCCAGATGGCCCTTAAGTGCTGTTACCATTCTTGCTTTCACCAACTGCTCTGGCAGCTCGTTCCAGATGCCATTACTCTTTGTATGAAACATTTACCCCTCAGATTTCTTAAACCATTCACCTTATACCAATGGTCTCTATTTTTAGACACCCATACCATGAGAAACAGACCCTGGCTCTCTACCATATCTGTATCTCACACAATCTTATATACCGCTATCATGTCTCCTCCCAGCATCCTTTGCTGCAGACCAAACCATGCAAGCCGATCCATACTGTCCTTTGAATTCAAACCTTGCATCTGCATTATCTCTAGCTTAATCACATTTTGTTTTTTGTTGTGTTCTGTTCAAGACTATAATTTCTGTCATTCTGTAATAAATGCACACCAGGCATGCACCTGAAATGGCACTTTTGCCTACTTGGCATACTGTTATTGAGCCAACCTCCCATCAACCTCTGCAAACATAAATATATTTGGAGCTTAAAGTGACAATCTAGTTGTCTCTAATACAATTACAGTTCAGCAGAATACAAGCCTTCAACATACAAATGTGGGGCAGATCAAAAGGAGTTTGGCAATAAGAAGTACCCCTTTTTCAAATGGATTTTAGCATAACCAGTTTTGCAACCATTGCCTTTTATGTTAAACAACAATTTCCTCTCCCTCCTGCCCTGACACTTCCCCTTGACCTTCTTTTCTGGCTAATTTATTAACACACTAAACTAAATCAATTTCCAAGTATGCAAAGGTTTGCAACATAGCTGAAGAATGGAGGGAAAAGCCATTGAGTAAGTGCAAGTTCTATCATTGCACTGTTAATCTGAAGCTTGCCGTATGTTAAATGCATGGGTTTGCATTTTGGTTTACTTTTCAACAGTGTTAGCTGATAAACATGTCCAATTTATTTTATTCCTATGCAAAAAAATAATATATTTGAAAGTAATCTACAGGATGGAGACGATAAAGAAAAAAGTAAACTATTTCCATAGTCGTTTCCTCCATCCCAGGAAGTCCCAATACAATTTACAGTCAATTAAGTACTGTTGGTAATGTGTAAGTGTAAACATCATTAAAATGTATTAGTCTTTTTAAATCTAAAAACTTCCAAGGGTTTGGAAACTATTGTCTTTAAATGTTTTTTTGGTTCCAGATCAGGGCTGAAATTGTGGAATTTCTATTACTGATAAAATGTACCTCCCATTTGCAAATTACACGATGGATCAGAAACATTAGGTTGGCACCACAAAACCTCACAAATGAGTCTTTTCCTGGAAAATCGCAAGTAAATATCAGTAAAGACTCATTTATAATACCCAATTTCCTCTAATCATGCACCATATGACAATCTCATGCTTACATTCTCAGGCCACCCCTAATTTTCTGAAAGTTTGTGTTTGCAATTTTCTGAAAATTGCAGTTTGTCCTGCCCTCCTACAAATGATGCAAGAGGCTGAAAAAATAATAGTGTATGGTTTAGTTCCTGAAGATAAGAGTACAGCCGATATCTGTATGGCTTTACCCATACGTACTGTGGCTATTAACATCATTAGGGTTTTTTTGGTTGGAAGTTAGCTAATTTTCCCTTTGACTAAACAAACATTTAACTGACAAAAAAATGCCTTTAAACCCAGAGGACATATCAGTGATAATTACAAACATGTATGCTGTCTTGAAAGTTACCGAAAATTGTTTTGGACCACGTGACTGCTTCAAGAACAATATTCCCTCTCGAATAAAAGCTCTGCTGGCCTTATGTATGTTTGAATGATGCCCAGGAGCGGGGGTGAGAGCGAGGCACCACACAGAAATGCTGCACCACCGTCTTTAGAGACCAGTTCACAGCGTCATTCCTCACATAATAAGTTGCTGCTGCAGCTCTCAAAAGTTCAGAATGTTCAATTTTACTTTTAACCCCTTTCTTGTGGGCTCCATTTCCCCTAATCCCTCTCTGCCTTCTTCTATCTTTTATATATCTCTATCAAGAGAGGAGCCAGACAAGAGGAAATGAGACAAAAGGTGGTTTGATTAAAGTGAGCAGAAATAAAAGCACAATGGAGGCAGCTGAACAAGGAATGGAAGCGAAGACAGCAACACCATCTGGAAGAAAGAGTAATTGCTGACAACTCGAGCTGGACCTGAACTCAAGACAGACCAGGGGAAACCATATAACCATATAACAATTACAGCACGGAAACAGGCCCTCTCGGCCCTTCCAGTCCATGCCGACCATTTATTTTCCCCTAGTCCCATCTACCTGCACTCAGACCATACCCCTCCATTCCCTTCCTGTCCATATACCTATCCACTTTACTTTTAAATGTTAAAATCGATCCTGCCTCCACCACGTCTGCTGGAAGTTCATTCCACACAGCCACCACTCTCTGAGTAAAGAAGTTCCCCCTCATGTTACCCCTAAACTTCTGTCCCTTAATTTTCATGTCATGCCCTCTTGTTTGAATCTTCCCTACCCTCAATGGGAAAAGCTTATCCACGTCAACTCTGTCTATCCCTTTCATCATTTTAAAGACCTCAATCAAGTCCCCACCTTCTGCGATTCCACCTTCAGGGAACTATGCACAGGAAAGGATTAAAGTCCTTCTGGCACTCAGTAAAGATTGGACATTTCAATAGAACACACCAACAGTTTGTGTTCTGTAAACGTTTTAATTGCTCTGTGAACTTTACCACAAACATGTCAGCTAACGGAGATGTATATTTCTCAACTTAATGACCTTCACTATTTCACATCATGGTTTAATTGTTTATGTGCCCTGTACTCCTCAACCCAATTCATTTTCTGTTCACTCATGTCCTCAGTACCTACTATGGCTCATGTCCTCAGTACCTCCCATGGCCTGATCACTTCTCAGATCCATCCTCATCACAAGTCCTACACCACCCCACCATCTGGTGATAAATATGCTGGATATACACGACAGGTCAGGGAGCATCTGTGGAGAGAGAAACAATATTCTCTGTCACAGAAGGTAATTGAGGCCAGTTCATTGGCTATATTTAAGAGGGAGTTAGATGTGGCACTTGTGACCAAAGGGATCAGGGGGTATGGAGAGAAGGCAGGTACAGGATACTGAGTTGGATGATCAGCCACGATTATATTGAATGGCGGTGCAGGCTCGAAGGGCCGAATGGCCTACTCCTGCACTTATTTTCTCTGACTCTATGATAATATTCCAAGTAATGTCAATTACCTGAAACATTTCTGTTAACCAGCTCCTAATCTTCTGTGACCTTCATCCTGAACCCTGGTGCTGTTTGTGTGGAGTTCATACGTTTTCGCAATGACCACATGGGTTTTTGCATGTGCTCTCATTTCCTCCCACAACCTAAAGAAGTGCCTGCTGGTAGATTTACTATATGGGTGCCCCTAATATGGGTGGTGACACGAGAATCAGGGGGAAGTTGATGGGTGTGGGAAGGAGAATCGATTACTAGAGAAACTGATGGGTCTGCTTTGTGAATCAGCATAGACTAGACGGGGATAATTCGTCTCATAGCCAAATTAAAATAAGTTCATTTAATCAGCTGCGCCTGACTCAACTGAGGTTAACAACATGAGGAAGCTGGATTTATAACAACACAGATGAATGAAAGTGTTCTGCAGTATTCTGGTCTAATGATCGCTTCAATTGTTTTTAATTTAGCTCCTTGCCATTGTTGTGCTCAGCAATGTATCATTTTCCTACATTATCATCCTGATCAAATATCATTATAACAACAGGAAATGATTGACCCTTCTCTCTGGAATGAAGCAAATGGTTGCAATGTGGGCTAGTGTCTGAATGTGCAGAGTGCTGTTGTATAGAAAGGCATTTCTGTGTGTTTTGCCCGGTTATAGGAGGATGGCTTGGGATATGGGTACATCTATTGCCTATTTTTGGAGACCTGTCAAACTGGTGGCAAAGCATAGTGACTAGTTGTACCAGTCAGCTGAAGGGAAGAGATGGACCCAATCCAGACATTATGTGCTAGAAACCCCAAGATTAACAACCCTCATTTGGTTTTGATTTATATAATTCCAAGTTTAAATGCTGAAATTCGTGATGCATGAATATTCTGGCTTTCATTGACATGGGAAAATGTTCAAAAACCATACACTAACAGGTGTAATCTGCATGTGACTAAAATTAATCAAATGTAATACAGAATTAAAGTGGATAAATTAGATTACTGCCTGGGGAAAAGGTATGCAGTTCAGGAAATATATAGGCAATCATTGTGCACAGCCACAACAGAACCGTCACAGGTTTTCACGTTACAAACAATGTGGATGGAACGGAGTTAAGTATAACGTCTGGTTGAATACCTAGTTATGTGTTTTATGAAAAGCTGATTGAGTCATAGAGCGGGGAACAGACCCTTCGGCCCAACTTGCCCACGCTGACCAACCGGGGCTCGAAATTAGCGGTTGCCCTGGTGCCACTGACCACCCAAAGTGCCGCCGGGCAACCTAAACGGCGACTCATTTTGCCCGGCTTGGCACGCAGATACTGGTTTACACTGATAGACACGAAAAGTAGTCTGGAGTAACTCCGCTGGTCAGGCAGCATCTCTAGAGAATTGGAACGTGACGTTTCGTGTCGGCGGCTGTATTCCTCTAGTATCTTTGATTGCAGGGCAAAGATACTAGGAGTGGGGTGACAATGGGTCAGAGCAAATGACGGGCCTCGAACAGCGGCGGCAGCGGCTCCACCGCCTCCTCCTCCCGCACCCCGCCCGGCGGAAGGAGGCCTCCCTCTCACTCTCTCTCCCCCCCTTCTCCCGGCCTCGGCGTGCGAGAGGGGTTGTTTTGAAAGCGCCCTTGGCGGATTTGCATGCAGCGGCCGCTATCGCCCTGATAACAAATCCGCCAATGCGGGGAGAGGGCGAGAGGGGGAGAGGGGGAGGGGGGGAGGGAGGTCTCCTTCCGCCGTCTGAAGCAGCTGCACCAAAGATCCTAGAGCTATAGGATCTTTGAGCTACACCGCTCGGCCCCGCACCTTCCTGTCGGCTGGCGGAGGAGGTGGCGAGGCGACCCAACCGCCTCCACCTTTCGCGGCGGCACTTTGGCGTTGGACAGGGGCGGCCATGGTAGCGGGGCGATGTCCGAGGAGCGCTGACCTTCCTTCCTCCCCACCTCTTCTGCATCCCCCCCCCTCTCTCTCTCTCTCTCTCTCTTGTACGCCCCTTTCCGCCCCCTCTTATCCTGGGACCCCTCCTCTCCATCCTGCACTGATCCCCATTCCCTCTTCTATTCAGTCCTCACTGACATCCCTGTGCTCCCGTCCCCAACTACCTCCCCCCCCCCCCCCCATCTATTCATCACCCTACCCACCTCGCATTGATTCTCCTGCCACCCCCCCCATCCATCCTACACTGGTCCCCCAATTCATCCAGTGCTGACCCCCCTTCCCATCCATCCTGCACTTCTCCCCCCATTCATACTGCACTGATCCTCCCATTCATCCCATACTGACCCACCCTCCATTTACCCTGCACCAATCCCCCCATCCATCCTGTAGTGATCTTCCCATTCATCTTTTACTGATCCACCATTCATCCTGTACTGATCCCCTCATGCATCCTGTACTGATCCCCACATTCATCCTGTAGTGATTCTCCATTCATCCTGCACAGACTCTCCGATCCACACTGTCCTGACCCCCCCCCCCATTCATCCTGTACTGATTCCCCCCCCATCCATCCTGTACTGAACCCCCCCATTCACTAAGAATGTGGAGAACAGTCTCAACCCTGAAACGTTGCCTATTTCCTTAGCTCCATACATGCTGCCTCACCCGCTAAATTTCTCCAGCATTTTTGTCTACCCCCATTCATCCTGTAGAACCCCCCATTCATCCTGTACTGATCTCCCCCCCCCCACCCATCCCGTACTGATCCCCCCATTCAACACCACTGACAATCCCCGTGCTCCCCCCTCACAATTTTACATACTCCAACCAACACGTACTAATTCACCTGCCTCAATCCATCCATTCCGCACTGATTGCCTTCTCAACCCCACCATCTATCCACCCCGCACTGATTCACACACCCCCTGACCGTATTGTGCTTCATGGTCTTCAGAGCAAACATTGACTATGTTTGATAACGGAATGCAATCAAATGTGTTTTAATTCCCAATGTTATTATTTGTTTTGACACCTTTAAACATATTACCAAAAGGACATTTGCTGCAGTTATGTCCTTTGGCCATCGCTTGTCAGTTAGTGTAATGTTTAACATGTCAGATGGGTATAGTCGGTTTTAACAGCTATTATCATAAAATGCCTTTAGAAATTTCCTTGCAACCTGTATATTTTGTTGTGGATAAATTATGTGGGAAGTGAGAGTGTTTCTGTACCAATAGCAATAACAACCCATGCTATGGCCATGTCATGGTAATTTTCGTTCCTTCACAGAAAACATGCTTGCATCAATCTGTAGTCTGCATGGTTAAGCATATATGTTACCATGGTCCAGGCTTTATTGACACAGGTTGATCTTATGCTGAATAATCCAACCACATTTTTGTTTGGAAGTGGAAAGAACTAATAGAAATTGCATTAATTGCAATGTGTAAAAAGAGTTGAGATATTGTATTATAATTTTGCTGCATGTCATTGTGGTATATATCGTGTCTTGATTGGTGAATATGTTTAGTTTGTGAGTTATTTGAAGCAGAAATAATATGTGAATGTAGACAAAAGTGCTGGAGAAACTCAGCGGATGCGGCACCATCTATGGAGCGAAGGAAATAGGCAACGTTTTGGGCCAAAACCCTTCTTCAGACTGATGGGTTTCGGCCTGAAACGTTGCCCATTTCCTTTGCTCCATAGATGCTGCTGCACCCGCTGAGTTTCTCCAGCACTTTTGTCTACCTTCGATTTTCCAGCATCTGCAGTTCCTTCTTGAACATAATATGTGAATGCTTCATTGAGCATAATTATGACTGGTAATACGCACTTCATCCGAGCACATAATCGCATGCATCATGCAAACCGTCTTAAATGACCACCTAAACTGTCAGTTGGCAACCTAAAAAGCTGTCAAGGTTGCCCGGCTGGCAACAGGGAAAAAGAGTTATGGGAGAGCCCTGCCAACATGCACCAACTTCACTAGTCCTATCTGCCCATGTTTGGCCCTTATCCCTCCAAACCTACTCTATCCACATACCCGTCTAAATGTTTCTTAAATGTTGCGATAGTACCATGTCTCAACTACCTTTTCCGGCAGCTCGTTCCATACACGCATCACCCTTTGTATTAAAAAGTTATCCCTCAGGTTTCTATTAAATCTTTCTCCCCTCACCTTAAACTTGTGTGTCCTCTGTTCCTTGTTTCCCCTACTCTGGGCAAAAGACACAGTTCATTTACCTGATCTATTCCTCTCATGATTTTGTACACCTTTATAAGATCACCCTCAACCTCCTCTGCTCCAAGGAATAAAGTTCTGGGCTGCTCAACCTCTCCCCAGGATCTGGCATTATTCTCGTAAATCTTCTTTGCATCCTTTCCACCTTGACAACATTTTTCCTATAACATGGTGACCAAAATTGAACACAATACTCTAAATGTGGCCTCGCCAACATCTTATATACCTGCAACATGACGTCCCAACTTCAATGGTCAACATCCCAACCACTACTCTATGATCAATTTAAATTTCCTTCCACCCTTTCCCCTTGCATTACCACTGGCTGTTGTTTTTACATGAAAATTACACAAGAGAGATGAAACTCGGGTATGTGGCTACTTATCCACAGTTGCACTTTCTTGTCCATTCATGCCATTCCGCTCTTCCAAAGAAACACAACTGAAAGGTAATCAGATCCATGGCCTTTTCTAAATAAAACTCTCAGCATTCCAGATGACTTGAACCGACCTGCACTACCCGTATCCTACCTTGGCAACAGAACACTGCACACATACTAGACTAGCTTAGATTTGTTTCACAATTGTGTTTTACACTAATGTTGTGTCTTTTGCACAATATTTTTCCTTTCACTGCCTTGTAGAATTTATGTATAATTTATAATTATGTATAACTGTATTTGTCCGAGTCACATTCATGAAACACACTCTGCCTGAAAACTTCGGGAACCACAACCAATTTTTAGGAAATACAACCTAGATCATAGCTTCAGGAAATGCCCCACAATTAATACTATGAACAATCATATTCTGGCTCACGCCTTCAGGGAGCATAACCTGGGCAATACTTGCGGGGAAAACACCCTAGCTTCTGATAATTAACTAAACTAAAGCTTGACACACTAAAGTGTGATAATAAACAAAACTAAAGTGTAGTTTAGTTTATCGTCACGTGTACCGAGGTACAGTGAAAAGCTTTGTTGTTTTATGCCAAAATTCTTTGTGGAATTTCACCCTGATTAGTAGCTGCAGGAACATCATTTGCCTAATACCTTGAACCGTTGTGTAGATACACATCACAACAAGTTTATTAACTTCACAAAGCACATCTCAGCGAATACCTTGGAAACGCACATAAACAAATGCCTTCAGGAAATACCCCCAGAGCAATACTTCAGGAAACAGACCACAGATAATATTTTCAGGAAAGGAACAAATAATATTTTAAGGAAATCCATCCCAAATAATAATTTCAGAAAATAAAATATCTCACCGACATCTACATGAAGCACATCCTAGCAAATACCCATATACAGAAGAGCCACCTACAAAAGATGCATCCTGCCTAATATCTTTGTGGAGGTGCCTCCTGGTTAATACCTACAGGAACATCATTTGTCTGATACGTTAACACACTATGTAGATACACATAGAAAGTGCAGTTGAGTTAATGCTTTCAGACAACTTTGGGAAACAAACGCATTCTGATTGATAGATAAAAGAAAATCGCACTGGTTAATATTTTTGGGTAGCACAGCTAATAGCTTCAACCATCTTCTGCCCTGTCCAACATTTTCAGGAAACAAACCCTAAGTCATGTCTTCAGGCACCTTAAGGCAGTTTACTATGTCCAATATTATCACGTTTGACTGGACACAATCTGGTTAATACTTTCAGCCACATCCAGGAAACTTAGCTTGGTTAATACTTTCAGGAAGCACATCTTCGCTAATACCTCAAGGCAAAAATGCTACGGTAAAGGCATTCCTGTACCCACTGGAAACACACCCTGGGTAAAGCTTAAGGAAAATTGTGTACATTCAGGAAACACAGCTTGGCTAATAGGTTTATGAAACACACCTGGTGAATACTTCAATGAATTGCATGCTGGCCTTTCAGGAGTTACATCTTTTGCATTACCTTCAATTACTTCCTATCAAATAATTTCAGGAAGTCGCCATTGTTAAAACCTCTAGGAAACGCAATTTGTCTAATACTTTCAGAAAAGCACTCTGCCTAACATCATCCACAAGGTTCCACATGGTAGGTTGCTCTGGAAGGTTAGATCACATGGGATCCAAGGAGAGATAGCTGAATGGATAGCAAATTGGCTTCATGGAAGGAAGCAGAGGGCGATGGTGGTAGGTTGCTTCTCAGATTGTAGGCCTGAGACTAGTGGTGTGCCTCAGGGTTCGGTGCTGGGCCCGTTACTGTTTGTCATCTACATTAATGATTTGGATGAGAACATACAGGGCAAGATTAGCAAGTTTGCTTATGATACAAAAGTGGGTGGTTTTGCAGATAGTGAAGATGGTTGTGAAAGATTGCAGCACGATTGATTGGCCAGGTGGGCTGAGGAATGGTTGATGGAATTTAATACAGAGAAGTGTGAGGTGTTGCATATTGGGATGTCTAACAAGGGCAGGACCAACTCAGTGAATTGTGGCCTCTGAGGAGTGTTGTAGAACAGATAGATCTAGGAGTGCAAGTGCATGGTTCCTTGAAGGTCAAGTTGCAGGTAGATAAGGTGGTCAAAAAGGCTTTTGGCACATTGGCCTTCATCAGTCAGAGAATTGAGTATAGAAGTTGGGAGGTCATGTTGCAGTTGTATAAAATGTTTGTGAGACCGCATTTCGAGTATTGTTTTCAGTGCTGGGCACCATATTGTAGAAAAGATATTGTCAAGCTTGAAAGGGTTCACAGAAGATTTACGAGGATGTTGCCAGGACTGAGTTATAGGGAGAGGCTGAGTAGGCTGGGTTTCTATTCCTTGGAGCATAGGAGGATGAGGTGTATAAAATCATGACAGAAATGGATTGGGTAGATACACAGAATCTCTTACCCAGAGTAGGGAAATCGAGGAACAGAGGATATAGGTTCAAGGTGAAGGGGAAAAGATTTAATAGGAATTCAAGGGGTAACTTTTTGATACAAAGGGTGGTGGGTGCATGGAACAAGCTGCCAGAAGAAGTAGTTGAGGCTGGGGCTATCCCAACGTTTAAGAAACAGTTAGACAAGGTACATGGATAAGACAGGTTTGGAGGGATATGAGCCAAGCGCAGGCAGGTGGGACTAGTGTAGCTGGGATATCTTGGCCGGTGTGTGAAAATGCGCCCTGGCTAATAGCTCAGCTGCGTTCAAGCAGCACATTTCTGGTTAATATCTTCAGAAACACATCCCAGCTAATACCTTCTTTGAAATTGAGCAGACAAAAACTGCAGAGTATGTTTTTTAAAACAAATTAGTATGTCATTTATTTTAATTTATCCTGAAGGATGAAATTATGCCTTTGATCATATTTTTTGGGGAAAGGATTTTGCACACAATATTGAAGAAACTGAATAGTTTTAAAAAATTTGGGCTAAAATAGGGAAAGGTGAAGTCCAATGAAAACAGCAATATGACCCACCACAAATCAGTGAATATGGCAACTGGAACATCCACAGTGTAAATAACCTTGTCGGAGACAATGGAAAATTTGCCTGGACTTGTGGCTTATTTACAGGTAATTACAAGAAATACACAATGGCATCATGACTAAGACAATTATACGAGGTGCAAATTATGTTGATGTTTCCACATACAAGAAAGCATTTTAAATAATCATATATTTTATCTCTGAATTTAATTATATACCCTGATAATGCTTTTTATTACTCGAGATGAAGAATCACATCAACAGGCAATTAAAAAAAACAAGAGGTGCTAATCAATGCTGTAATAGAAAAGAACTGACTTTCTCAGCAAGTCTGTAACAGATCAAACTTCACACACACGTTACGGCCAATAATAAGGAGAATGTTAACCAGAGTAATGTACTTAGCTCACTTACAACATCTAAAAATGCTATGGTATTGGAAGGGTTGATTGTGAAGGATGGCAACAGAACATACAGCCCTTTTGTCAACGTCAACACAAAGCCTATATTCCAGAATGGAGTCAACGTGGTTGGAGGGGAGTTGGAGGAATGAAAAATTGCCACCAAAAGAGAGTGGTTGGTGATCCAAAATTAGAATTGGAGTAGATTTTTCCTTCCACCTGCCAGCTTAATAACAGTTGGAATCAGGGTTGGCCCATTCCTTGTTCCAAACTATTTGGTTGGAAGCATCACCAAATATTCTCAATGATATTACTGTACTAATGGTCCACGTGTCCAAAACTTTTAACATGTCAGTTATCAATTCTTATAACGTTTGACTTTCCTTAAATGATGTTGGTAATTTTGTGAGCAACCTGCCATTCATAACATACCAGACCAAATACCAAGATTGTCCTGAAATAAGCTCAGTCAAGACAATGTTTTTCTGTGTCAATAGGCTTATTGTGTGTCTCCTCTTTTAAATAGATCTGCAAGCAATTTTATATTATTCAGCCATATAGTTGCTTTGAACATCTTGCCACCTTTTCCAGTGCCTTTGAGAGTATCCCATGATTCCAGATCTTTAGTTAGACAACCTCCCTTGTGGTGTGTTCCAGTTGCAGTTCGTTTAACATTTTCCTGACCTAGGAAAATAGATTGGGGTGGGAGGGGTTAGGGACCCCTCTCACTCCAACAGTTACTGGATTTCCATCCAGGAGTCTGGACAATTGATCCAGGGAAATAAGTATGAATCATGCCATTGTAGTTGCAGTTGGAAGATTACACTTTATCTAGCATTAAAAAAGCAACTTTGAACAATGATGACCATGAAACTACGGATAGTAAAAATCCATCCATTTCATTTAGCTCATTCTGGTGAGGAAATGTGTTGGCCTTATGTAGTCTGACTAGATATCGATGTAATTGAATACTAACTTAATGCCTCCATTGTGCAGGGACATTTAGGGATAGACTGAGACCTTTGGGTCCCAGTCACACGGGAGGCCTGGTCCCCCAACACAACCCATTCCCCAATGCATTATTGGGAGGGGGGGGTGCAGGGGAAGGTGGACCGGAAGTGGTCAAGATGAGAGTTTTAGTAATAGTAAAGATAATAAATAAACTCCCAGTGATATTGGCTTTGTGTGCATGAATATTTTTTTTAAATGCTGCAGATGGAGAACTTTCACTTATTGTCTTGTGCCCCGTGGCCAACATTCACCTACTTTCACCGGGATCCCAGTTGAAACCAGCTGTCTTCCAATAGTACCCAATAAACCATGCAGTGAGTAATGCCTTTCCTAACGATAAGGACCAGGCAGCTGTGATGCACTAGATAGCTATCAGTCCATGTACACTGGGGTCGGTCCATTGATGTGCGCTGACCCAAGTTTACATTTAATTGGTTGGACAAGACCTCAAAGGTTGCTAGTTATACTTCCCATCTGTGCAGGTAAATAACATTAAAATCATAGTACTGAAATACCAAACATGAAAATTAAGTTTCAACTAAAGAAGGCTACAAAAGAAACTTTGAGCTATAAACTACTTACCTCATTGGCTAAAGCAAATGTTCCCCAATGTATTCCTACAGACCTCTTTGCTTGAACATCTATGTGGATCCTCACAGCCTCTTCTGGATTCACATGGTGGTACTTCATAAACCATCTAGAGTAGAGACCAAGAAATTGACTGGTAAACAAACCATGAGCAATAAGTCTGAGAGGAGCAGATGCTGCACGTTTCTGTGCTTGAATGACACAATATGTTAAGACCCTCCTTCCGGCCAGACATACTCTTGATCAATTCAACAGATATTGCAAAACAGAAACAGGAAGAGCGACTGAGAGATTCATAATCAGTTTGGCCAGTGCATGCACAAATTATATTACTTTGCTCGGTCTATATGTGTTATTCCAAAAGCTCTATCAAATAGGCAAAAAGAGAACACCAGGAACATTCAATCAGACTCATTCTGCCATGAACTGAAAATTGCAGTTAACACAGTTAATACAAAATAAGGATTAATAACAAAGTAAGCATGAGAAATGTAATCCACAAAATAACATACGTGGCGAGTTGAAAAATGTAGTTGTCATATTTGAAAAAGTCACAACATTTCATACGAAAGACTGTTTTTCAAGGGAGGTTGTTGTTATGAAGGTAAATGGAGCAAGATGCCATAAAGAAACAATTAATTCCCTAAGAAATGTTGATGAAGCAAGAATTTAGCTTGTTGTTTTGGTGGATTTCAGTACTGTCAATTCTAGAACATCCAGATATGACACTTTTTACTGTTTTTAGTGAACAGTATCTCTAAAAATGTAATAACTTGGCACTGTGCATCTAAAGTGTGATCTAAAATTATAATCTTGAATTGCAAAGCCGCCCCATAAGAAAGAAAATCTCCTAAAATTAATGCAACCGAGTAGGAATGACATAAAACATATTGTCTCCTCGAGAAGTCCATTCTTCTTCCCATGCAAACAGTTCAGGGATTTTCCTTAACTTGTGGGACAACTGTTCAGTTATCCGATAACAGCAGGGAAGAAGATATTTCTGAATCTGGTGCTACATCCTTTCAAGCTTATATATTTTCTGCCCAAATGGGAGAGGAAAGAAGAGGGAATTAATGGTGAGAATGGTCCTTGAATATGTTGGCTGCTTCCCCAGGGCAACATAAAGTGAAGATGGATTTGATGAGGATGATGGGATCATTTGGATGATGGATTGGAGTAACCACAACTCTTTGCAATTTCCTGTGGTCTTGGGCAGAGCTGTTTTGCCAAACCAAGCTTTGATGCATCCTGATAGGATGCTTCCTACAGTGCATCTAAATAGGCTTGCTAGAGACATGCTAAACATCTGAGAATGTAGAGCAAGGGTTCCCAACCTGGGGTCAATTTAGTGACCCAGGGGGTAAATTTGTTGATTCTGGATTTGTACATATTTTTTTCTCATTGACTGACTGTGTTTGGTTCTGGTATATATGATCTGTTCATCATTAGTTATTCATAAATAAGTGAAATAACATTGTTATGTGCTATTAAAATTACCAGGGATAAACGGGACAAAAAAGGTTGAGAACCCCAGATGTAGAGGTCTTGGCATGTGTTCTTGTCCGTAGTGGTTGGTCCAGGACAGATTGTTGGTGATATTTGTTATAGAGATAGATTGGTGCTCCACTTAATAAAAACACTACAGTATTAAAAACTTACTATATCAGATAATGGCTAAATAAGAGAGGAGGTTTTAGTTTATTCCTACACTTATCAACATCACTAACAAACTATACATGTTAACATTGTACCAACATGGTTCTAGTATTTATCATCTCCACTGTTTGTGGCAGATAGTACCAGCAGCAACTTGCATTGGCATTGCAGAACACAAATGTTCTCTCCAGATGCAACTCACATTTCTGATAAATCTATTAAAGAGACGGCTGTTTGCACAGTTGAAGTGGCTGCAGGGAAGATCATATATTGTGCTGGATATCTTATCAGTAAAGCAGATTGTAATAGCTTTTCTGATTTATTAAATCCTGTGGGCAACTCCATTAAAAGGAATTTACAGTCACAACTGTTCTGTACTTAGACAGAAAATACATCTGGTACAGTTTCAACAGTGAGGTAGGAATCAAAAACAAAACATTATGCAACCCGATTTGAATACTAGAGCAAGAAAGCGTTGATGTGTGAAACAATAATTCGGCCACAACTGGCAAATTATGCACGGCTTTTAAAAGAATAGAAGAGCTAAAAACAAATGCGTGCAGATGACTCTCACGGATAATCTGCAAGATAAGGGAAATATTGTAATGACAGAATTCTACAGCAGACCTAAATTCACTGCAGTGAAGATTTAAGATTATAAACATCGAAAAATTGTTTCCATTGGCTGGCGAATTTGAATCGAGATTAGTATCGAAGGGGATGATGAAAGATGTTTTTACGCATACAGTATTAGTATGTGAAAATCATTATGGTGAGCAAATAAAATGGATTTATGTGGTGAAAAGCAAAAAAAACTGCCGATGCTGAAAAACTGAAATAAAAACAGAACATGGTCAAAATATTGAGCAAGTCAAACAGTATCCATGGAAAGAAAAACAGCATCAAAGTTTCAGTTCAACGATCCTTCATCAGAACTATAAAAGTAAGACAACAAGTATATTTTCAGTTGCAGAGAGGTTGAGGATTGGAGAGGACAGAGGAGATTCATTTGATATGCTTGCAATCAAGGCCGTCCACATTTACAAATGCTTTCAGTTCTGTTGAAAATAGGGATACAAATGCTTATTAATCACACTTGATCTGGAGGAGTGTAAATAGAGGAAGATGAATAAGTATACGACATAACCCGTCTTTCCTCTTCATGTCATAACTAGCCAATTCTGATGCAAGATCACCTGCCAACAGCTTTTCTCTCACCACAGATCCCACCTCAACTACTGAGTATTTACTGAATACCTAGAGCATTTGCTAATTAACTAATTTCTGATTTCCAGCACCAGCTGTGTTCTACATCTCACAGCTCCAGTGAGTTTTCTTTCTCCAACTTTCTTCGTCTGACGTTCCTGACCTGAACCATTGCCTGTTTATTTGCTCCACAGATGCAGCCTGACCCTTTGTGTAACTCCAGCACTTAATGTTTTGCTCAAGACTCCAGTATCTGCAGTATCTGGAGTACGGAGGATGCCATCTCAACGGCACTTCACTCCGCCCTCTCCCACCTCGACAACAGAGACACTTACGTAAGAATGCTGTTCATCGATTACAGCTCAGCATTCAACACCATTATACCATCAAAATTGATCACCAAACTCAGTAACCTGTGCATCGCTCCTTCCCTCTGCAACTGGATACTGAACTTTCTAACCAACAGACCCCAGTCTGTTAGGTTAGACAAGCATACCTCTTCAACCCTCACCCTGAACACCGGCGTTCCACAGGGCTGTGTGCTGAGCCCCCTCCTCTATTCCCTCTTCACCTATGACTGCACACCTGTACATGGTACTAACACCATCATCAAGTATGCAGATGATACAACGGTGATTGGCCTCATCAGCAACAACGATGAGTCGGCCTACAGGGAGGAGGTCCAGCACTTAGCAGCATGGTGCGCCGACAACAACCTGGCCCTTAACTCCAAGAAGACCAAGGAGCTCATTGTAGACTTCAGGAAGTCCAGGGGCGGCACGCACACCCCCATCCACATTAACGGTACGGAGGTGGAACGTGTTTCTAGCTTCAGGTTCCTGGGAGTCAACCTCTCCGACGACCTCTCTTGGACCCACAATATCTCAACTCTGATCAAGAAGGCTCACCAGCGTCTCTTCTTCCTGAGGAGACTGAAGAAGGTCCATCTGTCTCCTCAGATCCTGGTGAACTTCTACCGCTGCACCATCGAGAGCATCCTTACCAACTGCATCACAGTTTGGTATGGCAACTGCTCTGTCTCCGACCGGAAGGCATTGCAGAGGGTGGTGAAAATTGCCCAACGCATCACCGGTTCCTCGCTCCCCTCCATTGAGTCTGTCCAAAGCAAGCGTTGTCTGCGGAGGGCGCTCAGCATCGCCAAGGACCTCTCTCACCCCAACCATGGACTGTTTACCCTCCTACCATCCGGGAGGCGCTACAGGTCTCTCCGTTGCCGAACCAGCAGGTCCAGGAACAGCTTCTTTCCGGCGGCTGTCACGCTACTCAACAACGTACCTCGGTGACTGCCAATCACCCCCCCCCCGGACACTTATTATTATTTATTCAAATCATTTGCTGTGCCGCTCTTCCAGGGAGATGCTAAATGCATTTCGTTGTCTCTGTACTGTACACTGACAATTAAAATTGAATCTGAATCTGAATCTGCAGTCTGCAGGAAAAACTGAATGAGTGAGTATTCCTTTCTCTGGGAAAGAGAAGATTAGAAGACACTTCCCTTGGAAGGGAATCTAACATTAGCAGCCATGTAGAAAACAAATTCAATCAGAACTCAGGAAAAATGGCTTCAACCAGAATCTTGCTCGGCCTGGAGTAATGCAATTGAAACTGCAGGGAAGCTCGGAGATGGAGGTGTGAGCCAAAAACATCTGCTTTGAACTGTTGGGCTGATCAGAATGTTGTTTCTTTAAATTTTACATGGAAACCAAGAGTGATGATAGGAAAACCGATGAAGAATGGAGCGGAGGGGGATTGTAAAGATATCTATTCCATCCTGATCCCGATAAGTCTCTCGCCCCCTTTAATCCTCCGGTGATGTCAACAGTAACCTTTTTGAAAGAATTAAAAAATGTTTAAATCGCTCATTAAAGAAATAAAGAGGAAGGCTGGATTTTGTTGAGTCTATCTCTTTTCTATCTATTTTGGCTACATGCAGCACACCCTCTCCCCAGAGAATTGAACTAACATTCCATAATCCAGGCTGGGTCAATCTCAGAAACATGGAATGTAGCACCAGGCCGATGGGACATGCTGCGATTTGTCTCCCTCATGATGAAGGGAGTTGCCCTCATTTGTGACTGGTAGCTTGATGAGTCATGGCTGGCAATTGATTCTAATGTTCTGCTGCCTAATGGTGCAGCTACTCAAATTGTTAAAAAATATTAAAGCCATAGTTAATGATATTTCCTTGCAATGGCTTGCTTTTTTACACAGTCTGTGGCAATGACCGATGTTGAATTTTAAATTATTCAATGTAATGAGAGATTTTGTTGAAAATAATGAATTAATAAAGTGAAATACTTGCATTTCTTAGCACCTAATCACTACCTCCAAGTGCTCTAAAATTCTTTATAATTTATGATTGCTGTTGTACAGCAAGGAAGATATCAGCCAAATTTCACAGAGCAAGTTCTTACAATCAGCAAGGATATAAACCAGATAGTCTCGTCAGTTGATCTGGGACACTGGACATTTCCCTTGCTCGTCAAGATTACATTAGGTCAGCCCAGTGGCGCAGCAGTGGACTTGCACCCTCACAGCACCGGAGACCCAGGTTCAACCTGACCTTGGGTGCTGCCTGTGTTGAGTTTGCACGTTCTCCCTGTGATCACGTGGGCTTCCTTTGGGTGCTCCATCCAGTTTCATCCCGCATGCCAAAGACGTGTGAATTTGTTGGTTAATTGACCCCTGTAAATGATCTCTAGTGTGCAGGAAGTGGATGCAAAAGTGAGGATCGATGGTCGGGGCACTCAGTGGCACGAAGGGCCCGTTTCCATGCTATGTTTCTAAACGCAACTAAATTAAAATAACGTCAAGGGATCTTTTATGTATACTTGAGAGGGTGGAGCAAGGAGATAATGTCTCATATAAAACTGCTCATTGCCAACTATGGACCGCTGCATAACTTGACACTGAGTGAGACAGGTTTGCTCCAACAATTCAAAACATCTCTACCTCTCAATATTTGAAGGAAGCATCCAGGCAAGGTGTCAGAAAGTCTGCAACACCAGTCATACTATAAATGCACAGTAGCTCCTCTGGTATATGGGAAGATAAACATATTAAAAAGGATGCTCTCAGTACTGTATTCAGGTATCTGCAGTAAGACTCTGCAGTATCCAGAGCCTTGGCAGATGCTCAAGACATCAAATGGCGATCCTGCACCATTTCTCTCCCGTCTCACTCAGACTTACCTGACACAGATAGTACTTCTATCAGTTTGAAGTGTTTCCTTTCCCATATACCAGAGGAGCTGTTGTGTATTTATCATTCTACTTCCTACAGACTTTCTGATGCATTGCCCCAATCCTCACTCCAAACATTAGGTAATCTGCAGTAAGCACTAACAGGGAACTGAATTGTTGTTAGGAGCCCAATTCTGTTTTCACTCCATGTCAATGCATGCAGAGGTCCTCATATACCAATGGACAATTAATTCTAATCACTAAATCACTAAATGGCGGCAGCGCGGGCACACCGCGACGCCCTGTGTCTCCCTGGAATGAAAATAAATCCAACTATCTGCCTATCACTTATGATCACTAAATTGCATTATGTGAATCAACTCAGGATGTCCTGCTCAGAACGTATCAATTACTTTCGGCCGTATCAACTAACCCATGTAATTTAAAGGTTGGTAACTCCCAGTTACCTTCACCCAATGTGGCATCTCGTGTATTCCAGGCTGTTGTGGAGATGACAGTCGTGTGGTTTCTCTCATGTATGCTCTAGTGTTTTTTGTAAAACTCAGGCCATAATGCAAGGAGGTTTTCTCTCTCTGGCAAATGCTTCCTGCAAGTGATCAACACACCCTACATGATCAGTCCTGTAGAAATGAATGCTACGATACTTTGTGAAAATAATTATTTCACTATGGCCACATTTTGACATTAATGTAGATTTGAGGCAATTTTTCCTTGAAGCAATTTCATACACTATTGAGCTATCAAATTAATCTACAATTGGAAATTATGGACTCTGCTACAAGAGGAGGATAATATTATTCTACCCCCCCCCCCCCCCCCACCACTTCTATCCCATTGAAGGCCAAAAAGCACCAAATACATAAAATTACGCCAAATAAAAATCAGACACAATTGGCTGAAGTAACTCAGCAGGTTAGGCAGGATCTGTGGAGAAAAGGAACAGGTGACATTTCGGGTTGAGTCCCTTCTTCAGACTGAGAGTCACCATATCACCTAACTAACAACCAATAATGGCCCATTGTGTGCCCCCCATTTCCTTGATTATTGTTGCTTGTTGCATACCTTCCATTAATTTCTCCCAGGTACCGTCTATATTTCTTGTTCCCCTTTCCCTGACTCTCAGCCTGAAGAAGGATCTCAACCTGAAATGTCACCTATTCCTTTTCTCCAGAGATGCTGCCTGATCCGCTGAAGTACTCCAGCCTTTTGTGCCTCTTTGATTTAAACCAGCATCTGCAGATCCTCCCCAACATAAATTAAAAATCAGAAATAGCTGAATATCTGCTTACCTTGGCTCATAGGCACCAATAGGAATAGCAGCAAGATCAAATGGTCCATATCGTTTCCCTATTTGTTCAAAGGCCACGCAATAACCAGTATCACCAGCAAAAAAAAATCTGTTCCAGGGTCCAAGGACACACCAACTGCCCCACAGTGCTTTGTTGTCATCTGTCACAGTTCGTTTGCTCCAGTGCTGCACAGGTGTAAAAACAAATGTAACCTCATCGTGCCCAGGGACACAGTTTTCTTCCCACCAGTCTAACTCGATAACATTCTCACAGCCACAATTCTGCATCCAGCCTAAGAGACCCAATGGTACAAACCACCTCAAGTCACTGCCAAATCGCTCATTAAGACTAAGCACAGTGTGGTAATCCAAATGATCATAATGGTTGTGACTAATAACCACAGCATCTATCTTGGGCAATTGATCCACTGTACAGGGTGGGTTTCGGAACCGCTTTGGTCCAAAGAACTGCACCGGTGAGGCTCGTTGGCTGAACATGGGATCCGTCAGAAAAGTGAGCCCTTCCATTTCCACCATCAGCGACGCATGTCCCAACCATGTCACTCGGATTTCATTGCCCACATCACCGACCAGTTCTGGGTGTTTGACAAAGTATGGTTCTTTTATTGGCAATCCTTCATCAAGTTCCTGGAAGCAAAGAAAATATATTAAAAAAAACAAAATAACCTGATCTTTCCTGACAAATTGCTGTCACCTGCCATGTTTAACTAAACCTTTTATAGAACAGCAATGCTTTGAAGGCCAACTAAATGGACCACCTTTACAAAGAGGTAGAACACCTTACTTCAGGCCAATTTCTAAATCACAATGTGAACTAGTGAGGTGCTTATTTTTACCCAATAGTCTTCATGGACATTTCCTTCAGGTTGGAATTTAGATTTTCCTACTTTCTTATTAAATTAGCAGTCACATCTAGTTGGAGCTTAAGTAAAATTAACACTCTTGAAAGAGATATTGGAAGGTAACCAGTGCCCATGAATGGTGCCCAAATAAGGACTAAAAGAGGTAAATTCTAGAATATTGACATAACTAAAACACAGGAATGGAATGTGTGTGATTTGTGATGGATAAAACTTGAAGGTGGTCCTCCTTTGATCTTGTTGGAAAAGGAAGCTGGTGGGGGTGGGGGAGGGGGGGGCTGGGTGGATGCGGGAGGAATACTGGACACATTGCATAATGAGTTCTTGTGCCACAGCCAGAGGTCAGATATAGGTCAGTGACAAAGAAGAAGTCCTTGAACCTTTCAGCCCTATAAACTATTGAACCTCTTCAATTCTAACCCAGACACAGGTGAAGACTCTTATACACTCTGACTTCACTTGGAGATGATTAATATTATTTTAGTTTTGAGGAGATTAACAACTTGTTGCAGAATAGCCAGTCACATTACAGCCATGGCTGGTGCTGTTAAATCTCCTGGCCAATGATTTACAAGAAAACAATGATGGATACTTCAGCAAAGGATATGTTGTTGAAAGTTATAAGTGGTTTATTTTTGATTGAAAGTTACAGCATGGAAACAGGCCGTTAGACCCACTGGGTACACACCAACCATTTATCAGCCGTTTACACTAGTTCTATGTTATCCCACTTTCTCATCCGCTCCCTACACATTATGTGCAATTTACGGAGACAAATTAACCTACAAATCTGCTCGTCTTTGGCATGTAGGAACATTGAAGATCTTATACGCAGAAAGTATAAAACATAAATCCTAGCTACAACAGCTTAGATGGTGTCCAAAGAATGCTAGAGAAGATGCCACAGAAGAATATTTGCAGTAAGCTATAATCTACACCATGGCTGTTCAGATATCAACAGACATGTTGCTGAAGCTGTACACCATACTATCATTAGAAATTCCCCAAGACAAACAAAAAGCCATTGATGATGTCTGGAAAGAGGGTATAATTCTGTGGATGAATGTAATGAGATCAATGGCTTCCCATAAATATAATCACCTTACTTTGCTTCACATATAACTCTAACAATTGCAAAATATTTTCCTTAAAATGCATGCACATACTTTTTCGTGGGTCTTATTTAACCTGAAAATCAGCGATACTTACCGTTCAGTATTCCTTGTTTGCACCCATGTTTGGATCAAGGCAACTAGGAACATAGAACTGTACAGCACAGCAACAGCTCCATCAGCCCATCATGCCTACACTGACCATGATGCCAATCTAACCAATCCCAACTTCCTGCACATGGTCTATATCCATTCATGTGTTTGGCTAATTAGCTAGTTATGCGGTTCCCGGAGGTTTTTGTCAGGTTCCTTCAATTTTTTGAAATAATCGCCGGAACATAGAAGAAGCAGAAACCACTTTCGACTGACAAAACCCTCCAGGAACCTCCGGGAACCGCACGGAAACCTTGGGTGGGGCGCAAATTCTCCAGAGGTTTCCGTTCAGGTTTCCTAAGTGGGACAGGGACATTAGGTTCTATCTGGCCATTAGGAAGTAAGATAAACATTAATGAGGAAGACTTTGCAAAGCTATGGAGAAGCCAGGGATGGAATGGTAAAGAGATGGACTAATGGACTGAATGCACTCGTTTGTGCTGTAACTATTCTATGATTCTGTGTTTACTGTTCTGTGAAACAATGGGTTGCTTTATTATGTTAAAGATGCTTTCTAAATACAAATGAGCCTTAACACTTGCATTTTAGCACAGGGACAGGGGCATAACTCCACCACATCCACATGCAATGCTATCCAGATACCTTCTACACATAAAGTTCATCTTTCTACCATTCTTAGTTCTCTTCCCCCTTATTTTACATTAATGACATCTGATCCTCGACGACTCCACAAGCTCTCGCTATTCACTCTTTCCAAACCATTCCTCATATTTATACTTTGATGAAATCTCCTCTCATTTTTCTCTTCTCAAAAGAAAACAGTCCCTGCACCTCTTTGTAATTGGAGACTTCCTTCTCATAAACCATGCGCCCAAGTCTTTTCAGGATACTTGGCAATGACTTAATGTAACAAGGCAACCAGAATTGAACACAATTCTCCAGTTGAGGCTGCATTAGTGTTTTATAAAAATTCATCACGACTCCTCTGCTTATATACTTTATACCTCAAGTAATAGACCCCAGAATTGTGTATGCTTAATTGAACGCTTTCTCAACCCATCTTGCTGCATTCAATGATTTGTGTATACATCCCCCCCAGGTCTCTTCCCCTCTGCACGCGTTCACTGAATCTATATTGCCTCTCATCAATTTCCAGACAAAAATACATCACGTAAACTGGTTTCAATTCAAAGAAGAAATTGGAGACAGAACGGGTTTCCAAAAGTCTGGTTAAAGAGGTAGGTTCTAAACAGAGCCTTAAAGAAAGGAGAGGGAAGTGAAGAGGCAAGGAAGTTTAGACAGAGTAGCTGGAGGCACTGCCAAGAAAATATACAGCATCTAAATTCTATACAACTGGATTAGTGTGATTATTGTTTTTAATTACTCTGTGTTAACTATCATTTTCATACACCAAACTAGCTTAATGTGTAACACGGAGATAGATTTTACTATTGGATTTGGTGTGTGTTGGCCCTAACATTGTCTACCGGTCAACAGTTCACTATATGCTGTCCCGAAATTGGAGTTATTAATATTAAATGTTTTTTCCAAGAATTTATGTCAGTGAAGATATCTAAAGTTTGATGTCCTCAGCAGTGGAGGTTCCCCACCATTAAATTAAACTCTCACAGCTCTTTCAAGCAACCTCATAAACAGTTTCCCTTTTTTGCATAAAAATGTTAACATTCCAAAATTCCCAAGTTTGTCTGAAGTTGGATTATAATTCACTTATCCGAGGTAACTCTTTTAAGATTTTGCTTGCTTTCCTGCACAGAACACACAGAGCTCGTCGCCTAATCTTTAGTCTCCAGTCTCTCAGTTGTAACTTAATGTGCACTGGGTAATTTTATCGCTGTCCTGTATTATATTCAAAATGTTCCTCTCTTGTTCCATATTTTCCTTTTTTGTGGTGATGTAGAAGGATATAATGACAAAACAAAGCCAGCATTTTTGGCACAGCTTCATGAGAACTAGCTCCCACAAACAGCAACATGATAATGACAAGATCATCTGCTGTTGCAAAAGTTGATGGAAGGTTAAATATTGGCCAAGATAACGGGAGTCTGGGCCGGCCTTCAGCTGATTGGACCGATTGCTCCCAATTGGACCCCGCGCTTAAGGGGGGCCCCATGCTAGAGTAATCCAAAACTCCGCTCTAGGATCTTTGGAGTAATCTACTCTCGGCTCGGGAAGATCTACCCCAGGTGGAGGGGAGAGAGGGATGGAAAAAGAGTAGAGAGGTGGAGTGGGAAGAAAGGGGTAGCAGGGGAGGGGTGTGTGAGGAGAAATGGAGAAAGGGAGATCCCTCACGCTCCCAGGGCAGCGCTCCCACCCCTCCAGTCGCTGTGCTTTACGCACACAGCCCCGGCTCCACCCCTCTCTCACCCTTCACACACGGTTGTCCGGACCCCGGCATCCGCTCCCATCGCCGGCCCTCTCCCTCCCTTCTCTCCTTCCCTTCTTCCCTCCCCTCCCCTCCCTCCTTCCCTCCCCTCCCTCCATTCATTCTCTACTTCCCTCACTCCCTTCTCTCCTTCCCTCCCACACACAGACACACATAACGCACAGACAACTAACACGCACACATCACGCACAGACAACTAACATACACACAACTAAGTTAGGATGGGGTAGAAGCCCAAAGGGTAGGATGGGGCTGAAGCCCAAAATGTAATGCCTGGATTGGTTTTTCGCCAATAGTTATTGGTTTGCCAGGATCTAGTTAATTAAATTACTTTATTTTCATTTCACAGTCACTAAAACAAGTGGTATTGTAACAATGTACTTTTCAGAGGTGACCTACAATTTTGTTAGTTACTTATAGGCTTACATGTATGCAATTTTATATTAAAATGGAGCTTAAATCTGTTTGGTCTATTAACTCGCAGGTACTTTTTAAGCGCACATTTTGATTACTTTCCATTCTACCATAGATAGAAAGTCTATAATAGACTTTATTTGTATTTCTATGATTCTACAGACCTTGGCTGGGAACCTGTGGCTCACCAAAATTATTCCCAATTGGGCCCGGCACCTCCTAAGGCCAGCCCTGACGGGAGTAATTCCAGAGTGCCACAGGTTTAACGTGTTTACATGCTCGATGGAGCAGACAGGTCATCTCTTCTGAAAGACAGCACATCTGATGGTACTGCAATCCCTCAACACTGCACTAGAGCCTGGAGTTTTACACTCAAATTGCAGGAACGGTATCTGAAACTGAAACATTGTGATCCAAAGCCAGGCAATTGTGCTGCATTTGACAATCTCAAAACAACGGAATTTCTCAGCATTTTGGAATCTCTTCTTTTCATTCTTTTTATATTCTACACACTTTTAAAACTGCACTTGCAACAGCTGATTGTTACTTTTTTAATTATCTGACCTCGTCCCTTTGTCCAGGCAGCATTTTACATTACCAGGCTTCATAAGGAATACAAATTCAACAATCCCACTTTAACAAATAACATGACCCAGTCTGTCAAGCCAAGCAGCATGCATTTCTTTACTATCGATCCTTTGGCCTGACGAGTGAAATAGAAGAATCATGTTTTAATGATATGGGTGGTGCGTGGTACCTCAAGCTCCAAGGCTTCAATGTAAGAACTAAATGCAGAATGCAGTGGTTACTGGGAAAATACCCATTACTTTCTCCTACTTGAATATTTTAAGCCCAAAATAATCTACATTTAGACACTGGGCTGCAAAATCAGCAAGATGCACTTTAATAATCTCAGACGGTTATTTACTTTTATGAAAACCATCAATCTAAAGTAATGATTTATACATTGTAGGCTTCACATTATTTAGAAGAAAAAGTAATTTGTTGTTTTACAGCTGTTCAATTACTGAATAAGGAAAGTGTACAGCATGATACAAATCTAAATAGTTATAGTCATAAGGCAACATCTCTGGATAGAAGGAATAGTTCTCCGACCAGTCTGACTGTTCCTCTGATTACATTGTATCTCTGTCTGCTTTATTGTCACCTTCTCCGACCTATCAATGGTCTATTCTACATTTTCCTTGACCTGCATCTTTTTGATATCTTACACTTCCTTATCTCTGTAACTCCCTCTTGCCTGACGCTCAGTCTGAAGAAGTCTTGACCCGAAACGTCACCCATTCCTTCCATCCAGAGAAGCTGCCCGTCCCGCTATGTTACTCCAGCATTTTGTGTCTATCTTGGGTGCCAACCAACATCTGTGGTTCCTTCCTATACTTATCTCCTCCCATGATTAGTATCTCATCTTTTATTTGTATTATCTCTTTAGCATTCTTTTAAACTCTCTTCCATCCTAAAGTCAGTTATGTTTACATATACATACTTCCTTCTCCAAACATTTCTACTTTATTGAACTCAGACCTCATTGCTACTATGTCCAACTGAAACTATTTTTTCCAGTAACTGCAGTACTGGAAACCACTACCTTACTCATCCTTCCCCCCCAATGAGCTGTAGGTCTTTAGAACACAGGTCCGCAATAACCAACCCGACCTCCCGGTGGCTCTTCAACACCCCCTCTCATTCCGTATCCGATCTCTCTGTATTGGGCCAGAGTGCGCAACACCGCAAATTGGAGGAACAGCACCTCATATTCCGCTTGGGGAGTCTGCATCCTCTGGGCTTGAACATTGATTTTTTTCAATTCTGTTAATCCTTGCTGTCTCCTCCCCTTCCCACTTCTCCCCCAGCCCTCAGGCTCCTCCTCCTTTTTCCTTTCTTCTCCCCCCCCCCCCCCCCCCCCACCTACCTCCCATCAGTCTAAAGAAGGGTTTCGGCCCGAAACGTTGCCTATCTCCTTCGCTCCTTAGATGCTGCTGCACCCGCTGAGTTTCTCCAGCCTTTTGTGTACCCTCTAATAATCACTGATTGTGAGTTCATGGGAACTGTACTGAAAAAACAGTAACAGTCCCACCTCCCACTCCGAGGCACTGTTCTAATCAGACCACTGGACAATCGTGCAGAAAGACATAAATATTTTCAATCATATGGATGACTATTCACTTATTAAATCTGAAATTATCATGGATGAGCATGCATTGATTCTGCACATTATTAGAATGCTCTTATCGGCATGGATGAGTGCCTGTTTCTGTGTTGTTTGACTCTATGACCCTGTTATAATGTTGTATCTACTTGTTACAAATAATCTCTCCTAGAGAATATAACTGTGCTGTAGATTTGTTAAATCCAACATTGAAACCTTATAATTTTCCCCGACTCACTCACCAGTTTTGAACTTGGGATGTTTGTGTGGTCCTTTTCCATCACAGCAAATTTCAACACTTTGCTGAAAGCAGGAGCGCTCCATGTTGGCCACGGATTGATAAATCTGCCATCTTTGCCTTTCTTGGATTTTGTAACATCCTCTTCCAAACGGTAGTCCAATCTGAAGCTTTTCCTGGAGGACCGGGATGAAGTGCTCCCTCTCGACTCTCGACTCACATTTCCCGGCCTTTTCTTCACAACTTCCTTGGGATAATGACTCCTGGAATTAGAAACTTGTTCTTCAGTGTTCACTTCCATGCTCCCATCAGCTCTATAGTCCAGGGTAAACAAGGCAAAGTATATATTACAAATAGAGTTCAAGATCCCCGAGGTTTCTGACAAAAAATAACTGCAAAGGCAAAACACAAATCCCAGCTTCACACTACCCTCGTTATGTTCTCTGGCGAATTAACGTTAATTTGTCACTTAGAGATCTATTATAAGTAGTTTTCATAGGCTTTTACTTTCAGTTAATGATCTTATCATTCCCAATTTTGAGTTCGCCATCAATCTACGTGGTCCACGGTTCAACGAGAACCCTACTCGATCCCCCTTGTACTACCCCAGCCATTAAGTATAAACGGCACTTCACAGCCGCCACCTTGTAACTGGTGCTCCACAAACAGCCATATTAAAAGTCATATTTCAACGGTGTCCAAACCATCGCCTTGACGTGTAGGGAGCTTTCTAAATGTGTTATTTTAGGTGGGTGATTACTCCCCCATGTTCTAATTACCCCCCTGTTTTTTGCACCCCGACCCTCAGTGTGACCCGCACCAAGGCAGCCGATGGCACGAGTGGTCTGTCGGCCGTGTATCTATTGCACGCCGCCAATATCAATACTAATCAACGGCCAAAACTGCGGTGTAGATGGCATTGAGGTAACCTTGCTGAACAACTCTGGCCGTCTTTAAAACAAAACACCGCTCAGAAGCCGAACGATCAATATATGTCTGGGAAAAAAAACCGGAAAAAAAACAAATAATGCACTTGAAATTGTCAGCAGCACGAATGTAACGCTGAAATATCCCAAAGCCCGTTGTTCCTTCTTGTGTGGGTCTTCACACCATCCAGTCTCCTAACGAAGCAGTGCCCACGACACTACGCGGTGTACAACGTGAAGCTATAAACACACATACACACAAACTTTCCGATTGTTCAACCATAACGTAAGATGATACTCGCCACCCGGGTCTATTATCGCAGTAAGCGGGTGAAAACACAACAACAATAACATAAAAGTTCACCCCAAAGCCAGGGTGCAGTTTTTGATCTTACGTCGTTGTATCTACGCTATGGGGAACTGTTAGCTCCACAAGCAGCAGGACGGAGCACTGGAGGGAAAGGAGAAACATTGTGGATGTTACCGATGTGTTTGTGTTTTGGGACAGACTCCGAGAGGTGGAGGTGGGTGTTGGGGGAGGGGGCGGCCCCATGCTCTCGCACTTGATCCACTTACTGCATAGTTTACCTCGTGTGGTTGCAGCCCGCCCGCCCGCGGATGAGGTGACAGAGGAACAAGGCGAAGCCGGGGGGAGGTCAACCCCTGCCCTGCTCCGACACGTGATGCGGCTCTGATATCAGCCAGCCAGTCCCACGGGCACATTACTCAAAGCTGCTCCGTCGGGGGGCACAAAGAGAGATTTCTCCTCCTAAATCCAGCACCCTCCACTAAAATAAGCAACCGAGTAGCCCAAATTAATCGCCGGAATTCGCCGCCGGCCTTTACACCATTGCAGCACCAAGCCATTCAGAGGTTTATTTGAGCTGTGAGGCTCTGCATTTTACCAACTGCATTCAGATGGAATGGAAAACAACATTAAAGTTTGCGTTAAGAAAAGCTGTCCGTGTGGAAACTTATACACGGGTTAATTTTGTTTCCGATATATCCCAGAGAACGCTCGCGAATGTCGAGCTGGATAAAAGCAACAACCTTTCACTTCACTGTATAGACACGGTTACTGTTGGGCATGTTTAATTTGTAGGCAGTTAGCAGCAACCGATTACATTGAAAATACTAAAATATAAATAGAGAAAGCCTGGGAGTTTCGTTACCCTGAGGCTCCTGGGGACGCCGGAGCTCCTCCACTCTCTCTCTGCATCGCGCCTCTATGTTTGGTGAAGTTGGAGAATGGTGACAGGCTGCGCCGCTCCCGTAAAACCAATGGAAATGGTGAGGCTTCGGTTTAGGTAACCTATAGTCCGACTTAATTTTAGATCCTTCCAATTTGGTGAAACAAATATTCTCTTCAATGATTCGGTGGGTAGAGCGGTGGTCGGAGGGGTTTCGCTTCTGATCAGTTTACTCGTGACAAACCTGTATTACAATAATTTCCTTTGTTGAAACTCCGCCCAGACCCGGCACCCAGTGTCAAACCGCAGGGATTAGCACCGGATCCTGGCCTGACGGGACAAAAAATAACAAAGGCCATTGTAGTTTGGATTAACACAAAAAATGTATCCAAAAAGTTCGAACCGTTAAGAAAAATATGAAAAACTTTAATTATTCAAGTTTCTGGATCCCCGTTTAACTTCTTGTCCCCCTTAATGATTTTAAGTCCATTGCAAAAAGATTGGCTAAGGCCGCATGACTAACAAAAAAGAATGAGATCATTTATTGAATTAAAAGGCGCCAAAGGTATGTCGAGGGCGAGGTTTGGTGCCAACATGGATCAGGGGAATGAGATGAAAGGTTAGAAATTCACCTGGGATAGACCTCCCCCGTGCTGGCTCTTGGGTCTGTCTCGCCACACTTCCAGTATCTATGGATCAGCCTCAGCAAATTAATCGCTGCTGCAATACAAACCGCCGAGAGAGGCCGGCAGACCGCTAGAGACGTGGGTCTGGTACTCTCTGTCACCATTGCCTCTCAGTTTCCCAGCATCGGTGCGTTAATCCCGTTCCGTCTGGTTAATATATAATGGACACTACATGAGGTCGAAAGGCAGAACAAACGATGGCAGTTCTCAGGAATAACTCCCCGCGTTACGTGCTTTTGTAGCCATCCGGTAACTGAATGTCACGCTTGTGCTGCAAGCCAAACAGCTCCAAACCCGATCACCGCCGCCCGGGATTTGTATTTTATAAATTGCATTGTTAACTTTGCCCAGAGATAAGGTTAAAATAATAGACCTGGCTAACCTCCGTGATGTGCCTTTGAGATTCTCCGAAAGTCTACAGGTTAGGAAGAGGTTTAAAACAAACATATAAAACCCTCAAGATTTGCACGATGTCTTTGCTAAAAAAAAACTTTTCAAAATCTCCTTCAGAAAATTATTTTCATGATTGTGATATTACACTATTCTATTCGGATACATTTTTGTTGATAATCTAGTTTTTACATAAAATATAATTTCTATTGAGAATAATTTAATTTGGAATTTGCAAAGTATTTGTGTTTAAATTAGCGCTATCAGAAATCAATACTATAATTTTATTTTTGGCACTTACAAAATGATTATACCCAAATTATTAAGTAAGGAAAAGTTAATATTTTTCATAATGTGTCACATATATGTCTCAAAACTAATAATACAAATAAGATTAAAAATATTGGGCACTTACGATCATTCATGTCTCACATTTAGTGCGATTATTTTGAGTGTATTTAAACTTTTAAAAATGTAACCAGAACAACATACTGAGTTGGATGATCAGCCATGATCATATTGAATGGCGGTGCAGGCTCGAAGGGCCGAATGGCCTACTCCTGCACCTATTTTCTACGTTTCTATGGAACATGCAACTGGCACCGAAGATAGACACAGAATGCTGCAGTAACTCTGCAGGGTGCATCTCTGAAGAGAAGGAATGGGTGAGGCTTTTTTTTTTAGATGCTGCCTGTCCCGCTGAGTTACTCCAGCATTTTATGTATCTTCGGTGCAAACCAGCATCTGCAGTTCTGCCCTACACGTGCAGTGAGCACAGTTGCGAGCAAAGATTATAGACTTTGGTTGCGAGTGGTCGATGCATCGATTGGAGCCGCCTGTTGTGGGTGACGCCGCCTGAGCGCGGTGCGGTGCGGCGGTAAGATGGCGGCCTTGTTGCGACGGACAGCTCGTCTCGCCGGCCGCTCGCTGCCGCTGCTGCGGACCGACTGGCCCGGCGCCCGACGGCAGGTGGGTCCACGCTGGCCCGCAGTCCTCGCCACCTGGCCCGGTGGGGGTGGGGGTTTGGGCCGTGCGCGGTGTCACAGCTCCAGACTGATGCCATTGTTGCGGCGTCTGCGGCCTAGGGCCCGACCCGACCCGGCCCGGCGGGGGTTTACTTTTGCCCAGTGATGTTTTTGTTTGCTTGTCCAGAAACAACCGAATCGAACCGGAAAGGCCAGGTGCTGAAATGGCCAACCTTACCTTCATTCGTGTGAGGTGACCAGTTCACAAGGGGCGAGACAGTCATGGTTTAGTCTCTGTGTTAAAAGGTTGTGTAATAGTGATGTGTAGGAAGGAACTGCAGATACTGGTTTACACCTGTAAACATGTAAGATTTGATCGCAAACTCCAGGCTGATCCTCCAAGTCAAGAGTCAAGATGGTTTTATTGTTATATGTCCCATATAGGACAATGAAGACCGCACCGCTCCAGGGGCGAGCTGTGCGGTCAGCTGTCACCAGTGGCAGGACCTGGGCAACCAGCAGACCTGGTTATGTTCTTTCAGCTTGGAATAAACCCTTAGCCTAGTTTGCCAGGAAGCATTTTCCTCCAGAGATATATGTACACTTACATTAACATTTCATTAAAATATTTAGTTTTGAGACGTTATAATTGCTATGTCTCAGGTGTAAGATGGTCGCAAATCTTGCCTCTGAGATAGAAAACATTCTTGATCCTCCAGAATAGTGCCGTGACATCAGATGTGCATTTTTAATGCATAATTAATTTTGTCATCCAGTGAAAGGAGGTGGAAAGTTTTTCTGGAGGTTGCGTATTGTACATTTATGAGACATTAGGATTTGTCAGCAATGTCACCTGGTGAGCCAGATTTTGAACAGTTGGATAGTGGATTATCAGTTTTTCCTTTAATTATATTTCTTCAAATGATCTTGATTTTCTGCAGATTAACATTGATGATTAAACCTTATTATTTCAGGCCATCTTAAACAGCTGCAAAAGATTCCAGGCTACTCAAGCTGCTGCTGCACATGTCATCCTGAATGTTCCGGAAACGAAAGTTACTGTTCTGGAAAATGGGCTCCGGGTGACATCTGAAGATTCTGGCCTCCCAACATGTACAGTGAGCACTAAACTGATCTGTGGGCATTGTTTATCATGAATATATATTTTGTATCCCATATACAGCGCCGGAGACCTGGGTTTAACCCTGACTATGGGTGCTGTCTGTAGAGTTTGTACATTCTCCCTGTGACCACGTGAGTTTTCTCCGGGTGTTCCGGTTTCCTGTCATTTCGAAAGACTTGCAGGTGTGTAGGTTAATTGGCTTCTGTAGACTGTCCCTCGTGTGTAGGATAGAACTAGTGTACGGGTGAACACTGGTCGGCGTGGACTTGGTGGGCCGAGGAGCCGTTTACCATGCTGTATCACTAAACTAAATTAAACTCAAACTAAACTAAAACTTCTTTCCCCTCTTGTATGCTTTTGAACAGTCCTTCCATAAACTAGGTTGATATGTGAATCACCTTCTATCCCATTGAGGACATTGGATTTTGCCTCTGGAAATTCTGCACTCTTTCTTTCCCCATGCTCTACCTATTATTTGAGTTTGGCTTGAATGTATTTATGCATGATATCTGATTTAATTGGACAGCATGTAAAACATAGCTTGCACGCTATACACGTGACATTAATACACCTAAACTGGAATCTTATGGTATCTAAACATAATCTCAGTGGTCATTTAGTAGGTTGCTTAGGATCAGAGATGGTAGTCAAATGTGTAAATGATGTAGAATCAAGAGCCAAATAATCATAAACTTTACAAAAACAAATGCTGGTGACTTAAACATTAAAATTAAAACTGAATTCCACTTATCATCTATGAAGATCAGTGACCATATATTTAGTTTCTAGTCTTTTAAAGTTTAGTTCTGTCATTTTAAGGTGTCATATTAAAGAAAAATTGATTTTAAATATAATCACCTTCTTCCCAGGTGATTAACATATAAAACTTTTTTCCTCGCTGTGTGCATAATTTGGATGGCAGTAGAATAGACTCATCCATATTTCACAATAACCCGACAGGGAACTGTATTCAGTGATGTATCCTGTAAATCACAAGGGATGACCAATGATACCAGTCACATCTTTGTCATGCACTGATGTTTGATAAGCAGTGCAGTTTGTTTTCAGTTTGGAATGTTTGTTTGTAAATGGGACAGTTCATGGCTGGAAAAAACATCTGCGAGTCATGGGTGATATGGCCCAAAACATCTCAATGCTGATCTCTTCCTAATGAATCTGTTGTAGCCGAGACCTACTTGTATTTGTGTGTGTGGTCTGGCTTTTAAAGAGCTGGGCACCAGCTCTTTTTCCTTGCACTATTTCTGAATTCATTTGTGATCAGAATATTTTTCCATTCTAATTATTTATCAAAAAACACCGTCACATTTTGCTTTGTGTCTGCTTTAACCAATTTTTTCCTATAACCTCAAATTTGCCATGTTCCCGATTTGTTTCTCCAGCAAAATTTGATTTTCTGTGCATGTACTCAAATTTTTCATGGAAATATTGAACGAGAGAGACAGGCTGCTATATCATGTCAATGTGGGAAGTGTGAATTTACTACTTTCTTGCCACCCCACTAATACAGATAATCTGTTGTCCGTCTCTAATTATCCTGTACATTTGGTCTTGAGTGATTTAAAACATTACCCATTCCGTTTCTCCTCAGGTTATGGCAGGTTTTGTTTCTGTGAACTGTTTGTAAACAAGCAGTTTGATGGACGGAATGTGGTTGCGGTTTATGTTCTCACATGGCAGAAGATGCCCCCAGCCCTCCCAACAGCCAACAAATTTATCTCGCTGGTCTCTAAAACGCTTGTTTGTATCAGATGTGCATAATTCAGGCATTCGGTAGCTGAGGGAGGACCTGAGCATACATAACACTGGATTTTAAAAAAATCAAATGGGGGGGAAAAAAGGCATCAGCATAAAATAACGTGCCAAATTTGAGAACATTCCCCTTTGTAATTTTGCATTGTATTCTTGCCATTGTTTGCCTTTAAGTGTTGGTATGAGGAAATTGTTTGGCTTGAATTTAAATTACATTTTTGTTACTTTCTCTAGGTTGGATTGTGGATTGATGCAGGGAGTCGCTATGAGAATGAAAAGAACAATGGAACAGCTCATTTTTTGGAGCACATGGCCTTCAAAGTAAGGATGGCAGCAATTACCATGAGAATTTTCAATGTTCATAAATTCTAGCAGCAGAATTAGGCCAGTCGAACCATCAAGTCTACTCTGCCTATCTATCTTTCCCTCTCAACTGCATTCTCCTACTTTGCCCCATAACCCCTGACACCCTTACTAATCAGGAATCTGTCAATCTCTGCCTTAAAAATATCCATTGTTTTGGCCTCCGCAGCCATCTGTGGTAATGAATTCCACAGATTCACCACCTTCTTAATCAAGAAATTCCACCTCATCTCCTTTCTAAAGGTACGTCCTTTTATTCTGAGGTTATGGCCCCTGGTTTTTGATTCTCCCACTCGTGGAAACATCATCTCCACATTTACTCTATCCAGGCCTGATAAATGCAGTGATTAAATTATTTAATAACTACAGCTTTTATTTTGACATTGCGTTTAATGTAGTGAAGTGTCCAAGCAATTTAACGATTTATAGATGGAATTGGATAGGAGTAGCGAGAATAATTTAGGCTTTCGATTCAAAGGGTAGGTTTTAAGGCGGAGGAAAATTGTACTGAAGAGACAAGATTGTGCTGCTAATATTTTAGCCTGTGAACTAGGGTAGAAAGATGGGAGGAAGTATCAGCAAACAAAAATTACTAAAATGGAGGGGAGGAATGGGTGAAATTGTGGAATAATTTATACTAGGGACTAGAGGGAAGTTCAGTGATATTGAGAGTATAGAATAGTTGGAAACATGTATGGGCTTGTGCAAAACACTGGAAAAGATGGTTGTGAACTAAACCATTTTTCAAAGTTGAACCAGGCATGTCATGCTAAGACTACGAATTATATGGATTAATGCTCTGCTCAGTGTCATGTAAATTCGGTGTCATAAAAAATTCTTTCATCATAATATAATAAATTATTAGTAAGCCATTTTCTTTTCCTTCTTCCACAGGGCACAAAGAAACGTTCTCAGCTTGATTTGGAACTTGAAATTGAGAACATGGGAGCCCATTTAAATGCATACACTTCTAGAGAACAAACGGTGTATTATGCTAAAGCATTTTCCAAAGATTTGCCCAGAGGTGATTCCCTTGATGTCTAATTAGCTTTTGAACCTGGAAGCCAGGAACATAAAGGTTCTTTTGATTTGAAAAGAGCTGTAGTTTTGCAAATTAACTTTGAGACTCCTTCCATTTAGCAGAGAAATTAAGTTATTTTCCCTCCCCACTCACAAATCTATTTCATTGTGAATGCAATTAGCATTATGTTTTCAGAAGTTATAATCATTTATCTGCTGTCAAAGCTGTATAGGATGTAGTGAAAAGGTTTGGGTTATAAAATGTCTGATTAAAAGAATACATTTTAATTTGTATGCCATGTTTTGCACACAGCTGTTGAAATACTCGCAGACATCATCCAGAACAGCACCTTGGGAGCAGCTGAGATTGAGCGTGAACGTGGTGTTATCCTGAGAGAAATGCAAGAAGTTGAAACCAACCTTCAGGAAGTTGTCTTTGATTATCTACACGCAACAGCCTACCAGTGCACAGCATTAGGCCGCACCATCTTGGGGCCTACAGAAAACATTAAGTATGCCTCTATTTTGTTTTTAGTAGATATTATTGATTTTCTCATTTTAAGCTTACTGTAACAATTTCTATAAACAGATCTATAACTCGTAATGATCTGGTGGAATACATCACAACACATTACAAAGGACCAAGAATAGTCCTGGCTGCTGCTGGAGGTAATTGCATTTTACTTTCAATATATCATAAGCCTCATTCTAATCAAATTTAGTCACAACTCTTTCCGTCGACAGGGATTTGGGGTATTAAATGATATTTGTTTCTTAGTTACCGATAAGATTATTTGCATGGGTAACGTCATTGGATGTAAATGCCATTTTAAAGGAAATTCACTAAAAGTATAAATTAAGAATTGTAACTTGAAGCTTACATTTTATCTCATTAAAATTTTAATAAATTGTTCAGAACAGCATAATTAAATAAAACATACCTCTTTATATTTTCTATTTGTTTTAAGATTGATTGGAAGGATTTTAAATACATGGAGACTTGCATCAAAATTCATAGTCGTGCAGATAAGACAGCAATGAATGATACAGGCCCTTCGGCCCAACTCGCCTATGCCAACCAAGTTGCTTACCCCAGCTCGTCCCATTTGCCTGCACCTGGCCAACCCTTTCCTATCCATGTTCCTATCTAAATGCTGGCATTGTACCTGTCCCCCACATGTTCCATTTAGAATCCATCCTCTGAAAACATTGCCCCTCGGGTCTCTTTTAAATCTTTCTACTATCCTCTTAAACCACTAGGTTTTGACTCGACTACCATGGGGGAAAGACTGGCTGGTCATTTTATCCATATCCCTCATGATTATACCTCTATAAAGTCACCCCTCAGCCTCTCATGCTCCAGGGTAAATAAGATCCAGTCTATCCAGCTGCTCCTTATAACTTAGACCCTCAAAAACCCAGTACTATCCTCCTAAATCCAGTTCAATTACATTCCTCCTGAAACAGGGTGACCAGAACGGTATACAGTACTTTAAATGTGGCCTTAATAACACTTTGTTTAGCTGTACATGCCAAATGCCGCCTTCGCCACTTGGCTGGATTTATTGTGCGTTATGTAATATAGATGAGGGAAGTCTCATATTCAGTCCTTGACTTGATCTACAAGGTTACTATGAATCTTGCTCTACATCTGAGTGAGGAAACGTCAGGGTTTGCTTGCATTTTGGTTATGAAAGGACTCAGCAATAAATATAGAAGCCAGTGGAGGATAGAATTCAGCATTGGTACAGTGCTCTGTTTTGTTCCTTAGCACTCTCACATTAATACTCAAGGTGGTTGGGCAGAATGCTGGAAGACAAAACCCGTTAAGCAATGAAGGAAGAATAAATAATTGGAACCATGTGTGTAACATGGTTCAGCTTTGTCCTAATGATAGGATTTAGAGTGTGCAGAAATTAACTGGAATTTTAGATGGTTGATTCCTTGTGTATATTTGCTAAGGTTGATGTACTTTTTCTACAGTAATAGTGTAAATGCCTTCTTGCAGGTGTGGAGCACGATGATTTGGTTGACTTAGCAAAGCATCACTTTGGTAATTTAACAACCTATGATGGTAACATCATACCAGATCTGCCTCCTTGTAAATTCACAGGAAGTGAGGTATGTGCATAAAGATCTCCTCATTTCAGTAGTTTAAAGCTATTGATGAACTGCGCATGTGGGTGGTTGAGGTAGTCCCAAATCCATCTGTACATTTTTTTGCTTGTCTCTGCATTGTTTTTTATTTTACACTCGCTAATGTGACAAGTAACCAGGGTGGCTTTGATCTGCATTACTTTCCTTTCCCCATTTTGTCACAATTGTTTGCATCTCCATAGCAAAGTGAAGTGAGTAACATTTTTAATCATGTTGAATGAACCACATTTTCTTTGATTGGACAGTTCTGAAAATGTTTTTGCTATGTTTCCAAATCAATAAGAGGCAGGAGGAAGAGTTCAAAGAAAATGTAGTGCCCGAGTTAAATAATAATCGTTTAATGTTTAGAGTATGCATCACACTATGGGAAGTGGAATCAAGTTGCTCCAAGAGTCTTGATTGAGAATTAAGTTTGTGTGATGTCTGAGGACTAATTCCTTTAACTGAATTTCCTGATTATTGGACTATTATACTTTACAACATAATAGAGTGTAGTCTGTTAAGATTAGTACTTTATATAGGTAGTTCAGAATCTAATGGTTTCTTGCTAAAAGCTCTAGGAAGTGCTATAACAGTTGCATTAATGATAATTGTTCCACAGATTCGTGTAAGGGATGATAAGATGCCGTTGGCACATATTGCCATTGCTATTGAAGCTGCTGGTTGGTCACATGCAGACACTATTCCTCTAATGGTTGCAAACACCTTGATAGGTAACTGGGACCGTTCTTTTGGCGGTGGTGTGGTAAGTAAGCAAGTGTGGTAAGTAAGCAAGAATGAAAACCTCAACAGAAAACGGTTTTGTTTTAAAACTTAAAGACATTCTGTACCCCCTTATAGAAACATAGAAAATAGGTGCAGGAATAGGCCATTCGGCCCTTCGAGCCTGCACCGCCATTCAATGTGATCATGGCTGATCATCCAACTCAGTATCCCGTACCTGCCTTCTCTCCATACCCCCTGATCCCTTTAGCCACAAGTGCCACATCTAATGCCCTCTTAAATATAGCCAATGAACTGGCCTCAACTACCTTCTGTGGCAGAGAATTCCAGAGACTCACGACTCTCTGTGTAAAGAATGTTTTCCTCATTTCGGTCCTAAAGGAATTCCCCCTTATCCTTAGACTGTGACCCCTTGTTCTGGACTCCCCCAACATCGGGAACAATCTTCCAGCATCTAGCTTGTCCAACCCCTTAAGAATTTTGTATAATGTGGAGTTTTGTATAATAATGAAGTTTCTATAAGATCCCCCCTCAATCTTCTAAATTCCAGCGAGTACAAGCCGAGTCTATCCAATCTTTCCTCATATGAAAGTCCTGACATCCCAGGAATCAGTCTGGTGAATCTTCTCTGTACCCCCTCTATGGCAAGGATGTCTTTCCTCAGATTTGGAGACCAAAACTGTACGCAATACTCCAGGTGTGGCCTCACCAAAACCCTGTACAACTGCAGTAGAACCTCCCTGCTCCTATACTCAAATCCTTTAGCTATGAATGCTAACATACCATTTGCTTTCTTCACTGCCTGCTGCACCTGCATGCCTACTTTCAATGACTGGTGTACCATGACACCCAGGTCTCGTTGCATCTCCCCCTTTCCTAATCTGCCACCATTCAGATAATAGTCTACCCTCATGTTTTTGCCACCAAAGTGGATAACCTCACATTTATCCACATTATACTGCATCTGCCATGCATCTGCCCATTCACTCAGCCTATCCAAATCACCCTGCAGCCTCCAAGCATCCTCCTCACACCTAACTAATTATAGTTGAAGTGTCATGGTTATATTTTCAGTAAAGCTGTGATAGAAACAGAAATCAGTGGAATAGTCAATGTAAGAAATGGACAATCATGGCAGGAAAAATTGTAGCTGATCGTGTGCCTTGTCTTTTGTGTCCAAAACTTCTGTCGATCTGTCTTGAATATACTCAAAAAATCTGCATGTACAACACTCTACATAAGCATTAGGAAATGGTATGTTAACAAATTTTAATCCTGGAGAAGGCAATTTAAATGATTTTTAGTATGTTTAAAATGTATCTACAAATTACAAGTACCATAATCAAGACCATAACCCACCACAACCTGGGTGTTAAATACTGAAATCTGCAATATCTTGTTTCCATCCAAACTAAGTAAATGTCTTTTTACTCTATTCCATTGCCATCCTTGAATATTGTGTAAAACATTTTTCTTAAAAACAGAACTTGTCCAGTAAATTGGCACAGATTGCATGCCAGGGTAACCTCTGCCACAGTTTCCAATCATTCAACACCTGTTATACAGACACGGGGCTTTGGGGGCTCTACATGGTCTGCGAGTCCAATACAATCGATGAGATGTTGCATTTTGTACAAAGAGAGTGGTAAGTATACATTGTACATTTTGTTTTACAGATTAAAGATTGCTAAATTTTAGTTTGTGTTATGCCCGTCCCACTTAGGCGTTTTTTTAGGCGACTAGGAGGGTGTCGCCTGTATAGTTACCTCAGTCGCCCAAAGAATCATGGCTCTTTTCTGGTCGCTGCAGGATTTTGAAATGTTCCAAACTTTTCGGCGACAGTTGGCTTGATGCCAATGAGCGTAGCCTGACGTAGGTGCTGCCGTAGGTTGTCGCCGGTGCTGACTTGGGTGAATTCCATTGGCGACCACCTACATCAACAGGTACCGGCGACTGAATTGTCTTACCTTGTTGTAGCTTGTTGTGGGTGGACGTCCAAATGGTCCCCGGTTGGCGGTAGCTTGACGTCGATAGGAGGTAGGTTGTTGTAGACATTGACGTGGGGGGAAACCAGTTGCCGAAAAAATTGCGTGTGGGATAGGCCCGTAAGCTATCTTTAAAGGGTATTGGGGGGGGGGGGGGAATACCACTGGCCTGCCTTGTGGCAGCACAGCATATGGTTAAAAGTAGGGGAAACTAAATTCCAGCTTAATTTTGTATGTCGAGGATATGCTCAACCATACACTTTGGACATATCATTTACAAAGTGAGGATTCAATTAAAATAACAGCAGTGATATCTGCTTAATCACATAATGGTTTGAACGTTTAAAAAAAACATGACAATTTTGATCTTAGTGGACTTTACTGTAGTAGAGTAAAGGTGGCAAAGTTGATTTCAAGTCATCATGATACAAACCCAAATGCACTGAGCGAGATGCATTCACTTTAACCCTTAAGTAAACTTTTAAGTGCTATAAAATTTCCTACCTGAACCTTTCCGCCTCATTTCAAGATTTTCTATTGATGTTTCAGTTGGATATAATGTTGAGGTCAGTGAAGCTTTCAAAAAACACTACAGCAAAAGTTTTTTTCTATTTCAGGATGCGATTGTGCACTAGTGTTACCGACAGTGAGATTGCGAGAGCCAAAAATCTGCTAAAAACAAACATGCTGCTGCAGCTTGATGGTAAGAGCAGGGTTCATTTTTTGTTGTTGTTATTTGTTATTCAATTTCAAGTATTCATTTGGAATTTCATTGTTTCCAGGTTCAACACCAATCTGTGAGGATATTGGCAGACAGATGTTGTGTTACAATCGAAGGATTCCTCTCCCTGAACTTGAAGCTCGGATTGAAGTAAGTGACTATTGTGCTCATTATAGGTAATTTTCAAAAAGAGGCTGAAGTTTGAATTCCATGCTTTTCCACCCTGCCATCTATACCGGAACCCCCACTTATTATAACAGTTTGGGTAATGGAAATTTGCCTTTCCAGAATTCACAAAAACGACCAAAAATCGAGGTGCAGATTAAATATTTGTACTTGCGCAAATTATACATACTGTTTCTGCATTTCTAATGTGCAGCTTTGCATTATAGGAAATTGTGGTCATACAAAGTTTTAGAACTGCAAATCCACCATATAGTGGGGGGTCACCTGTTTAAAACCTAGCATCCATGTTAAATATCGATTATCACGTCATTTAATTGTATCCCAAGATGATTTGTGTAAATAAATTAATCTGCCTAAATCTGTCTTGCTTTTGAACTAGGCTGTTGATGCCAAAACAGTAAGAAAAGTATGTAACAGATACATCTATGACAAGGCCCCTGTCATTGCTGCTGTTGGTAAGTGCATGTCATAAATCATGTATCTTCTGCAGAGCATTTAAAAATTTGAACTGCAATTATTTTGAAACTTCTTTTGCAGGTCCTGTTGAACAGCTTCCAGACTATAACAAAATTTGCAGTGCAATGTACTGGTTGAGATAAATGTTATACTATGATTAAATAAAACAAGACATTTATATTTAGTTTTATCATTTTATTATCAAATAATCACATGCACAATGATAAAAGGGATTTAGGATCATCATTTCTTCAGTCGAGTGGTATTAACTTGGTCTTGTGCAGCTTTCTTTGCTTTAACCATTTCAACAAGTTCCTGTTAAGAAGGAACAAAGGTTTCACAATACAGGACAGGCAAAGTACAAGATACAGTAGCTATAAGTGTGTTCTAAAGTAGTTTGTCTATATTAGCCGAGCAGCATTTCATTAAATAATATAATTTGTACATCCATTTAAAGATACAACTTTCTTCAAGACCTGTCATATATTTACCTTGTATCTCTTCATGCAATCTTTCTTAGTTCTTCCTGGAATAGTAGCCGCTATTTTCTCCCATCGTTCAGGTGTGTTAACTGGATACGTCTTTAGTGCTTGTTCCAAAAGTTTCTGTTCTTCGGCTGTCCAAGGGTTAATTTCATAACCGGGCACTAACAAAAAAAGTTTAAGCATCAGTAAATTGTTATAAAGTTTTGGTCAATAATGAACGCAACTATAAAGCACCATGAAACAACCTTAATTAATGCCTGCTGTAACCAAAAAGCAAACATCTGAGAATCATTAAGTTTACTTTCCTCCCATCATACTTTCTTTTGTGAAATCCTTATTTGATATATCAAGTTATGTCACATGCACCACATTCCAGCACAATCAGTTTGACGCCAACAGCCATTGCCCAATAAGGAGTTGTGGTAAATGGCTTATTTTTCTACTACACTCCACCTGTTTACGAGGCTGAATGTTTTTATCATTTTTGAAAACCCAGAAAAATCCATTACTCTGCAAAGGATGGAGAGCAGTTAAGTGTTAGTGATGTCCAGAAGTACAATCACCAGGGTGGAATGAGGAGGCAATGGATTCAGCATTACAGAAATTTACAAGTTTTTCAAACCGTGTAAATTTCAAACCCTGTTAAAAAAAACAATAATCTGCAAGAAAGAGGCAGCAGATTATGAAACATCTGCTATGCGAGGCTAAAACAATTTTGATTAGTAGTTGCTAAGGAATCATGACAGTGCTTTTGCCTGCCTGCAAAAATAACTAAATTCAATCTGTGTACTTTCCTCCTGAATGTTTGTTAATGAAAGTAGATTTGAATGAGTGCTCAGAAGTCACAGGTCAATTTTAAAGAATCAGTAGTTCACACTTTTACCCTCAAATCTCTCTGAAGGAATCACTTTATCCGCTGTTGCAGCCGCTGTACTGTGTTCCTTATTAAATTTTTCAAATGCTTTCTTATTTATTTCATCTTTTTGTTGAGGATCTGCAGGACAAACAGAATCATTAAAACTAACCATTTGTAAGATCTTATGAATCACATGGTTCATGTAAGCTAAGCTCAGAATATGTAAAAAGAATCAAGATATTCTGGAGAATATTAACAGGTGTTTCTAAGTTACACATTATAGATCTTCGTGCTCTACGATTTACACTATAACTGATAAACATGAATTGAAATAACATCTGCTTGTATACGTAAAATTTTTACTCAACCTATTTTAAGGGAGGATTTAGTAAAAGGCTCAGCACCTACCAAGTTTTTGTAAATTCTTAGCCTTGTGGATTACATCCTTGGCTGTCCTTTTAATTCCACTAGTTGAATGTGAATTGATAAAATTAGCAATTACTTCCCATCTGAAAAGAAAGTACATGCCTGTGATTATAAATTCATTAACCACATCTGAATATAAAAACATTAGTTAAATTGGATATTAAAACATTACAATTCAATAGTGTATAAACCTAATTTAATGGGGTTTTGAACTAAGTACACAATAAAAGTATTTACACATCCACTTAACCAAATGTAATTTTTGTTGATGAAATGATCCACCCTGAACATTTAAACTTTGCTTTCACATACAATACCAATACAAATCACAGATACTGGAAACCAGACTAAATTCTGGAACTATTTAGGTCAAAGATACTCGAATGAAACTTAAACATGAAGCATTAAATGATGCTCGTTCACCTCCTGACCGTGTTCAAAATGTTGTGTTTGTTGCAGACTGACGTGCTCACTGATGCAAATACACATATTGAATGAATGAATAAATACTCTGTCACATGTGACAAGTCACAGTGAAATTCTTTGCTTGCATACCCAAGGCATGCATCAAGGGCGCTTAAAGTATCCATGCCAGGTCCTCCTCCCAGCAGCACCCTACGCCGGGTCCTCCTTTGTTCTTTTCCCCCCTCCTCACAGCAGGTGTCGTTTCCCCCCCCCACAAGGTCCTCCATGGTTCCTTTCCTAGGCAGAGGCGTCCTCACTTTCGCATTGTCTATCCTCGTCAGTCGGCTGGCGCCATCGTCGACTGCCGCACTGACCTCTCCACTATCGCTGCCAGGTCCTCTCCATGGCGCCAACCTAGGCCTCTGTCGACCATAGGCTCCGGCCTTGGCTTCTCCGCAGGTTCCGTTGACTCTGCCGGCTACGGGCTCCGACCCGCAAGGCTCCTGCCATGGCCATGCCCTTGCATGACAGGATTAAATGGAGCCGACATGACAATGCCCACTAACTCTTTCTTGAGATGGACACATGATTAAGTCCCTGGTGAAATACTACTTCCTTTGCAAAAATGACTATCTTAAGTAGGTGAAAGTGGAAGAAAAATAGAGTTTAAAAAGAGCCAGAATTATAGATCTCTCGACCAGGAATAAATAGAGCTGCTATGCTTTTAATATTACTGTTCAGAACAGAAACTGAGATGTACAGATGTGGAAAAGGAAAATTAAAAGGTTCAATGAATCAACCTACTTGCATTCCACATTTTTTGTAAATCTGTTAATCTTATACTGCTGCCAAAGGAGAATTTGTGGTCCCCACCAAACAAGTAGCACCCCAAAGGACTCGACCCACATGTAAGAAATGTGAAAAACATGCATTGCTTAAGATTCTTTCCTTTTACTTGCAATATTACAACCAGAAATTAATACCACCAAAAGCAATTTAACTTTAGCAGAAATGTGCCATATTTTCAATTCTGCCAGTGTTTCACAAGACACATAACAAGACACGTTATTTCAGAAGTTACTCATTCGATTAACATTGCCATGACATTACCTGGCATTAGTTCCAGCAGGAAAGATATTTACACCCTTTATCAGGAGCTGCAAGTCCTCCTCAATCCAGGCTTTGCTTCCTCCTCCATAACCTGCAGCGTGATCTGAGCTTTTTGTAGCCTGTCGCATCCGTGCCTCTGCCTCCTCCTTCTCTTTTGCTAACTGTGCATTCACTTCTTGGATCTAACAAAAAAAGAAAAATCATGTAGACTTAAAGATCTGTATAGATGCTGGTTTACAAAAAACAAAGTGCTTGAGTAACTCAGCGGGTGAAGAAGCGTCTCTGGAGAACATGGATAAATGACATTTCAGGTCAGGACCCTTCCCTGGATCATTGCTCAATTGCTTAGGACCAACTTTTCTACATCTATCTATTTTTGTATCATCTAACATCTGGTATTTTACCACTTGACTAATATGCTGGACAGCAGGAATGAGTGAGGTTATAAAACTTCATCAAAGCAGCAAGTGGGAGAATTGTGAGGAATACAGTAAGAGGACCATTCATGGCTCTCAAAGAGATTTTAAGATAGTATTAGATTAAAGGGGAAAGCTTAAAATTATGCCAAGGGAAAAAAAAACAAGGCTTGGTAAGGGAAGAGAAAGAAGAATGACTATTGGCGAAGTAATAAACTAAAAAACAGATGAGCTTATAGGCGGGCCTCGCGCAGCGGGAGTATCCCGATGAGCTTCGGCCAGAGGACCCGGCCAGAAAGGTCCAGCTCACCTGCTGGAGACTGGGGACTCACCCAATATGCCCGACTCACCCACCACGGATGGAAGACCACACCTCAGACAGGGAATCCATTTGGAAGGCCAGGCTTGCCCGCCCAGAGTGGAGGGAGTCAGACAGAGGGCAAGTAAGCAGACCGGCCGCGGTAGGGAGTGCACTGCCTCGACTGTGGATCACACGCGGCCTACAGCAGCATGGAGCGGTGGAGGACACCATGGCTATGCTTGGCCAGGCCAACCCTGCAACACCGTCAGGACAATGGGCCTTCATGGTCAGGTCAAGAACCCTGCACTTACAACTGGGACTTGAAAATGGCAGGCGACTCTATACTGCCTCAGTGTACTACTGCTATATACTGTATCCGAGATGCTTATTTAATATGTATCTAAGTGCTTATGTATAGTGATACTTGTACTGAACTGTATACAAAAATGAATTTCACTGTACATTGGTAAATGTAACAAATAAAGTACCATACTATTAAAAAAGACTCCTGAATTTAAAGTTATTCCTTTTCTGACTGAAGCAAGACAAACTACAATGGGGGCTATGGAAATGGTAGAAAATAATCAGATATTTTATTAATGTCTTCCTGGAAGGAGACCAAGAAACCTCCAGAAAATAATCGACGACTAAAGATCAAAAGTGAATGAGAACCTCAAAGAAATTAGCATTAATAAAAAAATACAAAAATTAGAGAAATTATAGCCCTTAAAGGCAATCAATGTCGAGGACACGATGACCTGCAATAGCTAAGGTGACAGCAGAGCACTAAAATGAGGAAATAAACTAGCCAAAATGAGTTCTTACTCAATGTGGCACAAACCTAACCATTTGTCCCAAGAGCACTCTAGCAACCAATGCCATAAACCAAATGTTGCCGACTAGATGCCAGGAAAAGACTTATTGTGCCACCTCAACAAACATTGTACCTGTTTCTGTACTTCGGCTTGACCTTCATCCCTTGTACTTGATGCAAGTACTTCATTTAAGGTTTGTAGGCTACGAAAAAGAAAAACAAACAAACATTGAAATTTGTTTTTTATGTCTTGTTTGAGCATAATTATGTCCATGTACATTTAGGCAGAAATAATCCAGTAATTCAATGGACATGATAGTCAAAGATAGTACCTACTTAGAAATTTTGATCCACAATTTAAAAAAAAGGTTGCTCATGTTTATAAACATTTAAAAAAAAATTAAATTTGCATTTATGTGACATTTAAGGTGAAACGTTATTCTCCCTAGAGGAATGGAATTAAATTCGACTCCAAAGAGACTTTTAAAAGCTGGGATAATGACATGGATTTCAAAGAGGATGTTAAAGGAGGAAATGATAATATAGATGCAGGTGAAACATCTATAATGGGCAGAGCAGAGGAAATGCACAAACAACATAGATCAGGTAGCAGCAGATGAGCAGAGGGATACAGGGCGGTAAGTGATCCTGGAACCTCCATAATAGACAACATATTGCATTGATTTTAAATAATACAGCACAGAATCATTTGGCCCGACCGGTTAATGATGGCACTGCACAGTTTCCACACAAGCCTGTCATCCTAAATTACAAACTCCTATTAGAAATCCTTTTATTATTTTCTATTTATTTAGCTTTCCTTCAAATGTTTTGCAGCTGCCTGCTCACAAGTCACAATCTCCACATTCTAATCGCTCTGTGAATAAAGGCAACCCAAGTTATTGGTTGAATTTATTGCTGCGTCTCTTATAGCAGTGGTCCTATTCTTAGATATTCCCACACGTGTTCGCCACATCAATGTCCCTTTCACTATTTTTCAATAGAGCCCTACAGGTAAACATTCTTAATACAATCTGTTAAAACATTTGGTTTCATATTTTATATAGAAAAATCCAGTTCCTCTCATTCACTGTAGTTGTATCAAGTGCCATGTTATCATCTTTCTCTGAATTGCATACTTTATTCTTGGAAGCAATCTTGCATTAATGGCTTACGGTTTTTCTATTCACCAAAAGTAAAACTATAGTATTTTTATGTACATTACGAAAATCTTACAATCTTAAACATCTCTATAGGTCACCCTTCAGCTTTCTCTGTCAAATAGATTCAGTCTGTTCATCCTTTCACATACAGTGCCCTCCATAATGTTTTGGACAAAGACCCATCATTTATTTATTTGCCTCTGTACTCCACAGTTTGAGATTTGTAATAGAAAAAAAAAATCACGTGGTTAAAGATTTTAATAAAGGCCATTTTTATACATTTTGGTTTCACCATGTAGAAATTACAGCAGTGTTTATACATAGTCCCCCATTTCAGGGCACCATAATGTTTGGGACAGGACAATGTCATGTAAATGAAAGTAGTCATGTTCAGTATTTTGTTGCATATCCATTGCATACAATGACTGCTTGAAGTCTGCGATTCAAGGATATCACCAGTTGCTGTGTGTCTTCTCTGGTGATGCTCTGCCAGGCCTGTATTGCAGCACTCTTTAGCTTATGCTTGTTTTGGGGGCTAGTCCCCTTCAGTTTTCTCTTCAGCATATAAAAGGCATGCTCAATTGGGTTCAGATCAGGTGATTGACTTGGCCACTCAAGAATTGACCATATTTTTGTTTTGAAAAACTCGTTTCTTGGGCATTTCCTTCTCTCCTCCATACTTTGCTGTTGCCATCACTCTGATATGTTAATCTTCGTCTCATCTGTCCACAAGACCTTTTTCCAGAACTATGGTTGCTCTTTTAAGTACTTCTTGACAAACTGTAACCTGGTCATCCTATATTTGCGGTTAACCGGTAGTTTGCACCTTGCAGTGTATCCTCTGAATTTCTGTTCATGAAATCTTCTGTGGACAGTGGTCGTTGACAAATCCACACCCGACTCCTGAAGAGTGTTTCTGATCTGTCGGATAGATGTTTGGGGATTTTTCCTTTATTTATAGAGAGAATTCTTCTGTCATAAGCTGTGCAGGTCTTCCTTAGCCTGCCAGTCCCTTTGCGATTAGTAAGCTCACCAGTGCTCTCTTTCTTAATGATGTTCCAAACAGTTCATTTTGGTAAACCTAAGGTTTGTCTGACTTGTTTCTCAGTCTCATAATGACTTCCATTGGCACAACTTTGGTCCTCAAGTTGATAAACAGCAATAGAAGTTTCCAAAGGTGATGGAAAGACTGGAGGAAAGACTAGGCGCTGAGAGCTCTCTTATACCTGCATTAGGGAGGCATTTAAACACCCCTGAGCAATTACAAACACCTGTGAAGCCATGTGTCCCAAATATTATGGTGCCCTGAAATGGGGGGATTAGGTTTAAACACTGCTGTAATTTCTACATGGTGAAACTAAAATGTATAAAAATGCACTTTAACCACGTGATGTTTTTCCTATTACAATTCTCAGCTTGTGGAGTAGAGGCAAATAAATAAATTATGGGTCTTTGTCCAAACATTATGGAGGGCACTGTATATTTCTGGTAACACTGAAGTAAATCCATATGACAACCACTCCAGTACTATTTTTTAATAAAATGGTAACGGATTTCCATGCAATACACCTACTGCAGTCTAATCAAAGTTCAATACAAGTTTAGAATAAATAATCACAGCACTATACAGCATGGAAACAGGCAATTCTGACCAGCCTGTCCACGTCAATCTGTAGACATTCTTCTGTATTCATTCTATTGCACAACACTCTATGCCGAGGCAATTCATCACAGCTCAGCTAGATACTTTATAAATGCCGTTGGCTTTAACCACTCTGTCAGGCAGTACACTCCAGGTACTTGCAACACTCTGGTGGAAGGTAGTTCTCGCATCTCTAAATCTCTTTCCCCAAACCCATGTCCTCTTGTTTTATTTACCTCCAATATGAGGAATGTTTTCTGTGTTCTACCCAGTTATACCTCTCATTATTTTATATACTTCAATCATGTCCTCTCAATCTTCTCCATTCCCACGAGTATAGACCCAGGTTCTCCAGTCTCTCCTTGTAACAGAACTGCTGCATCCCAGGCAACTGTGGTGAATCCCTCTATATCTTCTCCAGCACTACCACATCCTTTCTATACTTTGGCTACCAGAACTGCAACTAATAAGTACTCCAGCTGAGGTCTGGTCAACATTTAAAAAATTCTAGCATAAGCTCACAAGTTCTAATTTCAGTATCCTGACTAATCAAGGCCAGTATCTCATATGGCTCCCCAACAGTTGCCACCTTCAAGGATCTATGTAACATGACCTTCAAGAGCCCTCTGTTTCTCAATACCCCCCAAAGACGTTACCATTCTGGATGTCCAAACATTATGAATGCTCCCAAAATGCTTCACCTTGCACTTGGCTGGATTAAATTCCATCAGCCACTTATTTTTAGCCCATTTCACAACACATCCATAGTACTCTGCAGTGAAAGACTATTTTCTGTTCCATCAACAACTCTGCCAATCTTTGGGTCATTGGTGAACTCAATTATGTTACCTTGTACCTCTTCGTCATTCATGAAAATTACAAATACCATTTTTTTCCAATCATGTCCTTCTCAAAATCTATGTTGTGGATTTGCTTCTTTTTCTTTTAAAATTACAGTGCTTGGTTTTTATTTTAATGACTTCATTAACCAGACAACTATTTTTTCATGATTTGTGTATCTGGGTCGAAGGGCTCTGCTCGGATTGATGCAGAAAGGGGTTCAATAAGTTAACAGCCAGGGAACAGCTTCAAATCATGGTTATGTATGGAGCTTGTGAAAGAAGTAGAGTAATGAAAAGACTCAAGCTTGCATTATTTTTCTTCCATGTGTAGCTTATATTCCATTTAGAGATAATGGCGCTAGGGCGTTTGGAAAAAGAGGAAGGAAGTCCTGAATATCATTTATATCAAGGATTCTCCATTGAAGCCCAGAGCACCAATAACTCAATTGTTAAAAATAAACAGCAAGTCATTCATCTCGTAAATACCAGATAAGCAACATTAAAATATATTTACCTCACTAATTCAAGTCGGTCACAGAGTTTCTCCACATCCTCCATCATTTTCACATTTTCAGTTTGATGATCAGTAAAGTAGTTCCAATTCTTGTAAAGTACAAAAATAAGAGTGAATCACTCATACAGTAAACAGATCGGAAAACAGCGATGACTGACTTCAGAATCCACTGGCATTGATGCAATTCTCATATCCACTTATACAGCGATGGCAGCATCATAGAGAACACAGCCGAACATCATTTCACACAGTGATATGAGGTTGGCTGATTACCTTCTTAAAGGGAAAGTCCAAATTTAGTCTTCAGTTACTAGCTGAGAGACGACACTGTACTGATGATGCTACGTTCTTAAACACTTCATTCTTAAAATGACAGGTCAAAGAAAATGAAATATAATTTCCTTTCCAGATTGCATAACCCACAAATAACAATATAGGTTCAGGGAGACAAATATTGCACCAAACTGACTGGATGACATTTCTAAGCTGTCAATACAGAGAGATCATTTGGACAGGCAGCTAGTTCAATTTACACTTGAACTTTGCTCTCTGTTTTGAAGATATTGCCATGCACTAAGGTAATGATGAAAGGACTTGTAGGTGAAAGGACTACCTTCTTTGGACTACATCCCAATCAGGCTTACTTATGTCAACTCAATTTTAGGCTTTATATTATTTATGATCACTCCATTATGTTGCAGATGTGTAATGCCAAAAGTTCACTTTTTAATGGTTATAGTCATGAAACAATATTTCTTACAAAGGCAAGGAAAAAATAGGTGAGGCATGAACCGAGTAAGTGTGATCCTGACTTTGATTTGTTGTTACCCATTGCAATAATTTTGTTGTAAATTTGGAAACAGATCTAGGTGTAAAAGTGAGTTAAGAGCAGTCACTTGAAAATACGAATAAATGCTATGAAGTATAGTTAAATAGCCCATTATTGTGTACCACGCAGAGCTCACTGTTCAGACCTGGTCAGCTAATTATAGAAAGCCAATCACTCATTTTGAATTGGTATACAGAAAAGTGAAACAAAGAATTTGAAGTTCAAGAGTAGATTTCATAACATTAGCTAATGAAGGTGTTGATTCTCCAACATGAACTGAGTTAGTATTGCTGGAGGTGCATTTTTCAATTAATTATTAAATCTTATTTTAATGTAAAATATCCCATGATATTATTCTAAAAAGCAGGGGAGTTGTCGTTAAAATACCACTGATAGTAATTGTTATATTGTTATTGTGGGATCCGTGCATGTGAAAATAGACTTTCACCTTTAGAGGCAGAGATGAGCAACCCACGTGCAAGAAGCATCAGAAACACTTGATGGTAATTGATTCACCTTTGTGAAACTGATGCCAACATCAGGGGAATATAAACCATACAACTTGCAAAGAAGAAGATGGAGAAATGACCAATACACTAGGGCCCAATTATGTGCAGATGCCATTTACTGCCTGCTAGGAAAGATACTAAAATTAAAAACTATCATTGGAATTAGAATGCCGGTTGAAGCAATTAACGATGGTTAAATCAACATGAACAAACAGAAGGGAAGTTAATAGATCAATATGAAACAGAAAGGCTAATAATTTGTTCATTGTTATCCTGATGAAGGAGAGCAAGGAAGTTAACAGATAAGGTCCAGCTACATTAAATGTATTTCGTTTTTCATCTCTACAACAAATTGAACATTTTTGGACAAGAATGTCAGGAGCTGAAGAAATAAGATTTGCTGTTAGTTCAGTGTTGTTACATTTGCTTACATTTCAAAGGGCATTTAGTAAAGTGCATGTTAGTTTTAACTCTTGTTAACTGCCAGAAAGTTTTTTTTAATTTATATATATATATTATTATTTTTTAATTTATAATTTATATAAATATAAAAGTTTTCATCATCATCAGTTAGAAAACGGTGGCTACTTCTAGCACAGAATCTTAGCTGCTAAATTTTATGCCAGGAAAATTTGCACAATCCATAAATGTACATTAATTAATATACTGATAAGAATTTTTGTTTTATATTCATGGTGAAATTCCGAGAAGTGAACCCTGCCACTAAAACAACATTTCATCGCACCTTACAAACTGTTCGTAGCTTTTGCCTTTCTTTCTTAATTGCTTTCTTCTGTATTTCCTTTTCCTTCTTTGATTGCAGTGCCTGTTGTCTGGCTTCTTCATCCTCTTTTTCTTTGGCCAATTGGGCAACTTCCAATTCAGCTTGTTTAAGCTATTTAAAACAAAATATATTTTGAATTTCTTTGTAGAACACATTAAAATTAGCACAGTTGTTTGTGCAATTAAAATATAACACGGAGTCCCAAACTAAACTGCACACGAATATAGAAATTACACCTTATTTATAATATTCCAACTTTAATTGTCCAAAAGGTTTTTTATAATACCCGAAAAAAAATAAAACTGCTTAAATTTTGCAGAAAATGTTTGGGTAATTTGCACAATTATTTGGTGACCCATTTTCACCAATGGACCAAAGACATGCAGGTTGGGAGTGACCTGGGCAGAGCAAAGGCAGGGCCAAATATGTAAACTATATGGACTTCTTCAAAACTTTTGACAAAGTTTGCACGTTAGCTACTTTGTAAGATTGCATGGGATCCAGAGAATTGGACACAAACGTTTTTATGGTAGGAAGCAGAGGGTGGTGGTGGAAGGGTGTTTTTAAGACTGAAAGCCTGTGACAAATGGTGTGCCTTAGAGATAGTCGGTGCTGGGACCATTGCTATTTATCATCTATTTCATTGATTTGGATGATAATGTACGAGGTAACCCTGAAATATCAAGGTGGCATCGTAGACAATGTTTATCATAACAATGGGATCTTGGTCAGCTGGGCAAATGGGACAAAGAATGGCTAATGGAGTTTCATTCAGATAAGTGAAAGGTGCTGCAATTTGGAAACTCAAACCAGGACTTTCAGTGAACGGTGGGGCCCTGGGGAGTATTGTAGAGCAGCGGGATCTAGGAGGTTAACTGAAAGTAACATGGTTTCCTGAAAGTAGTGTTGCAGGTAGCTAAGACGGTGAAGAAGGCATTTGTCACGTTGGCCTTCATCAGTCAAGGAAGAGAGTTTATAAGTTGGGACGTTATGTTACAGTTGTACAAGATGCTGATGAGGCTACACTTGGGAGTATTGTGTCTAGTTTGTTCACCCCACTATAGTAAAGATGCCATTAAATTGGAAAGAGGGCAGAGAAAATGTTAAACATTTATTACATCATGGCCTATAAGATAATTTCGGGAAAGGAAATGTTTTCTCCCAGTTGACAGTTAAAGAATGGAATTCCCATGTTATCCTTTCAATTTAATAAAATAAATCAAATTATAGCATATTTAAAAATGCAACCAAACTTCCTCAATTTTTAATGCTTACTTTTTCTTTTTCTTCTTGCTCTTTTCTTTTTGCCTCAGCTTTTGCCTTCTTCTCTGCTTCTTTTCTTGCTTTTTCTTCTTCTTTAAATTTTTTTATTCTAGGATCACAATTGTATGCAGTGTCTGTAAAAGAAATCATCACAATAATGTCTTGGGTCTTGAGATTTTACATTGCCATACATTGAAAACTTTGTGATAGATGTTCAGACCAACAATCAAAATTAAATGCACCAAAGGCAAGAGTTAGGGCAACTCTACAAATTAATATTTAAAGACTGTTAAAAGCTTAGATGGTCAAATAAAAATGCACCCAATTAATTAAATCAGTCTATATTGCAACAATCAATGATTCTAACTTGGGCAAAAATATTAGAAACATAGAACATAGAAAAATAGGCGGAGTAGACCTTCTGGCCCTTCATGCCATTCAATATGATCATGGCTGATCATCTTAAATCAGTACCCAGTTCCTGCTTTTCCCCCCCCATATCCCTTGATTCCTTTAGACCCAAGAGCTAAATCTAACTCTCCCTTGAAAACATCCAGTGAATTGGTCTCACTGCCTTCTGTGGGAGAGAATTCCACAGACTCACAACTATTTGGATGAAAACGTTTTTCCTCATCTCAGTCCTAAATGGACATAGTAAATAACATAGCTTCATCTGTCTTTTAATCATCAGAAGCAAAGTACTTTGTTATATGACTTTCAATTGCACAGTCATCACCGAGTGACTGACAATTGAAATAATGACAATACTGAAAATGCAAAGTTACTAAGAAACTTGTGAACAGCATATTATATATTCCAAAACACTGATTTATTTTTAAGACATACTATGAAGACAACAGTCAAGGTTCAATGATCAACTCAATCTTTTGGGCTGGCTCTGGTTGGAAAATTGTTACAGGATTATAGGAGAATTCCCAGTTCTTTGTTGAGCAATTCATTTGCCCAATTTAGAATGCCTCACAGAAAAGAAAGTCTCAACAACAACAGAGTAAGTTCTCCATCTTGCATGGAGGTATCAGGCTAGTAGTGCTAAAATGCCAATGTTCTAGAGGACCCACAAGAAATCCAGTCAACCACTACTGTTCATACATTTCCTGAAATGTACCCTTCCCTAACATAGGACAAAGCAAATTAGCTTTAGAACGAGCTCATTTTACTATACAATAGATGTTTATAATATCAGATTTATTTTGAGCTAGAAAAATAACTGACTCAGTAGAGAACTACTTAGCTATCCTATGTAGTAAATAATGGATTTGTTGTTCAAATACAAAACTTACCGACTAGTGTCCTTATTCTATTCATTTCTTCTTTTTTCCTTTGTGCACGAGCTGCTCTGTTCTGTTTCTCGATCCACTTTCTCTCATCTCGGCTGCAGATGCATAAATCACCAGAAAAATTAAGTACATTACTGATCCTCTTTGATCCTCGAGTGAATTAGGGTGGTGTTCCAGGTTACGCTGAAATTGTACTGAAATGGTCCTCACTTTCCACCCCATCAGCCGTAGCATACAACATATAATACACTGACATTTTCGCCACCTCCAACTACTGGCCACATCTTCCCATCTCCACCCCTTTCTGCTTTCCGCAGAGACCGTTCCCTCCGTAACCCCCTAGTCAATTCGTCCCTTCCCACCCAAACCACCCCCTCCCCGGGTACTTTCCCCTGCAACCGCAGAAGATGCAACATTTGTCCCTTTACCTCCCTCCTCGACTACATCCCAATCAGTCTTTCCAGGTGTGTCAGAGGTTCACTTGCGCCTCCTCCAACCACATTTACTGCATCCGCTGTTCCAGGTTTCTCTACATCGGCGAGACAAAGCGCAGGCTCGGCGGCCGTTTCACTGAACACTCCACTCAGTCCGTTGTAACCAACCTGATTTCCCGGTTGCTCAACACTTCAACTCCCCCTCCCGTTCCCAATCTGATCTTTCTGTCCTGGCCCTCCTCCATTGTCAAAATGAGGCCTAGCACAAATTGGAGGAACAGCACCTCATATTTCACTTGGGTAGTTTATACCCCAGCGGTATGAACATTGACTTCTCTAATTTCAGATAGCCCTTGCGTTCTCCCTCCTTCCCCTCCCCAGTTCTCCTACAAGTCCTACTGTCTCCGCCCACTTTCTATCTTCCTCCACCCCCCCCCCATATCAGTCTGAAGAAGGGTCACGACCCAATAAGTCATCCATTCCTTCTCTCCATAGATGGTGCCTTGCCCGCTGATTTTCTTCAGCATTTTGTGTCTATGCTGCCTGACATGCTGAGTTACTCCAATACTTTGCATTGTTCCTTGGTAAACCAGCACCTACAGTTCATTGTTTTCTAATATTTAATGCTGTTTTTCATTGAGGCATAGCGCTGTGCAGCGTGGCAACAGTCCATTCGGCCCAGCTTGTCCATGCTGACAAGTCATCATTCTGGGCTAGTTCCATTTGCTCCATATTCCTCTAAACCATTCCCACCCATATATCTATCCAAATATCCTAAAACAAATAAAAAATGTATCGTGCAACTTTAGAAAACCTTTGTAATTATTGTTAATTAGATTGGCAAGTGGTGGCGAGGTTTGGAACAGTGAGAATAGGTTATAACTGATTAATGATGGCGAGGCAGGGAGAATGAAAACCTGATTAGTGATGGTGTACGAGAGCAGAAGTTTTAGAATAGTTTGAAAGTGTGAAAGTGAAATCATTATAATCATTATAAAGTGGAGATAGATGGGAAGAACAGACTATAAATTTGATTAGTGATGGGGAAGGGAGATGGGGGTGAGCAAATTGTAATTGATTATTGATGAAAAGAGGGTAGGACAATGAGAACCATATATGATTAGTGGTAGAGAGATATTGTAGGAAGTCGATACGATCAATTAATGATGGGACAGTCTTGAATTTAATTGGAATCAATTAATGGAAATGTGGAAGTAATAAGATCACAGGCAATTGAAATCAATTAGCAAAGGACAGGGATGTGCATGAGAAGATTATAATTGATGGGACAACATGAGAACATAAGAAATTATAAATGATTAGTGTTGGAAGAAGGGGGATAAGTGCTAATGCAGATGTTATGGGAACTGATTATAATTTAATACTGATGGAGAGAGAATTGTGTAAGGACCGAGGCAATTATTGGTAAATTATACCGAGAGGGAGGGATTGCAACCAGCAAAGGAGGTTGTGAGAACAGATACAACCAGCAGGTTGTTACCAGGACTCGAGGCATTGAGTTATAAGGCGAGGCTGGTACAATGTTTCCTGGAGTGTATGAGGCTGATGACCTTATAAACAAAGCTCAAGAAAGTTAGTTTGGATAAACAATTAACAGAGGACGTGCATACATTTTTCTTAAAACAGACTAAAGACGGAAAAATATTGACTAAAACTAAAGAATGAGTGAAATATTACATACCACTCCGCTTTTTCTTTCTCTTCTTCGTCTAAGTAAGAAAATTCCCGCCAGGAGTCAAAATTATACCTAAAGAATGGTGAGTATTGACATTAAAGCACACAAAATATAAACCAAACATGTATGCCAAAAACTATTTGTAAAGTGTCAAAATAAAATTGAAATTCAACTCAACAGATGTTTAAAGCTCTCAACCACACATCCAGTTAACAATGACAACACTCACAATTACAACTGGAATGTTTGTGGTCAGAAAAATATTCCAGGCTTTGTCATGGGAAGAGATCGCCAAGCGAACAAGAAAAAGATTCAAGGATATACTCAAAGCCGCCTTGAAGAAACACATCCGCAATGAACTCCCAACAAATGTATCCAACATGATTTCCCCCCAATAAAACATTAACTTAGAGAAGCTAATGCAATCAAACTAACAGGCTAATTATTTATTCCTTGATTATAAACTCCAGTATCTTTCCAATAGGTGTTAAGCTAACTAGCCAAAAAAAAGTTTCACATCCCCCTCCCTTCATCTTGAGCTAGGGGAATACATTTGCTGCTTTCCAATCTATCAGTACCCTTTTGAAATTCAGTTCTGATAAACCAACCAATGACTTTAATATCTCTGCAGCCTCTTACAAGTTCTTCCATGCTATTTGAATTTTCTGTTACCTTTCAGATATTTGTAGTCTTCTTCATGAAGACTATTGCAAATTATTGGTTTAAATTTTCTGTTTAAGAAAGAACTGCAGATGCTGGAAAAATCAAAGGTAGATGAAAATGCTGGAGAAACTCAGCGGGTGAGCCAGCATCTGTGGAGTGAAGGAAAAGGCGATGTTTCGGGTCAAGACCCTTCTTCTGACTGATGGTGGTGGGGGGGGAAAAAGGAAGAGGCAGAGACACTAGGCTGTGGGAGAGCTGGAAGGGGAGGGGAAGGAGGGAGAAAGCAAGGACTACCTGAAATTGGAGAGGTCAATGATCATACTGCTGGGGTGTAAACTACGAAATAAGAGGTGCTGTTCTTCCAATTTGTGGTGGGACTCACTCTGGCCATGGGGGAGGCGGAATGGGAATGGGGAGTTGAAGTGCTGAGGCACTGGGAGATCAGGTTGGTTATTGCAAACTGAGCGGAGGTGTTGGGCGAAGCGATCGCCAAGCCTGCGCTTGGTCTCACCGATGTAGAGCAGTTGACACCTGGAAAAGCGGATACAATAGATGAGGTTGGAGGAGGTGCAGGTGAACCTCTGCCTCACCTGGAAAGATTGCTTGGGTCCTTGGATGGACTCGAGGGGGGAGGTTAAGTGACAAGTGTGATGGAGATGGAGATAGTGAGGTCTAGAAACGGTAGGGAGCTGTCAGAAATGTTCAGGTGAATTTGAGTGCCTGATGGAAGTTAGTGGTGAAATGGATGAAGTCAGTGAGTTCTGCATGGGTGCAGGAGGTAGCATCAATGCAGTCGTCAATGTAGCAGAGGTACAGTTTGGGGATAAAGCCACGGTACGCTTTGAACAAGGATTTTTCGACGTACCCTACAAAGAGGCAGGCATAGCTGGGGCCCATGCGCTTGCTCATAACTATGCCTTAGATTTGAAGGAAATGGGTGGAGTGAAAGGAAAGGTTGTTGAGGACAAGGACCAGCTCCGCTAGGCAGAGGAGAGTATTAGTAGGCGGGGATTGGTTGGTTCTGCGGCCGAGGAAGAAACGGAGGGCTTTAAGACCCTCCTGGTGGGGGATGGAGGTGTAGAGTGACTGGACATCCATGGTGAAAATGAGGGATTGGGGGCCTGGAAAAGGAAAGTCATGAAGGAGACGAAGAGCGTGTGAGGTGTCTTGGACATAGGTAGGGAGGGATTTGACCAGGGGGATAGAATGGAGTCGAGGTATGCGGAAATAAGTTTGGTGGGACAAGAACAAGTAGAAACAATGGGTCTGCCAGGACAGTCAGGTCTGTGGATTTTGGGGAGAAGATAAAATCGGGCAGTGCGGGGCTGGGGATCGATGAGGTTGGAGGCTTGGGAGGGCAGGGGGCCAGAAGCGATTAAGCCAGTGATGGTGCTTGAGATAATGGCCTGGTGCTCATCATGGGTCATGGTCCAGGGATAAATAGGAGGAGGAGTCTGAGAGTTGGCACCTGGCCTCAGACCGGTAGAGGTCAGCACACCAGACTACCACGGCACCTCCCCTGTCGAGAGGTTTGATCACCCAGTCGGGGTTGTGTAGGCGATGGAAGAAGAGCTCCACATCTTGCCGGACACGGAACTCATTGAGGTGGGGACGGAGGGGAACAAAGGTGAGGGGGGTCAGTTGAACACATGGCAAGGATGGGGGTTGGGGTCGGAGGAAGACAGGTGAGTGGACGGAGACCGAGGCGATGTCTGTTAGGGGGGTGGTGGGTGGTCATGGAGGAGGGGAGTATGAGGACTATAGTATGAGTGGGGAGTAACTGGGGTCACATGGTACAAGGGGGAAGACCTAGTGGAACCTCCACTGAGTTTCCCTGTGTGGGGTGAGGGGGGGGGGGGAAGGAGCACTAGGACCCAGCACAGTCCTTTAAATTATCAGTTATTTTCTGATATTAATTGCCTACTCTCTCCCTCCAGGGGGCGCAAACGTTGTGGCCACCTTTTTAAATAACCAAATATGCTTTTTCTATTAATATTTGCCACTTGTCCTTCAATCAACTCTCTGCCTCCTTATTAGCTTTTTAGTTCCTTGCTGCTAGTTCTTGATAAATTTTGCCATTCTGTATGCTCGTTTTTTTACTCATTTAATGTTTTCTTTCACCTCATCAATCATGGCTCATCTTTCTTGTCGAGTCCCTCATTAGTGGCAACCAATCAGCAGAGGATCTCAAGACTAACACCAGGTTGAAATAACAGGATAACAGTGTTACACAGAATCATCTGGTAGATTACATGCAGGAGTGTCGCTTGAAAATCGTGAAATGTTTTGAGAGGCTAGTTATGGAACGCATTAATTCCAGCCTACCCAGCGGCCTTGACCTACTGCAGTTCGCCTACTGCCATAACAGGTCCACGGACGATGCCCTAACCCTGCACTCATCCCGAGAACACCTAGAGAAGAGAGACACGTATACCAGACTTCTATTCATAGACTACAGCTCTGCCTTTAATACCATTATACCATCTACGATTATCATCAGACTCGCAGGACTTATCACCAACAATTTCTCCTGGACCACCCATATTGAAGCAACGACCAAGAAGGCACACCAATGCCTCTACTTCCTTAGAAGGCTGAGAAAGTTTGGCATGTTCCCTATAACTCTCACCAACTTCTACAGATGCACCATAGAAAGCATTTTATCAAGAGGCATCACAGCTTGGTTTAGGAACAGCTCCAACCAGAACTGCAAGAAATTGCAGTGAATTGTGGACGCAGCCCAGGCCATCACACACACCAACCTCCCTTCTATTGACTCCATTTATACCTCACGCTGCCTCGGCAAGGCCAGCAGCATAATTAAGGACGAGTCACACCCTGTTCTCGCCTCTCCCATCAGGCAAAAGGTGTAAACACTACCAAATTCAGAGACAGTTTCTTCCCAGCTGTTATCGGGCAACAGAATCATCCTACCACAACCAGAGAGCAGTGTTGAACTACTATCTAACTCTGATGACCCTCGGACTATCCTTGATTGGACTTTGCTGGCTGTACCTTGCACTAAAAGTTATTCCCTTATCATATATCTATACGCTATAAATGGATCGATTGTAATCATTTATTGTCTTTCTGCTGACTGGTTAGCACGCAAGAAAAGCTTTTCACTGTACCTCGGCAGACATGATAATAAACTAAACTAAAACTGATTTCTTACTGGAAGACAAATATGCTACAGGCCATATTGACCAATGCGTTAAGTCAAAAAGAATCTTCTTAATGGCACGAGAAAGGGAAATTATTTGAAATCTTAAATCTACAATAAGCACTGTTGAAACCACCAGAAACAAGGTTTCAGAATCTGAAAAATATACAAAAATAGAGCAACTAAGTAAATTTCTACAAAGAAGGAAAAATCTGAATATTTTCAGCGAATCAATTTTTCTTTACACAATCATAATTTAGGGGGGAAAAGTTGCCTAATCCTTGTTTTTTTTTTGAGGATACAACAGTCAGTTTATTATATTTACAACTGTTAAATCCATGGCGTTTAAAATAATAAGCTTTACTCCAAAATGCAATAACATCTTATATATATAGGTACTAAACTTAAGCATAAGGGTCACATCTAAAATCAGTGGAACAGTAGAATTTTTTATATTTTCAATTTCTGCAAATTGCAAAGAAATAAATTAGCTTGGTGTGTGCATAAAAATAAAATCATGGATCAAACTTACTAATTTGGGGTCACTTTTGATTTTGCCCATTTCCACATTATGCAACAAACTGTTAAAATTTCTTCCTTTGAATACTTTTACAACAGCATGATGTCACACTACAAGTTAATGCTGTAATTGTGTGATTAGCATACGATGATCATGTGAACTCATTTCTCAAATAGCTGCCACCATTTAGAAAACAATATATAGAAGCATCTGCAATTTTGTCAATGTTTAAGAAACAAGCGAACACTGGAACGGAATCTCCAGCAGGGATTTGATATAATGGTTCTTGAAGAATTTCAGAGTTTTAATTGAAATTGATTAAATCTTGAAGAGTTCAGATTGAGAAAATAAAGAGCAATTGTTTCCTCGGCCTTAATGTCAGCAATGAAAAGGCAGAGATTTAAGATTATTGGCAAAAGAATTAGAGGCAACATTAAAAAGACTATTTTTAACCAGAACATCCTAGGATTTGCCATGCACAGTGCTGGCTACAGATTCAATGGAATCTTTCAAAAAATTAAATAAGTGAATGAAACCATTGCTGGCTGTGGAGAAAGAACTAGGAAACGCACCCAAGTGATTTACAATTCAGAGCAGCTGGCATATATTGAAAAGGCTACATAGACTCTTTAAATTGTATTATGAAAAAATAAATAAAAACATAAGTTAAATGCATATAGTGTTTTAATTGGGAAAATGGAGCAGCCAGATTGCACGCAAGAGCAGCCACCAACTGCAATGAAGAGTACAGGCCACAGAGCAAAACGTGCACCTGGATAGAATAGAAAATTTAAAGCTCCAATTTGTTCTTGCGCAAATATTGTCTGAATAACATAAAAAATTGAATTTACCAACCAACAGATAAATAAATTTGGCTGGTGTTTGCATTAAAGAAAATCATGGATCAAATTTACTAATTTGGGGTAACTTTTGATTTTGCCTGCTTCAAAGTTCAAGTTGGAATATTGATGACACTACAAAATGTAATCTCGTACAATATTACAGATGGGAGAGAGAGAGACCAGTACAAAGTTTGTGGACAGATTAATGGAAGTCTGATTAAGTGGTTAAATTACAAAGTGCCCTCCTGTGGATTACATGCCAAAATGGTCAGGTTACTGATCTTGTAATCATGATGGCTGAACTAATAATCAGGAGATACAAGTTCAATTTTCATAATAGTTGTTGACTTTATACAAATGTCATAAAAAGCAAGTAAGAAACTACTGTTTGTCATTATAAATCCATTCATTTGCAGAAAGCCTATATTTTGTGCCATCGGTAAAGTTTAATACCTAACACTCTATTCCATAATTAAAATATGAACTGATGAGACCACAAACAGATTTGACATTTGTTGCATATGTGTCCACTATCAATACTCTATCAACCCATCCAGGAAATTGGCCGAGTAAGCAATTTATTTATCCCTTGAGTTCAAGTTCATTAAATGGTTGAGCAAAACATACTGCTAGAGGAACTCAGCAGATCGGGCAACATCTATCGAGGGAAATAGGCAGGCTATACATTGGATCAGAAATGTTTCAGGTTTGGTCTATTCTTTCATGTACGTCACCTTACCTACTGAGTTCCTCTAGCAGTTTGTTTTTTTGCTCAAGATTCCAGCAGCTGCATAAAGTCCCCAGTCATTAAGAAATAGTTAACTCTTAATTGCTCTCTGAAATATTCCTGCAAGCCACATAGTTCAAGCCAATTATTTAGGGATAACAACATTTTAGATTTGCAAATTAATACAAATCTAGTCAACCCCTCGGCATCCACTTTCTCATCATTGGCAGTGAACCTTTTGGTCATTTGGAGCTTATACTATTGGACCCACTTGTGAAATCCTTCTTTCAAAATCCTTTTGTTTTGATAAAATAATTTTAAAAGAGTCATTCTGCAACAAAAGTCACTCTTTGAATAGCAATAGAATGTTTTTCTGAATGAAGACACATGAAATACAAGGCATTGGGAAACAATGAAACTTACCAGAATGAATAAAAGGCATCTATTTCTTCAATGGAAGAATTCAAATCGCCCAGCTTTGGAACATGTTTATTTTTGGACCACCTATGAATAATATTTGCATTTTTCATAATTAAATGTTAAATAAACACACTACTAAATCTTATGAACAGCTTTCCACAAAGTCCAATTGAACATGCCAAATAAAAATGTGAAAAATGAAAACTAAATGAAGTGTACAGGAATCGATTTACAAGAAACCTCTTGTATAATACATGAGCAGAGTTTAGAAAACGTGTGGTAAAACTAATTTGAAATGACAAATAAACGCCATGGCCACATGGCAAAATTGTACATAGTTTATTATGGTTCATGAGCCATTTAACAAAATTTAGTGAACCTATTCAAATGTGTTTTTACATTAAAAATAGATCAACAGAGGCATAAGCATGACAAAATGCACTGAATAGATGGAAAACCTTTTATAGACCAACGTTATCAATTGTCTGGTGTGTTTTTTAATTCACTCCAAACACAGACAGGTGTTGTAAATTGTCCTTAGTGTGTGTAGGATAGTGTTAGTGTGTGCGGATCGCTGGTCGGTGCGGACTCGGTGGGCCGAAGGGCCTGTTTCTGCACTGTATCACTAAACTAAATTAGATCCAACCAAGGCATGTAAAATTGCCACAAAATGCCAGAGTAACTCAGCGGGACAGGCAACATCTCTGGAGAGAAGGAATTGGTGATGTTTCGGGTCGAGATCCTTCTTCAGTATGAAGAAGGGTCTCGACAGGGGTGGGAGATTGCAACCTTCACGTGGTCTGCCCTGTTTCAACTAATGCAATCAACCTGGCGTGCACAATCAAAGAAGATCAAAAAGAACAAGTTGTCCTACAACTTTAGGCTGTGCACACCATACGCAAGAAGAAGGGTCTCGACCCGAAACATTACCCATTCCTTCTCTCCAGAGATGCTGCCTATCTCGCTGAGTTACATCGGCATTTTGTGTCCATCTTCGTTGTACACCAGCATCTGCATTCCTTCCTTCACATGTAAAATTGCAACAGTGCAGGCTGCTATAACTGAATAAATGTTTTGGATATTGCAAAAAGGGATTGCTAACATGTTAACATGTCATTGCAAACACAAACTACAACTCCTGACAATCTGTACCAATGTAACAACAGCCCAATCTCCCAACAGCAGAACTACAAGCCTTCGAAAATGAAACTGCTGTTTTCGACTAGGTAGAACTACTTTAATGTATAATTTCATTCCAAGTTTTGGATTGTGATTATAGCACTATAGCCAACTGATTCTTTAGATTTAAAATAGTTTAAAATTGTCCACAATTGAGTATACTAATATTTTCTCCTCACCTGGCATTCCGTTCAAAGGCTGCTTTAAACACCTCGATGAACTTCTCTTTTGCTTCACTTTTAGAAGGTAGTGAATTGTCAAAAGTGGGATCTACACTGTCGAATGCTCGACGTTTCAATGGATCAGACAATATTTCATTGGCTAAAAATAAAAGGAAAACGCTATTAATGAAAGAAATAGTGCACGTGTCTTCCATCTGCAATTAAACCTCCCAACGGATGAATTGTCTCATCTCTTTCCATCACAATTGTACTTTAAATGTTGAGCTTCCTCCACTCCATCCCCCACAATTTGATGTTCTTTGCATTACAGCACCACGTAGGAACCACACGCCAATATAATTCTTACCTTTTGTAATACATGTAAAATAATCATTGTCTCCTTCCCCTATTTGTTCTCCAGCTGCTTTCCTTTTATCAGGGTGATGTTTCAATACCATGGTTTTATCTAAAATAAAACACAGTGGCTTAAGCTTGATTACTTATGTCTAATACATTTCTGAGAAGTTTTCATTTTAAGGACTCAGCTTAGAGACTGCATTTAGAATCCTGAATTGGTCAAGTTCTCATGGTCTGTGCAAAGCATCCACTGTGTCAATCGTACATACATCAGGAGGGATTAACTTTTCTCCCTCTGTTTAAATTGGCTTCCAGTCTAATTAGCATCATTAATTTTGTAGCTCTCCTATCAAATACGATTCAGAGATTTTAACTTCAAAATACCACAAATAGATGGTTACGGAACTTTTAATAAATTCATTCCATGAGAAATCATAATGAGCTTCTAGAACAGGGGTCGGCAAACCTACGGCCCGGATCCGGTCCGTAACCCGAAAACATCCGGCCCGCAGGCATTCCCCTCCCCCCCCCCCCCCCCCCCCGAGGGCTTCTGTCATCTAGCCCACGTGTGTGTATGTGTATGAGAAACCTCAGATTGGGAGCTGAGCTAGCACCTCCGACAGTGGTTGCGCTGCCGACTGGGGTCGGGCCCCATGTGAGTGATGGGGAGATCCTCCAGGTTCTCACTGTAAACACAACCCTCCCGAAGTTCAGCCTACCCGAGGGGGTTCGCCTTGGGAATCACAGCAAGTGCTTTCCCTGGGAGGTGGGCTCCTGCTATGGGCAGCTGTAGCCAGCCCTGTGCATGTGGCGTGCGTATTGAGTTGTGAGTGTGTGAGACATCGAAGCAACACCGGTTGCGGGATTCGCACGGTGGCCAGAGGGTTGCTATCAATCACTCGCTATCAGGCGGCAGTCTCCGGCTTCTCCTGTTGGATCGGGGCGATGTGGGGGAGGGGGAATTTGTTTGAAAGAACTTCTTCACCCTCCCCTCCTTCTCGGGTTTCTGTCAGCTGCCGCGCCGATCCCCCAGTGGGACACTGGAGGCACGGCCCAGAGAAGGACAGGCTTGGCACCAGCACAGACTCGACTCTATTCTGCTCCACTCCACCCCACACAGCAAAGCCAGTGAGCACCTCGCACAATCTCTCCTTCCACCGATCTTTAAACCCTGCAGCCCCGGAGTTCCTTCCAGCGCTTTGGAGTGGATAAGATGTGATCTGCCATCCGCTCACAGACATGGGTCCTGGCCCCTATGCAGAACAAGGTTGCCGATCCCTGTTCTAGAATAACAGCATATGCTTGGCTTAACAGATTTCAGTTGTGGGTGTATGCAATTATATATTTAAACAATTTTAAATTTGAAGCATACTTGCATAAATTGGAGCTATTTATCAGTCTTTTCTTTACATATTTGTTTAAACATCTATAAACTCTAAAAGCTGTGAAATTCACAAAGCATTTGTTCAACCTGGTACAGTCTGTGCAAGTTTCTAACATTGTATTTCTGGTGCATTACACTAATAAATTGAAAGACATAGCAAGTGACATTCACCATTTACCACTCAACAGCTAACGTCATGCTTTGATAGGGCAGGTAAGCAGTTAGCAACAACTTAGAGCTCAATGCTCTTAAGACAGTGGAATTGATTGTAGACTTTAGGAGAGCTCCCCCTCCCCTCACGCCACTCACCATCAACAACACCACAGTCACATCTGTGGAGTCTTTTAAGTTCCTGGGAACCATCATCTCCAAGGACCTTAAGTGGGGGGCGACCATTGACTCCACAGTCAAAAGGGCACAACAGAGGATGTACTTCCTATGGCAGCTGAGGAAGCACTAACTGCCACAGGCAATGATGGTCCAGTTCTACACGGCCATCGTAGAGTCTGTTCTCACCTTCTCCATCATGGTCTGGTTTGGCTCAGCCACCAAGCACGACAACTGGAGGCTGCAGCGAATCGTCCGATCAGCAGAGAAGGTTATTGGCTGCAACCTTCCCTCCATTGATGAACTGTACACTGCAAGGGCCAGGAAGCGAGCAGGCAAGATCATCTCTGACCCCTCTCACCCTGGCCACAAACTCTTTGAGTCACTTCCCTCTGGAAGGCAACTCCGGCCTATCAAAGCTTCCACAGCCAGACATAAAAACAGTTTTTATCCACGAGTAGTTGCTCTACTCAACAGCCAAAAATCTGTAGCCTCCCTTTGATATGGTATTTTGTTGGTTCACATGCTTGATCAATGGTGTTTTATCATTAATATTTTATTGTTATTAATGTTTAGTGTTTTTTGAGTCATTCGAAACTGTCACTGTATGTCATGTTGTTATTTGTGGGCGGAGCACCAAGGCAAATTCTTTGTATGTGAATACTTGGCGAATAAACTTACTTAGAGTGCTTATTATTAGGGAAAGGATCCCATACATAAACATACAAGAAAGGTGCATTTGAATATAGATGTCAATTACACTTAAAATCCTAGTTTGGAAGAATCAATAATATAATATTTTTGGATTTATGACTACGCCCCCAGTGCCTGATTGAGCTGAACAGTACTGCCAGTGAGATTATTAAATACATTATAAACTCTTACCAATTTCTACAGATGCATCATAGCAAGCATCCAACGGGGATGCATCGCAACTTAGTTTGGCAACAGCTCTGCTCAAGTCCGCGAGGAAGTTCAGAGAGCTGCGGATGCAGCCCAGTACATCAAACAAACCAGCCCCCCCCCCCAACCAAATCAATTCATCTGCACGTCACATTACCTTGGGAAAGCACCCAACATTATCAAGGACCACTTACACCCATGCCATTCCTCTCTCATCGGGCAAAAGATACATATGCTTGAAAGCACGGTCTGACAGATTCAAAAAACAGCTTCTTCTTCGTAATCATGCTATTGTACAGATCTCTCATTAACTACGAATGTCATCCAAATCCTATCTCATTGACTATTTTCCCACTTGGGATAAATAAAGTTATATCATATTTTATCCTTTTTAACCTGCACTTTCTCTGCAGCTGTAAGGTTTTAACATTATGTTCTGTACTCAGTTTTTATTTTTGCACTATCTGTTGTACTTGTGTATGGCTTGATTATACTCATGCGTGGTACGATTTAACTGGATATTGCGCGGGCACACACAATTCTGTACTATATCTTGCAACACGTGACAATAATAAACCAACACATTTGTGCACGTAATATCCATTGGTGGCAAATTATCATGCAGTTACTCTCACTAGTGTTTTATCAACTTTAGATTAAGTCAGGATGTCATACAAATGACTTTGATATAAAATTACTCCCAAAAAGCCTTCAACTAATTTTATTTTCACTCAGTTAGGAAAGCGTGAACAGCTATCGTGTTCACAAAACCTGGAGAAACACTGCAATTTCTGTGTTATGTAAAAATAAATCTGAGATTAACAGTGCTGCCGTTACGTATAATCGCTACAGAAACTGGAGGGTGGGAGTGGACATGTGATTAAACATTTTTTTTAGAAAGCTGTGTCCAAAGTGTATCATGCCATCGTTAACTTTATGAAAATAGCAATACAATGTCTGTCTCTCCACTCTTTCAGATCCAATTAGCCCAATAAAGGGCACCAAGATATTTCTTCTCACCTTTCCAGCAACTTGCAATGCAAAATAAAAATCAGCATATCATACAACCATAGAGAGAAAGTTTGCCTGCACAACTGAATCCTGGGCAAAATTTCAGGTCAATAACATCAAGATATAAAAATATTTTATTGAATCGCTTCCACGTTATTAAATCAAATAGCACCATAAACATGAGCAGGAATTGGTTGTTTAGCCCCTTAAACATGTGGTACTATTCAACTAGGATACGGCTGACCAAATACCATCGTCACATACTCACTTTAATATGCAAAATTCTAACGATTTCTGTTTCAATCACTATCAAACAATAAATACAGCATCAAGAATACAGGTCAAGTCATTTCCCTCTAGATTAATGATCTAAAAACCTTTCAGATTACATTTAAATTCCATGAAACACATCAAATAGTACAATAACAAAAGGGACTCAAAAAGAGTGAATCCTCAGCTCATGGAAAAATACTTACGAGCAGACTTGATTTGTCTCTGTGTTGCTTTGTACCTCAAATGCCGTAGCCCAAGAACAGCATAATGATCTTGATTCTGGAAAAGGAACAGAACAATTTAACCAAAGAAATATAAAAATCTGTGGTCAATTCGTTGATAAACTATGTCATCACTCCCTGGCATTTAATACTTGACTGTTTTCCTAATGCTCTACAGGTACACAGAAACCGTTGCTAATTAAAAACAGAAAATGCAACTGTTCTGATAAAGGATAAATGCAAAAAGATTTTTGGGGCTCTTTTCTCAGACACTGTCTGACTGCTGAATTTTAGTGTTTTCGATTTTCAGCATTGGTAATTTTTATTTTCGTAAACCTTTACTACTTTTGTTGCAGCACAGAAATTATTTCCACCAGATATCCTACATTTCAAGTGTTTTTATTATGCAGAAACAATTTATCAGCATCTGTGATTCCTTCCTACACTTTCTATTTACTCTTGGTCACGACACTTCCCCTTCTCAATGCACAAAATGCGACTGATTTCTAACTTTCCCTTGTTCTATGAAGGTTAGCGGCCTGAAACATTATATGTTTCTCTCTCCAAAGACAGATGTCTTCAGATTTTCTAGTACTCTATATTTCATTTAAAATTTCCAGCATCTCCTGTTTATAATTTCCTTTTCTCATATTCCTGCGAGTCTGCTCATTTCTCACTTCAAAACCTACATAAGCTCTTTAAGAACATCACCTCAGTAGTCCAGATGGGTTCCATAGGGGGCTGAATTTAGATGTACTTAGCAAAATAAAACAAAACATTTTATCGAAGGATTAAAAGTTGAAATTCCCGTGAACATTGAGAAAAACATACTTCACCATCACATTTCAATGATCTGCTTTCACATATCCCTAAATATGAGTTGGTACCCAGTCAGTCATAGAGATGGACAGCACAGACACAGCCTTTCAACCCATCACATTCAAGCCAACCTTTTTGCCCAACTGCACTAATCCTACACTCTTGCATTTGCTTTGTATGCCTTGCCTGTTTAAATGTCTCTTACATAGAATAATCGGATTGATCTGACTTCACAACTACCTCTGGTAGCAAGTTCCAGATATCAACTACTAGATATGCACAATACTTTCCCCTCAAATCACTTTAAATATTCATTCTCATCTTAAATTCTTATTTTTGTTACCAACTTTTCACCATCTAGAAAATACTTTAAATTGTATTTTTAGCTGAGACCAGGCCTTCCACTGGGACAGCTTGTCTCACCAGATGATGTTACCATACCACTTCCAACATTTTCTATTTATGAAATAATGGATTCAGTTATGGTCAACAACCTGATACAGCAAAGATATAATATAAATCTACATCAATTCTCAATAACAAAGATATTGGCCAAGACAAAAAAGACTACCCTGACATTTTTTTTTAATTAAAAAGATTAATGAGGGAGTACTTTTTGAGGGAAAAAAAACAACTAAAGCTAAAACGGTCAAAATAATAAGAAAAAAAGTGCATCCCTACAGACATTTTAAGAACATAAATCAATACATACTTTCCAGTCCTTTGGTTCAAGTGTTTTCAGCAATGGATATTCCTCGATTTGCAATTCTTCATCTTCTGATTCGGAAGATGATTCTTTCTCATCTTCCAACTCATGAAAAGAAGCCGACACATTCCTCGCTCGTCTCTTTACAAGTGCCTCAAACCATCTTCCAACTGGTTCCACTGGACAAAGTACTGAAGCTGCATGCAAAGAGAAACTTTGTAAAAGAGCTAACATACCAATGTCCTTATGGAAATTACATTTTCAATGACGAAATACATCACAAATGTATTTTAATGAAGAAGCAACAGCCTATGGAAAGAACTGAAGTTCTGAGTGTAGACGCTACACGCAGATGAGTTTTCTGAGAGGAATTGCTCCCGCTTTGTAGGTATTTGAAATCTAAGCTTTAAGCCTTCACATCATTATCTTCTGATTTTAAACTATTATTGTATTAAAGATTAAAATCAGAAAATTATGATGAAACGGCTAAAAGCTTGGATTTTAAATACCAGCGGGGGCAAAAGTTGGAAGAAGTTAATATTCATTCATCTGGAGGAAACATACCTGATATTTTAGATCTCAGTTGCTCATGCACTTCATTCATTTTTCTCCTGAATTTATGTATCTTGCTTTATTTGCAATTCAAACATTCTATCAATCTCAGTCAACTGAACATACTCAACACCCCTCCAAAGTAGAGAATTTGAAACAATCAGTGAAAAAAAATTACTCATTTCAATCTTGAATGAGAGATTGTTACACACTGTACCCTATTTGACAAATTTGGAGTATAAAGATGGAGCTAAAGGGGAAGTGAGTACAGGAAAAGTTACAAAAGACTCCCAAATTAATGGGAAGGAAAGTTCAAGACTGGATAAGAGAGTACGGTTCAGGGTCAATAGGGACTGGAGTGAGAGGGGAGGTGAATACCAAAGTCAAAGTGTTATATATGAATGCATGAAGTATAAGAAATAAAGTCGATGAGCTTGAGGCTCAGTAAGAAATTTCCAAGTGGTGGGATGTTGTGGGAATTACAGAGACATGGCTGCAAGAGGGCCAGGGCTGGGAACTGAATATTCAAGGGTATACATCCTATCGAAAAGACAGACAGGTGGGCAGAGGGGGTGTGGGAGCTCTGTTGGCGAGTATGAAATTCAGTCCCTTGCAAGGGGTGACATTGAAACAGGAGATGTGGAGTCAGTATGGATAGAACTAAGGAATTGTAAGGGTAAAAAGACCCTCATGGGGCTTAACTTCAGGCCTCGATCAGTTGCCTGGATATAGGGTGCAAGTTGAATCAAGAGTTTAAATTGGCATGTAGCAAAGGTAATGCTACGGTTGTTATGGGAGATTTCAACATGCAGGTAGACTGGGAAAATCAGGTTGGTACTGGGAATTTGTGGAGTGCCTCCATGATGGATTCTTAGAACAGCTTGTACTGGAGCCTACCAGGGAGAAGGCAATTCTGGATTTAGTGTTGTGTAATGAACCAGATTTGATAAAAGGACCTTGAGGTTAAGGAGCCATTGGGAGATAGTGACCATAATATGATAAGGTTTAATCTATAATTTCAGAGGGAGAAGGGTAAATCAGAGGTGTCAGTATTCCAGTTGAACAAAGGGGACTATGGAGCCATGAGAGAGGAGCTGGTCAAAGTTGCCTGGAAAGATACCCCAGGGATAACAGTGGAACAACAACGGCAGGTTTTTCTGGGAATAATACAGAAGGTGCATGATCAGTTCATTCCAAAGACAAAGAAAGATTCCAATGGGAGTAAGGGGCAATCGTGGTTGACAAGGGAAGTCATGGAAGTATAACATAGCAAAGATGAGCAGGAAGTCAGAGGATTGGGTAACTTTTAAACAGCAACAGAAGATAACTAAGTTACGGGGAGGAAAGATGAGGTACGATGGTAAGCTAGCCAAGAATATAAAGGAGGATAGTAAAAGCTTATTTAGGTATTGAAGAGGAAAAAATAGTTAAGACCAAAGTTGGACCCTTGAAGACTGAAACGGGTGAATTTATTATGGGGAACAAGGAAATGGCAGATGAGTTGAACAGGTACTTTGGATCCGTCTTCACTAAGGACACAAACAATCTTCCTGAGGATCGTCAAAGGATCTGGGGTGACGGAAGAACTGATGGAAATCCACATTAGGCAGGAAATTATGTTGGGTAGACTGGCGGTACTGAAGGCTGGGCCCGATATCTGCATCCCAGGGTAATTAAGAAGGTGGCTCTAGAAATCGTGGTGATCATTTACCAATGTTCTATAGATTCAGGATCAGTTCCGGTGGATTGGAGGGTAGCTAATGTTATCCCACTTTTTAAGAAAGGCGGGGGAGAGAAAACAGGGAATTATAGACCAGTTAGACTGACATCGGTGGTGGGGAAGATGCTGGAGTCAATCATAAAAGATGAAATAGCGGCACATTTGGATAGCAGTAACAGGATCCGTCCGAGTCAGCATGGATTTACAAAGGGAAAATCATGCTTGACTAATCAGAATTTTTTTGAGGATGTAACTAGGAAAATGGACAACGGAGAGGCAGTGGATGTAGTGTACCTGGACTTTCAGAAAGCATTTGATAAGGACCCACATAGGAGATTAGTGTGCAACATTAGGGCACATGGTATTGGGGGTAGAGTGCTGACATGGATAGAAAATTGGTTGGCAGACAGGAAACAAAGAATAGAAATTAACAGGTCCCTTTCAGAATGGCAGGCAGGAACTAGTGGGATACCACAAGGCTCAGTGCTGGGACCGCAGCTATTTACAATATATATTAATGATTTAGATGAAGGGATTACAAGTAACATTAGCAAATTTGCAGATGACACAAAGCTGGGTGGCAGTGTGAACTGTGAGGAGGATGCGATGAGAAAGCAGGGTGACTTGGACAGGTTGGGTAAGTGGCAGGTGCATGGCAGATGCAGTTTAATGTGGATAAATGTGAGGTTATCCACTTTGGTAGCAAAAACAGGAAGGAAGATTATTGTCTAAATGTTGTCAAGTTGGGAAAAGGGGAAGTACAACGGGATCTGGGGGTCCTTGTTCATCAGTCAATGAAAGTAAGCATGCAGGTACAGCAGGCAGTGAAGAAAGCAAGTGCATGTTGGCCTTCATAACTAGAGGAGTTGAGTATAGGATCAAAGAGGTCCTTCTGCAGTTGTACAGGGCCCTAGTGAGACCACACCTGGAGTATTGTGTGCAGTTTTGGTCTCCAAATTTGAGGAAGGACATTCTTGCTATTGAGGGCATGCAGCATATGTTCACAAGGTTAACTCCCGGGATGGCTGGACAGTCATATGCTGAGAGAATGGAGCGGCTGGGCTTGTATACGCTGGAATTTATAAGGATGAGAGGGGATCTTATTGAAACATAAGATTATTAAGGGTTTGGACACGCTAGAGGCAGGAAACATGTTCCCAATGTTGGGGGTGTCCAGAACCAGGTGCCACAGTTTAAAAATAAGGAGTAAGCCATTCAGAACGGAGATGGGGAAACACTTTTTCACAGAGAGTTGCGAGTCTGTGGAATTCTCTGCCTCAGAGGGCGGTGGAGGACGGTTATCTGGATACTTTCAAGAGAGAGCTAGATAGGGCTCTTGAAGATAGCGGAGTCAGGGGATATGGGGAGAGGGCAGGAACGGGGTACTGATTGAGGATGATCAGCCATGATCACATTGAATGGCGGTGCTGGCTCGAAGGGCCATGTGGCCTACTCCTGCACCTATTGTCCTGCACATCTCAAATAGTCGCCTGTTGGAGCCTCTCGGTATCCACCCCATTCCTCTCAGAACTCGAAACATCGCTGCACTCTTACACCCCAGACCTCACGAAAGGCAGAGAAAAGTCGGCCACATGTGCTGTTCAAGGTCTGAAAAGTGAAGGTGCTGTGAGTGCAGTAACAATGGTCGAGAGTAGGAGTGCCCTGCACTTTACCCAAGTAAATGAATCTCAGATCTCTTACCCAGGTAACCCAGGTCATCAGGTCTCAGATCGCCCTGGATGACCAGGGGTTAGCGGGCCCGGGTGGGGAGGGAGGTCGCGGCCCGGGGCCGAGCAGGCGGAGAGGGGCTTTGCTCCCCGGGCTCCGGCAACACACTTACCTCCCAGCGGCTTCAGCACGGCGGAGGCCAGGCCCTCCGGCGCCTCGCACAACATGGCTGCCCGACTGGCCGCTCACCATCCACCCTCGCTCCGCTCCGCGACCGGTCCCCGCCGCCGCCGCCGCCACATGAACCGGCCGGCCGGCCACTCTCCCCAGCACTTCCGGGGCCTTCCCGTGCAACGGGTTCGTCTGTCCGCAGAACTCGGAGGCTGCACAGAGCGTTCCGGCCTGCAATCCCTGCACGAAAAGGGGGGCTGGTTACCCGTTGCACACCAGCTTGCATCTATACCATGCTCCGAGGCACTGCTACCCAAAGTTCAAGTTCAAGTGAGTTTATTGTCATGTGTCCCTGATAGGACAATGAAATTCTTGCTTTGCTTCAGCACACAGAACATAGTAGGCATTTACTACAAAACACATCAGTGTGCCCATATATCATTATATAAATACATACACACATGAATAAATAAACTGATAAAAGTGCAAATAACAGATAATGGGTTATTAATGATCAGAGTTTTGTCCGAGCCAGGTTTAATAGCCTGATGGCTCCGCTATAGGATCTTTGCTGCTACCCCGCAAGCAAAAAGATGATGATGTCGGACGAGGAGTCAGAGCGCTTGTTCGGACGCTATAAGGGATGATGGTGGCGGTGGGTTTTCTGCCGAGTTGAGGGAATTCAGGGTCTTTAATAGCCGATGGGACAAAGGGGAAAATAACCATCAAACGACAGAAGTATCTGAGAGGAGTGGTGCAGCTGGATTTGGGATGATCTGCAACATGGAGGCTTTGGAGAGGGCGCAGAAGAGGTTTACCAGAATGCTGTCTGGATGTAGCTGCAGGGAGAGGTTGTTAATAAGTTCTAGGAGAAGAATTAGGCCATTTGGCCCATCAAATCAGGGGATACATCCTCCACAGTTGTACCCAGCCAAATCATCTAGCTATGCTATTTGTTTTACTGAGGTCATATCCCATTCATACAAACTCCAGAGAATGGAGGTTTAGTGCCTCAATCTCTCCGCATGTGACTCTCTATCCCAGAAACCAGTCTGCTGCTGCAGTCCCTCTATAGCAAATGCATCCATGTTGACTGCTCAGTCATGTTATGTTTTAGCTGTCATGTTATGTTTTAGGTTCAGTGTTATCGTGCAGGTTGGTAGAGGTTTGTCCACATGTATGACACATTCAACACATGTTTTAGTGAATGCGTCAATGATGGTTGAAGTTCAGCTTCTGAATGTCTACATATCCAAACATCATTTGACGTGAACATCTGGCCAGATTCTTTGTTTGCCAGTCCTAAAACTAAGCTAATATATTACCCCCAAAGCCAGGATCTATCATGCAGCATTTTAATCAATTCCTCTTGAATATCCAGGTACACAGGTTACCATTTATTCACTCTGCCTTTACACCCTCAATGAACTTTAATTATTTTTCCAAACACTGTTTCTATGTTATGGTGCTTGAATGTATAAAGAATTTCTAATTCTCCCACTTCTGCCACCTTAATATAACATTTTCCCACTAACAAATATAAGGCCAACCAGCAATTTAATCCAATCTAGAAATTTATGAAGGCACGAGTGGCAGGTTGGCCTGCTTTCTGTCTCCCTCATTTGGGAAATTTAGAGGATAACAACCATTGTATTCACTTTCCCTGCAGACGCCTTTAAGACTTTAGGAGAAGATGCAGGGAACTTGTCAGTGTTTAGTCTTATCAGTTTCTGACACTGAGAATACAAAGTTAAAAAGACTTATTAAAGGCAATATAATCATTGTAAAATTGTGGACAAATGGAGAACAGCTTGTGGCATGATCAAAGTCCATAGTTTGGTCGCTGCAGTGTTAAACTGTAAGAGTTTAGTGTACTACTCATCTAAAATTGGATATTGGATAAGTAGTCTGACAATGCTATAAATACACAAGTGAAATAGCAAAATGCATATACTGAAGGCAAGGAATCACGATTAGGTTTCGAAAACACCAGGGAAGCTAGGGTGAGAATTCATAATTAGAATTAGAGTTTAGAAGGATGAGAGGGCATCTTATTGAAACATATAAGATTATTAAGGGTTTGGACACGCTAGAGGCAGGAAACATGTTCCCGATGTTGGGGGAGTCATCAGGGGCCACAGTTTAAGAATAAGGGGTAAGCCATTTAGAACGGAGACGAGGAAACACTTTTCTCACAGAGAGTTGTGAATGTGGAATTCTGTGCCTCAGAGGGTGGTGGAGGCCGGTTCTCTGGATACTTTCAAGGGAGAGCTAGATAGGGCTCTCAGCGGACTCAGGGGATATGGGGAGAAGGCAGGAACGGGATACTGATTGGGGATGATCACATTGAATGGCGGTGTTGGCTCAAAGGGCCGAATGGCCTGCTCCTGCACCCATTGTCTATTGTAATTGCATTAGGTAAGACACTAAGTGTAAAGCTCAGCAGTAATAAAGCACAACACATTAATTAAATGGAACAATACTGAATGAAAATCTAAAGAATCTTACCCTAAAGATAAATATATTGCAATAACCAAGCGTAATTAATGTAGCATCAATTTGTGCTCAGATATGAAACGCTCATGTATGTTTTTGATTAATGACCCACAGATGCTACCTCTCTGAATAACACGTTACTCTTGACAAAAATAGCGACCCTAGAGTCAGACTGTAGCCTGGGTGGAAGAGAGAGAGAGAGAGGGATACTTGGCGGAGCGATGGGAGGTGGGTCCCCTTTGGGTGGGTTTGATTGGTGGCGCGGTGGGTGCTGGGAGGTGGGTCTGATTGTGGCGCGGGGGATACTGGGAGGTGGGTCGGATTCGTGGCGCGGTGGGTGCTGGGAGGTCGGTCTGATTGATGGCGCGGTGGGTGCTGGGAGATGGGGTCGAATTGGTGGCGCGGGGGATACTGGGAAGTGGGTCGGATTGGTGGCGCGGTGGATGCTGGGAGGTGGGTCTGATTGGTGGCGCGGTGGGTGCTGGGAGGTGTGGCGGGATAACTTCCGGTCGGTGAGGCCTGCTGAAGTGCTGTGTAACTAACGCCGGGTGATTTTTGCCGCCGTCATGCCGGATCACCTGGGAAGTGACCAGCGTAAAGCCAAAGAGGAGTCCAAAGAAGAAGATAAGCCGATTCGAGGTGAGGGATAGATTCTCGGAGACTTTCTGGTGGGAGATCCGCGGCTGCGAAAGGAATGGGCCCATTGCTGTTGGTGGGAGGCTGAAAGAGGGTCCTGATCCGTAATGTCGCCCTCCCTGTCCCCCAGATGCTGCCTTGCCTCTGAGTTACTCCAACACTTTGTTTTGGAGACACATAAGGAACTGCCGATGTTGGAATCTTGCGCGAAAACCAAAGTGCTAGAGGATAGAAACAGAAATTAGGTGCAGGAGTAGGCCATTCGGCCCTTCGAGCCTGCACCGCCATTCAATATGATCATGGCTGATCATCCAACTCCGTATCCCGTACCTGCCTTCTCTCCATACCCTCTGATCCCCTTAGCCACAAGGGCCACATCTGACTCCCTCTTAAATATAGCCAATGAACTGGCCTCAACTACCCTCTGTGGCAGAGAGTTCCAGCGACCCACCACTCTCTGTGTGAAAAAAATTCCTTCTCATCTCGGTCCTAAAGGATTTCCCCCTTATCCTTAAGCTGTGACCCCTTGTCCTGGACCTCCCCAACATCGGGAACAATCTTCCTGCATCTAGCCTGTCCAACCCCTTAAGAATCTTGTAAGTTTCTATAAGATCCCCTCTCAATCTCCTAAATTCTAGAGAGTATAAACTGAGTCTATGCAGTCTTTGTTCATAAGACAGTCCTGACATCCCAGGAATCAGTCTGGTGAACCTTCGCTGCACTCCCTCTATGGCAATAATGTCCTTCCTCAGATTTGGAGACCAGAACTGTACGCAATACTCCAGGTGTGGCCTCACCAAGACCCTATACAACTGAAGTAGAACCTCCCTGCTCCTATACTCAAATCCTTTTGCTATGAAAGCTAACATACCATTGGCTTTCTTCACTGCCTGCTGTACCTGCATGCCTACTTTCAATGACTGGTGTACCATGACACCCAGGTCGCGCTGCATCTCCCCTTTTCCTAATGGGCCACCATCGGTTTTCCTATTTTTGCCACCAAAGTGGATAACCTCACATTTATCCACATTATACTGCATCTGCCAAACATTCACCCAGCCTATCCAAGTCACCTTGCATTCTCCTAGCATCCTCCTCACAGCTAACACTGCCCCCCAGCTTAGTGTCATCCGCAAACGTGGAGATATTGCCTTCAATTCCCTCATCCAGATCATTTATGTATATTGTAAATAGCTGGGGTCCCAGCACTGAGCCTTGCGGTACCCCACTAGTCACTGCCTGCCATTGTGAAAACGACCCGTTAACTCCTACTCTTTGCTTTCTTTTTGCCAGCCAGTTCTCTATCCACATCAATACTGAACCCCCAATGCCATATGCTTTAAGTTTATATACTAATCGCTTATGTGGGACCTTGTCGAAAGCCTTCTGGAAGTCCAGATACAGCACATCCACTGGTTCTCCCCCATCCACGCTACTAGTTACATCCTCGAAAAATTCCACAAGATTCGTCAGACATGATTTACCTTTCGTAAATCCATGCTGACTTTGTCCAATGATTTCACCACTTTCCAAATGTGCTGCTATCCCATCTTTAATAACTGACTCTAGCAGTTTCCCCACTACCGATGTTAGACTAACTGGTCTGTAATTCCCCGTTTTCTCTCTCCCCCCCTTCTTAAAAAGAGGGGTTACATTCTTTTCTCAATCCTCAGGAACTACTCCAGAATCTAAAGAGTTTTGAAAGATTATCACTAATGCATCCACTATTTCCGGAGCTACTTCCTTAAGTAGGGATGCAGCCTATCTGGCCCTGGGGATTTATCGGCCTTTAATCCATTCAATTTACCCAACACCACTTCCCGACTAACCTGGATTTCACTCAAGTACTCCTTTGACCTACGGTCCCCTGCTATTTCCGGCAGATTATTTATGTCTTCCTTAGTGAAGACGGAACCAAAGTAGTTATTCAATTGGTCCGCCATATCCTTGTTCCCCATGATCAACTCACCTGTTTCTGACTGCAAGGGACCTACATTTGTTTTAACTAATCTCTTTCTCTTCACATATCTATAAAAACTTTTGCAGTCAGTTTTTATGTTCCCTGCCAGTTTTCTTTCATAATCTATTTTTCCTTTCCTAATCAAGCCCTTTGTCCTTCTCTGCTGGTCTCTGAATTTCTCCCAGTCCTCTGGTATGCTGCTTTTTCTGGCTACTTTGTACGCATCATCCTTTGCTTTGATACTATCCCTGATTTCCCTTGTTATCCACGGATGCACTACCTTCCCTGATCTATTCTTTTGCCAAATTGGGATGAACAATTTTTGTAGTTCATCCATGCAGTCTTTAAATGTCTTCCATTGCGTATCCACCGTCAACCCTTTTAGAATTGATTGCCAGTCAATCTTGGCCAATTCACGTCTCATACCCTCAAAGTTACCTTTCCTTAAGTTCAGAACCATTGTTTCTGAATTAACAATGTCACTCTCCATCCTAATGAAGAAATCATGAGATCCTAAGGATCTCAGTGGATCAGACAGCATCCGTGGAAAGAATCTGGACTGACGACGTTTTGCATCAGCACCCTTTGATGAAGGGTGGCCTGGCCTGGCCTGCTGAGTTCCTCCAGCTTATTCTTCAATAAAAACGATCTGGTCTTTATAGCAATGTTACAAAATTTTGAGATTTCAAAAATCAAGTCTGCAATTTATCCCATCAGATAAAAAGAAGTTTAATTTGACACCTAATTCACTTTCATATCTTCAGTATTAAGAAAGTTATGACCATTTTCATACTCGGAAATTAGCATCTTGTTCCCCATTGCCTTTCAATTGACTTAATACAAAAGCTGTGATCTAGAACAGTCAAAAGCCCATAACTTAAAAATTAAGAGCTCAATGAAATTGTCAGCTGTTATAGATTGAAGCATTCTGAAACAAATATGAAACAATCTTACTTGGATGACCTGAAATTAAAGCATATAATTAGTTATCTAATTGTAGCTAATTACAAAATTCAATGAGTAGATCTAAACATCTATCCATTTCTTGAGAAAAGATAAACTTTTTTTAAATTGCCTAAGAATCCAAATAACATTCACACAATAGTCCACAATATAACATAATTTTTAAATCTCATTTTCATGAATTTATAGGCCAAATGGAAGGAATTAAGTGCTTAATGCCTGTAAATTAATGGCCATTTAAATCAACAGTGAAGCGGTGAAGTCAGTATGAAAAATACAGCCGGTTCATACATTTTTTTTTGTCCCCTTCTTGCAACATGAAAATGTTATTAAAGCCTTCCTAAAAACCAAGTTTTTATGTAAAAATAAACTCTGTAGCTTCTTTTATCGCCTACGTTAGGTCCGTTCTGCTGTCGGTGTTCAGAGCTTTAGAAGATGATTTTTAAACTACTGTAGTTAATAAATAATCTAACTTAGTTTAAAAATACCTTTATGAATGAAATGTCGGAGCGATTTCTCTTTAGCGACAAAATCGCCCGACATGGATCGACTTGGACTGCCTAGAAAAAAATCGGCATTTTAAACCCGCCCCCCTCTGAAAGGCGCCAAAGTCGCGCACACGGGGAGCGGCAGAACTGCAGCGCTGCTAAAGGTAGGTATTGTAACATACCTAGTCTTTACTACTTCCCTCCTTGACCCTAGCTTAACAAGATATACATTCATTAGATTCCTCCCCTCTTCTCACAAACATTCTCATTTTTCTCTAACTTCTCTATTTTGACCTGCACGCTCTTGGAACCCATGCTGTTTGTTCTCCGCTCCATTATCCCAATAAATTCCAATTTACACAGTTCCAGGAGGACACTGCAGATACTGAATACTGCAGATGTTGGAAATATGAAATGGAGATGAAAATCCTGGAAGTTTGCAACAGATCAGATAACAGCTGTAGCGAAAGAAACAGTTAATGTTTGTATTGATCTTTTATCAGAACTGATAGAGGCTGCCACTGGTCCAGTGCCTTGCATTATTAATCTGGAGTCGTGAGCCCAGATCTCACCACCCAGCAATGCCCATGATCTCTGATTTAAAATTAATATTCCCTCCTTAGTCCCCATATTGCCTGTTTTTATTAATGGTTCTTCCTCAAGCTGTTGTAGCTTCCCAATATGCACATTTTTCCTGGATATCCTTATTTGAGTTTCTGATCAAGTTTCCTTTCATGCTGCAGTATTATCACCGTTCGCAGTCATTATCATGATCCTTTATGATTGTGACAATGACAATCGACCCTCCTTGACCTAGCTACAGCCTATTGCAAGATCATGAAACCAGTTATTCATAATCTTCTCCACTTGTCAAATTGTGGACCATGAGTTCTATTCTGATCAATCCAGTTAAAGAGGAAGTTTACAATGGCTATTCTTCCTGTGCTTGCACCTTTGCCTGTAGTAGTCCTCAGTGAATGACCTGCACCCCATCTTATTTTAAGTGCTGGATGATGTCACATAAAGACATGGAATTCATTGTCATAAACTCCATAATGACATCAATTTTATTGAAATTCATTTTTGCTCACCTGGGGTTACACAAAAAGCTGGAGAAACTCAGCGGGTGCAGCAGCATCTAAGGAGCGAAGGAGATGGGCGACGTTTCGGGTCGAGACCCTTCTTCAGACCACCTGGTGTTGGAAGTCAACAAATATGAGCCTGAGAATTACCGTTTCTACTTTCTCTCCTGAGATCTTTATCAAAGCCTTTGTTATCCCTGTCAAAAGCTGTGCAAATGAACTTTTATCCTTCTGAATGAGGATATTCCATATTCTGTCAACTATATCAAAGCACGCATCACGTTTCAGCCACCCAGCACCTTACTCATCATTCTCTCCTGGTTAGGAAAGCTCTGATTTCCTTTTTAAATTGAACTCTTTTTGCATGTCTCCTTTTGATTTGCCCCACCGTATCTCTCCAATGTTCACGACTGTCTGTCTCATTTCGGCCAGAACAATAGGCAGTAGGTGCAGGAGTAAGCCATTCGGCCCTTCGAGCCAGCACTGCCATTCAATGTGATCATGGCTGATCATCCACAATCAGTTCCCCGTTCCTGCCTTCTCCCCATATCCCTAGACTCCGCTGTCTTTAAGAGCTCTATCTAACTCTCTCTTAAATGTATCCAGGGAACCGGCCTCCACCTTCCTCTGAGGCAGAGAATTCCACAGTCTCACAACTCTCTGTGTGAAAAAGTATTTCCTCATCTCTGTTCTAAAGGGCTTACCACTTATTCTTAAACTGCGGCCCCTAGTTCTGTACTCCCCCAACATTGGGAACACTGCCTCTAGCGTGTCCAACCCCTTAATAATCTTATATGTTTCAATAAGATCCCCTCTCATCCTTCTAAATTCCAGAGTATACAAGCCCAGCCGCTCCATTCTATCAACATATGACAGTCCCGCTATCCCGGGAATTAACCTTGTGAACATACACTGCACTCCCTCAATAGCAAGAATGGCCTTCCTCAAATTTGGAGACCAAAACTGACTGTACACAATACTCCAGGTGTGGTCTCTCTTCCTCTCTCATTTATTTTCTCTCCTGTTTCCTCTTGAGTTCCCCAAGTTACTGAGCTGAACTAAGTTCAAATGCTATTTTTTGAAGGTTTTATCTTTAAAATTAGAGTTGCATATAAAGCTCAAATCATTATTTGTTAATTTTCGTGACTAATTTAGCGATTTTCTTTAATTGATAGAAATGTATTTTCATTTCTAATTGTGCTTTTTCTTGGTTGAACTATAGCACTTGATGAAGGGGATATTGCCCTCCTTAAGACCTATGTAAGTACTGTGCCCACATTCTGCGGCCTGTTTTATTTTTGATCTTATTGGATTTATTTCCATTCTCTAATGTACATGCACAATGTTTATTGTTTGGCTACTTTTCTGAATGAATTTCTGCTAAAAGAAATATCCTAATGGATCAACATTTATACAGTTGCAAATGAACCAGAAAGTTTAATCTTCTGTGCCCTCAATTATTTGAAACTGGATTATAGTCAACTTCTCAAAAAATGATGTAAACGAAAGCATGGATATCAATCCTGCCAAAGAATACTGTAACAGGTACAGCATGGTTGTGAATATTGGGTAAGGATAAGATCGGATATAACTGTTATATCACAAGGCTTAATAAATTGCCATTGGTCAGCGTGTAAGTGCACACATGAGTAATTTAGTTTACACTTCAAGTATAAAGGCTGTGGATCTGAACTGTAGCAAAGTATCAATGGGCCATAGAGTTTGCTCACCAACACTAATCTGACACCGCACACCAAATACTCTGATCTTCTGTTTCCTAGTACCTACGTGAAAAAGGGTGTATCGTGAATGGTGAATAAAGTGGCAGATCCGGCGGTACTTTCCCCAGAATGTCTTGCTAGCCCTTTAGTTGCAACCAGATAGTCTTTGAACAGTTTGGAAGTGTTTCTCTTAATCACACATTTTTTTCTGAGTCTTTATTTTTGTATTTTCTCAATATTAAAAAAATGTAAGGCAAACAATTAACTAATAACTTCTTAGTTAATTTATGACAAAGAAAAATAAGGAATCCACTTACCCTCACATTTTACTTGCATTAGTCATGGCTGAGGTAAAGTTGAAGAACTTCTCTGCTGCCTAGTTTGTCTGGCTTTTGTCTTTCTAGTCAGATGGATCGATCTTTTCGCAATTGTTGGCCAGATGTGAGCATGAACCAGTAATGCAATTTCAGAGGAGACAATGGGAAAATCCATAATCCAGTTTAAAAACCCAAAGTCAGATTGAAATGACTGCCAGTAGGAATGTTCTTTTCTCTTTAACCCTTTTTACCCCCCTCCCTTAGCAATGCAGCTTGCAGTGTATGAAAGAGATTGTTTTGTCGAGCTGGCCTATTTCCCTCAAATTAACAGAGCTTTTTCCAATGATGTTGTACGGGATTGGTGATGTCAAAGAAGCAACAAGGATTTTGTGTAAATTGACAGTAACGCGAAGCGTGCAGGGGGTCCAGCGACCCAAAGGCAATCGTGTGGTTAAGGATATCTATTGCCTAAACACACAAGTGCTCACGCCGCTGAGAGCTAAGAATGTGGGAGAACTTATCAATAGCAACGAGACACTCAGCACAGGATTGAAGGAACTTTTCAAACATTTATCTACAATGATCAGGTCTTAGTTGTGTGCTCCCATAGTCCCATTTTGCAGCAAACTGTCTGGTCCAGTCTCATTTCCGCATCTGCCTAACAAGAACTTGAAAGCGCCACATTCCAATTAAGAAACAACAAATCTGGTGAGCACAAGATATTCCTTATGAAGTATAAATATATAGAGCAGAGGAGTCAAAATCATAAATCCCAAACCTCATCGCCTATGCCCGGGAAGAAGAGGGTTTTCCCGGCAATCTTGCAATCATAAGATTGTAAGGTGACAAATGTGTTTGAGATAACTACAGAGGGTTCACCTTGTTAAAGAAGGAACTGCAGATGCTGGAGAATCGAGGGTTACACAAAAAGCTGGAGAAACTCAGCGGGTGCAGCAGCATCTAAGGAGCGAAGGAGATGGGCGACGTTTCGGGTCTCGACCCGAAACGTTGCCTATCTCCTTCGCTCCTTAGATGCTGCTGCACCCACTGAGTGTCTCCAGCTTTTTGTGTAACCCCAGAGGGTTCACCTTGTTGTCTGCTTCAGGAAGGTCATTGCTAACACCAGCCACCTTTTCAGTTGCTGAAGAGTTGCTTCCCAAATTGCACTTAGGATTCTGTCCAGTTGGTGGCACAATGGACATTATTTTCACCATATTACAAATCAGAGGTTCAGCAAACAGCATTAACCACTACATATGGCTTTTTTTTACTGCAGAGAAGTCTGCTTCTACCAATGAAAAATAATCTTGAACAATCTTCCCAAATTTATCAGCCTGATAGTATGTCACCATTTTTATATCTGCTTCCCAATGTCATGCAAGCCATGATCTTACGGTCTGCATATCTCGTTGCAGAATCAGATCTTGCATGAGTGTGTTATTAACACCTTCTCAAACTTTCTTTTCCTGATGTTGCTCTTCACCAACAAGTTTCCTGTTGGAGCGGATTTAGCGTATAGGACAAATGGGAATCTGAACAATATATGTCACATTCGCTCCAGACCACGGTTACTTCAACTTCAGTCAGTGAGCTGCATTACATGCCCGCATCTGCACTTATTCAGTGACTGAGGTCGAAGTCATCATTCGCTGATACATACATGAAACCTGGCCTTGTAATCAACACCACTTTTGTTCTGTTGTGGAACACCAGACTCCGACAGTAAACGTACTTGACCAGACCCCTGAAAACTTGGGTCAATTGCAACAGTTCAGGAGCAACCTCTCAACAAAGGCATAATTGAAAGAATCCACCATCTTCCCACAATTTGCAGGACAACCTTTCATTACCTGAGACTAAACATGTTTTCAGACTCGTGATTCTTCACTATAATTCTTGTTCTTCACCATGTTTCTACAGCTAGCACTTCAAGTTGTTGGAGGGACAGTTCCGATGTTATGCGGCAGAACCCACTTGTTTTCTCCAAAATGACCAAAGGGCTATTGTGTTCCCCACATCATTAGAAGTTTTTACGCATCTGATTTCCTAACACATTGAATGGTATATTACACCAGGGTGCCATTACACAGTATGATGTGACCGCTGTACTTTACATTGTCTTCTCTTGTAGGGTCAGAGTACCTATTCCAGGCAGATCAAGCAAGTGGAGGATGACATCCAACAGCTTCTCAAGAAAATTAACGAATTGACTGGTACGATTAAATAAAGTCGCAGTTGCTGTTGAATAAAGTCAAGGCATTTGGTGCAAGATACCTGCAAGTGCAAACGTGTTGTGTTTTGGAACAATTTTAAAGACAAATTTTCTTACAAAGGGTGGTGGTTGTATGGAACATGCTGCCAGATGAGGTACAGTGCCCTCCATAATGTTTGGGACAAAGACCCATCATTTATTTATTTGCCTCTGTACTCCACAATTTGAGATTTGTAATAGAAAAAAATCACATGTGGTTAAAGTGCACATTATCAGATTTTATTAAAAGGTATTTTTATACATTTTGGTTCAACCATGTAGAACTTACAGCTGTGTTTATACATAGTCCCCCTATTTCAGGGCACCATAATGTTTGGGATCATGGCTTCATAGGTGTTTGTAATTGCTCAGGTGTGTTTAAATGCCTCCTTAATGCAGGTATAAGAGAGCTCTCGGCACCTAGTCTTTCCTTCAGTCTTTCCATTATCTTTGGAAACTTTCCATCACCTTTTATCAACATAAGGACCAAAGTTGTGCCAATGAAAGTCAAAAAAGCCATTATGAGACTGAGAAACAAGAATAAAACTGTTAGAGACATCAGCCAAACCTTTAGCTTACCCAAATCAACTGTTTGGAACATCATTAAGAAGAAAGAGAACACTGGTGAGATTGCTAATCGAGACAGTGAAGGTCAGCGGCAGTGGTGGCCCCGGGGAGGCAGTGAGATTCAGCGGTTTCAGTGGTCCGGGCCTGGGAAGGCAATGAGGGTCGTAGAAAAGCAGTGGATATTGTAGCTGGTCCTGGTGGTGGTCAGGCAGGCGACGCCGTAGTCCAGTGGTGGAGCTCCGGGCCTGTGGGTGGGCGGTCGAGTTGAGGAGTGTCGGTGGAGGGCTCGAGGCAGGCAAGCCTGTGATCTTTGGTAGAGGTAGATTTTGGTCCCTGAAAATTGGATTTTTGGACCTTGAAATCCAAGAAGAGTCCTTGAAGAGTCTTTGAATTTATAGCTGTTCCAAGTGTTCTCTGAAATTAGACCAATTCGTTGATATTTTAAAATGGCTTTGCCAATTTGAGCTAGATTTATAAACTGCTGGGTTAAGAATTGTGATTTTTGCTATTCCTCAATACAGGTTTGTAGGCTAATTGGTTTGGTATAATTGTAAATTGTCCCTAGTGTGTGTAGGATAGTGTTAGTGTGCAGGGATCGCTGATCAGCGTGGACTCGGTGGGCTAAAGGACCTGTTTCCATGCTGTGTCTCTAAACTAAGCTAAACTTGAGCAACTGTGTGAACTACCAAACTGCCTATAATCAATCAACCTTTCTCTTGTACAAGATTCGTCAAGCTTTTAATATTTTCTTGTGCCACTTAATAATGGTCAGCAAAAAAAGACACTAAGTGCCAGAGTAACTCAAGGAATCAGGCAGCATCTCTGGAGAACATGAATAGGAGAAATATGAGGTTGAGACATTTCTTAAGTCTGAAGAAGGAACCTGACCCGAAACCTCACCTATCCATGTTCTCCAGAGATGCTGTCTGACCTGGTGAGTTACTCTGGCACTTTGTATTTTCCTTTATAAACCAGCATCTGCAGTTTCTTGTATCTCCAGTAATGGTCAGTTGCTGTGCAAACAAGCTGACCTCAGTGTAGTACCGAGAGAACTGCACTGAGATACTGATGGTTGGATGACATGTTAAATCAAGGCTGCATTTGTTCTCTTGGTTGGGCATAAACGATCTCACAGCACTATTGCAAATAAAAAAACAAGCAAGTTTATACTGGTGAACTGATTTATGCTGATTCGACAATCTAAATCTCTGAAATGTATTAGTTTGCCATTAGCACATGGCTTTTTGTGAGAATTTGTAACATGCAAATGTATAACAAATTCCAGAGACCACAGTTCAGAATACTTAATTGACTATAAAATTGCTTTGGTCTAACCTAAGGACAAAATGTAGAATACAAATTCATATTGCTCCTTCACATGTGGTTTTCAGTCAATAACAGCAGTCATATAAAGAATTTCCTCCTGCGGTTTCCAATTTATATATCGGAATTGAAATCATGCATGAAAAGTAATACAATTTGAAGTCACATTCTAAGAATTGGTTTAATATCACCTTACTGTGTAGTTTTACTTTGTTTGTTTGTGGCATTTTAACACGCTTTTAAAGATTGCCTTCTTTTGTGTAGGTATCAAAGAATCTGACACTGGTTTGGCTCCTCCAGCATTGTGGGACTTGGCAGCAGACAAACAGACTCTTCAGAGTGAGCAGCCTTTACAAGTTGCAAGGTAAGAATTCTGAAAGATTCCAGTTCCCACAGAAGAAGGAGCTCATGTCTTATATGTATGCTATTCTTTTCCCCCTTGTCATACTGAGCCTGTAATTTGTGTACATCCTTACTTTAACTGGGACACATATTGAGCAATTTAATTGAGAGATATAAAATAGATAGACACCCGAAGCAGGGTAAACAGTAAAAAGTTATTCCCCCTAACAGAGAGATTCGTAAATAGGAAACAGATTTAAATCAATGTGAATAGTAGAGGAATGTTAAGGAGAAAATATTAATCAGGATCTTCAGTTAACTCTCTGAAAGATTAGTGAAAGGAAATCCTCACCAGGTTGTAATTAGTATCTGGATAAGCACTTGAAAAGCTATAATGTGCAGAATTGTGGATTGAGTCTGGGACATGTGATTATATTTAAGCCCTTTTTGGCTAACATGGATATGAGGGGCTGAAAGGCTGCAATGTGCTAGAAACTTCCATGATTCTTTGAACTGCTGTCCATTTCTTGAGAATAGAGAGAGTTGCAATATTTTTCGAAGACATTTAAAGTTATGAAGGATATTGTGAGGAGTATTATCTCGAATGGAGGGAATATATTTGTACTAAAGTTTTGATTTTTATTTAACAGAACTACTTGGAAATTGAATAGTTTATGGTGAAGAGTAGTTGAGCAAGTCAATTGCATTTTAAGGGATAGTAGACAAACCTCTGAAATTAAGGTAAAGGCAATTTGACTGTTCAGGGCAGTTCTGGATAATGACCTTTAGCCAACTAATTTGTGTACTAATTTGTGTATAACTAATTAGCCAACAAACCTTATCCTGTAGCTGGAGGTAAAATAAATTTTAATAGCCACTGAAACAAGTAGAATGGCAAAACCTTACCGTGATTCCAAATATGAGTCATTTTCATTCACAATTTTCACAGAACAATCGCCTGAGCATTGTTACAGAACAGACAAATCTGTGTTGGGCAGAGTTAAGAATGAGAAGACATGTCTGATACAATTTTTAGAGCTTTCTGTAATATGAATAGATCCGGTATCATTCTCCTCCTAAGAACATTTTTGAATCAAAGCAAATATCCGGGTTTGATAAGCCGCATCTTGGAAAATGATAGAAAAAGTAATTAGTTTGATTCTGTTCAAGAAGATTTTTGTTTCTTGAAGTAGGATGCTGTGTGTGTATCAATTGTTCCACCAGATTTGTTAAGATTCCTACTTCCATCAAGGAAGATTAATTACATTAAGTTGTCTCCAAATGAAAAACAGGGTAATGGGACTGACTGTATATATTGACAACGTGCTAGTTCAGATTTGATGGGCTGAATAGCTCCCTTCTTTGCCAATGTGACCTTCCAAGTCTTTTCAGTATGTCCCAAAACAATTTACAGCTAATGAAGTGATTTTGAAATGTAGCCAGCATTGTTAGTAAGAGAAGATAAGAGCCAATTTGCAAGCTCCCTGCTTTTTTTTTAACTGTTGCTAACATAGATAGAAAGCTGGGTTGGAAACACGTTTATGAAATGGAGGTGACTTTGTTACATTGAAAAATCACCCTTCCTTAAGTTGCATTGGTAATCATTTGGTTTGATTGGTAATCATGTATAGTCTTTTCGCGAACTGGATAGCACACACCAAAAATAATTCACTGTACCTCAGTACATGTGACAATAAACTAAACTATAAACTATGCTAATGTTGACTTTTATTTTTATTACTGTAATTTTACTTGATCCAATTTAATTTTACCCTTCCAATGGGGCATATGATTTTTCACATTGCTGCATTTCTGAAATAGTATTTTGACATTGGTTAAGTAGCTCAGTGAAGTCCAGCATTGACACTAATACAAATGCAAGCTCATGATTACAGATTGACACTGAAGCTTATTGACAAGATGACTAAGATTTTTTTTCTTTTTACAGATGTACAAAGATCATTAATGCAGATTCTGAAGATCCCAAGTACATAATTAATGTGAAGCAATTTGCAAAATTTGTGGTTGATCTAAGTGACCAGGTGGCTCCTACTGATATTGAGGAAGGAATGAGAGTTGGGTAGGACCAAACTTTTAATTTTCATGCTGACATGTACACTTTTTATGTTTAGTTTTTGGTAAATTGCATTAATGTAAGGCAATCTTAGACTTACATCAACATTTAAGAATTACATCAAGAGTTGATTAACATTCATTATATATGAATATTTCATACAATTAGATATCTGATATTTTATTGCAAACTGTGCCATATTTTAAAATATTACTTTAAACATTGCAGTGTGGATCGAAACAAGTACCAGATACATATTCCACTGCCACCAAAGATCGATCCTACTGTTACCATGATGCAGGTAAATTCAATGTCTACATCATCCAGAGAGAAGATATTAGGTTAGATGAGGTAAACTAAGGTTGGTCAAAGAGGATAGAGAAATGCAATTTTTGAGAAAATTCCAGTAATTGTTTATACTATAATATCATGTAAGAGCAGGTTGTTGGATTGTTGGAAGCGATTGTTGGATAGAGGCAAGACTTAAAGGACCACTGAGTCCACTGTGACTTATAGAACTGAAGATGGTTATGGGGGTGAGGTTGAGGTCAAGCTGGAGTTGAACAAGATTGTAAAATAAGCAAATTGGAAATTGACAGAACATGGGATGAGTGAACAGACTTTGATATGTGACAACTCGGCTGTGGATGGTAGAAGTGGAGGGTAGAGTGAAAAGGCCACCCGGGAGAGGTGGAGATATGGTTAACATATGATTAAAGAACTAGGTTTGCCATCATAATTTGAAATCAAACTTAAAGTGCTACGTGAATTTAATGACAAAATTACTAATAAAACAACATTCTATTTGGTTACAATTTTAATTAAACAAGTAATTTGACTTATGACTGGACAATGATAATTTTTTAAGCTGCTTTCAGTGTATTGAATGTGCTTCATTAATTATATTTTAGAGCTATGTGGAGTAATAATTTGACGTGTCCGGCATTGGGAAGAAGCATTTTCAAAGATATTTTTATGCTCTAGGTTTTAATCCCTTTATGTAACTAATTCTGCAATGGCCTTTCAGGTGGAAGAAAAGCCAGATGTTACCTACAGTGATGTGGGTGGCTGCAAAGAACAGATTGCAAAATTGCAAGAAGTTGTGGAAACTCCTTTGCTACATGTAAGTATAATTTTTAGTGTAATACTTTATTGTATGAATTGCATGTGATTGGGATATTAATTTTTGCTTATAGATTTAAACAAAACTGAAAAATACTCCCAAGACTTACTTGAAAAAGTTTCATTTAAACCGTGTAAAACTTCATGTCAGCCATAGAAAAACTTGCGTCTTCATTTTGCTTTAAGAATCCCACGTGTGGCTTTCAAATTAAACACATAAACTACGGGCCAGTCACCTTTGTGACAATGTGGTGGTGACCTCATAATTTTTTTTATATGTATGATTTTGACTAAGAGCCTATTGGTATTATACATTTCAATTTATATTTTTTGTAAAAATAAAGTTTATGCGTTTCTTAAACCTTTTGCAGCAGAAAGTATATAATTTTGCCCAAAATTAAAAAGGCCCAAGATAAACACAGAATGAACTAAAAATAATCATGTACAATTCAAGCTTTTTACATGATGTCTGTGTTTTATTTGGTTTAATTATGCAGTGGCATCTGTATTTTGGTTTGGTTTCATGAACAATGAAGCCATGAAAGCATCAAGAAAGTCCAAAATCTAAAAGTCTAACTGGGAAAATATATATTCTATGAAATGTGCTCGTTTTTCCTTAAATGTCAAAACTGCTGTAGTAATTACGCGCTGTTCCACTAAGTGGAATACTCACACTGAGCAAGAAAGCATGAGAGCTCACTCGTTGATTTAATTTGCAGCCAGAGCTTTTTGTAAACCTTGGTATTGAACCACCAAAAGGAGTGCTGCTCTTTGGACCACCTGGAACAGGCAAGACCCTCTGTGCTCGAGCTGTGGCTAATAGGACCGATGCTTGCTTCATTAGAGTGATAGGATCGGAACTGGTGCAGAAGTACGTCGGAGAGGTAAATAATGCTATCTTTTTATTATTGTGACAGAACTCATTCCTAAAAGTTGATGACACAAACCCATCTATAGGAATATTATCTCTGAGGATCAGTCTTTTTCCTGGGATATTGAAAGATTTCTAAAAAAGTTGATCTAAAAATAAAAATGACTGGAAATATCCAGCGAGATATTTGACATTTCTGACATTTAATTGACAATTCCCCCCCTCTCCAAAGAAACTAATGAAATATTACAGTTAAACAGTAAAAACTGACCAGTTGTGATAAAAAATGGTGAAATCAATGTTGAGGTCTGAGATCTGAACTATAATGTGTCTAGTTGGAAGATGACGTGGTTTTCAGTGTTTCCAGCATTTTCTGTTTATGTTAGAAGGAAACCACAGTTCGGCAAGAAAGAAGAAAGGCATCTTGGAAATACTAGTGTGGGAAGTTATCCGAATAGATATGGTGAAATTGTAGTACTGAAAACAGAATTGCATACTCATTTCAGCTCCCCTTTAATAGAACCTCTGTAAGATGCTGGATAACTGCAATGGTGAAAGGTCTTCCACCAAGGCTGCCATTGTACTAAATAACTTGAATCCTTTTTGTTCTCTGTATAGTTAAAGTTGCCTTTCACCAAATTAATACACAGCAATTTTTATGTAGATTCGGATAAAGACAACTTTTTTTTGTTTTTTAGGGTGCTCGAATGGTTCGTGAACTTTTTGAGATGGCCAGAACAAAAAAGGCGTGCTTGATTTTCTTTGATGAGATTGATGCAATTGGAGGTATTGTATTTAACTTCAGCATCCTTTTGCTGCCATCTGATGGTTTGATTTATTTTTTCTGAAGATTTTTATAAGTTGGTACATCCTTTGTGATATTAAAACATTATTATACACTATACCACCAATATGTAATAGTAATTTGGATCCAGTATCTACTTCAACAAAATTGCTGTTAATTTGCTTCCTTACTGAAATCTCAAACAATATTTCAAATGGGGGGAAAAAAAATTCAATATTATTTAGTGTTGTAAGAGAGCGCGTATTGGCGTGTATTCCCCATGTCCGTACAAGGTTAACTATTGAATTATGTAGACAAAGAATGATTTTCTTTTATTAATAGTTCTTCCGGATGGTAATAGTGAGATAAGAGCATGGTGTGGGACTTTGAGCATTTTTGAGACATTTAATGCATACAATTAAATGAATCTTTCATATTTACCCTAATGTACCAAGTTTCCCCAGTCTTGGGAGACTCAATAGCTGAAGGTAGGCACAAACAACTATGTGATAAAGATAGGTATTCCCTGTTGATCCCTACCAGACATGCACACATGGATACACTCAAGCAAGCGCGCGCACACACACACACACACACACACACACACACACACACACACACACACACACACACACACACACACACACACACACACACACACACACCCCCCCCCTTAAAAAATGCACTCTGGTCAATATCAGGGCTTAGATTTCTCAGATTAAATAGTCTAATTAGTTGTGTTGCATCTTGGAACCATACAGTATGGAAATTGGCACTTTGGCGCAACTCGTCTATGCCAGGGTGGAAGGGCCTGTTTCTGTACTGTTTGACTACGTAATCTATACATAACTAAAACTCTGATCTTGTGCTCTTCTGGTTTGTGCGGTTTTTCTATTTGCGCAAAAACGGTACGCGATAGCGCTACGATTTTTCGCCAGCTCATTCGTCGTTCTTCTGTGCTGAGAGTGCACCAGGTTTCGTCCCGATCAGTGGCTTATTGTAAAAGTTGGCAAGGTTTAAAAATCTTAAAAAACGCGCATGCGCAGATTGATCTCCTCTCCTGCCATTCAGCGCAGTGTGGATTAGTCTCTTCTCCTGTCACTCCCCGGAATGATCCGCCCCTTCCTGCACCATCGAGTCTTTACTGGAGCTTAGGGTGGCTCCAACCGGTCTCCAAACCGACACAATGTTCGGAGGGACCGGAAGCAACCCAGCCCTGCGTGGAGTTACCGATGTCGCCAAACGGAAAGTGGAGACTCTGATCCCGGTGGAGGAGAACGACCAGCGCCTGCTATGAGTCCCCATCGCACCGTAAGCTCCAGCCCCTTCCCCTCTGGTCCCCCTCGCAGGCTCCTGCCCCCCTCCCCCGTGATACCCCCCTCTCCCATGTGGCTCTTCCCCGTCTTTTCTCCGAGCTTTCTCCCCTACGCCCACACACCCCCCTCCCCCCACAACCCTCCCGCCCACACACCCCCCTCCCCCCACAACACTCCTGCCCACACAACTCCAGGCGACACACCCTCACCACACACATCCCCCTCGCCCACAACCCCCTGCCCACACACCCTCCTCCCCCCCACATCCCCCCACACCCACACCCCCCTCCCCCCACACCACCCTCTCCCCACCTCCCCGGCCACACGCACCCCCCACCTCCCCTCCCACTCCACTTCCCTCTCCCCCTCCCCTCCCCTCCCACACATGAAGGGGAGGGTGAGGGAGTGCTAGGGGATATGAAGAAATGAGTCACTCTTGCGCAGTTGGGGGCTATGGGTGAGTGATGGAATATTGCGTTGGGGGAACGAGTGAGTGGTGGAATATTGCGTTGGGGGAACAGGTGAGTGGCGCAATATTGCGTTGGGGAATAGGTTGCATTGGGGGACCAGGCCTCCCGTGTGACTGAGACCCAACGGGTCCCACTTAGTCTAGTTATCATTACAATTATCTTGTTTTGTGTCAATATTAATATTCTGTTTTAGATATTTTGCGCATGCAATTGCATTTGACAAGTCTCTCTTTCCTCCAAGGTGCTCGTTTTGATGATGGTGCTGGAGGTGACAATGAAGTTCAGCGCACAATGCTGGAGCTTATTAACCAACTTGATGGGTTTGATCCAAGGGGTAACATTAAAGTACTGATGGCCACAAACAGGCCTGACACCTTAGATCCAGCTCTGATGAGACCTGGGCGTTTAGACCGAAAAATTGAATTTAGTTTGCCAGATCTTGAGGTATGGCAATGTTTTGTCAAATATATTCTGCATTTCACATAATTATAAGAACTAACTGGAGAATTGCATTAATTCTGACTTAATTTTTTTGGTTTGTTAATACAGTTTATGTTAATTTGTCATTTGATTTCTAGCACTGCCAATTTTATGATGCAATTATTTCTGCCATGAATGATGGTACAAAATGTATAGTTAAAGTTAAAAACGTATTCACCTTTATTTTGTGCAGGTGAATAACTGGATAACTGCCACTTCAGGATTACTGTGCAAACATAGAATTGCAAAGTTGCTTGTGGGACCTCTGCCATCTGCTCTCTGATGTTGAACCCCTTATGGATTATATTTTTTTAACATGTTTATTTTTATATTAATTTTTGAGTTTTTAATTTAAATTAGAAACATTCAGTACTTTACAAAGTCTTCAGGTGTTTTGTGGACGGTGGCTTGTTCTGAATCTCTAATATGTTAGGGGTTCACCATTGTTGAGGGGGATGGCCTCTCTTCACATGTGATTGTAGGGTGAGGTGTAGGAGTAAGAAAGATCTGCCTTTGGAAGTCATCGGCAACTACCCCAAATTATGAGCCAATGCTGCTTCCGTCCTGAAAAGTATCAACTCTGAAATTTTACTCTGGATATAAAAATCATGGTTTACATAAAATAATTGGTATTTGACTATTTCAGGGTCGAACTCACATTTTCAAAATCCATGCACGGAGCATGAGTGTGGAAAGAGACACGAGGTTTGAACTTCTTGCTCGATTATGTCCAAATAGTACAGGTGGGTGAAAGTGATATTCTTTTAACATCAGTTTAAGGATCATATAATCAATTCTACATTGTTGCAAGTGTTTTATGCAGGGAGGCATCGCGTTCAATCCACACCCACAGGTTCCTCTCTTCTGGTTATTACATGTACTCTTGATTTGTTGAAAGTCTTCCCCTTTGTAATTCTGTGTTGTCTCTGTCTAATGGTAGTCATATTTTCTAATTACTCTGCTACCACTTCCTTAACACATTTTTATCATTTTGCCTGCTACTGATATCAGATGTGCAGCTTATTATTTCCGAACTGTACTAGAAGTTATGGAATTTTGGAAGATGATGTCCATTCATTCTCTGCATAGCTACTTCTTACCAAACTTAGAAATGTGTGTCAGTGTGTCTTGCGGATTTATTAATCAGTCATAGGTTCTAATAACTGCTTGCACAATTTTATTTATGAATGCTAATTTTTTTCAGCCCCTCTTTATAGACCATGCTCGACAATTCACAACTTTTTTTTCACTTTGAATAAACACAAAATTCATCTGCATTTCAATTTCTTATGTCTCGGTCTATAACTAATCCATGTTCTTTTGCTAACCTGTACCTTTTTATATGAAAGCTTTAACAGTCTATTTCTATGTTTCCCACTAGATTAGTTATATTCAATTTTGCAACTTTTGTCAATTTCATGGACCTTTGATGAATTATGAAATGTTCTTAATCCTGAGGTTTACAGCAATTTTTGAACAAATTAATTATTTTCTTCAATCTATTGCTATCTTTAACTTTTCCGGTTATCCTGGATCAACTTTCCCAGTTGGATTTTGTATATTGAGTGGAGAGTTATTTGTTGTAACCGGTGTATTAGTTCTTCAAAAGTTAGTCTACTGTTCCACAATGCACCGTTGCAAACTTCTGTCCCATTCTTCCATAGGGTATTTTGAGAGATTTAAGACAATTTTGTATTGATCTGAATCACATTTATTCTTAATGATGTATCCTAAAGTTTGTTAGCTACAGATTATAATTAATAATTTCTCACTGCCCAATTACTAGATGTTAAATGGCTTGTACATCCTTGGAACATTAGCATATTGGTCTAGAAAACCATCATGTTGGCATAATTAATTTGTCCTCGCACTGCTTCTGATAACTTGCCCAGTCTGGTGTACATTAAAAACACACAATTTTTGCATGTCTTGTCGCCTATGCTAATTTCCCGTGGTTTATATTGTGGTTTTGTGCTGTTAGAACAATGTTAGAATCCATGGAATTTGGGATCAGGGCAATATTCTATTCACTCTCTACATCTACCACTTAAAAAACTTTGACATGTGCATCATCAAATCCTGGTGATTTGACAGCATTGGGTGCCATTGATCACTTGCTTTTGTTGATGCAATGTTAATTTCTTTCAGTGCCTCTCTAGAACTGTTCACTATTTTTTAAATGGGAATTTAAACCTAATTTAATAAGGATAGTACAGTAATCATGGGACATTAATCTGTGTATAGATTGGATGAGCAGTGGAGGACAAAATCCTTGCACATATTACATGGTTTTCTGGGTCAGTATGCTGAGAAAATACTTTGGAGTCCTATAGACAAGTCCCATTATTGTTTTCTGCCCTTTGCAGCATTGCAACTAGGAATATACATTCATGCAATTAACTAGCTGGGAATTAACTAATACTAATGGTGGCAACCATGAGGATAAGATGTATTATTATCCTGGTTCCCATGCATCCTTTAGAGAGGAAAACCGACCACCGCCTCAAGTCGCCCAGCACGCCAGTCAGTTAGAGGTGCAAGTAGTGGACAAGTAATGCATAATAACTGTTGTCATCACATGAGTAACGAAACATAAGCTAATGAGGAATAGGGATCTATTTCTATGGTTGATTTATAATACCCATTGGCTGTAAAATACATAATGAAAAATAATTGTAAAGGTTTCTGGGATTTGCAGTCCTTTTGGCTTATTATTATTTAGATTATTTTTATTTATTTATTATTATTATTTATTATTAGATTGTTTTCCTTTGAAACAAGTATAAAATATTGCCAGATTAATAGATGCAAGGACTTTTATAATGTGAACTTGGGTCATCCTTCAAAGATGAACCTGTAGCACCAATATAATAATAAACAAAAGTAATTTTATTATCTATTGTGCCAAACTGTTGTTTTGCAGGAGCTGAGATTCGTAGTGTTTGTACTGAAGCTGGAATGTTTGCTATCAGAGCTCGCAGAAAAATTGCCACAGAGAAAGACTTCTTGGAAGCTGTGAATAAAGTTATCAAGTCATATGCCAAGTTCAGTGCTACCCCAAGATATATGACCTATAACTAATTTAGCTTTGAACTTTACCTCTGTGACTGTAATATTTACAATGTTAGCCAATTGTGATTTTGACTAGTTATAAAAAGTGATTTTGGTGATCCTTAAATGTGTTTAATAACTTGGTTTTCATTATGTCCTAATGGAAATAAAGAATGAATTAACTCATGCGGCGAGCCTTTTTTGCAATCTGATTTGCATGAGAATTTAGTACATGGTGTGCAGGTTTGACACTTAGTAATACACATGCCTTTAAATGTTAAGGTTTATACTCTATACTGTGTTTTGAATATTATTGGAAAAGTAATGTAATGTCACCTTTTGAATGAGGCACCAAATAGGGCTTCCATTTCAGGTTGCTGTGAAAACAAAATCTATTCAAAGAGATGAGATTTCTTGTGTTCTAGGCATAATTCCCATTTGTGAAGTCAGATTAATTGATTTAATTTGCTTCTGGGCCCTGGTTGCAAGGACATTTATATCTGCATTGGATGATAATATAAAGTTATTGGTATAGAAAAGCTTTTTCAAGATGGGTATCCTTGGAAAATTAAAACAAAATGATGATGCTCAGTGTATCAGGTATCATCAGTGGAGAGAGAAACAAAATGATGCTTTTGGTGGATGTTCTTGCATCAATCGCAAAACTGATATATTACAAAGATATAATTGAAGTCATAATTTAAGTAGTAAAAGTAATTTTAAAAAAATTTGGCCAAATACTGTTCAGGTAAATGTTGCTTTGGAGGGAATTGCCAGCAGATGTCGCTGCTGATTAACAGATTTGAGACATTATGATTTTCTGTAACATTTTTACAGACTTAGTTGCTTGTACTGTACATTTATGCAGATTACAGAATTTGTTTGTGTAATGTTAATAAATATAATTTAGAAGAGTTGCCTTCATGCCATGAGATCTGGGAGTGGAAAGACAAATTGTTACAACTACTACATTTTCAACTGAGCGCAGAATTTTCAGATTTCTAATTTACTTTGACAATATTATTTCAATTATAATGCATTATTAATATTCAAGATTTTTTTCAGTTTTATCAGCCTTTTAAAATTCCTTAATTGTGCCTTCCCACTGCGTTTGAATTTTTCAAGGAGGCCGCTATTAAAGACAATTTTTGAGACCTAGGAGACCTATTTAATCTGAGATGAGGGCAGTTTTCCTCTTTAGCCGATGAATATCCTGTTGTAATTGATTGGTTACATCATACCAGGGTACATACTGTCATTGAACACTGAAATGGACACCTTTTATGCCTCAATTCCTGATCTTTGGTATATTAACTATTTCCATCATAAACAAGAAGCACTGCAAAAGTTAAAGGAATATGGTAAAATGAATAGGATAACACAAGACAAAAAATCACTTTAAAAGATTTGCTGAAGGCTGAAATTAAGACACATCTTCGTTGCATTAATACAGGTGAGAATTTTTCAGTCAAAATCCTTCAAATCCACATTGCTGTGACAGGAAATAAAAGATAAAACTGATTTACTTAAAGACAAATCATCGGGGACTATGGGTGGAGTACAGAAATATGATAGAGATCAGTCATGAATGAATTGAACAGTGAACAGGCTCAAAATGTACATTGGCCTGTTCCTGCTATCTACTGTTACTATCAATGAGGTGTTTGACAATAGAGGAGAATATCTAATTTTAAAACCAAAAATTAATTACAATTTTGTCACTTTAAAAGTATATGATCTGATTTCATTTAATCTAAGGGTTTTAAAATCGGGAACACATTTTTCTTCAAAATCCAATTTCTTTGTACATTATCTGATAAGTCAGTCATAGTATTTTGGTGTTGATTCATTTTTCATAGAAACAATGATCGTAATATTTATGGTACAAACCTGAATTCACCAGCGGATAAAGTCACGGGCAAGAATTGAATATTGTTTTTATTTTTTCTTCTATCTACACTATAAAAAATCTTTTTTGTAGGTCTGGTCACTTATTTGCTATTGGATAGAAGAAATCTGAGTAATTATCTTGTCTGAAAATAGCTAAGCTGAAAGTACTGTACGAACTGTTCTGTGGTATACATACTGCTTGACAAATTTTTATCATGGCTTAAGCCAAGATTGTAGAACATTTTGATCAGAAATGACAAAACAATAAAACTGCTACATAGGTGAAATCTGAAGGCAAGCAGCAAGCCTTGTGACAGAGCTTAGTGGTTCAGAGGGGGGGGGGGGGGGGGGGTGTAAGAATGTCTCAATTATTGACTGTAACATTGAAGACGCATTTACTGAATTATCCCACCATTTTGTCCAAAGCTGAGTACGTTTGATTTTATTCTTATTATGTATCCATCTTCCCCTTAACTTTCCATTATGCATTAGAGTTTGAGAATCCCATTGCTTGGATAAAAAAAAAATCTGGATTATCCATCTGCTTTCCTGGAGCCATTCATTTATTGTCAACATCTAGTTCAACACTGCGAAAGGCAAAACCACTTATATCAATGCCATAAAAATCAAAAGGATATACAAAAGGAAACGTTCCATTGATCGATATTATGAGAGGATTCTCATGAGAATAGACTTCATGCCAAAATTCTATGGTGCCCTGGGGAGAATGTATCTGGTATGACGTGTAGAGGTCTAGTGTCCCCATTTCAGGAAGAATATGCTTGCACCAGAGGTTCACCACATTGATTAATTTAAGGAGAGATTAAGCAGTCTAGACCTATGCTTCCTATAGTTGAAAACAATGTGGGGCGATCTTATTGAAACATACACAATTCTCAGGACTTGAGAGGGTAGATGCAGTAATAACATTTCCATTGGTTGACCCTGGATCCAATGATCACCATCTCAAAATAAAGGATTGGCGCTTAACAACTGAGTCAAGAAGTTTCTTCGAGTTGAATTGCCAAGGCAGTTATAGACCCTCAGCCATCGTCTACATTAACTGTTTACCCATTAAGGGAATCCAGGGATGAGAGTTGATACAGGAAAGTAGTCCTTAAAAGGATAAGCCATAATCTTAATGAATTATGGAGCATCGCTGAATGACCATCTCATTCTGATGTGTCAAATATGGCTTGGTTAAGTACTTATTATCTTTGGTATAAAGAGGATTTGGAGCTACCACTAGAACAGCTGCCAGAGGAGGTGATGGAGACAGATATAATTACAACAATTAGAAGGCATTTGGACAGGATAGAAAACAATGGAGGTATGAGGACCTAATGCAGTTAAATGATATTTGCATAGATAGATAATATCAACAAGGCTGGTCCTGGTTCTGTGCCGAACATTCACAATGTAAGAAAGAGATAAACTTCACGTTTTATCAGCAGCCGGTAACAGTAAATTCAAGCAAGATAATAACCTTTCACTGAAGAGGTCACACAGAAATAACTTGTAATAGTTTCTTTATTGTATAAAAATACATTACAAATAACAATAAATTGCATTTTCAACTCAAGAAATTCTCATTTACATTTCAATTCACAAGAATAGATTGATACAAAATTCCAAATAGCAGCTTTGGAGTTCAACTTATGCTCTTGTATCAGCAATTTATTCTATATTTGATATGTTCAGTTATCAGAGCACAATATAAAACATAAGTTATAGAACTGGTAAATGCAGTGATTTATTGGAAAGCCATAAACCTCCAAAACTAGTAAAGAGCAATGTATTTGTTGTGAATTTTTAATACCTACTTTTAAGGCAAATTACAATTATACCTGATACACGATTCCAGGTGGAATCAGATGGCTACTGTATCAAAACACCACGAGAGCTAACCATGTTAAACCTGATCATTTGAGTGCAAGGCTATCTAGATGTTAAAAAAAATGCCAGAAATGTTCTTTATGAAAGATAATGATTATTTACAATGATGGGTAAATACATTTAAAGTCAAGACAGCTACTATTGTTGGACCTTAGGAACAAGGAAAAACAAAATTGGAAATGTGCAAAACCTTCAAGATTATAAATTATTTTAAGGATTTCTCTCTTAGTGATCCTTCAACATTGTTTCTATATCCCCAGGGAAAAGATTCATTCATTTTGAGATGCCAAATCTGCCAGTCAGATGTCAACATCTTGTCAAATTCCTGACTTCTTCGTGTGACAAGTGACAAAACCTTACAATGATATATTTGAAATTTACAGGTTTCAAAGAATCAACATTAAACAATGAGATTTTTATATTTACTTAAGTCACTGATTTATTGTTATGCCAACAATGCAGTGCAATGTATGTAACCTCTCAAAGAACAAAACCATCCCAAGCCTCAGAGTAATTATGGGCAGGTGAATATACGCGTTATTCGCGCAGGGAAGTTTTCCTCCCTTCATACAATGTGCAATAGAACAAAACTGGGACCAAACAGTAGTTTACTTAGGATATGTTAGTACAATGAATAAGTACAGAAAGCAAACCAGCTTTAACAAAACAAAATTAACAATATTTGTGCTTTGGCCACCTGACAACACGATACAGAACACCCACACTTTTCCACCACCGTCCTTTAATTCTTCATTGCACCTGTATCCAAAACAGTCTAACAGTTTGTATTGTCATATTTATATTGCTCTAAGTTGTAGAAAGTTAATAAAGTATAAAATTGACCTTCAAACACCATCAAAAAATAATGGTCACTTCTGAGTAATGAAAAACAGGTTTGATGATTAAACTATCAAAATTCAGAGATTTTGCTAAAGTTCATAATTTTACAAAATATTTACATTATCACAATAATATTCTGTGCCACCTGTGAGCAGTTTTCGAAAATTGCAGAGTGACATTGGAAAACAACGTCCACCTTTAAAGCATTATGTGAATTATCTGATGTAAATCGAGATAGTTGTAATACAACTGATTTCAACCTCACTTGAATTGTAAGACTAGGTCTTGCACCTCTTGCCCAAAAATAAATTAAATGACAGCATTTCTAAATAAAAAGTGATTCAAAGAAGAAATGGGAAATTCAGTAGAACACGAACAAGGAAAGCAGGATAGACAGATGCCAGGGGCCAAACTCTCAGCACAATATGATAGTTGATGGGCGATAGATATGAGACAAATGAGTGAGGAGAAAAATCTTCCAGATTTAGATTAGTAACATAATTCCACAAAAACACGTATTAAATATATTTTACATTCACAGGACTGGCTAGAATGATATTAAGAATTATTTTGCAGAATGCACTGTTAATGATTAAGATGAATGTTTCAAAGAAAAACGGCAGCAATAATGGCTAAGTACTCAATATATGCATGGTTGTAAGCTCTATTAGAAGTAAAGGCCGCTCTCTGGCATGGTGTGCACCATTGTCATCATGTGGAGAGTCGAGTAGAACCAGCATTCTCAGAGGCATTGATGAAGATGGGAGCAGATCTTTTGTTCTACGAGGAGGTTATTGGTTCTACTAGGCTCAGCTAGAATGAAAGCACGTCTCATGAAGGTTGAGCAATGAACAATGCATGAGCAAAGTTCAGGAAGAATAGAGAAACAAGTGAGAAACTCATTAAACTGGTTTACAGTTCCAAAATAGATGAACAGCTTCAGAAAATTAGTTCCCAGTATTGAAATGTCTCCATCCCAAAACTACAACATATTGAAGTTGAAACTCAAATTGGTCACAAATGCATAAGCTAGTCTTAATGGGGTAATATTCCTGTCAAGATGTTTGAATGGTGATTTCTCAAGTGATGAGATGATGCCTGTTCCAAGTAATGTGTTTCATTAAGATGGCAAGCTGCAGCAAAGGACTCTTCTAAAGCGATTCAGAAGCAGCTTTATTTTGGCAATACAGTACTGCATCATGTACACTATGAAACAGAAGACTTCTTGTAATTGAGCTATCAAAGATTTCCAGCCTTTCCAGATCTGCAATTACTGACCCTGTCAGGAAAACAAAAGACATTATACAATTATACGTTTCAGATTTAGAAAACAAAAACGTCATCATATGGAGAAATAATGTGTGCGGACGTGGCGTCGAAGGAGGAGAAGCCGAAGCGAAGAAGTGGAAGCCAAATAACCGAAAGGAAACAAAGCCGAAAAAGCAACTAAGCAAAAGAGGACAAAGCCGAAAAGCCAACGAAGCAAAAGGGTGGGACGCCTAAAAGCAAACTCACTGAAAGGCTGCTATGGCGAAATGCCAACTCAAGTCAAGTAACGGATATACGCAGTGGGGTGGGGGGGGGGGCGACTTGTCAGCGATTGGTCCAGACCCCTGCGTCCATCATATCACTGGCCGGTGGAGACGGGAGGGTGGAGGTCATTTTCCCACACATATGCCAGCTCCCACAGTGCGGCCGCCCTCCGCCCCGTCACCCGCTTGCAGCCGCACTGTGACGGGCTGCGAGTTGGCAGCGCGCGCACACACACACACACACACGGGGACAGGTGGAACAGAGGTATGGGACAGGCTGGTCCCTCCGCCCACTTAGATTCACTGACCCACACACCCACACCGGGCGATTCACCCCCCCCCCCGGCTGCGGGGACAGATGGCTCGGGGCATTGGCAGCTATAGTAAATTGTTTTTATAACATTTTATTTATTGTTTAAACACAGTAATACCGTCTGGTTGCCTGCGTAATGCACACAAGCTCCCACGCTCAAAACACCAGATGATCTGTTTTAACCGAAGATGAACACAAAAAGCTGGAGTAACTCAGTGGGACAGGCAGCATCTCTGGAGAGAAAGAATGGGTGATGGTTCGGGCCGAGACCCTTCTTCAGACCTGAAGACCGAGTCTGAAGGGTCTCGAGCCGAAACGTCACCCATTCCCTTTCTCCAGAGATGCTGCCTGTCCCACTGAGTTACTTCAGCATATCGTGCCTATCTTTGGTGTGACAGTTGTTTCATTTCATTGGCTCAGACCATTCAGGTCTGAAGAATGGTCTTGACCCGAAACATCACTCATTCCTTCTCTCCAGAGAATCACCCCGTGTGCGGGTCGGGATCCGGGGGTCGAGGGATGAATCACCCTGGCGTGGGGGTTGGGGTCTGATGGCAGTACATCGCGGTCAGTGACTCTGGGTGGGCGGAGGGACCACCCTGTCCCACACCTCTGTTCCACCCGGCCGTGTGTGTGTGCGCGCTGCCGACTCACAGCGCGGCCGCATGGGGGAGATGAGGCGGAGGGCGGCTGTGGGAAAGTGGGGACTGGCCCGAGGGGTGCACTCCTACGACCCCTTACAATTTGGTGCTAAGGTTCAGAGTGCCCAGTCACCTTTGGCTTGTGTGGGAAAATGACCCCCACCCTCCCGTCTCCACCTGCCAGTGATGTGATGGATGCGGCAGTCTGGACCAATTGCTGACAAGTAGCATTGTGGCCTTTCGGTGAGTTTGCTATTTGACTTCCACTTCTTTGCTTTGGCTTTTTGTCCTTCAACGCCACGTCCAGATACCAGAAATAAGACCATTAGTAAGAAAGGGATTTAAGATGAAGATTTCTATGCAACATCTATTATGTTTAAAGTCTTTAGTTCCATTTTCACCTAAGAAGTTGTTTGCCAGGCTCGTTGAATACTGTTCAGCTACTTTTTACTCAAATGCCAATTTTCTCAAATGCTAATCAAATGCAAATGAGCAGTTGTCAGGCTCGGTAAATGTGCAGCAACACAGGAGATAGAATACAGTGTAGAAAAATATGAGGCCATCCACTTTGGGCGATGAAACAAAAACAGAGCATTCTATTTGAAATGGTGAGAGATTGAAAGGTATTGGCATTGGGAGAGATCTGGGTGGCCTTGTATACACACCAGTGAAAGTTAATATGCTACCAGTCTGCTCATCCTCTTGGATGAAGAATTCAAAAGGTTCACTACTGACTCTGAAGATATGTTTTTCTTTTTTCAAACCTCAATGATTGATCCCTTGGGTTGAAACTGTGATTCTCCATGACAGGGGAGAATCTCTCCCCTGCATATATCCTATTTGAGATCATTTTCACAGAGACCAGCAATTCTACTTTCTTCAAAGTACAAAGAGATTCAGCACATCACTGTATATTCCAACAAATTCCTGCAGATGCACTACAGAAAGTGTCTTGATTGGTTGCATTATGGCCTGGTACAGCAATTCCAATACACCGCAACACAACAGGCTGCAGAGTGGAGGACTGAACAATGTCGAGCACACAGTCCTCCCTCCCATCGAAAGCATCTACGAGACGCTGTGTTAAGATGATAGTCATTAAGGATCTATCATCAAGGATCCCTACTATCCAGGCATGACCTATTTTCACTGCCTCAATCAGGCTAGAGATGGACAAATCTAAAGTCACACACCACCAGATTCAGGAACAACTACTTTCATACAACTATCAGGTTCTTGAACTATCCTGCAAGACCCTAATCCTACCTCAGTTATAGAACACTACCAGCCACCTGTTGCATTGCCATTGAATTTTTTTTCCAACTCTGTTTTGTAGTTTTTTTTCTTTTCATCATCTTACAAAATTTGCAATGCATAATTTATATGTTTCATAACTTTACAAGTTATAGGAGCAGAATTAGACCATTCGGCCCATCAAGTCTACTCTGCCATTCTAATTTCTAATGGGACTCAATAATATAGATGCAAGTTTTAGGTTTCTCCCGACAAGGAGTCTAAAAACAGGAATCACCATTTCAATTTAAGGGGTTTGCCAGTTAAGAGTGAAATTAGAAATTTCTCTTTTGAATTCTCTCAGCCACCGAGTATATTCAAGGTAGAACTCAATAGATGGGAAAATCTAGATACTCCCGCATGAAGATGATATTTATACCTACCATTACATCCAGATATGAAGACATTAATTCCAATTTCTGCATATTTCTTTAGTATCTGAAAATATCATAAGGAAACACAATGTCAATTAGGGACAAATATAAGCCTGAGTTTTATCATCTAATCTGTTACAGAATTTTAAAAAGCTCCACATTTTAGACTATGCTAAAGGCTTGCCAAGATTCTCCAAGTATCATATCAGATAGATCAAGGTCACCAGTGAAGTCAGTTGACTCGCCTAGTGATGCCTGAGTGTTTGAAAAATGTGGTCTTTTGATTATTTTCCAAGCTAAAATCTTTTCCCTCTAATACCTTTATCTCATTCTTTAAAATTAATGGCCCAACTTATTTCACATTTAAGTTTTCTTTTCTTGAAGTTAAATATCCTAGAATATTTAGTTCCCATGTCAAAGGCTCTGTAACAACCCCTAGATGGTATTCATTTATTTCTATTAAGTTGCCATGTTACAAGTAATTTATGCAATCAACTAAGGTGCCTTTTATTTGTCATTGCCATTTCATTTACTCGGATTCCAATTAGAGATATACTTTTACATTTGTGAGCAGTCCCTTCCCGAATCACCCTGATTATCTTTACATATGTGGTAATGTGTTTGTGGCTTTGTCCCCTAAATATTCTAAACTTCCTCTCAGAACCATCCTCTCCTTTATTTAGTTTGTCTGAATATTTCACGTTCTTGATGCTCACTTTCTTCATTTGCAACTGCATGACTGCTGGGAAAATATGCATATCTGAAGTTGAATGGGTTTGTTGTTTCCCCAAGTCGCCGATTATCTTTAGACAATCAAAAGCTACAAGGAGAACCCTTTGATACCAAAGGCAAGCTTTCAGAATAACTACAAATTTTTGTTGGAATACGAAAGGGTGAGAGAATAATGCCACAAGACTAAAAGAGCATGTTCACAGACTATCAATTTGTAATTTTAAACACTTATTTTAAACTTAAAACACAACTTTATTTACAAAAATCGTACTTTATACAAATTCACCCATATATTTTTCAAGATAGTAAATAATATGTTTCATGGTATTTAGTAATAACTGGATACAATATATTATATTAGTTTGAGTATTATTCAATGAATTAAGAGAATTAGAGCAAGTGTATGATATGGCTAACTTTAGAAAATGGACAGTACTGACTCCCAGAACAATCTTATGGACGGTCCTTGGGAATAAACCCCCCACATAACATTGTTAATTAGTATTGCAATATATTTCTCACCTGTTATTTAGACAGGAAACACTAAACTTTAAATACCAAAAATCATGAGTTTCTGCTCGATTTGAATATTGACAGTTTAAGACTTGTACAATTGTGGGTCAACTAATAAATAAAAAATTATGTTGCAACATTAATTGATCACAGGGAGCTATCAAATTGAGAACAAAGGAAATTCACCTATGCCATGGAATATTGGCACGTTCAGTCAAAATTATTAATACTTACCATTTTAAGTCCGTTTATTCCAACAGAATCTACAAAATTGACTGGACTAAAGTCCAGAATTAATGAATGGATGTCAGATGTTGTTTTGACAAATGTTGTTTGTTCTTCAGCTAGGCTTTCCCCTGGCATGTTTTCTCCAGTGCTTGCAAGGTATATCTCAGCATTCTGCATATTTGAAACTTCTTTTGCAGACTCTTCATTTTGATGGTCTTCAGATACTTTATTCTGAGCTACATACTTCTTTTCACTTTTTCTCTGCAAAAGTAATTGAGAAACTGCCATTGTATTGAGTTTTTATACAAAGTACTGTCTCAACTAATTACCAGACTAATTTAATACGCTGCATTAAATAATTTATTGAGAGGATCAACTTACTCTCAAAGGAAAACAACAAAGTTAGGAACAAAGTAAAATAACCGTGAGAAATGCAGTTTCTTTTATGTTTGGCAGGACAAATCAAAATAGAACGTACATGGTAAATGGTAGGGAATTGAGGAATGCTGTGGAACAGAGGGATCTAGGAATAACTGTGCATAGTTCCCTGAAGGTGGAATCGCATGTAGATAGGGTGGTAAAGAAAGCTTTTGGTGCGCTGGCCTTAGAGCATTGAATATAGGAGTAGGGAAGTAATGTTAAAATTGTACAAGGCATTGGAGAGACCAATTTCATTTCAGAGTCACGTGAGTGACTTCGTGAAGAACCCGTCAGCACGCATGCGCGACATATCGTCGCAACGCATTGCAGTCGACGGCTGGAGGTGGAGCGCGGCTCACCACCAGCCCTTCATAAGGACCACTCAGGTAAGTACAGGCAACCTTGAGTTGGTTGTTCTTGTTGTATTGAGTGTTTTTTCTCTCCAGCAGGAACATGGATAGAAGGAGTAAGGGCCGCAGGACGTCCGTAAGGAGTCGCCGGCCACCTATCCCGGAGCCCTCTTCAACGGCAGCACCCGCTAGTCGGGCCGGGAAAAAGGCGTGTAAGTCGGGGAGCCCTGTTTTCACAGGACCCGACCCACCGACACAGCTAAGCTCTAGCGAGGGTCCCGCAGAGCAGGACATCGGTACAGCGCCGGAGCAGGCAGACCCTGACTCCATCTCATTGTCACCAACGGGATCGTTGGTTGATACAGGCAAACAGGGTTCACGTGCTGCTGCACGGCCCTTCTCCCTGAGCCCTCGTGGAAGAGCCAGGGATAGAGCCCGTTTACCTAGCCCTTCACGGGCGGAGGTTTCACCAGAGGCCGCTAGATTGCGGACTGGTGGATTGGCGAGACTCAAGTCCACTGGCAGACCTGAGAGGGCCAGTGTAGACTCACCACCCAGCAGGACCAGGAAGAGTCGCACAGATGGAGTCTCGCCACGGTCACCGTGTCCCCCGTTGGCGGCAGGACGGGACCGTACGCCGTCTGGGTCCAGATTAAGGACAGTCGGCAAGCCCGCGCGGATGTCGGGTCACCACGCCACGGCGTTGGGTGCCGACCTCTCACCGCTTTTGCCCTTGGAGGCAGCGGGACCTAGCTCAGCCAAAAGGAGGCGCATGAGCAGATCCGCGCGGGAGTCGTTCAGTTTCGCTGAGGCGGCTGGTAGCGACGTTTCATTCCGGCACCGAGATTACCTTGACGAGGTACGGGCCGATGACAGGAGCCTCAGAAGTTCCTTTGGGCATGAGGACTCCGACCGCCCGTTCTCGCATAGCGAAGGGCGAATTGAGAGGATGGAGAGGATGATGGAACTTATCCTGCAGCAAAGTCAAAGGCGGGAAACATTTGGTTCTAGGGGACACATGGATATATCCCCGTCATCAACGGAAAGCATGAGACAGCCAGAAGATGAGGAGATCTTGGTCCACGCACCAACAGCACCTGAGGTCCCTCAGGAGGAGCTCCTGGACGTGGCAGCCAAGTTTGCACTACCTGAATCGTCAGGACAACCCCTCAACTCCAAACTGGCTGCTACCGTTGACTTCCTCACGAACCATCAACTTCAAGAGCAGGTCCTTGCGGAGGCCATGAACAGGCACAAGGCGCCAGGTAATTGCAACTCCCTCAATGTGCCTATCGTAAACATGCCGATTTGGGGCAATATTAGCCCAGGCATCAGAGCTCGGGAAATGAAGTTAAAAAGGATCCTGAAATTGCTCACTGCTGGGATTACCGCTTTTGCGAGGTCGGTGGACGGTGTGGATCTGAACACCGAGCAAGAGGATGCTCTGGCACTGCTGTGTAATACACAGTATGAAATTAATGCATTCAGGAAAAGCATTATCAAGCCCACATTTAACCCCAAATTCGCGGGGCTATGCAGAGCACCCCCTACGCCACCACCCAGACAGTTGTTCGGGGAGGACCTCCCGAAGCAGGTCAAGGAGTTGGATGACCATGCAAAGACGGTGGGTCTTATGAGGTCACATACCTTGACCAGACAGCCGGCCAGGAAAGTACCATTCTTCAGGCCACGAGGTCCTGCCATTAGGCCAGCAAGGACCTACACTCCAGCGCCGCCGCAATATCAGCAGCCTCAACAGCCCAGACCTTTTTTAGGGCTAGGCCCGCAGCGGCCAGCATGGAAAATGCGGACTCCGCATTATCAGCACAACCCAGCACCTCCACGTCCCACCAAACATGTCAGGGACCGCCGATAACCATGAAGGTAAGGCGGTCTGGATTTCATGCACTTGCATGTCTAACTTCACATGTTGGTGGTAGACTACGGTTCTTTAAGGAGGCATGGGAAACCATCACTTCTGATGAGTTTATCTTACAAAGTATTCAAGGCCATGAGATTGAATTCATCAATGGTCAAATTCCTCCACCCCAGCATATGCCAAATCGCAAATTTACACTGTCCAGCAAGGAAACGGCAGTAGGCTATGCTGAAATCTTGAGGCTACAAGAAAAAGGCATGATAGAAAGAACTATACACGAACCAATTGAATTTGTATCTAACATATTCACAAAAACCAAGAAGGACGGATGATGTCGGGTTATTATTGATCTGACCCATTTGAATACTTTTGTAAAATATACCCATTTCAAAATGGACACGTTCGAAACAGCCAAATCTTTGATTTCTGAGGGCTGCTTCATGGCATGCATTGATTTAAAAGATGCATACTATTCAGTATCCATTCAGAAACATCACAGGAAGTTCTTGAAGTTTACCTGGATGGATCAGCTCTGGCAATACAAAGCTTTGCCAAATGGGCTTACCACAGCCCCCAGATTATTTACTAAATTACTCAAACCAGTGTTGGCCACACTGAGGAGACAAAATCACATGGTCATGGCTTATCTGGATGATATCCTAATTATTGGGAACACTCTGGAATCAGCGAAACTGGCAGTTTCAGCCACTGTGGAATTTTTTCAAAAAGTGGGATTCATTATCCATCCAGATAAATCAAAGTTCTGCCCTTCACAGGTCATGGATTATCTGGGATTCACGGTGGATTCCAATCGCATGATGGCCACCATACCAGCTAACAAAGTTGGGGATGTCATTCAAGCATGTAAGAATCTAGTCTGCGCCAGTATACCATCAATTAGACAAACTGCTAAGGTGATTGGGAAAATCGTAGCAGTTTTTCCAGCTGCCCAATACGGACCTTTGCGTTATCAAAATTTGCAAAGAGCCAAGATTTCAGCGTTAAAATTGAACGCTGGACATTTCGATAGACCTATGCAGCTGCCTCTCAAGGCAAAAATTGAGTTACAATGGTGGATTGATAATATCCATGACTCATTTAAGCCCATCATTGTGCCCAATCCGATGGTATACTTACAAACAGACGCAAGCTCCCATGGCTGGGGAGCCACGGACAACTACACTAGTTGTGGAGGCAGATGGGACACCCTTGAATCTACCCTGTTGTTATCACAAGGGATAAATTATTTGGAGATGCTAGGAGCATTTCACGGACTTAGAGCTTATTGTTCAAACTTTACTGACACTAATGTCCGTCTCCAAATAGATAATACCACTGCGGTGGCATATCTAAATCATACGGGCGGTACCAGGTCAATTTCATGTGATGAATTGGCAGATACAATTTGGCTCTGGTGCATTCAACGGAATATTTGGATTTCAGCTATCTATTTACCAGGTAAGCTCAATACAGTGGCGGACACCAGGTCACGCAAATTTAATGACAACATCGAGTGGATGTTAAATCCCCAAAAGTTACAGCCAAATTTTGTAAACCGGATATTGACCTTTTTGCGTCACGGTTGAACCATCAGGTACCAACATACGTATCATGGGAGCCAGATCCTGGGGCAATGGCAATGGACGCGTTCTCGCTAGATTGGGGGAAATGGTTTTTCTATGCATTTCCTCCATTTTGCCTCATCAGTCGGGTATTGCGGAAAACACAGTCAGATGCTGCTAAAGGCATTCTTATCATACCCGACTGGCCTACGCAGCCATGGTATCCGGTGGTCCTTGATATGATCAGTCAACCATGGGTCCTCTTAGAGGGTTGCCCACAATTGGTGACAAACCCTGTTTCAGGGGAACTACATCCCTGCCATAGTCACCTAAAATTATTGGCTTGCAGGTTCTGAACAGGCCATTACTGCGGTATGGTCTATCATCAAGAACTATGGATACCATTGGAACATCATGCAGGGAGTCCACCAGTCGGCAATATCTTACACATATCAGGAAATGGGAAACCTACTGCGGCCGCTCCCACATTGCATATGACTCCGTTACTATCACCGATGTGCTGGAATTCCTGGCGGGGTTGCATCATGACAAACACCTCAGCTACAGTGCCATCAACAGCGCCAGGAGTGTACTATCATTCTACCTCAATATTGAGGTAGGATCCAACAAGCTGGTGTCCAAACTCATGCGGGGAATATTTAATTCCAATCCGCCAAGACCTCGTTACAACATCACCTGGGATATTGGGGGAGTATTAACCCTGCTCAGGACGTGGTCGCCCATGGAAGGGCTTGAATTGGACAAACTCACCCTGAAGCTGGTGATGTTACTGGCACTGACTTCAGCGCAAAGGGTACAGACACTTCACAAGGTCAAGATTGACAGAATGATCTCTACCCCAGACAAAGTAATCTTCTTTATAGATGAATTACTCAAGCAGCATAGACCTGGATAGACAGGGCTGCAGCTGAAGTTTCCAGCATACCCCGCTGATGCAAGGCTATGTTTAGCCACCCATATCCGCCACTATATTAAAGTGACGCGGAAATTAAGGGGAATGGAGAAATACCTACTTATCAGCCACAAAAAACCTCACCATAGAGTGACGGTACAGACGATCTCCAGATGGCTCAGGATCGTCTTGAATGAAACGGGTATTGACACTAATGTCTTTAAATCCCATTCCACCAGGGCTACATCGGCGGCAAGGGTCATGGAGGTGCCCATGGACCATATTCTTGCCACATCGGGATGGGCGAAAGAAGCCACCTTTCAACGGTTTTATAATAAACCTGCTACCGCTCCTGTATTGTTCGCAGAGGCCGTGCTGAATGCGGGTCAAGAGCATACAGATTCCCCCCAGTGAGGGGTTTTTTCTTTGTTGTTATTAATAAATTTTTTTTTTTTTTTTTCAGTACAAGCAGTCTGGAAAGTTGATTACTCCTATCCATCCTTATAAGTGGTGTGTGACAGCATGGACGTTGTCCAGGGCATGGAATCACAGAGCTTTGAAGTCTTCACGAAGTCACTCACGTGACTCCGAAATGAAATAGTAAGATTAAATGAGAACTTACCAGTTTGAAGGTTGATCTTTATTTTATGAGGAGTTGCGATGAGGGATTTTGTGCCCTCCGCTCCCAACCCTCGATCATAAAGTCAACTGGTAATTAGAGTCTCTTCAATCTTACTATAACAAGTCATTTCTCTGTTTGTTGGTTCTGTGATTCCACACCGCAGCTTTGAAGAATGTCGCGCATGCGTGCTGACGGGTTCTTCACGAAATCCCTCATCGCAACTCCTCATAAAATAAAGATCAACCTTCAAACTGGTAAGTTCTCATTTAATCTTACTATTCTGGAGTATGGTGTACAATTTTGGTCGCCTAATTATAGGAAGGATGTCAACAAAATAGAGAGAGTACAGAGGAGATTTACAAGAATATTGCCTGGGTTCCAGCAACTAAGTTACAGAGAAAGGTTGAACAAGGTAGGTCTTTATTCTTTGGAGCGCAGAAGGTTAAGGGGGGGGGGGGGGGGGGACTTGATTGAGGTCTTTAAAATGATGAAAGGGATAGACAGAGTTGACGTGGATAAGCTTTTCCCATTGATGGTAGGGAAGATTCAAACAAGAGGGTATGACATGACAGAAGTTTAGGGGTAACATGAGGGGGAACTTCTTTACTCAGAGTGGTGGCTGTGTGGAATGAGCTTCCTGGTGGAGGCAGGATCGATTTTAACATTTAAAAGTAAAGTGGATAGGTATATGGACGGGAAGGGAATGGAGGGGTATGGTCTGAGTGCAGGTAGATGGGACTAGGGGAAAATAAATGCTCGGCACGGACTGGAAGGGCCGAGAGGGCCTGTTTCCGTGCTATAATTGTTATATGGTTATATGGTTTAAAAGATTGGTAGATCTACAAGGAAAATGCATCCAATGCAATACTTCCTATTGGAAGATGAAAGCTCATATGAAGAAAGACTGGATAGACTCGGCTTGTACCCGCTAGAAATTAGAAGATTGAGGAGGGATCTTATAGAAACGTACAAAATTTATAAGGGGTTGGGCAGGCTAGATGCTGGAAGATTGTTCCCGATGTTGGGGAAGTCCAGGACAAGGGGTCACAGTTTAAGGATAAGGGGAAAATCTTTTAGCACCGAGATGAGAAAAACATTTTTCACACAGAGATTGGTGAGTCTCTGGAATTCTCTGCCACAGAAGGTAGTTGAGGCCAGTTCATTGGCTATATTTAAGAGGGAGTTAGATTTGGCCCTTGTGGCTAGAGGGATCAGGGGGTATGGAGAGAAGGCAGATACGGGATACCTAGTTGGATGATCAGCCATGATCATATTGAATGGCGGTACAGGGTCGAAGGGCCAAATGGCCTACTCCTGCACCTATTTTCTATGTTTCTAACCTGCACAAGTAGAAAAACAGGAAATACTGAATGATGAAATACTGGTGCACTGGCTCACAAGAAGCAAAAGGTAACCATTGAGGTTGAGCAAGCAACTAGGAAGAAAAAAATGCTTATGGTCTTTATTGTACGGCGATTGGAATACAAGAGTAAAAAATCTTGTTAAAATTATGTAGGGAGTGGCAAGTTTCCATTTGGCAATCAGTGTGGAATGTTGTACTCCTCGCATGAAGTATATACTTGTCTTGTATATACTTGCTAGATAAATTGCTGAAATGATGGCCATGTCCCATAGGAAAGATTGACTTTGACATATTCTCTATATATTAATAAAAAAGAGAAATGATGTCATTGAGACATACAAGATTTTAAGCAGGGTTCGTGGAAAATATGCTGAGAGATTTTCCTTCAGCTGAGCTAATAGAATTAGTGGGTATTGTCCCAAGATAAGAGAATAGCCATTAAAATCAAACATGAATGTTACAAATCTTTAGAATTCCCTACCTCAGAAGATTGTAGTGCTCAATGAGTATATTCAAAGCTACAATCAATGGATTCTAAGGAAACTAGAGAATACGATGAGTGTACAATGATGCAACAGGTCAATCATGATCTTATTTAAAGGGAGGCCTTACAAATACCAGTTTGTTTGTTTTTTTGTATTATGCTGCTGGGTGCCTGAAACATTTTGCAGCAGTGCAGTTTTGCTTCCTGTTCTTGACTTTCATTTCCTGTTTTCTTGAAATTTCCTCATCACATGGTTTGCTTGCACAATTTCATTAAGGTGTACATAACAAGACTATTGCATTACAAAGTGTATATATTTATAGAAAATCCAGAGGTAATGCACTAATATCCCACAAAGAGCAAAATGGTGAATGGAGAAACTACAATGTGATTATGTGTGATGTATATCACACGATGTGATTATGGCTCCCATTAGACTATATCATCTATACTCAAAATTAAAATTCAGCAATGTAAAGTAGAATCAAAATTTTACTTCATTCTAACTTTGGGGAAAACAGCCGAGATCAAAAGTGTAGGAAGGAACTACAGATGCTAGTTTAAACCAAAGATAGACAACACAAGCTGGAATAACTCAGTGGGACAGGCAGCATCTCTGTAAACAAGGAATGGGTGATGTAGATGATGTGTGTATACCTTTAATATAGTGACATAACCACCACTAAACACTCCCCTTACCATCCAGTATAATTGTGATCTTCCCACCCCTGGGTCCCTCTCTAGCATCCGTGACAGATCACGTACAGCCAGGGCTGTGATGTATTTGACTAGTGAATAAAGTAGCAGTAAAGACACTGTGTGTAAGAGACCATTCTTTACGGGTGACGTTTTCGGTCGAGACTTCTTCGGACTGGTTAGGGGTATGGTCTCGAACCGAAACTTCATCCATTCCTTCTCTCCGGGATGCTGCCTGTCCCATTGAGTTACTCCAGCTTTTTGTGTCAAGCTTTGATCAAAATTTCAGTTGCATCATCTGGGTGTGTCAGAAAGGAAATAAATACAGAATCACAGATGATTAATGTATGGGAGATTGGTTTCTGTTCCATCAAGTCTGTAGTGGAGCAATCAACCCATTTCCATTCCCCTTAAACCTACAAATTATTCTTTTAGAGACCTATCCTTGCTGAATGTTATTGTAGATCTGTCTCTGTAACCACCTTTGAACAGTGCACTTCAGTCCCTAACTACTTGCTGTCCAAGATATTTCTTGTCCATGTCAATTTGTTCCTTTCCCATTCATTTCTATGTTTCTGTGTCTCAGTTCTTGACCCTGCCGGCAATGGAAACAAGTTCTCTCCCCCATGTCTCTCTAGATCATCAGGATTTAAAACGGCACTACGTCCATGCAACTTCATTTCCAATGAGAACACCTCCAGCTTCTCCAGTTTATAGCTTTTTGGTCACTCATTTCTACAGTCTCCAAAGTCTTCACGTTGTGTTCTACCCCCCCCCCCCCCCCCCCCCCCCCCCCCTCCCATGCAGAGTGCCCAGAATTGAACCCAATACTCAATTTTGGCTGAACTGGTATCTTGTACTCAACGCCTATTTATATAGTAGGTATGTTACAATACCTACCTTTAGCAGTGCTGCAGTTCCTCCACTCCCCGTGTGTGTGACTTTGGCGCCTTTCAGAGGGGAGCGGGTTTAAAATGCCTTTTTTCCCTAGACAGTCCAAATCGATCCAGATCAGGCGATTTCGTTGCTAAAGAGAAATCGCTCCGACATTTCATTCATGAAGGTATTTTTAAACTACGCTAGATCATTTATTAGCTAGAGTAGTTTAAAAATCATCTTCTAAAGCCGTGAATGCCGACAGCGGAACGGACCTAACGTAGGCGATAAAAGCTACACAGTTTATTTTTACATAAAAACATGCTTCTTAGGAAGCCTTTAATTAAATTTTCATCATGCGAAAAGGGGACAAAAAAAATATACAAACCGGCTGTATTTTTCCTGCCGACTGGGGGTTAAATTCACCACAAACCGCAACATTCCAATCCACCGCGTTCCACTAAAACCCACTCGCAAGTTGATTTAAATGGCCTTTAATTTACAGGAATTAAACACTCAATTCCTTCAATTTGGCCTATAAATTCATGAAAATGAAAACATGAAAATCATGTTATATTGTGGATTATTGTGTGAATGTTATTTGGACATTTAGGCAATTTAAAAATGTTTATCATTTCTTAAGAAATGGATAGACGTTTAGATCTAGTAATTGAATTTTGTAATTAGCTACAATTAGGTAACTAGCTAATTATATGCTTTCAGGTCATCCAAGTAAGATCGTTTCATATTTATTTCAGAATACTTCAATCCATAATAACTGAAAATTTCATTGAGTTCTATTAATTTTTAAGAAAGTTATGGGCTTTTGACTGTCCTAGATCACAGCTTTTGAGTTAAGTCAATGGAAAGGCAATGGGGAACAAGATGCTAATTTCCGAGTATGAAAATGGCCATAACTTTTTTAATACTGAAGATATGAAAGTGAATTAGGTGTCAAATTTAACTTATTTTTATGCTTTATCTGATGGGATAAATTGCAGACTTGATTTTTAAAATCTCTAAATTTTGTAACATTGATATATATATATATGCATTTGGATTCATATATATATATATATATATATATATATATATATATATATATATATATATATATATATATATATATATATATATATATAAATCCAAATGCATTTTTTAGGAATAAGATAGGAATATTTCCCCCCCACCCCCCCCCCAACTTTGTGAGGCTTCACCACAGCAGAGGCCTCAGCGCTGTCAATGCCCCACTTCACGCCTCTGTGGTGCCGAACCGGGCCCCAGCCGCGAGCTCTGTCGGCCGCTTCGCCCGACCCGGGCTTCTACCCGCGAGGCCCCAACATGGGCTTTTACGCAGTGATCTGGTCGGCATCGAGACCGCGGTGCTTCAATAAACGCCTCTGGCCGCATTCCCAGTCCACAGCCGCGGCCTGTCGGGAAGCCTGGATAATCAACTGGATAATACTAGTGTACAGGTGTACATGGCGTAATGGTTGGTGTGGACTCGTGGGCAGAAAGGTCCGTTTCCACGATGCAGTTTAGAGATACAGTGCGGAAACAAGCCCTTCAGCTCACCGAGTCCGCGCCGACCTGCGATCCCTGCGCACTAACACTATTCTAAAAGCCACACTAACAACCTTATTTGCTTTCAATTAACTACATACATACACCTCAGATGTTCTTGTTCTCGTATCCCTTTTATAATTGTTCTTTGACTTGTATTGCCTCTTCTCATTCTTTCTACGAAAATGTAATATTTTACCTTTATGCAATATTAAACTTCATTCATCACCTAGCTACACATTTTGCCATCCTTCATCTCCTTGGTCTATTACTACCTCTTCACAGCTTACCATGTCACACGTTTTGATGTCATTTAGAAATTGTGCCCTGCACACTCAAGACCAATTCATGAATAAATAAAGAAAATGAGTAGTCCTGGTATCAATCCCACAGGAATGCCACAATATGCTTTCTTCCAGTCAATTCTCTAACCATACTCTTATACATCCTTTTATTCCCTTTAATCTTGTAGTAAACAAGTCAATTACTTTGCTTCTTCACAGAATAAATAAATGTTCCTACAACCATAGCTTTACGCAGCTTCATCAAATAACTATTAAGCGACTAGAGAAAATAAATGTCGTAAAGGAAGATAGAGAAACAATAATGCCGTACATTAAATCCAAATCACATTATATTGGGTGGAGGACAATTGCTGTCAGCTGATTGGATTGCTATAAATGCTAATCTGTTTGATGAAAAAAAATTACACCAGTGGGAAGAGATATGCAGAACTCTGCCATGCAAGTACAATCAGAGTGCCCTGGTGCATAATTTTGAAAGACTAGTACGCAGGTATATCACCTATTTAGAAAAGCAAACTGACTATTATTGTGTTAATTCTTTCACCAATAAGCAAAAGTAAAAATGCAATGCTTCCGTCAAATACTACATTTGGGAACCTGCAAAATATTACATAAAGGAAGGATGTTGAAGTTGGGGAGCAGTTCACACATAGTTTACAAACCAGATTTTTGTGATAGTCTGTTTTTTTTTTAGAAAGGTTTTGGGAGGCCAGGGTTATATCCATTAGTTTTGAAGACCAGAAGTGTCTTTATCTTGAAGCATCTTCATAAGGTGGACACAGAAAGGACGGTACCCGGACGTGGCGCCGACGGACAAGAAGCCGAAATAAAGAAGTCCAAGCCAAAGAACTGAATGGAAACGAAGCGAAACATCAAATAACCAAGAGTTCGAAGCCGGAAAGCCAACAAACCGAAAGGATGGGACGCCTAAATGCAAACTAACTGAAAGGGCGGGACGCCTAAAAGCCACAAATCGATAAGCTGTGTTGCCTAAAAGCAAACTCACCGAATGGCCGCTCTGTCGAAATGCCACCTAACCGAAAGGCGGCGGCGCCTAGAAGCCAACGAACCGAATGCCGCTCAACAGAAAAGTCAATAACGGACATGACGTTGCCAGGGGGCGGGACTTGTCAGCGATTGGTCCAGACCCCCACGTTCATCACATCACTGTGGAGGGATGAACATTGTCCCAAACCTCCGCTCCACCCGACCCACAGCCCACGGAGGATGCACACCTTCGGCCGCTTACAACTTAGTGCTTGGGTTCAAATTGGCCAGTCACCTATGGCTTGTGTGGAAAAATGACCCCCACGCTCCGTCTCAACCTTCTCTCTCCCATCGTCTCTCTCCCCCCCTTCTCTCTCTCCTCCTCTCTCCCCCCTCTCTCTTCTCTCCTCTCTTTCTCTCCCCCTCTCTCTAGAGAAAGAAGGGGGAGACTGGAGCATGGGGGTCATTTTCCCACACAAGCCATAGGTGACTGGGCAATCTGAACCCAAGCACCTAGTTGTAAGCGGCCGAAGGTGTGCATCGCTCGGGACAGCCCCTACTCTCCCACGGCCACCCTCTGCGGGCTGTGGGACGGGTGGAGCGGAGGTGTGGGACAATGTTCATCCCTCCACAGTGATGTGATGGACGTGGGGTTCTGGCCAATCGCTGACAAATCCCGCCCCCCGGCAACGTCCGTTATTTGACTTTTCTGTTGAGCAGCATTCCGTTCGTTGGCTTGTAGGCAACACCGCCTTTTGGGTGGGTCGTGTTTCGACAGAGCTGCCATTCGGTGAGTTTGCTTTTAGGCGACGCAGCTTTTCGGTTAGTGGCTTTTAAGCATCCCGCCCTTTCGGTTAGTTTGCATTTAGGCGTCCCATCCTTTTGGTTTGTTGGCGTTTCGACTTCGTACTCTTTCGGTCATTTGATGTTTCGGCCACGTTTCCATTCGGTTCTATGGCTTCAACTTCTTTGCTTCGGCTTCTCTTCCGTCGGTGCCACGTCCACACACGGAAAGGACATGGGAGAAATTAGAACTAACGGGGTTTAGGAGAGGGAGAGGGAGGAGAAGCACCACTTTAAAATAAGGCAGTGGCCATTTATGATTGACAAAGCAATTTTTTTTTTAACGAGTGTTAAGAGTCTGTAATTCCATCTCTGAGCTAGCGAGTTCAGGATTTTGGAATTCTGAAGCGAAAGGGTAGATTGATGCTCGATAAAAGGACAAAAGGTGACTGCCAGTAGATCCGAGTCAGGAGTTTAAGTTACAGTCAGATCAGTCATAATCTCATTAAATAGTGAGAGAGATGTGTGGCCAAGAACCCTACTGCTACACATAATTCAAATGTTTATGTGACCAGGCCAGATCGAAAGAGAATACAGACATAATACATTTAAAGCTCGGTTAATTAGCTTCTACCTTGTCAAAGTTACACATTTGAATCATAAAGCTTGCCATATTTATATTTACCAATTTTAGGAAAGCATTCTTCTTTCCCTCTGACAACTTTGCATTTTGTTTCATTTTCTTTTCAAGAGATTTCTTTGCCAATAATATTGCAGTTGGATTTATTTCAATCTGAAAGTTTAAGAATTTAGAGATATTAGCCACTTAAAAATGCAGCAAATCATAGAATTGTACGGGACACAAATAGGCCTCTCAGCGCTACTCATCCATGCCAATGATCCTGCCTTTCTACCTTAATACCAGATTTCCACATTAGGTCTCTATCTTCTACTCCTTTCCTATCCACACAAATGTCAACATCCCTGTTAAACATTGCAATTATAGCTTCCTCTACCACTTGTTCTGTCAGTTTGTCCCACATAGCCATCAACGACATTTTTTGTGGTATCAGCAAACTAATAAGTCCACCTGCATGTTCATCCAAGTCATTTTGAGAAACAATGGTCACAGCATTGTTCCCTATAGTATACCCCTCAGCAGTTGGCTGAATGGCAGAAGGCAATGAGTGTGAATAAAGGAGGCACTTTCTAGTTGGCTGCCAGTGACTTTTGGTTTATCGGCAAGGGTCGGTGCTGGGGCAACTACTCTTCATTCGCCTATCAATTATATGGATGAGGCAATTGATGGCTTTGTGGCCAAGTTTGCAGATGATACGAAGATAGGTGGAAGGGCAAGTAATGTAAAGAAAGCAGAGACTCTGCAGAAGGACTTGGACAGGTTGAGAGAATGGTCAAAGAAGTGGCAGATGCAAAGTGTGCAGTTATGCATTTTGGCAGTAGGAATAAAAGCGTTGACTGTTTTCTAAATGGGGAAAAAAAAAAATCCAGAAATTGTAGGTGCAAAGGGACTTGGGAATGCTGGTGCAGGATTCCCAAAAAGTTAATTTGCAAGCAAGGAAGGCAAATGCAATGTTAGCATTAATTTCAAAAGGACTGGAATATAAAGACAGGGACATAATGCTGAGGCTTTATAAGGCACTGGTCAGACCACATTTCGAGTATTGTGAGCAATTTTAGGCCCCATATCTGAGGTGTGCTGGTATAGGAGAGGGTCCAGAGGAGGTTTACAAGAATGATCAGCGTTTAACGGCACTAGGCCTGTAGTTGCTAAAATTCAGAAAGATGAAGGGGACTTCATTGAAACTAATCAAATCGTGAAAGGCCTGGATAGAGTGGATGCGCAGAGAATGTTTCCAATAGTGGGAGAGTCTAGGACCAGAGGGTATGGCCTCAGCATAAAAGTAAATATGTTTAGTAAGGAGATGAGGAATTTCTTTAGTCAGAAGGTGGTGAATCTGTGGAATTCATTCCCACAGAAGGCTGTGAACAATAGATAATAGACGAAGGAATAGGCCATTCGATGTGATCTTGGCTGATCAACCACAATCAGTACCCCGTTCCTGCCTTCTCCCCATATACCCTGACTCTGCTATCTTTAAGAGCCCCATCTAGCTCTCTCTTGAAAGTATCCAGAGAACCAGCCTCCACCGCCCTCCGAGGCAGAGAATCCACAGACTCGCAACTCTCTGTGTGAAAAAGTGTTTCCTCATCTCCGTTCGTAATGGCTTACCCCTTATTCTTAAACTGTGGCCCCTGGTTCTGGACTCCCCCCAACATCGGGAACATGTTTCCTGCCTCTAGCGTGTCTAATCCCTTAATAATCTTATATGTTTCAATAAGATCCCCTCTCATCCTTCTAAATTCCAGAGTATACAAGCCCAGCCGCTCCATTCTCTCAGCATATGACAGTCCCGCCTTTCCGGGAATTAACCCATGAACCTACGTGGCACGTCCCCAATAGCAAGAATGTCCTTCCTCAAGAGACTAAAACTGCACACAATACTCCAGGTGTGGTCTCACTGGGGCCCTGTACAACTGCAGAAGGACCTCTTTGCATACTCAACTCCTCTTGTTATGAAGGCCAACATGCCATTAGTTTTCTTCACTGCCTGCTACACCTGCATGGTTACTTTCATTGACTGATGAACAAGGACCCCCGGATCCCGTTGTACTTCCCCTTTTAATAACTTGACACCATTTAGATAATAATGTGCCTTCCTGTTTTTGCTACCAAAGTGGAAACCTCACATTTATCCAAATGTGAGACCAAATCATATGGGTATTTTTTAAGGCGGAAATTGACAGATTCTTGATTAGTAAGAGTGTCAACGGTTATGGGGAAAGGGCAGGAACATGGGGTTGAGATGAAAAGATAGATCAGCCATAATTGAATGATGGAGTAGGCACGATACCTTGGTACAGGGCCTTAGTGGACCACACCTGGAGTATTACGTAGAGATTTGGTCTCCTAATCTGAGGAAAGACATTCTTGCCATAGAGGGAGTACAGAGAAGGTTCACCAGACTGATTCCTGGGATGGCAGGACTTTCATATGAAGAAAGACTGGATAGACTCGGCATGTACTCTCTATAATTTAGAAGATTGAGGGGGGATCTTATAGAAACTTACACAATTCTTAAGGGGTTGGACAGGCTAGATGCAGGAAGATTGTTCCCGATGTTGGGGAAGTCCAGAACAAGGGGTCACAGTTTAAGGATAAGGGGGAAGTTTTTTAGGACCGAGATGAGAAAAAAAAAAACATTTCACAGAGAGCATGGTGAATCTGTGGAATTCTCTGCCACAGAAAGTAGTTGAGGTCAGTTCATTGGCTATATTTGAGAGGGAGTTAGATGTGGCCCTTGTGGCTAAAGGGGTCAGGGGGTATGGAGAGAAGGCAGGTACAGGATACCGAGTTGATTGATCAGCCATGATCATATTGAATGGCGGTGCAGGCTCGAAGGGCCGAATGGCCTACTCCTGCACCTATTTCCTACATTTCTATGTTGGGCAGAATAGCCTAATTGTGCTCCTATGACACGTGACACACCCTCTCTCCCATTATGCAAAACCTGCCCCTCGGATTTCCTTTTAATTTCTTCCCTTGCCTTAAACCAATGCCCTATAGTTCTAGATTCCTCCACCCGAGAAAAAGGCAATCTACCCTATCCATGCCACTCATAATTTTATAAACATCTAGGTTCACCCCTCAGCCTTCCAAAGTTCCAGTGAGAATAAACCCAACTTTTCCAAACTATTTTAACTGCAGCCATTCACTCCAGGCAAAATCCGAGTTAATCTCTTCTGCCCTCTTTCTAACACTACCACATCCTTCTTATAGCGTGACAGCCAAAACCAGACATAACACTGCAAGTGCAACCTGACCAATGTTTTGTACATTTGCAAATGCCTTCCTCACCACCCTAGCCAATAGAGAGGCAATTTATAGGGAGAGGTTGAGCAGGCTAGGATTTTATTCCTTGGAGCACAGGAGGATGAGGGGCAATCTTAGAGAAATAAACAGGGTAAATGCATTTTTATTCAGAGTAGGGGAACCAAGAACCATAGATTTAAGGTGAGGGGGAAAAAGATGTAATAGGAACCCGAAGGGGCTTTTTTTTCTGGGTGATAAAGCGTGATAGCTAAATGGAACGAACTGCCGGAGGAGGTAGTGGAGGCAAGTACTATCATACATTTAAGAAACATTCAGATAGGCACATGAATAGGATAGGTATAGAGGGATATGGACCAAGCACATGCAGGTGGACTAGTGTAGATGGGCATGTTGGTTGGGGTGGGAAAGTTGGGCCAAAGGGCCTGTTACCACGTTTTAGGACTACGAACACAAAACCCATCCCCAAGATTTATTTTCCACACAACAATTGATGTAATGATCACTGGCCTACACGTCCTTCTTTTGAATGTGAACATTGGCTATGCTATCTTCCAGTACCTCACCAATACGAATGAAGATGCAAAAATCTACGCTAGAGCCCGAGCAATCTCCTCCCTTGCTTCCTATAGCATCCTGGGATAGATAAGGTCAGACCCTGGAGATTTATCCACCACTGTGTATATCAACATCTCTACACTTTCTCCTTTGTGACACCGACATGTTTGAGACTAAGAGTATCCGGTGCTAACTCTCCCTCCTTCATTCTGGATCCCACTCGCAGCTCCATACGCAAATTTCTCTTTTGGTCTCTGAAAGGAACTAGTTTTTTTCCTATAGTTAGCCTCTCTCTTTTAATATAGTTAATGGCTTTGGGACTTTGCTTGCCAAGAATATTTCATATCCTCATTTTGCCTGATTTTGTTATCTTTACTCTCATGTTTTAGAAATGGCAGAAACAAAAAAAACTAATTGTAAAAATCATTCATTACTCACCTTTTCCTGCAAGGCAATGACATACAAGTCAATATTGCCAAAGTACAGAGAGGAATTTGATTGAAATATCTTTATCCCAGGGATTTCCTGCACCTAGAATGCAAATATTTTTCACCCCAATCAAGATTATGGAAGTATTAAGCAAATCAGCAACTTGAACCTATGGTTCATCCACAGAGAAATAATTAGAAAGACATATAGTGCTCACCTCCTCATAAGCTTCTACATCCCAGTAGATATCTGTATTCGGTATCTGACCAAGAACCCTGTATTTAGGACTGCAAAAGGAAATTTGTTTTACTGTTATATCAACTGAAAGAAATATAAAATATTTTATTGTGATTCTTCAGATAAAAATGCAATGTTCAAGGTTCATAATTCCCAAATGAAAATCAAACATTTGGAGTGTTGGCTATCCAAAGTGATTGTGTAGTTGGTAAAGTGACGAATGGTGTGCTAATCAGAATGCTTGATCTGCATTCAACAGGCACGTGGAGAGTATTCCATAACAGTCGTAACATGTTCTGTGAAAGTGAAAAGGCTTTGGTATCTCAGAAGTAACTACAGATGATGGAATCATGAGCAAAATAAAGTGCTGGAGAAACTGAGGAAATGGGGCAGGCAGCATTGTGGAGGGAATGGACAGGTGATATTTGAGACCGTCCTTCAGATTATGAGGTGCTGTTCTTCCGGCCTGCTTGTGGCCTCACTATGGCAGTGGAGGCTTTGTGATGTCAAGTGGTCAGTCTTTTGCTGCAGGTTACAAAGCCCTGAACTACTCATTTAGCCATGGCTGGTGCAGAATATCAATCCTGGATGTTGCAGTGCCAATAATGTCATGGGACATCAATGGTGGATGGTTCATGTCTCTCAATTTGATAAGTGCCCTGAATTTAAGCAGAAAGTAATATTGATGCCACATATCAGCCAAATTATTTTAAACTGATGCACAAAGAAATATGTGTGTCTGAAACAGGACACATTAAACCATGCCAATTTCTTATCTTAAAAGTACTCTGAATGGGCATTCTTGCCAGCAATGGGGAATGTCCACTGCAAAAACACTGCTTAATAGTACTACACAATAACACAAGGTTGTGTTTGAAGTAGATGACCAGGACTGCTACCAAAAGAAATATTACACCAAAGGTTGCATTAAAATGCACACATTTAAAAAGTAGATGTTCAGCCATCAAGCAATAAGATCTTCGTATCTAACCTTTGTGTTCTAAAAACAACTCCAAAAATGGCAAATCCCACTGCAACCATGAGTCCATAGTCCAATCCCAAAAGAAGAGAGGCCAGAAATGATACAAACCACAATGTCTAGACAAGAAAGGATTATGGTCAGTACAAAAATTACACCATATTCTATACATGGAAATGAATGTCAGGAAGATATTTTACACCAGGGACAAGAGGAAACAGAGATGTATTTCTCCACACGACTCGACATGTAGCCAGGGAAGAGTTGTACATCAAGGGTTGAATGTTTCTGTGCAAAAAGAGAGTAGAACAAATTGTGTCTACACCTCCCTTTGCAGTCAACACTTGGGGAAGGATTGCAATGAGCATGTGGGTGCTCTACAGGGCAGGAAGTAGCATGTGGCATTAAAAAAGGAATGCATTTTAAAAAATTTGAAATTAAGACTCTATATTACTATGTTAGAATATTTGGGTCCGTCATTTTAATAATTACTTCGGCAAGCTACCTTGTACATTCAGATTATTATCTGAATGGTGTCAAGTTGGGAAAAGGGGAAGTATGACATCTCATGGGGCGAATGCCAAAACGACATGATACACATTTTCATTCAAAACACAATAGGCTGTTGCAACTCTACCCAGTTAATGTTAGATCTTGGCTTTAATGTAGGATATTAGTTTAAAGCAGTTTAATACAGCATTTGTTTTTTAAGCTGGAAAGGTTGCAGAGAGGATTTACGAGGATATTGCCAGGACCTGGCTATAAGGACCTTATTCCTTGGAGAGCAGGAGACTGAGGGATGATCTTACAAAATCATGAGGGGAATAGATTCCTAGGATGTCAGGACTTTCATATGAGGAAAGATTGGATAGACTTGGCTTGTACTCGCTGGAATTTAGAAGATTGAGGGGGGATCTTATAGAAACTTACAAAATTCTTAAGTGGTTGGACAAGCTAGATGCTGGAAGATTGTTCCCGATGTTGGGGGAGTCCAGAACAAGGGGTCACAGTCTAAGGATAAGGGGGAATTCCTTTAGGACCGAGATGAGGAAAACATTCTCTACACAGAGAGTGGTGAGTCTCTGGAATTCTCTGCCACAGAAGGTAGTTGAGGCCAGTTCATTGGCTATATTTAAGAGGGCGTTAGATGTGGCACTTGTGGCTAAAGGGATCAGGGGGTATGGAGAGAAGGCAGGTACGGGATACTGAGTTGGATGATCAGCCATGATCACATTGAATGGCGGTGCAGGCTCGAAGGGCCGAATGGCCTACTCCTGCACCTATTTTTCTATGTTTCTATGTTTCTAATTGAATTAATTTGTTATGCCCAGACTGAGCTGTAGTTTTTGCAGTTACCACTTTAGTCAGATCATTTTCAACAATCTAATTTATTTAATATCCAGAAATGTATCCATCTGCTTTGAGTGCATTTAATGACCAATTTGCACAACTCCAGGGTAGAGAATTCCAGACATTCACCATCCTCCGAGGGATGACATTTCTCCTCTTAAATGGAACATCCCTTATTTTGAACATTTGACCAAGTTCTAGATTCCACGAGCAGGGAATATTCTCCCCTTCTGTCCTGCCCTCAGAATTTTGCTTTGCTCAAAGCTCCTCTCACTCTACCAAACTCGACTGAATAGCAGTCATCTATTAAATCTCCTTGTAAAAGATAGACCTGTAAATCTGAATAATCCTCACTACATGCCGATTGTGTTAAATACTTCAGGTGTAGTCTAACCAAGGCACTTTCCAATGAAGTCAAGACATCCTCATCATGTGCTCAAATCCTTTTATTTTGATCCCCTCGGCCTAGTTTGTGTAGTTTTTGATATGGCTAGCAAAATTTCCCCCAAAAATTCATAATGAGAATTATGACGCAAAGAGCCTAAAGTATTACAGGGTACATTGTAGTCAAATAAAGACAATTTCTCAACAGAAGAAATCATAGGGTGATCTTTATAAGCAAAGTTATAGGGTCCAGAATCAAATTGGATTTAGTTTGAGGGGATTATTAGAACAGAGCCCTACTGTACAGGGCGATTTTATAAGACTCAATATGTTCATACATGGTTAGAAATATCCATCCACACTAATTCATTTTTCTTGATCTTGGTCTATATATCTTATTTATTCATCCAATGTCAGCCAAGTACTTTTAGAGACACCAAGGGCTTTTGCCTCCATCATCAGGCTGAAGAGATCAAAATCCTAATTACTTTCAGGTTGCAAAAAAATTCTGAAATCTTCTAATTATTAATTTGTTATGCCTACACAGAGCTGTGGTTTTAAATCTATGCACTCCAGTTAAATTAAGCAACCCCCCTCCCCCACCTCTTTTTTATTCCCCTCTCTTCCCTGTCCCCTAACTGAACTCTTACCAATTCCTCTCCTCTCCTCCCCTTCCACCTGCACCCCCACCTCAAATCAGTCTGAAGAATGGTTTTGACCCAAAATGTCGCCTGACTAAATTAGCTGGTTGGGGCAAATCAGTGAAACATAACCCAAGTTGCTAGAATATGCTGTAGAAGGTCTTATATTGAAGCATTGACTTTGCATCCATTTGTTTCTCCGGCAGTTTAGATGCATTTAATTTGTATTTTCTCCAGGTCAACTGTTACTAGAGAAAATACAGCTACAGCTGAAGTGCTGCATGTCACTTAATATTACACATCATCCCTAATTCAATCAATGCTTTTAGAGAAACAAGGAACTGCAGATGCAGTTTACGAAAAAAAAGAGTGCTGGAGTAATTCAATGGGTCAGGCAGCATCGGTACATGGATAAATGACATTTCAGGTCAGGACCCATCTTCAGACTGATTGAGGGAGTGTGGTGGGGTAGAAAACTTGAGAGAAGAGGCAGGACAAAAAGCGTGATAAATAACTTGTGAACACAGGCACAAGGAAGGGGGTGGTTGTTAGACATTGGTCAAAGGCCAGAGATGAAAAAAAAAACAGAATGCGTGCGACAAAAGGACTGCAGAGTGTGAATTTTGAGGAAAGAATATAGATGGAGGGGAAAGGGGGAGGGGAGAAATAGATATCATTACTATTTTCAGGTTTGATTTGCCCTGCAGTATGGTTTATGCTCAGATGATGCATTCCCTAGCATCCAAAAAATATGTATATATTGAAAGTCTTCACCTTGATCATGTCAACATTCCTCAAGTTTTTTTATAGATAACAAATATTATGAATACTTACAAGTTCATGTTTGCTGGTTCGCCAGAGTAATGGTATATCCATAACCTGTTTAAATATTCCTTTCAGGTTCACCATCACAATTGCAGCCAACACAGTCTACAATAAATCATTTTGTATTTTAAAACAGAAAATTTGAGTGCTACATGTTGGTTTTGCATTAAAGAAAGAAATTGTGAATTACAACAATGTTTAAATGACTTGTCATGCAATAATTTAAATTATAAACCAAGACAATAACGTTTACTTAAAATTTAACAAGTATTACACCAACAATTTACACAAAAATGTGCAAAGCATGTTTAATAAGTTTGCAGATAGCACTACTTTATCTTGCACTAAACATTATTCCCTTTATAATGTACCTGTACTATGTAGATGGCTCGATGTCATCATGGATAGTTTTTCCACTGAATGGTTAGCACACAAACGCTTTTCACTATACCTCTGTACACGTGACAATGAGACTAAAGAAACTAAAGGTTTCAATGACATTATCGCTGCTGCAGTATCAACCTTGTATGTTAACCCCGGGGTAATATTCAAGGACCAATGAGAAAAGTAAGTTTGTGAAATAAGAATGGTCGTCTTAGCTCCACAAGAGTTAATCAAATATTGCAGCCGTTCAAGCTCATTTTAAAATCACACATAAATGTAATTTAACCTGGGAGGATAGCTAGTACATTTCCAGGTAAAATTATGCCCACTGGCAATTTGGCACAGTCACCCTGGAGTGTAATTTGTATCTTGTGAATTCCTGGTTTCAGTCCAGCAACTAATAACATCCTCAAATGTACACAGTACATCTCTCCATTTAACAATGTAAATTGGAACTTTTGGGTGCAGCCTGCAATCTTTGAAAATCTGCAAGTAAGCCTGGCATCAACAATGAGACATAATTAAGAAATCTGATGTTGATATCTAGCAGTATCTGCCAGCTGATATTCAACATCAAGGTATTTGAAACCTCCACACTGGTTGTTCAATCTACACTGCCACCTATGAACATCAGATAATCCTGACCCTTGGAATGCAAGGCTACTTTTGACATGGCTCTCATTCAGAGCAGGCCATCGCACAGAGGTGGGGAGTTGTGCACAAACATTTCCCCCCTCCTCTCACACACCTTTCCTGTGCAGCCTTTTTATAGCTGCCATGGGAAAGGTTCCTTGCATGATTCTGCAGCAACCATGATGTCATTGAAACCTTTAGTTTCTTTAGTGTAATTGTCACATGTACAGAGGTACAGAAGAAAAACTTTTGTTGCGTGCTAACCATTCAGCGGAAAGTCTATACATGATTATATTGAGCCATCTACATTGTACAGATACATTATAAAGGAAATAACAATTAGTGCAAGAAAAAGTCCGGTTAAATCAAATTAAAGATAGTGTGAGGGTCTCCAGTGCTCAGGACTGCCCTCTAGTTGTTGATCGGATGGTTCAGTTGCCTGATAATACCTAGGAAGAAACTGTCCCTGAATCTGGAAATGTGCATTTTCACACTTCTGCACCTCTTGCCTGATGGGAGGGGCGAAGAGGGAGTGACCAGGGTGAGACTCTTCCTTAAATATGCTGGTGGCTTTACTGAGACAGGGTGAAGTGTAAATAAAGTCAATGGAACGGAGATTGGTTTGTGTGATGCATCCACAATTCACCGCAGGTTCTTGCAGTCTTGTTGGAGCCTGCTTATATGTCAAACGACCCCACCAGTTTAGTCTAGTGATCTTCCTGCCTATAAATGTAAAACTGTGATTGCCTACCACATTAGACGTGGTTTTCCTATTCCCCTTGTAGTTTGGTTAGATGGAGGGACTTTAAATTGTTCTTCTTCAGTCAAGACGATCATAATATTATTCCCCCACCTAACTGTTAACCCTGGTAAAAGTTGCACAAACCATCCCTAGAAAAGGACAGTGTTAGACTTGACTGCAATGTGTCTGTTCATGTTCATTGCCAAGGTTTGCACATGAAAATAAAAATACACAAAGGATATTTTAAAGCTTACTCATATATATTGGTAACATATTACGACATAATATAAGCACTAGAGTGTAATTGCTGTTTGTGGAACCAAAGCATACAGTACGGAAGAAAAATGTCCAAGTTGAGAGAGAAAATTAAAGTTAAATATAATTTAGCAAAGTTACAATAGAGAAAGGAATTGAAAACCCCGTAATATTGGACATACCTGAGGCAAAGGTTCAAAGAGATAGCCAAGAGAAACAATGACCAGGAGCACAACGCAGGCAGATATTCCTCCAGCAATCTATGGCAGATAAAACACATTTACTAAACACTAAAGGAATCTTAAAAGGCATTTACTTTTCCTCTTTTACTTCCTCCTCTAATGTCACTAATCAGATAACCCAGTGCATTGAAGTGATCAGCTTTCAGCAAAGTGGACAACTGCAATTGCATAATGTTAAAAACACACATACACAAACATTCTCAAGGAGCAGCCCTTAGCAAAGACTTTAGAAAATAAATGAAAAAAGGACTGAAACGTACAGATTCACACCGCTGATATAGATTTATGAGAATTAAAAATAAAAGTACTAGAACCATTAATTAAAAGAAAGAAATTAACATTTTAGCTCAAGTTAAAACTTCGCTTCAGCTGGTGCCTTATAAGTATACAAAAGAACAAAATAAAGCTGATGCTTCGACAGAATCAGTCACAGGTTGAAAATAGAGAGAGTTTAATGACTGTTAGATTTAGCTCTTAGGGCTAAAGGGATCAAGGGATATGGGGGGGAAAAAGCAGGAATGGGGTACTGATTATAAATGATCAGCCATGATCATATTTAATGGCGGTGCTGGCTCGAAGGGCAGACTGGCCGACTCCTGCACGTATTATTGTATGTTTCTATGTTCTAAAGGAGGAAGGTTATAAATGAAGAGTAATAGACCTTGGTAAATAACAGTACAATAACCTTTTTTGCTAGTTGAGACCTATATGATTGTTTAATTGTCATAAAAGACTGGAATTAAATACACATAGCTATTACAAATGCAGATTGTTAGTATCCATTCTCCTGTTGAGCGTCCAGAAAGAAAAAGGGTCAGATTGCTTTCTAGAAAAAAAAATTAAACGACAGGTTTTTAATAACAATCCAAATATTACTACTCTCAATTAATTTTTCATTAAAAAAATTAAATCAAACTGAAATTTCAATTTTGTAGTTGCCATGGTAGACTGGAACTTGGGAATGGCCTTTTGGGTACTAAACTGGGAATAATTTTACATGCGATATACAGTATCGCAGCAGTTCTAATGAAACCTATGGAAAAATGATTAAAAGGGAAATAATATTTTAATAAGATTAATAAGCAATCGGATTGTGATATTGCAAGGGAAGAGGGGGACAAAGGAGGGTAGGCCTTTGTGGCATGGAGAACACGGAAAAAGCACAAGAGTTGATTTTGGAAGGCAATGGAGGCATGGGAGGAAAGTATTGACTACAAGTCACTGAAAAGTTAGAGGAGCCACTTGGACTTCATGGCAGCAGTCCAGACGGGATCAAGTCTGTTAATTAACAACGTCAGGCCTCAACTCCTGTGAACACAGCAATTTCATATTTGACGCGCCTTGCATGAAACCTGTATCTATTGAAGTGAGTATTACACCATTTAACTCGGGTGCACCCACACGTAGAGCACCTGATCAAAATTCAGAAAATATTTTAATAATGTTCTGTTGTGTAATGTATAATAAACTGCACCATGGGGTAGAAATTCCAAGCATCAGTTTAAAAAAAATGTGAGACTCAAAGATTATATATGAATAGCGTTGATGAGCAATTATTTACCATCCAAAGAAGATATAAAACATTTAAGAACAACAGAATCACAAGTTGGAAAATGCCTCCCAGGTTATAGAGGAAAGTTGTGGAACAGAAGCATAAGCCTGTATTTGAAAATGGTACAGGATTCAGGATGTTGTCAGTGAATTATCCACAGCCACCCATCATCATAAACCACTACATCATATGGATCGTTTGGACCATAGGAGGACAAATACATTATCACCTGTGAAACTGCTAAATAGTGAATTCTACCACCATTTTAATAATTCCCTGCAAGGGTTGAAGTAAATAACCCAGTGTGAAAGTTACTTAATGTTTGCTAATGTCTGGGATAAAATAATCTTTGTTTATACCTGAGTGTTGCCTCCTGTACTCTCTTGCACAAGGCTTCGGGACATTGAGGTGCTGACAGGAAATGTTTGGAAAAAGGATCCAATAAAATTGCAGATTCCCAATGCAATAAGTTCCTGGTAAAAAGGGAAGAATAAGTAAAATTCCTGTTCTGGTTGGCATAAAGGAAATGTTATGCAACACATACAGATTTATAATGAAACAAACATTGTGAAAAATCTGTAATTTTGTTACAGCTGTAACATGGCAGGACAGCATTGAAGTATTTGACCACACAAATACAACTGCTTTATTTTGGGCAAGGAGCTGACACTGCAAAAGAGATGCCCTACCAAGTGCTTCAAAGGCATTCCAAACAGTAGTTTTCCATGTAATAGCACTAATCCCAAGGATCTTGTACAACTGGTTTGAATAAAGCCTCATTGACAGTGTTTGACATGATAGTTTTAAATAAGATCATCATGGCAGATGCAGTTTAATGTGGATAAATGTGAGGTTATCCACTTTGGTAGCAAAAACAGGAAGGCAGATTATTATCTCCTGCCCCTATTTTTCAATGTTTCTATGTTTCTTCTGTGTTAAAGTTGACACAGAGAGCTGTAGTATCAAGCATTACTATTACAGATTTCGTACGCCTAAAGTAGTTCAAAGTTGTTTGTGTGGCCACAAACAACCTTTGCAACGTCAGAAGTGATATATTGGGAATAATTTGCCATCAGTTGATTCAAGCAGAATGTGCAAAATTTAAATTTATGCAAATTTCCACATCAATTCCTAAATTAATACTTTATGTACAACATTTGACATTTTCTGTTCATAGAGAATTCAAATATCATTATGGTTGATTATTTTCTAGTTAACATTGCCCTAACACCAGTGGATGTAGTGTACTTGGCCTTTCAGAAAGCATTTGATAAGGTCCCACATAGGAAATTAGTGGGCAAAATTAGGGCACATGGTATTGAGGGTAGAGTGCTGACATGGATAGAGAAGTGGTTGGCAGACAGGAAACAAAGAGTAGGGATTAACGGGTCCCTTTCAGAATGGCAGGCAGTGACTAGTGGGGTACCGCAAGGCTCGGTGCTGGGACTGCAGCTATTTACAATATACATCAATGACTTGGATGAAGGGATTCAAAGTATTATTAGCAAATTTGCAGATGACACAAAGCTGGATGGCAACGTGAACTGTGAGAAGGATGCTATGAGAATGTAGGGTGACTTGGACAGGTTGGGGGAATGAGCAGATGCATGGCAGATTAAGTTTAATGCGGATAAATGTGAGGTTATCCACTTTTGTAGCAAAAACAGGAAGGCAGATTACTATCTAAATGGCGTCAAGTTGGGGAAAGAGGACGTACAATGGGATCTGGGGGTCCTTGTACATCAGTCTATGAAAGTAAGCATGCAGGTACAGCAGGCAGTGAAGAAAGCGAATGGCATGTTGGCCTTTATATCAAGACAAATCGAATATAGGAGCAAAAAGGTCCTTCTGCAGTTGTACAGAGAACCCGATGTTGGGGGAGTCCAGAACCAGAGGCCACAGTTTAAGAATAAGCAGGAAGACATTTAGAATGGAGACAAGGAAACACTTTCTCTCACAGACAGTGGTGAGTCTGTGGAATTCTCTGCCTCAGAGGGCGGTGGAGGCAGGTTCACTGGATGCTTTCAAGAGAGAGCTAGATAAGGCTCATAAAAATAACGGAGTCAGGGGATATGGGGAGAAGGCAGGAACGGGGTACTGATTGGGGATGATCAGCCATGATCACATTGAATGGCGGTGCTGGCTCGAAGGGCCGAATGGCCTACACCTGCACCTATTGTCTAACACTGATTACAGAAATAGCATGACTAACACAAATATTACCTGATTCCCATTCACAGTATAACCATGTTTCAGAGCAAATATCTTCCCCATTGATACAGTCATAGAAAATCCAACTAACGCAATTGCAATAGAATCTGAAAGTATTTTAGAAAGTAGATCGATGTCAGGTAGAACAGGGGTCTTCAATCTGAAAGAGTAAAATGTGCGTGGATATTAGCTGCGCAGCATTTAAAAGTTTTGAGGCAATAATGCTCCGTAATAACATTAGCATTTATCATTTGGCCAAGAAGATTGTCAACTGATAGAATCAAGGAACCTGCAATTCCCATACATTAAAATATCCCAGAGTTTCATACTGTACAATATCAAAACTATGTCAGTATTAGTAAGGCAGAAGTTAATTATATATCCTATTCCTTTATTTTGTCTACAAGTTTGAACAGTACTATCGAGGAGCAATATTTAGTCGGCTCGCATTATACTGTGCTTAAACTAATTCATTGATCAATTGTTCAACAATTAATTCTGTTTTATCCCCCTCATTTTATCATGCAGTCAACTGCCTGTACTCATATCATAGGGAGACAAAAATGCATAAAAAAAGTACATACACCAAAGAGGTGCTGAGAAAACTATTCCCGAATGTCAAATGCAGGAAAACTGGGGAAACATCGCTTATTTTTGCAATAAAGCATCCCTTTAATGGGACGGATAGTAAGAATTCCATCCCATTCTTACTAATCTATCAATCCAAGTTGTAGACATGGTCTTGATTTTTCATATACAATCCAACACTATTAGCTTATTTTTATGAATTTTGAAACCGACGAATGGCTTAAGTAATCATTCCAACATGCACCTCGTACCCAGAAGGTATATACCCAACAACATCTACTTGATAATTGCCAACGAGGTTCATTCCAGCAGAAACACCAGTGCCAACAACAACCTACAAATCAAAAAAAAGTTACAATCAATATTTCAAATATTTCTTGTGTCATTGTTGCAGAATCCATCCCATTGCTTTCACAGCTACACGGCAGGACTCAGGGAATTAAAACCAAGATCAAAGTTGCTGATGGTCTGTTTTGATACGCTGTTGACTTGGAAGTTTAGAGTGTCATTATTCATTTGCTGGGACTCAAGGTTTTTGTTCAAGTTCCATTGCAGATACGTCAAAGAATTATAGAATGTGACAGCACAGAATGGTTTAATGGTTCATTATACCCATATCAAATCTGTTGAAAGAGCCACCCAATCATTCTCACACCCACCACCACCCTCTGCATTCTCCTAAAGGCCTGCACTTATAATGTAGTCACCAATCCAAGACATTGCAAATTCACCCTCCTCAGCTGTCGCCTGACCTGCTGAATACTTCCAGCACTTTAGTTTTCCATCCCCACACATTATTCCTTAAAGTATTTATTTCCCTTCCAACTAAATTTGATTGCACTACTCTTTCAGTCACTGTCTTCAAATCACATCATCTCATTGCACTAAAAAAAAACATTTTCTCAGTCCCAAGTGTGAAGTTTAAAAAGAATCAATCCACTTACCACAATAAGCTCCACAGGAATGGGAGCAACAAATCTATCTTTGCAGCGGGCATTCACTTCTTTCACTCCAAACAGGATGACAACGCAAATTGCTCCAACAATTATAGTTGCTATATTAGCTTCCTTAATATTCTTACACACAGCAAGAAAAGTCTACAAATACAAAACAAAATCATCAATAAAGCAAACTTGAAAATCCAAACTGTGACATTTTAATTAGCTTTATTTGGTTTAGAAATACAGTTTGGAAACTGGCCCTTCAGCCCACAAAGTCCATGTTGACGACAATCACTTGTGAACACTCGTTCTATCCTACACACTGGGGGGAGAATTTTATAGAGGCCAATTAGCCTACAAACCTGCACGTCTTTGGAATATGGGAGGAAACCGGAACACCTGGAGAAAATTATTTTGGCCCTAGAATGTGACATGCTTCAGAGGAGAAATTAAATGCAAAGGGGGAATTAGATTTATGTTTGGCATAAAGGACGCAACAATATTAAAGTTGCAAGAAAGAGTGGATTAAATAGCATGATAGTTTGATCTTTCACTTGGTTAAACTTGTATTTAAAGTTAAACCATGAAAACTGTTTGTGACAGTAAACAAAATGTCCTTATTTAACAGAATACATCCAACTAGGATACTTACATAAATTACTGAGAGCGTTCCGCTGTATCGTTTAGTTTTGATGCCCATAAAATACTTTAACTGAGAGATAAAGACATGTACAGCTGCAGCAGTGGTGAAACCTCGTACTAAAGGTTTTGAGAGGTAAACAACGACAAATCCAAAATGTAAGAGTCCGAGGCAGAGCTGCTCAAGAAGAAAATAAATAATGATTGGATGGAAATAAACCAAGCACTATTTAAATAGAATAGATGTTACCTGGAATTATTAATTTCCCAACACAGGTGTTTCACACTGGCAATTAGTCTTTAACCAGGGGAATGGGACAAATCCGAATAATTGAATCCTATAATTTCATCCCCTGAAGTCAAAGTTCTAATTCTTGTCAATGTTCACTGGTCATCAGTAAGATTTCCAACACAATATCAATGGCTTACAATAAAGCATAATAATTTTTAAAAAGTTTACATTGTATTTTTTTTTCACTTAAATTTTTATTGATTTTTCACAGAGATATATAGAAACAGTGCAACACCATCACCATATATAAAACAAAATAAGAAAAACATTTTTTTTTAAATAGGGGGGAAAAAAGTAAATATATTTTAAAAATTGAATAAGACAGTGTGGTTCATACATCGTATTTCTTATCTAGGTTTTTTTTCTCATTTGTTACCTGCACAATTCCCGATAAGAAAGCTGTGGCCGTTGCTACTTTAACTCTCATTGCATCTCTTTCTGCGAATGGGTCGGAGTTATTAGTTGCATTCAAGGAATGCACAAACATATCATCTGGAACAAGTTTTACTGCCACTGCACTAATCATTAAACTTATAACTGCAAACGTGCCTAGGATAGAAGAAAATGTTAAAACAAGGTTGATTGTCATGAACACCATCAGCAACAGTTTATATTTTTGTATGCAAGTCAAAATAATGCAGCACAGAAACAGGCCGTTCGGCACAATGCATCATTGTTGACCAAGATGCCCCATTCAAGCTAGTTCCATTTGCTCACAATGGCCCATAGCCCACCAAACCTTTCCTAAGCAGGCATTTGGCCAAATGTCTTTAAATGCCTTGTTGTTAGTATACCTGCCTCGGTCACTTTCTATGAGCTCATTCCAATATGCATTAGCCTCCGAGTGAAATTGCCCCTGGGGTCCCTTTAAAGTCTTTCTCCTCTCATCTTAAACCTATCCACTCAAATTTTTCATACCCCATCCCTGGGGGAAAAAAAAAATCTGTACATTCACCTTATCTGTGCCCCATGATTTTATACACCTCTAAGGTCACCGCCCAGTTTTCTATGCTCTAAGTAATAAAGTCCAAAGCTGCCTAACCTGTCCCTATAAGATAGACTCTTGGGTCCTGGCAACATTCCTGTAAATGTTCTTTGCACTGTTTCCACCTTAATTACATCTTTCTTATAGCACAGTAACCATAGAGTACTCCAGGGACAGTCTCACTCAATGTCTTGCACAATGACAACACAAGATCCTAACTCCTACATTATATGCCCAGACTGAAGGCAGCCCACCCTCTGTCAAACACCCTCTTCACCATTCGGCCTAGCTATGAGATCTCTTTCAGGGATTTATGTACTTATATTCTAAGGTGCCTCTATTATATGACACACCCCAGTACTCCACCATTCATCGAGAAACTACTACTCTAGGTAGATTTTCCAAAATGCAGAGTATATTGACATTACAAATCCTGTTCAGAAACTACAAAGCACAGGAACAGAAGAGATGACAAAAAGTGGTGGACACTGTCTGGTCACCCATACAATAGTCCTCATGCCCCCCTCCTCCCTGAACACCCACCATTCCATTCCCCCACCAGATCTCGCCTAGGCCTTTGTCCACTCCCCAGCCCTCATCTGACCCCCCCCCCCCCCATTTGTCTGTTGTTCAAGATTGGACTCGTACATCAGCGAGACCAAATGCAGAAAGGTAGTTTCATGGAACACCTCAGTCAGCCCGTGTGAACCAACCTGATCTCCTGGTTGCTAGACATTTCAATTCTCCTTCCCATTCCTACACAGACATTTCAGTCCTCGGTCTCCTCCATGGTCAGATTGAGGCTAAATGCAAATTGGAGAAACAGCACAACTGCCTTCCCCACCGAAGTCGCACTAGCTTCTCATTTTCATCCTATATGCAGCTTGCAATGGCTTTAGGAGGTACTTATTCACACATCTTTCATTCATAGTTCTTTATCTCTCCACATCACCATCTATATCTCTTGTTTCCCTTATCACTAACCAGTTTGAAGAAGGGTCTCAACCCGAAACATCACCCATTCCGTTTCTCCAGAGATGCAGTCTATCCTGCTCAGTTACTCCAGCGTAGTATGTCTATCTTTGGTTTAAACCAGCATCTGCAGTTCCTTCTTACACATGGCTACCTACCTCCCCATCATTGAAGGGATCTAGAGGAGGTTCTACCTCAAAAAGGCAGCCACTATCAAATACCTACACCACCCTGGTCATGCTCTCATTTCACTCTTTCCATTGGGTAGAAATGAAAAGGTGTCCAAAAATGGTGACCACCAGGTTCAAGAATAATTTCTTCCCAACAATCATCAGGCTGTTAAACACTACACAACACTAACCTCAACTATAAACTATGGCCTGTCTTTGGCTGCACGAAAGGGCCTGTCCCACTTAGGCGATTTTTCAGCGGTCTGCCAGCAACTGTCAAGAGACACACCACACACACACACAGCAAAGGCGGGGGCCAGGGCAAGCTGGGGGAGCGCTGTCTAAAATTCACACGGTGCAAAGCCAAGGTGATACAGACACACACCGCGATGAACAGGAAGGTTAAGACGGCTAGCACAGTGTACAGTAAGTCCTTTAAAAGAGGGGGAGGAAGAAGGAGTGGAGACACTTTTAAGAAGTCACACAACTTTTAATAAGCCAGAGATACACAGCTGTGAAGTTCGGCAGGCATTCAACATTACTGGTCGGTTCTCCTTGGTTCTGAAAACTCATGCTTACGCTTTTTTCCCCCCAATGAGCCAATGAAAATGACAGGTCAGCAAAGGCGATTAACTAAAACTACCTCGACTACCTAAAACTACATGGCGAACCAACTACAACTGCACCTACAACTTCAGGATTATCGATTTTCTCCATAGCGACCAATTCTCAGAATAGGTCGCAGAAAATTTTTCAGCGCGTTTAAATATTTGCGGTGACCATACATGTGGCGACCATGTGGCAAGCGCAGAGTCTCCTACACTCGCCTAAAAAGTCACCTGCGGGAGAGGCCCTTCTGGACTTTGGGCTTTTTTGCATTAATACTAAGGTAATTAATTTACCTTATTTTTGGTTATTATATACTGGACTAAGTGGGACCCTTTGGGTCCCAGCATCACACAGGAGGGCTGGTCCCCCAACACAATATTCCACCTCTCCACCAATTCCAATATTGGTAGCCAGTGGGGGAGGGGGGCTTTCTGGAGCGCTGGTATGAAGGGACTGGTTTCCAGAGGGCTACTATGAACATTGTGGGCCGAATGGATTGGTTGACTAGTTTGTTGCGAACATCTATCTGGTCTGCAAGCATGACCTTGAGCTTATCTACCATAGGCAACACAGCTTTAGCATTTGCAAACCAAAGGCAACACAGCTTTAGCATTTGCAAACCAAAGGCAACACAGCGTCAGCATTTCCAAACCAAAGGCAACACAGCTTTAGCATTTGCAAACCAAAGGCAACACAGCTTTAGCATTTCCAAACCAAAGGCAACACAGCGTCAGCATTTCCAAACCAAAGGCAACACAGCTTCAGCATTTCCAAACTAAAGGCAACATAGCTTTAGCATTTCCAAACCAAAGGGAACACAGCTTTAGCATTTCCAAACTATATTTTCAAACCACATTAAGGCCACTGACAGGTCAGTAAAACCACTCAATTTAGTAGACATGTGTTCAGTGTTATTCACAGCTCAGACTAAGAGACGTGACTCTCTCACTCCCCCATCTTGCAGAGACTGACACTCATAGTCCCTCCGAAAGGTGCGTGGCCTTCAGGAGAGAGAATCAACATTTTTTAAACACTAATAACTCTTTTATTTTTAATTGAAGGGAAAAATCCTCATGCGCAGCAGAGGGGGACTCTCAGTAAGATGGCCAAAAATCACAGCCGTAAGTAGCAGCGTTATTTTCTAAACTCAATATACAGAACGACAGGAAGTAGTCAAGATCAGACCATTAGTAATATAGATTGTGTTTATAGGCCTGTTAGGCTGCAACAAGAATTTCATTGTTTCATTGTCGGTATGTATGGCAATTAATCACTCTTGATTCATCTCACACTCATCTGAATTGAAAGTGATTTTCTATTCCTCGGCCATTTAGATTTAAGATCCCGCTGTAATTTAACAAATTTTCACTATCTGCAATACCTCCTAATGGCTCTTCTGCAAACTTACTAAACTAGTACATTCTCATCCAGGTGTCATTTAAATAGATGTGCACAAAGCGCCCCAGACCATAAATAAAACTGGATTAGGGTAATTATAAAATGTTCCCCATTTTGTATGTACATGCATGTACTTTTCCATGGAAAATATAATGAATAAAATAAAATATTTCTGCAGACAAAATAAGTAATTATATATACATTTAGAATTAAAATGAGAAGCTCGAGGTCATGCTTGCAGACCAGACAAGATGTGCGCAATAAACTGGTCAACCAAATCTGTTTTTGGTCTCTTCAATGTGGAAGTTGGGAACGGAATGCTGGAAACATGCTGTACATTGTGGGGGAAAGGGGGAATAAAAAAACCCAATGGAGTCACAATCTCAGAAGAGACAAGAAAGTAATAACTGAAGGTTCCAATAAGCTCCTCAAATGCTGGGATACACTACACTACACTCACTTTGTACAGTCTTTCATACATACTGTTTCTCAACTTACAAAAGCTTTACATTCTTGGAGGTTTACCAATAACTTGTTTTCAATGTTAAAGACTTCATACAATGTAAATTATACATATGGAAAGATTGTCGTATTGCACACCAAATAAGTAGTCACAGATAAATGAAATGTACCTATTGACACGTGCCTTGATGACCCAAATACCATATATAACAGAACTGGAAAAAATGAAGTATAGAGTCCAAACACAGGGGGAACACTTGCCAAAATGGCATATGCTAAACCTAGAAGAAAGGAAAAAGTTATTTTATCATAACTTAATCATCAGCAAGATTATTAAGACATAATATGAATAATACAATTTTTAACCAAATATACAAAATTAATTACACGAATAAATTGTTTCTTAGTCTACCTTAAGGTGTCAAATTACATTACTTCAATCCGTCCTAATAAAATGTAAAAATTTGGCCTTGTCTCAGGTAATTTTTAAAATTACAATTGAAATGAAATGTACAAATTACTTGATGGGGTTTGCCCAGAATATAGTGCAAGAACATAATTGGCAAAAAAGTATCTAATATAATTTCTCTAATACAGCATGGGTTCTTTGAAAAGCTTGACAAGAAACACTGCTTCAGAGACAAATTGGAAATACAAGGATGGAGTTGAAGGGAAAGAGAGTATAGGAAAAGTTAAGAAAGACACCAGAATTAACAGGGCAGAAAGCTCATAAAGCGATAGGAGAGTATGACCAAGTGAAATAGGAATCGATATGAAAGGTGAAGTGAGTAATGGGTTAAAAGTATTACATATGTATGCAAAGTATAAGAAGTAAAGTGGATGAGCTTTAGGCTCAGTTAGAGATTGGTAGATATGACATTGTGGGGATTACAAATAAATGACTGCAGGAGGATCAAGTCTGGGAACTGAATATTCAAGGTTATACGTCCTATAGAAAGGACAGGCAGGTGGGCAGAGAGGAGGTGGGGTAGCTCTGTGGGTAAGAAATGAAATTCAGTCCCTTGCAAGGGGTGACATAGGGACTGACGATGAAGAGTCGCTGTGGAGAGAATTGAGGAATTATTAAGTTAAAAGGACCTTAACGGGAGTTATCTACAAGCCCCCAAACAGTGGACTGGATATAGGGTGCAAGTTGCATCAGGAGATAAAATTAGCATGTAACAAAGGTAACGCCACTGTAGTTATGGGAGATTTCAATATGCAGGTAGACTGGGAAAATCTGATTGGTTCTGGACCCCAAGAAAGGGAGTTTGTAGAGTGCTTCCGAGACAGATTCTTAGAGCAGCTTGTACCGGAGCCTACCAGAGAGAAGGCAATTCTGGATTTAGTGTTGTCTAATGAACCAGATTTAATAAGGGAACAAGGTTAATCCCAGTGATGGCGGGACTGTCATATGAGGAAAGATTGGTAAGTGGGCTTGTATTCACCAGAATTTAGAAGGATGAGGAGGGATCTTATAGAAACATATACAACTATAAAAGGACTGGACAAGCTAGATGCAGGAAAAATGTTGGGAGAGTCCAGAACCAGGGGCCACAGAGTAATAATAAAAGGAGAGGCCATTTAAAACTGAAATGAGAAAAAACTTTGTTACGCAGAGATTGCAAATTTGTGGAATTCTCTACCGCAGAAGGCAGTAGACAATTCACTAGAATAATTTTTAAAAGAGTTAGAAGAGCTTGAGGGGCTAGCAGAATCAAGGGATATGGGGAGAAGGCAGACACAGATTATTGATTGTGGATGATCAGCCATGAGCACAATGAATGGCAGTGCTGGCTCAAAGGTCCAAATGGCCTCCTCCTGCACCTATATTCTATGTTTCTATGTTTTTTATCAGTGCTGCATGAGGCAAATAGCTTAGTATTGGTCAGTTGGAGTATGCTTTGCTGTGCTGATAAATGTTTTTATTGGCAAATTTATGGTGTCAATAAAAAGTTGTGATAGCTCTAAATGAAACTAATAATGTTATGCCATAAAAAGTAAGTAGGGTGGTGATGGGACAGTCATCCAGCCATTAAAAAAAACCCACAAGAAACGAAAACAGTAATTAAAAAAGGTATTTGGCATATCACATCTGCTTCATTATTCACTGAGATTATGGCTGACATTTATCTTTATTACCTGGCATATTCATGCATCTATTCCTTCAGTCCATAAAAATGTGGACAAAATCTTCACTAATCTAAGCTTTTTACTGTACATCGTCAGTACACGTGACAAAAAACTAAACTCACTGTTCATCAAAAAAAGCATTAAAACATATTTTCATATATTTGCCTTTCCTTTGTAAGTCACAGGTGAAGCACGGTTGCTGGCATGGGAGGCTGATGTATTGAGAAACATTGCTCAACTAGGTTCATATTCACATGTGTTTAGAACAATAATAGGATCTCAGAAACATACAATAACATTATAAAGGTATACAGCACACAAACAGGCCCTTGGGAACACCTTGATCATACCAACTAAGTTAGCATAATGATCTAGTCCCATTTGCCTGCATATTCCCCAGAGCCCACTAAACCCTTTCTATCCATATCTGCCCAAATGTTGTTTAAATGTCATAATTGCATCTGTTTCTAAAGGTTCATCCAACAGCTCATTCCAGTTATTGACCACCCCTTTGAATGAAAAAGTTTCCCCTCTTAAATCTCACTCTTCTCACCCTAAGCTATACCCTTAGAATACTCTACCCTGGAAAATCACTTTAAAGTGTTCACTTTATCCACGCCCCTTATGATCTTGTACACTTCAATGTCACTCCTATGCTCCAAAGAAAAATGTGCCACCTTATCCATCTTCTCCCAATACCTCCAGCCCAAAATTCCAGGTAACATCCTGATGAATCTCTGCTGCACCCTTTCCTCCCTGTAGCTCGGTGACCAGAACTGTACATTGTATGGTCTCACCAACAACTTCATCATGTGCCACCTTATGTACTCAATATGCTACTCAATGAAAGCAAGCATGCCAAAGAGCTTATTCACCATACTATCCATAAGGACTTGCCATTTTCAGAGAACTCACAGTTCTCTGTTCTGCATCACTTTCCAGGGCTCTGCATCTGCTGCGCAGGTCTTGCTCTGGTTTGACAAATTGAAGCGCAATACCTTTCACTTGACAAGAGTAAAATTCAATTTCCTATGACTTAGCACACCTTCCCAACTGATCTAGATCCTGGTTTCAATGTGCTTCCCCATTGACAATTTAGTCAATTGCCCTATCCTGTCCCTGAGGAGGTTGTGCTGTGGCCTCTTCAGTAGGGGGCTCTATATATGGATTAAGAAAGCTTTCTTGGACACTTAAATTCCACCTCGTCAAGCCCTTTACACAATGGGAGACCCAGTCAATACGAGAGAAGTTGAAATATACAACTAATACCACCTTTTTTCTTTTAGCTAGCTACAATCTCCCTACACACCTGCTCTTCAAATGCATACTGACTATTGGGAACACTATAATGTAGTCCCAAAATGATCTTTCTTTCCCCATTTAGAAGTTCTACTCAAAACCTCACTGCATGGTTGCCCAAGAAAATCATCTCTGGGCACTACAGTTATGACCTCCCGAATCAAAAGGGCAATTCCACCTCCTATCTTACATGGATCTTTATCATGCCTGTAGCACCTATACTCCAGAACATTGAGCTGCCAGTTATGCCCTTCTTCCCCCAAAATATGTGAACGTATAAAATTCCCTAACACAGAATTGAAGCCAAATTGTCAAATATATTCAAGCTGATGAATATTTTTCTTTTGGGTTGAGGGAATCAAGGTGTTTGGGGGAAAAAGTTGAACAGGGAACTGAATATGGATGATCAGTCATGATTACATCAAATGGCTGAGCAGTCTTAAAGGATTTAATGGCCTACTCTTGCTCTTAGTTTCTATTTCCTACTTTTCTTCTCATGTTCCAAAGATGTACCAAAGGCTCAGGAGCTTTCTTTTGAAAATGAGACCTTGGGTGTCAATTGGAAGCAAGGGAATATCTGAGCAAATTAGTTGTTGAAATCTAAATGGTTAAGCCTGGAGAATTAGGATTATGACCATGCTCAGCGCATTTAAACATTCCCTCCCTCTGAACCCAGATACCCCCTCACTCCCTTCCATCACAACAATATATGCAGTGTTCATATTTACCTTGAGGTAGGTGCATCACTCCTGTGCTCACTCCAGATACTATATCTCCTAATATATACTCCTTTACTCGATAGTTGGGTAGCCATTGCAGAATGGGAACAGAGCTGAAGAGTGATGACTTGGCTTTCACGGTTGAACAACTGCAGAAAACAAAATGAATAAGCAGTAATCTGGCCACTTGTAAATTGGTAGAGGTAGTTGATGCGCCATGTCATACAATCCCCAAACCTTAAAATACGCAGACATCATTTTTGTTTTATAATGCAGGCAATGGAAGCCAAGTTAGAAAGCTGCAGGTTTAAGATTAATAAGCTGGCAATTAATAAATGAAAACAAGAAAATGGTAAAGACTTTAAATAAATATTTTGTTTCATCATCACAGTAGAAAATACGACAAATACGCCAATGGCCGAAAATGGGAACAGAGGAGGGGAACTTACAGTAAATCATTTTCAACAGCGAAAATCTGCTGGACAAACCACAATAGCTGGAAAATTCTCTGGACCTAATTGTCTGCATTCAAGGAACCCTCTACAACAGTCCTCAAGGCCCTGCCATTCACTGTAACGTAGCACCTTTCACAGTGCCCTCCATAATGTTTGGGACAAAGACCCATCATTTATTTATTTGTTTCTGTATTATTTGTATTAAAGGGCATTAACCATTCCTCAACTCACTTCCCTAGATGATCAAGATCCTGCTGTAATTTTTGATATTCATGTTTGTTATATATACAATCCACTTCGGTGTCATCTGCAAAATTACTAATCATGGCATGTACATTCTTATCCAAATTATTCCTATAAACCACAAATAGCAATAAGCCTAGCACTGAACCCTGAGGCACACCATTAGTCACAGGCCTCCAATCCAAATAACAACATTCTACCGTCACTCTGCTTTCTTCCATGAAGACAATTCTCTCTCAGGACTGCTAGCTCTCCCTGGATCCCATGTGATATAACCTTCTAGAGCAGCTTAACATGTGGAACCTTAACAAATGCTTCGAGGCCATATAGATAATGTCTACAGCTTTCCCCTCGTCAATCCTTTTGGCTATTTCTTCTATCTGATCAATTATGGAGTATTATCTACCTTTATATGCCTTAGAACTTCCAGCACGTCCTCAAACTGTAATACAGACTGTTCCCATACTCCATGTCTTTCTCCACAGTAAAAATAATGGGGAAATACTAATTCTGGATCTTGTCCATCTCCGGCGACTCCACACAGAGATGACCACTTTGGTTTCTAAGGGGCCCTATTCTCTCCCTAGTTACCCTCTTTTCCTAATGTACATAAAATCTCTTTGGATTTTTCTCGTTTCCTTCTTAAGTATACTCCTCAGATCCCGAAATTCCTCCAAGGGTACACTTGATCCCAGCTGCCTATACCTGGTGTCCCAAATCTGAAAAGTCACCTATCCATTTTCTCCAGAGGTGCTGTCTAACCCACTGAGTTACTCCAGCTCTATGTGCCCATCTCTGGTATAAATCAGCATCTCCAGTTCCTTCATTACACCCACCTGCCTTGCCCTTCACTCTAACAGGAACAGGCATGCCCTGAACTCTAGTCATCACATTTTTTAAAGTATCCCACTTTCTAGATAGTCCTTTGCCCACCAACAACCTACTTCAATCTAGCAAGATCCTGTCTAATACCATCAAAGTTGGCCTTGCCTCAATTCAGAATTTTAACTTGTGGTCCCGCCTTGTCTTTATCTGTAACTATTTTAAAGCTAATTGAACTGTGATAATTTGCATTCGGAATCTCATGTCTTCAAGTAATATTTGGTCCACTTCAGTTCATAACAGTTTATAAAGCTCTTCACAAACTAGTAACTTACCGAAAATACTGTAGAAACCTCTCTCTTTTTGATATCTTCTGCTTTTTTTTCTTATGTAGGTAAGCTTGGAAATATTCTTCATTAAAAACTCTGCGACTGACATTGTAGCTCAGTTCACTGCTCAATTCAATATTGTTCATTTTGGAGTTGATATTTCAATCAAATTGAGAAAACTTTTAAATGTCTCCTTAAATTAATGCACTGCAATGAAAACAGGTAATATTAGATTTATTTATTTCTCATCAACTTTGGTCATTGGTGAAAAAAAATGCCATTAAGCATATAATATTTAAAAATAAAGAGGCATAACAGTATTTTAACCAGCTTCATAATCAACAAGACAGACCATTTCATGGTCAGTTCAAATGCTACAGTCAGAAACTTCAATTGGTGTTTCTCCAACTATTAGATATTATGCTGAACATTTTTAAATTAACAGTATTCACAAAACACTATATGATGATTTTCTTTTGCTCAAGATAATATTGAATACAGCAGGAAAACTACATCAAGCCAAGAATCATCTAAACAATTATGGCTAATTTAGGCAAGCCAAAAAGTAACACCAAGGCCACTTATTCAATTGGGGAGTGGGCAGCCTAGATGGACAAGTATTCCATACACGCAACTATATTCAAACAAGTACATTCTTTGCATGGTGTATTTAATATTGAAGTCTTCCACCAACCAGGATAGGTTCTGTGTTGAGAATAAATTATTGGAACAGATTCAAGGGAGAGAGGATGGAAACCAATATGAAATGCTTGTGGGATAAGCTGCTGTCAGATAAATCTGGCTAGAAAAAATGCAGTTAAAAGAGTAAGCAAAACCCAACTAAATATGGGTACAAAGGCGGCTTAAACGTTAATAAGGATGAGGTTGGTTAGAGCTCTGCAGGAGGATTTTGAAATGTGAAGCCTTTACAGTTGAAGATATAGCCTGCAAAGCTAGCAGAGAATGGCACATTTATCTAGAGCCTTTTAGAATCTCAAAAGTAGTAATTAAATAATCAGACTATCTGTCTCGGGTATTGATGACGATATATTATCAGTGAATACCCGAAAGCTGACATGACTGAATGGTACAAAAGTGTAGCTTCCCCCCATCCTTGGAAAATAGCAGGAGATAAGAGCAACGTAAACAATTGGAGTCATTGTAGCATATGACCAGGCTATTCTGTACATGTGGGAATAATCAAAGTTCATCTCAAAGCATTTTAAATCCAATTAAATACCATTGTGAAATACAAAATGTTGAGGCTACCCTTTCATAATTTGCAAATGATAAAAGTTACTGGAAAAGGGAAATGTAACCAGATTGTTTACACTATTGTAGAGTGATGAATAAGAGAACACTTATTTAAACGTTATTAGATGATAATTTATGTTTACTGAAGCAAGACCAAATCCTTGACAGAGTCCTTGACTGAGAGATAGGAGCGCCAAGAATATAGCACCAAAGAGTAACTTTTCAATGTGTATCCGATAAGTTCTAGGGTGAAAGTGTTAGGATGGAACTTGATCTCAGAACTTTGTGATGCAAGATTGAATGTGTTACCACTAAGCCAAGGATGACCTCTACTGTATATTTAGCACAAATCTGACTGTAGTTTGATCAAACTCTAGTTCTGCAAAGAAACAAATTCACAAATGTGTTTGTTCCATAAACTGCATTACCTAAAATGTATTCAATCTAGATAACGGGCAAAAAGAAAAACAGCACATATGTTAGCACTAGTGAGGATCCAGAGGGTGTACGGTGTGAGCAAAGTGATGTGTTTCACGGAGACATGGCTCCACAGGGACATCCCCGAGTTCAACATGAGTGTGGACGGCTTTCAGACTGTTCAGGCGGACAGGGACTGCAGAGAGTGAGGCAAGTATAAAGGTGGGGCACTTGCTTTTCTCGTTAACAACAAATGGTGCAGCCCTGCATGGGCGGAAATCCTGGGGGGTGGGGGGGAGACGGACGGACTGTTCCCCATGTTTTGAGAGGCGAGGGACAACCCCCCCCCCCCCCTCCCCCATCCTATTTTGTGACCTGGGCGCTACAGCCAGTCCCAGGTTAGCTCACTTGCCCCAGGTCTGGCTGTAGCGCCCAGGTCGCCTGCGTGCCCCGGGAATGGCAGGCGCGCCCAGGTCGGCTC